>OY757014.1:11422724-12622724 GCA_963580285.1 Lucinisca nassula | reverse complement strand
GATATTTGGTATGAAGCTTCATCTAGTGGACCTCTAGAAAGATTGTTCAAATTATAGCCCTGAGACTAAAAATGGCCCCGCCTCGGGGCCCTTTGGTTTTACATAGACTTATATAGGGAAAATCTTTAAAAATTTTCTTCTGTGAAACCAAAAGGCCTAGGTCTGATATTTGGTGTGTAATTTCATCTATTAGACCTCTATCAAGATTGTTCAAATGATAGCCCTGGGGCCAAAATTGCCCCCGCCCCGAGACCCTTTGGTTTTACATAGACTTATATAGGGAAATATTTAAAAATCTTCTTCTCTGAAACTGCAAGGCCCATGTCTTTGATATTTTGGTATGGAGCTTCATCTAGTGGATCTCTACCAAAATTTATCAAATTATAGCCCTCAGGCCACAAATGCCCCCGCCCAGGGGCCCTTTGGTTTTACATAGACTTATATAGAGATAATCTTTGAAAAATCTTCTTCTCTGAAACAGCAAGGCCCATGTCTTTGATATTTTGGTATGGAGCTTCATCTAGTGGATCTCTACCAAAATTGTTCAAATTATAGCCCTCGGGCCACAAATACCCCCGCCCAGGGGCCCTTTGGTTTTACTTAGACTTATATAGAGATAATCTTTGAAAAATCTTCTTCTCTGAAACAGCAAGGCCCAGGTCTTGGATATTTGTAGTGAAGCTTCATCTAGTGGACCTCTATCAAGATTATTTAAATTATAGCCCTGAGGACAAAAATACCCCTGCCCCTGGGCCATTTGGTTTTACATAGGCTTATGTAGGGAATATCTTTAAAAAAATCTTCTTCTCTGAAACCGCAAGGCCCAGGTCTTTGATATTTGTTGTGTAGCTTCATATATTGGGCCTTTGCCAAGATTGGTCAAATTATAGCCTTTGTTGATATTTGGTATGAACCTTCACCTTTTTAGACCTCCCTCAACATTATGCACATTATAGCCCTGGTGTCAATAATGGCCCTCCCTGGGGCCCACTTATTACTCTATGGATCAGGTGAGCGATCCAGGGCCATCATGGTCCTCTTGTTTTCTTGAAACAAGATGTAAGGAGAATCTGTTACAGTACTGTTACGTAACGAAATGAAACCTTTTTCTTGAAACAAGATGCAAGGAGAATCTGTTACAGTTCTGTTACGTAACGGAATGAAATGTTACGAAACAGGACTGTAACATACATGTGTTTTCTTGTTTCTGTTACAAATCCGTAACGTAACGGACTGGACCGTTACGTAACGGGATTCTGTTACGCCGTTACGTTACGTTTCACTTTTTTATTCTTGAAACAAGATGTAAGGAGAATCTGTTACAGTTCTGTTACGTAACAGAATGAAACGTTATTAAACAGGACTGTAACATAGTTGTTTTCTTGTTTCTGTTACAAATCCGTTACGTAACGGACTGGACCGTTACGTAACGGGAATCTGTTACGCCGTTACGTTACGTTTCACTTTTTTTTTCTTGAAACAAGATGCAAGGAGACTCTGTTACAGCTCTGTTACGTAACAGATTGAAATGTTACGAAACAGGACTGTAACATACATGTGTGTTCTTGTTTCTGTTACAAATCCGTTACGTAACGGACTGGACCGTTACGTAACGGGATTCTGTTACGCCGTTACGTTACGTTTCACTTTTTTTTTCTTGAAACAAGATGCAAGGAGACTCTGTTACAGCTCTGTTACGTTACAGATTGAAACGTTACGAAACAGGACTGTAACATACATGTGTGTTCTTGTTTCTGTTACAAATCCGTTACGTAACGGACTGGACCGTTACGTAACGGGATTCTGTTACGCCGTTACGTTACGTTTCACTTTTTTTTTCTTGAAACAAGATGCAAGGAGAATCTGTTACAGTTCTGTTACGTAACGGAATGAAACGTTACGTAACAGGACTGTAACATACATGTGTTTTCTTGTTTCTGTTACAAATCCGTTACGTAACGGACTGGACCATTACGTAACGGGATTCTGTTACGCCGTTACGTTACGTTTCACTTTTTTATTCTTGAAACAAAATGTATGGAGAATCTGTTACAGTTCTGTTACGTAACAGAATGAAGCGTTACGAAACAGGAATGTAACATAGTTGTTTCATTGTTTCTGTTACAAATCCGTTACGTAACGGACTGGACTGTTACGTAACGGGATTCTGTTACGCCGTTACGTTACGTTTCACTTTTTTTTTCTTGAAACAAGATGCAAGGAGACTCTGTTACAGCTCTGTTACGTAACAGATTGAAACGTTACGAAACAGGACTGTAACATACATGTGTGTTCTTGTTTCTAATACAAATCCGTTACGTAACGGACTGGACCGTTACGTAACGGGATTCTGTTACGCCGTTACGTTACGTTTCACTTTTTTTTTCTTGAAACAAGATGCAAGGAGACTCTGTTACAGCTCTGTTACGTAACAGATTGAAACGTTACGAAACAGGACTGTAACATACATGTGTATTCTTGTTTCTGTTACAAATCCGTTACGTAACGGACTGGACCGTTACGTAACGGGATTCTGTTACGCCGTTACGTTACGTTTCACTTTTTTTTTCTTGAAACAAGATGCAAGGAGAATCTGTTACAGTTCTGTTATGTAACGGAATGAAACGTTACGAAACAGGACTGTAACATACATGTGTTTTCTTGTTTCTGTTACAAATCCGTTACGTAACGGACTGGACCGTTACGTAACGGGATTCTGTTACGCCGTTACGTTACGTTTCACTTTTTTATTCTTGAAACAAGATGTATGGAGAATCTGTTACAGTTCTGTTACGTTACAGAATGAAACGTTACGAAACAGAAATGTAACATAGTTGTTTTCTTGTTTCTGTTACAAATGCGTTACGTAACGGACTGGACTGTTACGTAAGGGGATTCTGTTACGCCGTTACGTTACGTTTCACTTTTTTTTTCTTGAAACAAGATGCAAGGAGACTCTGTTACAGTTCTGTTACGTAACAGATTGAAACGTTACGAAACAGGACTGTAACATACATGTGTTTTCTTGTTTCTGTTAGAAATCCGTTACGTAACGGACTGGACCGTTACGTAACAGGATTCTGTAACGCCGTTACGTTACGTTTCATTTTTTTTTTCTTGAAACAAGATGCAAGGAGACTCTGTTACAGTTCTGTTACGTAACAGATTGAAACGTTACGAAACAGGACTGTAACAAACATGTGTATTCTTGTTTCTGTTACAAATCCGTTACGTAACGGACTGGACCGTTACGTAACGGGATTCTGTTACGCCGTTACGTTACGTTTCACTTTTTTTTTCTTGAAACAAGATGCAAGAAGAATCTGTTACAGTTCTGTTACGTAACGGAATGAAACGTTACGAAACAGGACTGTAACATACATGTGTTTTCTTGTTTCTGTTACAAATCCGTTACGTAACGGACTGGACCGTTACGTAACGGGATTCTGTTACGCCGTTACGTTTCACTTTTTTATTCTTGAAACAAGATGTATGGAGAATCTGTTACAGTTCTGTTACGTAACAGAATGAAACGTTACGAAACAGGAATGTAACATAGTTGTTTTCTTGTTTCTGTTACAAATCCGTTACGTAACGGACTGGACCGTTACGTAACGGGATTCTGTTACGCCGTTACGTTACGTTTCACTTTTTTTTTCTTGAAACAAGATGCAAGGAGACTCTGTTACAGTTCTGTTACGTAACAGATTGAAACTTTACGAAACAGGACTGTAACATACATGTGTTTTCTTGTTTCTGTTACAAATCCGTTACGTAACGGACTGGACCGTTACGTAACAGGATTCTGTTACGCCGTTACGTTACGTTTCATTTTTTTTTTCTTGAAACAAGATGCAAGGAGACTCTGTTACAGTTCTGTTACGTAACAGATTGAAACGTTACGAAACAGGACTGTAACAAACATGTGTATTCTTGTTTCTGTTACAAATCCGTTACGTAACGGACTGGACCGTTACGTAACGGGATTCTGTTACGCCGTTACGTTACGTTTCACTTTTTTTTTCTTGAAACAAGATGCAAGAAGAATCTGTTACAGTTCTGTTACGTAACGGAATGAAACGTTACGAAACAGGACTGTAACATACATGTGTTTTCTTGTTTCTGTTACAAATCCGTTACGTAACGGACTGGACCGTTACGTAACGGGATTCTGTTACGCCGTTACGTTTCACTTTTTTATTCTTGAAACAAGATGTATGGAGAATCTGTTACAGTTCTGTTACGTAACAGAATGAAACGTTACGAAACAGAAATGTAACATAGTTGTTTTCTTGTTTCTGTTACAAATCCGTTACGTAACGGACTGGACTGTTACGTAAGGGGATTCTGTTACGCCGTTACGTTACGTTTCACTTTTTTTTCCTTGAAACAAGATGCAAGGAGACTCTGTTACAGTTCTGTTACGTAACAGATTGAAACGTTACGAAACAGGACTGTAACATACATGTGTTTTCTTGTTTCTGTTAGAAATCCGTTACGTAACGGACTGGACCGTTACGTAACAGGATTCTGTAACGCCGTTACGTTACGTTTCATTTTTTTTTTCTTGAAACAAGATGCAAGGAGACTCTGTTACAGTTCTGTTACGTAACAGATTGAAACGTTACGAAACAGGACTGTAACAAACATGTGTATTCTTGTTTCTGTTACAAATCCGTTACGTAACGGACTGGACCGTTACGTAACGGGATTCTGTTACGCCGTTACGTTACGTTTCACTTTTTTTTTCTTGAAACAAGATGCAAGAAGAATCTGTTACAGTTCTGTTACGTAACGGAATGAAACGTTACGAAACAGGACTGTAACATACATGTGTTTTCTTGTTTCTGTTACAAATCCGTTACGTAACGGACTGGACCGTTACGTAACGGGATTCTGTTACGCCGTTACGTTTCACTTTTTTATTCTTGAAACAAGATGTATGGAGAATCTGTTACAGTTCTGTTACGTAACAGAATGAAACGTTACGAAACAGGAATGTAACATAGTTGTTTTCTTGTTTCTGTTACAAATCCGTTACGTAACGGACTGGACCGTTACGTAACGGGATTCTGTTACGCCGTTACGTTACGTTTCACTTTTTTTTTCTTGAAACAAGATGCAAGGAGACTCTGTTACAGTTCTGTTACGTAACAGATTGAAACGTTACGAAACAGGACTGTAACATACATGTGTTTTCTTGTTTCTGTTACAAATCCGTTACGTAACGGACTGGACCGTTACGTAACAGGATTCTGTTACGCCGTTACGTTACGTTTCATTTTTTTTTTCTTGAAACAAGATGCAAGGAGACTCTGTTACAGTTCTGTTACGTAACAGATTGAAACGTTACGAAACAGGACTGTAACATACATGTGTATTCTTGTTTCTGTTACAAATCCGTTACGTAACGGACTGGACCGTTACGTAACGGGATTCTGTTACGCCGTTACGTTACGTTTCACTTTTTTTTTCTTGAAACAAGATGCAAGAAGAATCTGTTACAGTTCTGTTACGTAACGGAATGAAACGTTACGAAACAGGACTGTAACATACATGTGTTTTCTTGTTTCTGTTACAAATCCGTTACGTAACGGACTGGACCGTTACGTAACGGGATTCTGTTACGCCGTTACGTTTCACTTTTTTATTCTTGAAACAAGATGTATGGAGAATCTGTTACAGTTCTGTTACGTAACAGAATGAAACGTTACGAAACAGGAATGTAACATAGTTGTTTTCTTGTTTCTGTTACAAATCCGTTACGTAACGGACTGGACCGTTACGTAACGGGATTCTGTTACGCCGTTACGTTACGTTTCACTTTTTTTTTCTTGAAACAAGATGCAAGGAGACTCTGTTACAGTTCTGTTACGTAACAGATTGAAACGTTACGAAACAGGACTGTAACATACATGTGTTTTCTTGTTTCTGTTACAAATCCGTTACGTAACGGACTGGACCGTTACATAACGGGATTCTGTTACACCGTTACGTTACGTTTCACTTTTTTTTTCTTGAAACAAGATGCATGGAGACTCTGTTACAGTTCTGTTACGTAACAGATTGAAACGTTACGAAACAGGACTGTAACATACATGTGTATTCTTGTTTCTGTTACAAATCCGTTACGTAACGGACTGGACTGTTACGTAACAGGATTCTGTTACGCCGTTACGTTACGTTTCACTTTTTTTTTCTTGAAACAAGATGCAAGAAGAATCTGTTACAGTTCTGTTACGTAACAGAATGAAACGTTACGAAACAGGACTGTAACATACATGTGTTTTCTTGTTTCTGTTACAAATCCGTTACGTAACGGACTGGACCGTTACGTAACGGGATTCTGTTACGCCGTTACGTTACATTTCACTTTTTTATTCTTGAAACAAGATGTATGGAGAATCTGTTACAGTTCTGTTACGTAACAGATTGAAACGTTACGAAACAGGACTGTAACATACATGTGTATTCTTGTTTCTGTTACAAATCCGTTACGTAACGGACTGGACTGTTACGTAACGGGATTCTGTTACGCCGTTACGTTACGTTTCACTTTTTTTATCTTGAAACAAGATGCAAGGAGAATCTGTTACAGTTCTGTTACGTAACGGAATGAAACGTTACGAAACAGGACTGTAACATACATGTGTTTTCTTGTTTCTGTTACAAATCCGTTACGAAACAGACTGAAACGTTTCGTAACAAGACTGTAACTCCTATTTTAATTTGAACTAGGTCTATATAAGGATACAGTCACAAACACTCCGTTACACGTTACGTTACGTTACAGAAAAACATGTCCACTTCTAGGGGTGCGTAGATTTTGTGCAGTATCTACCGCCCCAGGGCCCTTTAGATTAACATAGACTTATACGGTGAAACCTTTTAAAAGTCTAATCTGAAACCAGAAGGGTCAGGTGTTTGATATATGGTATGAAGCTTCATCTTGTGGGCCTCTATCAAGCTTGTTTAAATTATAGCCATGAGACCAAAATGCCCCCGCCTCGGGCCCCCTTTTGTTTTACATTGACTTACATAGGAAAAATCTTTAAAAAATCTTCTCCTCAGAAACCACAAGTCCCAGGACTTTGATATTTGATGTGTAGCTTCATCTAGTGGACGTCTATCAAACTATAGACCTGGGCCAAAAATGTCCTCGCTCTGGGGCCCTTTGGTGTTACATTGACTTATGCAGGAAAAATCTTCAAACTATTTTGTTTCTGAAACCGCAAGATTTTTGGTGTGAAGCTTCATTTAGTGGACCTCTATCAAGATTGTTCAAATTATAGCCCTGGGACCATAAAAGTTCCTCGCTCTGGGGCCCTTTGGGTTTTACTTTGACTTATGTAGGAAATATCTTTAAAAAATCTTCTTCTCTGAAACCGCAAGTGTGTGTGTGTGCGTGCGTGTGTGTGCGTGTATGAATTCGGGTTAAACGTCGCTTTCAACATTTTTTCAGTCATATCACTACGGTGTCTGGTTGCGACAGGGAGCTCAGTGCACTTTTATAGTGCTGCCTCACTGAAGTATCATGTCCCAGTCACATTACATGATACCACACCCAGTCACATTATCCTGACACTGGGTCGACCAGTCCTAGCTCTACCCCGTAAATCTGAGTGCCAAGTGAGGAGCAGCTAGTACCATTCTTAACAACTTTGGTATGTCGCGGCCCGGGATCGAACCCGTGACCTCCCGTTCCCCGGAGTGGACCCTCTACCAACTGAGCTATCGGGGCCGGTCTGAAACCACAAAGCCCAGGTCTTTAATATTTGGTGTAAGGCTTCATCTAGTGGACCTCTATCAAGATTGTTCAAATTATAGCCATGGGGCCACCCCCATCCCCGCCCTGGTGCCCTATGGTTTTATATTGACTTATATAAGAAAAATCCTAAAAAGTCTTCTCCTCTGAAACCACAAGGCCCAGGTCATTGATATTTGATGTGTAGCTTCATCTAGTGGACATCTACCAAGATCGTTTAAATCATAGCCCTGTGGTCAAAAATGGCCCCGCCCGGTTTTACATAGACTTACACAGGGAAAACATTTAAAAATCTTTTCGTCCGAGACCAGACGGCGCAGGTGTTTGATATGTGGTATGAAACTTCTTCTTGTGGACCTCTATCAAGAGTGTCCAAATTATAGCCCCGCGGCCGAAAAATGCCCCGACCCCGGGCCCTTTGGTATTACATTGAATTATATAGGCAAAATCTTTAAAATCTTCTTGTCTGAATCCAGAAAGCTCAGTTCCTTGATATTTGGTATGAAGCTTTGTGTAGTTGACCTCGACCAAGATTGTTCAAATTATAGCCCTGGGGCCAAAAATGGCCCACCCCGGCGGCCACTTGTTTTTCATAGACTTATATAGGGAACACCATTGAAAATGTTCGTCTGAAATTAGAAGGCCAAGTTCTTTGATATTTGGTATGAAGCTTCATCTAGTGTTCCTCTACCAAAAGTGTTCAAATTATAGCCCTGGGCCAAAAAAATGAGGTCACCCCGGGGCCAACTTGTTTTACATAGACATATATTGGGAAAACGTTTGAAAAGCTTCTGGTCTGAAACCAGAAGGTCAAGGTCTTTGATATTTGGTATGAAGCTTGGTATTGAGGATTTCTTCAAAGTTTGCTCAAATTAAATCCCTGGGGCCAAATCTGGCCCGGCCCAGGGGCTCATAGGTTTTATATAGACGTATAAAAGGAAACCCTTTAAAAATCGTCTTGTTTGAAACCAGAAGGTTCCGGTCTTTGATATTTGGTATTGAGCTTCACCTGTTAGACCTCCCTCAAGATTATGCAAATTATAGCCCCGGGGCCATTAATGGCCCTCCCCGGGGCCCACTTGTTTCATTATAGATCAGGTGAGCGATCCAATGCCATCATGACCCTCTTGTTTAGAGACGGACTTTTACCCGGCATTAAGATGACATGACATCTCAATCCCTGCCGCCCAGTTAAATCAATAGGGTTTATATGCATAAATGGTCCAACTTGCAACACTTTTTCTGGCAATGTTTGAACCTCTTACCGGTTAACCAGAACTAATGTGCGGTTGGTTTCAGCTCTGTGTGAATCCATCATGCAGCCAATCTATTTCTTCTATCTATCTACCTATCTTCTCACACTGAGTCGGTAATATCTGGCCATTACCTCAGTTAGGTGGGTGGCTAAATTTAGAATTTAGCATAAAAATCATCACTGGATGAGCCCTTAAAAGTATTTACAATTCAAACACAGAGGTATCCTAAAACGCATACCTCAGAGTCCCAGTCTTATACTGTGCGGGCTTTGAACTCCTCTGCGGTCTTGGCATTCACCACAGAAGATGGAACCCTGTTCCACTGAGGAATAGTTCGAGGGAAGAAAAAGTTTTTCAGGGCACTCTTATAGGACTGGTACCTACGATACTATGAGTTATTCGCTCTTGATGCCCTTGTCCTGGTTGACACTGTTGCACAGGTCAAGTACCTATCTTTGTTAACAGATACTGTGCCAGAATGTATCTTGTAGAAGAAGATTAAGGAGGACTGCTCACGACGGATCTCCAGGGATGGCCACTGTAGCTCATCAAGCATGTCACCGACGCTACTTCTATTTCGCATTCGTCCGCAGGTCCATCGAGCACCAGTCCTCTGCACCATCACCACCTGCTGAATCTGAATTTTAATATAGGGATGCTAAATGGGTGAGGCATATTCAAGTTGAGGGCGAACCAATGTTTTATATGCAACACCCTTTGTCTGCCGAGGTGCAAAAGCCAAATTACGTCTAAGGCACCGTAAGGTCCTAGTTGCTTTAGATGCTATTTCCGAGATATGTTGACCCCAATCGAGATCGTCAGTGATGGTGATACCAAGATATTTGACGGAATGAACCTGCTCCAAAGTTTGCCGGTGAAGTGTATAATCATACTTAATTTGCTTGTCCGGAAGGTGTCGTGACACCCTCATTGAATGGCATTTGGCCACATTGAATTTCATCCGCCAATCTGCTTCCCATTTTGCTAGTCGATCAAGGTCAGCTTGTAAAATGCGACAGTCAGAAGAAGAATATATGTCCCTATACAGGACACAGTCATCAGCAAACAAACATATTATCAGGGAGATCATTGATGAATAACAAAAAGAAGATCGGTCCAAGGACCGAACCTTGTGGGACACCGGATAAACAGGGACTGGATCCGACGCTTGGCCATCAAGTACAACTTATTGAGAGCACCCAGAGAGCCACCAGCTAATACAACTATGTGTGGATCCTCTTATCCCATAGTAGCCCAATTTGTACAATAGCCTTCTGTGAGGTACCTTGTCAAAGGCCTTGGCGAAATCCATGATGATCAAGTCCGTCTGTTTGTGGCCACAGTTTATGGCCCCATCCAGATTGCTCACAGCGACATAAAAGATTTGAACTAGAGTTTCGAAAGACCTTTGACTTCGGAAACCATGTTGACAGTCAGCAAGAAAGCTTTCAAAGGCATAGTGCTTGTTAATGCTGCTAACTAATAAATGCTCCAGGGCTTTGCAACAGGTGCATGTTAGCGACACTTGTCTATAATTTGCCGCATCATATACACCCCCCCCACACACACACACACCCATGGGCCAAGGCGAAAAATCCTTCAAATAATCTCTGACAGACAACTTGAAAAATGAACCACAAAGCCACCTATCATACTGTTGAAAATTGCAGTGCACCTGATCATCGTGCTGCGAAGTAGTGTACTTGATCGACTTCTAAAAACTTCTCCTGAATCGTAAGCATGAAATGTTAATTTTAAAGTTTTAGTCTTGCAATAACCATCTCTGTACAACTGCTCATTTTCAAACAGAAATAATATTAGTATGTCAGTAGCACATGATAAAATTCCAATTTTGTTGTCTAAAATTCAAGAACAGTGCACTAGATCCCCGCATTTTTTAGTGTTTTTCCAACTTAGAAGTGATTAAACTGGAACACTGAGAACCTGCCCCGAGAAATTTTGACCTAAGCATGAAGTGATCCTTATTTGTCGTACTCTGCGTCATATTCCAAAACAATAAAAATTGAAATATAGGACTACAAGTGGAAAATCTTATTTGAATCGACACATTTTCAGTACTGGAAGCCATTTTGTATGACGTATTAAACCATGTGATCCCCCACCTTGTGGTTGATTTTTGTCAAAGCAGGTCAGAGTGTCCAAGTTTTGGAAAAAGTTCCAACTCTTAAAGGTTTGGCTCATCCACTACACTTTTTACTTAAAAACTGGAATTTATGGGCAAAAGGAAACAGTTTAAGTTTCAGTTCAGGACTATTATCCCAGCTTACCCAGGGACAATCGACCCATCAATACACTCAGTGCTTTGATTTTTGGTCTGTCCTAGTTTTTGGGATGGTCACCAGACTGGTTTGGTTCATCCACTGATGAAGTTTGGTGGACCAAGGACTTTTGGGAGGTGAAATACAGAGTTTATATGGGGCCATATGTTAAAAGCATTGTTAGCTTAACGAGCTCGTTAGTGGCCATATTGCTAACTTTTCTAGCAAGTACAATATCGAAAATTTTGGTATTTTTGTTGAAAAAATGTGAGCAGCTTTTGCGTCTGCAAAAGCTGCTCACATTTTTTCAGCAAAAATATTAGCATATTTGCCATATTTAATGATCAAAGTTTTAACGATACATTAACTAACGACATCGTTAGTTTTGAACAACTGGCCCCTGGTAAATAAGACATACCATAAAAATCCCCAAAATTCATACACCATGATGACTTGCTGTAATTCTCCTAAAATTTTAACAATTTTGATTCACAATCCAGCAAGGAGTCCAAAAGGTGCAGACAGAATGGCAAATAGTGTAGACCCTGATCAGACTGGGGGGCAGAGTGGGGGAGGTAACTTGCTGCAATTCCACATTGAGCATAAAACCTTTACTGTTTATAATTACTAAAATATTTTTAATGTTAACATCCACAGAAGATGGTATCTGTCTTGCTGATAAACAGTATACCGGTAATGCCAAAAACTGACGGCATCGTTAACCCTTATTCTGTTGAATTAATTTATTTAGCTGTACACTGGCCCAGATAGCTCAGTTGGTAGAGTGTCCGCTCCGGGGAACAGGAGGTCACGGGTTCGATCCCGGACCGCGACATACCAAAGTCGTTAAGAATGGTACTAGCTGCTCCTCGCTTGGCACTCAGATTTACTGGGAAGAGCTAGGACTGGTCGACCCAGTGTCAGGATAATGTGACTGGGTGTGGTATCATGTAATGTGTCTGGGACATGATACTTCAGTGAGGCAGTACTATAAAGTGAGCATTGAGCTCCCTGTCGCAACCAGACACCGTCGTGATATGACTGAAAAATTGTTGAAAGTGACGTAAACCCGAATTCACACACACATATTTAGCTGCACCCATTTCTGACTATCAATCAATCAAATTACTTAATAAAATGTATTTGTTCAATTCACAAACTGCGAGACAAACATTGTAGATCCTGATCAGACGGCTTCAGAAGCCATCTGATTTGGATCTATATTGTTTCCAAATGTAGAGGTTATTGTGTTCAGCAGGATAAGCATTAATATTTTGAGTGGGAAAAACTCGGTGCTCACTCATCTAAGCATGAAAAAAGGTTCTCAGGTCAATTTTGTCCCCTTACACTGAACATCTTAACCCTTGTCCTGCTGAGCCCGGATAAACCTTATATTCCAAACAATGAAGAAGCCATCTGATCAGGATCTACATTGTTTGCCATTCAGATTGTGACTTTGTTGCAATAATTTGCATCAAGTAATCTGATTGGTTGATTATCTGTAGTGGGTGTGGCATACATAAATATTCAGCAGGTCAAAGGTTAATCTTTGCTGTGTGTGTTGGAGTGGGCAAGATAAAGCAGACAGTTTACCTTTGATATCCAACCTATGCTACCTTGACCTCCACCCTGCTTTCTTGCTAGGAAAGGGAAGGCTGCAATAATGTTGTCTCTATCTATTTGATCTAATGTTCTACACAGGCTAAAATTTTGGAGAAAAAGAAAATAAGAACATATTAACGTTATAATATAATTTGTTATAACATAATTCATCGAAAGATTGCTTTAAAACAACCTACTGTATTTACCGTAGGTATTCAGACAGACAGGCCTGAGAAAACAGTGTAAACCCAAATGAGATGCGGCATCTCATCACAGTTTACAATTTTTGCCACAAATCCTGCTGTTTCTATAGAAGCCTCTGTGGTACAGTGGTTATGCTGCTCGCTTTGTAAACCAGGGGTCGCAGGATCGATTTCGGGCTTCTCCAGACTTTCGGATGAGTCTTTAAACCGAGGTACTGTCTCCGTAAGATCTTAGCTGTTGGTGAGACACAAAACTCAAACACTCACTCACCCTGCTGTTTCTAGACAAAACATCTGGCAGTAAATTGTCCTGATTCACATTTCAGAACAAATATGATAAATAGTTGAGGTGTTCGAATATTTAGGGGAAATACGGTAGTGAAACAGCAATGGCTTAACCCATTTGGTACTGGAAACCGCTAAAGGGTACTTGGCAAACAGTGCAGACCCAGATCAGACGCTGTAGAACGCGGCGCCCATGGCTACGTCCGTAATCGCATTGAAATTTAAACAATGCGATCACCAGGAGCAGAAGAGCTTCATGGAAGCCACGAAACATTGCCATACTATTTTAGAAATCTTAAACAAACGTCATCCCACCGGTGTTTAACCAGATAACTTTCAGACGGTGGCAACAAAAACGAGACTCCAAGGATAGGAGTTCGAGGTACGTTTTAAAATGTTTTTTTGCACTCATGGATGATTTGTTTACAATATTTCCAGGTATGTTACTTTAGTTATCTGTCTAAGGTATTTGGGGAAAAGGCTGTACTTTGGACGCTGACACTTTGTCGTATATAAGCCAATGTACTCCACCCACCTTTTCCATCTATCTATCTTCTTATACTGAGTCGGTCATACTTGGCCATTACCTCAGTTGGGTGCGTAGCTAAATTTAGAATTTGGCTTAAAAAAAAAAAAAAAAAAAGAAGTCACTGGATGAGTCCTTAAAACTATTTACAATCTGAATAACAGAGGTATACTAGAATGCATACCTCTGAGTCTCAACCTTACACTGTATGGGCTTTGAACTCCTCTGCAGTCTTAGCATTCACCACAGAAGAGGGAAGACTATTCCACTGGGGAATAGTCCTAGGAAAGGAATTTTCAGGGCATCACTGTAGGACTGGTACCTGTGATACTGTGAGTTGTTTACTTTTGATGCCCTTGTTGGTTCGGGTTGAAACTGTCACAGGGGTCAAGTATTTATCTTTATTAACAGCCACTGTACCTGAATGTATCTTATAGAAGAAGGTTAAAGAGGACTGCTCACGACAGGCCTCTAGGGACGGCCATTCTAGCTCGTTAAGCATGTCACCGACGCTACTCCTATTGCGCCATCGTCTGCAGGTCCATCGAGCAGCTGTCCTCTGCACCTTCTCCACCTGCTGAATCTGAGTTTTAACATAGGGATGCCAAATGGGTGATGCATATTCTAGCTGAGGGAGAACCAATGTTTTATATGCAACATCCTTTGTCTGCCTAGGTGCAAAAGCCAACTTTCGTCTAAGAAATCCTAAAGTCCAAGTTGCTTTTGATGTTATTTCTGAAACGTGTTGACCCCAATCAAGATCATCAGTGATGGTGATACCAAGATATTTGGCGGATTAAACCTGCTCCAAGATTTGCTGGTGTAGTTTATAGTCAAACTTGATTTGGTTGTCCGGAGGGTGTCGCAACACCCTCATTGAATGACATTTGGCTACATTGAACTTCATCTGCCAATCGGCCTCCCACTGTGCTAATTGATTCAGGTCATTTCCCTTTGCTTCTTCCTTACCCCCTTCTTTACCTAGGCCTATGTATTTAGGGGTATGGGAGGCGGAAAACAACAAAATCCAAGGGAACCTATGCCAAATTGTTTTTTAGGTTTGGACTCCGTTTTTTGGGGGGTAGGGGCTGGGGGAGGGGGCTAGTGGCACGCAAGTCATAATGCAATCAGATTCAACAAGATTGGAGAACAAGTGTTTGATCCTTTGGTCTGGCACATCCTTCCATATTCATCATGCAGATAGGCCCTAATCAGATGCAACATTTTGTGACGTCTGATCTGGGCCTGCACTGTTTGCCAATTTAATACCTATGGGTTTTAATAGGGGAACTGAAAAGGATAAATTTAAAATCAATAGAGTCCAAGATAAATATGATGTATATTAAAAATAGCCCAAAATTATTTTATGACATTTTATCCTGTATTTGTTCATCCAATCATAAATTTTTAAGGACAATGGTCTGAAAAAAATAATAAAAAAAAAAAAATAAAAAAAAAAATCGACCTACCTACCCTGTTTCAATTTTTCATACAATAGTAAACACACCTTTTTTTTTTTTTGGCCTAATGTATGATGAATTTATGTATATCCTCAGACCAGGTACAGCTGTGTCGGCCACTTCCTGCCGTTCAGATATAACCATGAATATAGATAATGATAACAATATATCAAAGAATATGTAGCACTTAATTAAATGTGAACCACACTCATTCCCATAATGTGTGATGAATTTTGAAGGCCAGGCACAGCCTTGTCGGCCACTTCCTGTCCTCCAGATATAACCATGAAAACATGAACCACACTCATTTAAGTAATGTTTGATGAATTTTGAAGGCCAGGTACAGTTGTGTCGGCCACTTCCTGTCCTCCAGATATAACCATGAAAACATGAACCACACTCATTCCCATAATGTTTGACGAATTTTGAAGGCCAGGTACAGCCTTGTTGACCGCTTCCTGTCCTCCAGATATAACCATGAAAACATAAACCGCACTCATTCCCATAATGTTGGATGAATTTTGAAGGCCAGGTACAGCCATGTGGGTCACTTCCTGTCCTCCAGATATAACCATGAAAACAAATGATGATTACAATATATCAAAGAATATGTAGTAATTAAATGTGAACACACCCATTCCCATAATGTATGATGAATTTATGTATATCGTCAGGCCAGGTACAGCCTTATCGGCCATTTCCTGCCCTTCAGAAGAAATAATGATTGCATCACTCTTACGCCAAACAACCACATTACCTTGAAATGCCCTATCATCCCCTCCCCTCTTAAATTCAAAATCTGTTTGTTGATGATATAAAGACATCTAATTGTTGGTAGATATCTTCACGGTTAAGTTTTGGTTCTTCATCTTTGTTTTGGTTTTCCTCAAAGAAGAAATAATGATTGCATCACTCTTACGCCAAACAACCACATTACCTTGAAATGCCCTATCATCGAATATATCAAAGAATATGAAGTAATTAAATGTGAACACACCCATTCCCATCATGTATGATGAATTTATGTATATCGTCAGGCCAGGTACAGCCGTATCGGCCACTTCCTGCCATTCAGAAGATATAATGATTGCATCACAACCACATTACCTTGAAATGCCCTATCACCACCCCCCCCCTTAAATTCAAAATCTGTTTGTTGATGATTTAAGACATCTAATTGTTGGTAGATGTCTTCACGGTTAATTTTTGGTTCTTCGTCTTTGTTTTGGTTTTCCTCAAAGAAGAAATAATGATTGCATCACTCTTATGCCAAACAACCACATTACCTTGAAATGCCCTATCATTGCATTCCCCCCCCCACCCCCCCACAAACAAGCACATTACCTTGAAATGCCCTATCATCCCCCCCCCCCCCCCACTTAAATTCAAAATCTGTTTGTTAATGATATAAAGACATCTAATTGTTGGTAGATGTCTTCACGGTTAATTTTTGGTTCTTCGTCTTTGTTTTGGTTTTCCTCAAAGAAGAAATAATGATTGCATCTCTCTTACACCAAACAACCACATTACCTTGAAATGCCCTATCATCGAATATATCAAAGAATATGTAGTAATTAAATGTGAACACACCCATTCCCATAATGTATGATGAATTTATGTATATCGTCAGGCCAGGTACAGCCGTATTGGCCACTTCCTGCCCTTCAGAAGAAATAATGATTGCATCACAACCACATTACCTTGAAATGCCCCATCACCCCCCCCCCCCACCCCTTAAATTCAAAATCTGTTTGTTGATGATATAAAGACATCTAATTGTTGGTAGATGTGTCATAGGGTATAGGTATATAGCACACTTGTACTGCCTTGCGGTACAAGCCGGCTTTTATAGCGACGTGGTAGAGTGTTGGCCTGTCGATCTGGCGGACCGGGTTCGATCCCCGGCCGGGTAAAGGTGATTAGCATTTTTTCACCTGTTACATTTGGCGCCCACCGTAAATAACCCACATATGTGCATTAAAACTCCTTGAGTATCATTTCACGTGATTCTCGGACTCCCAGAAATTCGGGGACGAATTTCAATGTGGAGGGGAGAATGTCATAGGGTATAGGTATATAGCACACTTGTACTGCCTTGCGGTACAAGCCGGCTTTTATAGCGACGTGGTAGAGTGTTGGCCTGTCGATCTGGCGGACCGGGTTCGATCCCCGGCCGGGTAAAGGTGATTAGCATTTTTTCACCTGTTACAGATGTCTTCACGGTTAATTTTTGGTTCTTCGTCTTTGTTTTCCTCAAAGAAGAAATAATGATTGCATCACTCTTACGCCAAACAACCAAATTACCTTGAAATGCCCTATCATTGCATGCCCCCCCCCCCCCCCCGTTAAATTTAAAATCAGATTGTTGATGATATAAAGACATCTAATTGTCTTCACGGTAAATTGTGTCTTCACGGTAAATTGTTGGTTCTTCATCATGTCAAAGAAAGTAGTCAGTATCATTAATATACGAAACGGGCCGATTTTGTCAGGGGCCGATTTGGTTAGGGGCCGAGTTGTCCAGCTTACCAAATAACCCTGTGCATGCCGGACCCATATGCCTCCATTCCCTGTATTTTAAAGTTTATTGGCCAGTTTATTAAGTAAACAGGAGAGCCCTGAGGGACATACTAACGTGAAAGAATGAAACTTGATTAACGCGAATTCTGATGCGAAGAACACTGCTCTACTTTCGTTTTATACATGTAACTGGATTCCAGCCTTAGCAAACTGTAAAGAGAAACAGAGAACCAAGATAAATGCGCATGCTCAATCGCAATTGACCTTTTGCATTCAATTACATTATCTATAAATATAATTATATCTGAGAGGCACCCACAAGACGAGGTGGCCGAGTGGTTAAGGCGATGGACTGCTAATCCATTGGGGTCTCCCCGCGTGGGTTCGAATCCCATCCTCGTCGATTACTTTTTTAATTTTTTAATTGTTATTATATTTCACCGTATGAAAAGTGCCTGTGGTATTTGTACGTAGCATTGGGACCTGGGGCCCATCATAACTTAGAAGTCTCCGTGGTGCAGTGTTTACCCTACTCGCCTTGTAAACCAGGGGTCGCAGGTTCGATCCCGGGCTTCTCCAGACTCTCGGATGTGTCTTTAAACCGAGGCACCGTCTCCATATGACCTTAGCTGTTGGTGGGACGTAAAACTCAGACACTCACTCACCCATCATAACTTGTTCCAATGATGGACTCTGGTTTAATCTTGGCCCTATTTACATCAATGTCAGTTTTGTTTGTTTGATTTGAGGTTTACAGTCCCCGTCAACACTATTTAGGTCATCCTGGAGACGTTGCTTCCAATTTTGTGGGACTTTTACCCGGCATTGAGATGAAATGACATCTCAATCCCTGCCGCCCAATGAATATGGTTTATAAGCATGGACGAGCCGACTCGCAGCAATTTTCCTGGACAGGCTTAGACGTTCTAAGCGGATTACCAGTACTCATGTGCTGTCGGTATCAGCTCTGCGTGGAAGCATCGTGCAGTCCAATCTATTTCTCCAAGCCCCGATGGGCGGTGGCGGACATCAAGGTCAGATTTGCTTGCATATGCTTTTACATGGGGAAAAGTGTTCGGAAGCTATTGTTGCTATTTGTATACCGTCGCAGTCAACTAAAGAGTAAATGAAGCTACATGAGTATCAAAGGCCAAGGTCATTCAGATATAATTACAACCGGCAAATTGAAGTCAAATTTCATATGAAGCTTTTGAAAAACTATTAAAAAATCCACTGATCCAGGTCAAATGATCAAGATGGCCGTCATGACCATATATGGCAAAAATCTTCCAAACTCTTTTTCTCTGAAAATCAGTTGGCCAATTGCATTGAAACTATACATGTAGCATTGGGGACACCGGCCCATTGTAATGGTGAGCCTGGGTTGACCTTCACCCATTTGACACCAAAGTCAAATTTTGTCACTTGTGCTTAATTTAAGGTCAAGAATACGTAAATTGGCTCTCCCATAGAACTTTTAAAATTTTGCATACGAGTACGTCACAACATTCTGCATCGAAACAAGCAATAAAAATGCTAAGTTACCGAGTTCGTTTAGGCGCCATGACCGGCGCAGAAAGACCAGAATCATTTGCATAGAAACAATAGGAATCCGACGAAAACTCTTTTTGGCAAATAGAATTTTTCTAAAAACAGATATTTTGTGTCGATTTGAATGAGGTGAAAAAAGTTCTTCACTACCGAGTTAGTTTATGGGCTAGTATGGGATGTGTTTGCTTGTTTGTTCGAATTGAGGTTTTAATCATCAGCAAACAAACGGCATGTGCGAGAGGTCAGAGGAAAGGAACGAATCGCGCCATATGGTCTCGCAGACCATCCGTATCCGCACGTTTATAGAGAAATACATTACGCGGGACTTGTCAACACTATTTAGGTCATTTTGGAGACGTTGCTTCCAGTTTTGTGGGACTTTTACACGACACCGAGATGAAATGAAATCTCAATCCCCGCCACCCAAATCAACAAAAAGGTCAAGCGGCGGTTTACCAGTACTACCAGTACTCGTGTGCAGCTGGTTTCAGCTCTGCTTGGAAGCTTTTGTTTGTTTGTTTGATTTAAGGTTTAGCGTCCCCGTCAACACTGTAAAGGTCATTTTGGAGACGTTGCTTCCAATTTTGTGGGACTTTTACCCGACATTGAGATGAAATGACATCTCATGCCCTGTCGCCCAATGAAACCAATAGGGTTTATTAGCATGGACGGTCCGCCTCGCACCGCGGTTCCTGGACAGGCTTAGATCCTCTAAGCGGTTTACCAGTACTAGTGTGTGGGCCGGATTCAGCTCTGCGTGGAAGCATCGTGCAACCCATATATTTCTTCAAGCCCCTATGGGCGGGGGCGCCTGCTTGGAAGCATCATGCAGCCCAATCTATTTCTTCAAGTGGTCATTTTTTTTTTCGTTTTTAAACTGGAGGAAAAACTCTATTCTTGCGTTTATTTCCACAAACACAGTCTTAGTTTTCTACTAGGTTTTAGATAATACACCAACGCATTATGTTTGTTTGTTTGATTTGAGGTTTAACGTCCCCGTCAACACCGTAAAGGTCATTTTTGAGACGTTGCTTCCAATTTTGTGGGACTTTTACCCGACATTGAGATGAAATGACATCTCAAGCCCTGTCGCCCAATGAAACCAATAGGGTTTATTAGCATGGACGGCCCCCTCGCACCGCGGTTCCTGGACAGGCTTAGATCCTCTAAGCGGTTTACCAGTACTAGTGTGCGGGCCAGATTCAGCTCTGCGTGGAAGCATCATGCAGCCCATATATTTCTTCAAGCCCCTATGGGCGGGGGCGACCAACGCATTATGTAAAACGACCAGCGTAGTGAGAACACAATTATTTGATGAGTAGACAGCGGGAGTATGCGAACTGATCTCATTTGTCTCTATTCTACATTTATCTTTCATTAGGCTAATATATTTGATTAACTGCATCATGTTAAGATAAGACAAAAGCTCACCATGACCTTCGGTCAGGTGAGCTAATAAGATAAGATAAGATAAGATAAGGTAAGATTTATTTAAAGTCGGCAAGTTATGAACAATACAACATAAGCTCTCTATGAGCTTTTGAACCGACTGCTTTAACAATGGTATATGGTTAACATAGTGTAAGTCAGCTGTTTGGTAAAAAAATTGGTTAATTAAAGATACAAAGATATTAATTACGGCAGAGTTGCCCAGGCGGGGGGGGGGGGGGTACATACCCTCCCGAGCAACTCAGCGACATTAAACTCAATACACAATTAAACAAGTATGCATTTAAACATACAGATGGGAAGCAGTATTGACATTAGCACACAAAGTATTAAGTAAGATAAGCATAAAAATAAGCTTAAGATAATTAAAGACACATATAATAAGATCACATACATAGCTTAGACATATACAAATAAGCACACAGACTAAGGATAAAAACAGGTACCTGATAGAAAGGGAAACATCTATGGCGGAAAGCCAAAATGACAGTTACGGCCCCCGGCCATCGGGGCTTGAAGAAATAGATTTCTGCATAATGCTTCCACGCAGAGCTGAAACCGACTGCACTTGAGTACTGCTAAACCGCATGGAGGTTCTGAGCCTGCCCAGGAAAAGTGGTGCGAGTTGGATCTATACATGTTGACGGGGACGTTAAACCTCAAATCAAACAAACAAACTAAAGGACAGTTACTTTCCCACCAAATGACCAATTGGCTATCCAAAACAAAACAAAAAAAAAAATATAAGCGACTCCAAAGACAAACGATAACAAAAATAAACCGCGACAGAACGGTCAGTGAAAAACGCGGCCGCAATTCTCTCCCTTAATTTCGTCGCGATTTAGATAAATAAATAATTGGTTCATTCCGCATTAAGGTTTCCTAGCTCATCAGTGCAACATCTCCAAAAACACAAAATCAAATAACCACAGAGATGAAACACGGAGATGACTCGGCAACAACGTATCACTGAAATGCTGGCGCAGAAGAAAACCAACAGGTACCAACCAACATTACATAAGTAAGCCTTTACGCTGAAACCTTCATGAAATCTGAGGCCTGACCCACCGGCGTGCAATTAAAGAGGGAAGCAACGTTGTCAACCATGATTGGGTTAAGTACCATGCATGCAGTCGTCGTATAACATTTATGCTGGACCCAATCTTTGGGTACTGAAATCATTGCAAGTATTTTTTTCCTGAATTTATATACTAAGTCACCATAAAATTCGGGCTCCGATAGATCTCGTTGCAGAAGAGATTTAAGTCCAACATTGAATTTCGAAATTAAATCGGTATGACGCCTATAAGATTTTGAAAAGGCTTTGCGTAGTTTATGATACCGATAACCCCGATTAAGAAGTTTAGCAGTTAACAATTTATTACGAGCGTTGAAGTCAGTAACATGACTAGATACTCTGGCAAATCAAATTAATTGCGAAATATAAATGCCACATGGTGCCGCACGAGGAACATCACCGTCCAAGTTTCTTGGGGTAAATTTGATTGATCAACTCCTCGAAATAGGAATTGTCAATATTTAATAAATCATCCAAATATCTAGGTCGAGCTAAAATGATGGCGTTTGTTTGGTATCCGATGACGTTGCCCGTCAACGCGCGTAAAATTTGGTGGCGACATCATTTACATATTCTTGACCATAAAATCTTCTTCTCAGAAACCAAAAGTCAGCACTCAGGTGAATGTTTCAGGACCACTGGACCTCTGCGTGTTAGATTTTGATGGACAGATGGACGAGTGTGGAGATGGATAGAAAGACAGATTCAATATGCCCCGTCAGCTTGTTTGATTTGAGGTTGAACGTCCCCGGCAACCCTGTATAGATCATTTTGGAGACGTTGCTTCCAATTGTGTGGGAATTTTACCCGAAATCGAGATAAATTGACATCTCAAGCCCTGTCACCCAATGAAACAAATAGAATTTATACGCATGGACGATCCGACTCGCACCGCTTTGCCTGGGCAGGCTTACAGCTGGTGTCTGGGAATGTGTGGCGGGCGTAAAAAGTCTCCCTACCCTACATCATAGTGTAGTTTATATTTTCTTGTCATTGTGGAATTTTGAAAATAATTGAGAGTCACTGATGAGGCCTAATTGGCCGAAACTAGCTAGTCTGGCCCAGAAAACATGTACACTTCATATTATCCAGTTCTGTGGTGTAGTCCTTGCTTCCAAAGGATAACTCTTTTATTGAACATATTTAGATCCTCTAAGCGGTTAACCGGTATTCGTGTGCGGTCTGTTTCAGCTCTAACAGCCCATCTAATTCTTCAAGCCCGATGGGCGGGGGTCGAATATGCCCTGTCAGAGCAGATAACAACTGATAAAAAAGACTGTGATAATAAGATGAAACCAGCTCACAACATACCATAGTTCACCAGCTTCTCCTGTTCTTCTCTACATACTGCCATGCGCCCCAAAGGACATTTTAGGCAGTTGCGCTTGTCGAGAGTTCAGGACTGTTCAGATAAAGAATAATAACACAGTATAATAGTTAGGACTGGCTAATCGGAGCTGAAAAGATAATCGATTATCAGTGCTGTCATTGCGATCGAAAATCGATTGGTAATCGCTAAGGTTTTTATCATAATTTTACCTGTCTGGCTTTCTGCCAGAGCATGACTCTTACCATATGTTGCACTTTACCACATGTATATTTGAACAGACAGGCTTGGGCAAGCAGTGTAGACCCAGATGAGACGCCGCGGAATGCGGCGTCTCATCAGGGTCTGCACTGTTAGCCACTCATCCAGCTATTTAAGGCATAACTTTAGATAGTAAATTGTACCTATCAGGTAATCGATTAACAGCAAGTCAGAAATGATAATCATTTTTTGTGGAATTTATCGATCGATTCATCGATTATACGATTAATCATGTCAGCCATAATGATAGTGAGAGTGATAAAAAGAGAATACCAGGTGAGTGTCTTTTGATATCAAGTTTATCATGAAAGGCTTCTAGAATGCTTGTAGAATCGCGAAGCTTCCCGAGCGATTCTACATGCGTTTTCGGAGCCGAGCCTGATAAACTTTATATCAAATGACACGGATCTGGTATTCTATTTATCAGTTAATACCATTGTACACTCTTACATTTTTGCCAATTTTCCCAGCAGTCCAGTTCTTAGAAGTGCAATGTCACGTTGACCTGATAAAGCTCTCTTGTCCTGAAATAGCATATGTTTTTCAGGCCAATGTTCTACAATGC
This sequence comes from Lucinisca nassula, assembly GCA_963580285.1. NCBI lineage: Eukaryota > Metazoa > Mollusca > Bivalvia > Lucinida > Lucinidae > Lucinisca > Lucinisca nassula. Next base: position 12,598,597 of record OY757014.1, on the reverse strand, counting down.
AATTAATATAGGGGGGGGGGGGGGGCTGATAAAGTATGATGGTGGATTATCAGGTTAAAATAGTTAAGAGAGTTTAAAAGCAGGTTAAACACAGATAACTCAGGGATTTATGGCTGTGAGTGGTGTAGTCTGCCAACTTCTGCATTCAAGGCTTCAAGTCTGGGCTGACATACAGCAGACTCAGCCAGAGGAAGGAATATTTGTAATAACCCCGAGATGTATGCACCTGTCTAAAAGTCATCGAAATGAATCTGGAAGGGGTATAGCCACGACACCATAAACAATCTTATAGAGCAGGCCCGTATGCAGGGAGGGAGGGGGTTGGGGGGGGGCTGCAAACGCACCCCACCACTTTTTTTTAAATTATCTCAAATTCATCTTCACTAGAGATCAAGTTTACACTAATTTTGGGCATAAATTCAAGATTTTCTTAAGGGTCGCCACCCCGCCCCCTCTGCAAAACACCTGAAATTCGCAACCCCTTTTTTCAAGTCTGTGTACGGGCCAAATATAGAATAGACGTCTTTGCTCTAAACTGACTGGGCTGTCCGGTTAAAATTTGACCAACTCCATCTGGCATCATTTCAATTGCTTCCAAAGGATAACTCTTTTATAGAACATATTTAGACCCTCTAAGCGGTTAACCGGTATTCGTGTGCGGTCTGTTTCAGCTCTAACAGCCCATCTATTTCTTCAAGCCCGATGGGCGGGGGTCGAATATGCCCTGTCAGAGCATATAACAACTGATAAAAAAGTCTGTGTTAATAAGATGAAACCAGCTCACAACATACCATAGTTCACCAGCTTCTCCTGTTCTTCTCTACATACTGCCATGCGCCCCAAAGGACATTTTAGGCAGTTGCGTTTGTCGAGAGTTCAGGACTGTTCAGATAAAGAATAATAACACAGTATGATAGTTAGGACTGGCTAATCGGAGCTGAAAAGATAATCGATTATCAGTGCTGTCATTGCGATCGAAAATCGATTGGTAATCGCTAAGATTTTTATCATAATTTTACCTGTCTGGCTTTCTGTCTGAGCATAACTCTTACCATATGTTGCACTTTACCACATGTATATTTGAACAGACAGGCCTGGGCAAACAGTGTAGACCCAGATGAGACGCCGCGGAATGCGGCGTCTCATCAGGGTCTGCACTGTTAGCCACTCATCCAGCTATTTAAGGCATAACTTTAGATAGTAAATTGTACCTAACAGGTAATCGATTAACAGCAAGTCAGAAATGATAATCATTTTTGTGGAATTTATCGATCGATTCATCGATTATACGATTAATCATGTCAGCCATAATGATAGTGAGAGTGATAAAAAGAGAATACCAGGTGAGTGTCTTTTGATATCAAGTTTATCATGAAAGGCTTCTAGAATGCTTGTAGAATCGCGAAGCTTCCCGAGCGATTCTACATGCGTTTTCTGAGCCGAGACTGATAAACTTGAAATCAAATGACACGGATCTGGTATTCTATTTATCAGTTAATACCATTGTACACTCTTACATTTTTGCCAATTTTCCCAGCAGTCCAGTTCTTAGAAGTGCAATGTCACGTTGACCTGATAAAGCTCTCTTGTCCTGAAATAGCATATGTTTTTCAGGCCAATGTTCTACAATGCAATTAATATGGGGGGGGGGGGCTGATAAAGTATGATGGTGGATTATCAGGTTAAAATAGTTAAGAGAGTTTAAAAGCAGGTTAAACACAGATAACTCAGGGATTTATGGCTGTGAGTGGTGTAGTCTGCCAACTTCTGCATTCAAGGCTTCAAGGCTGGGCTGACATACAGCAGACTCAGCCAGAGGAAGGAATATTGGTAATAACCCCGAGATGTATGCACCTGTCTAAAAGTCATCGAATTGAATCTGGAAGGGGTATAGCCACGACACCATAAACAATCTTATAGAGCAGGCCCGTATGCAGGGAGGGAGGGGGTTGGGGGGGGGGGGGGGAAAGGTGCAAACGCACCCCACCACTTTATTTTTAAATTATCTCAAATTCATCTTCACTAGAGATCAAGTTTACACTAATTTTGGGCATAAATTCAAGATTTTCTTAAGGTTCGCCACCCCGCCCCCTCTGCAAAACACCTGAAATTCGCAACCCTTTTTTCCAAGTCTGTGTACGGGCCAAATATAGAATAGACGTCTTTGCTCTTAACTGACTGGGCTGTGCGGTCAAAATTTGACCAAATCCATCTGGCATAATTTCAATTGCTTTACATTATCCTTTGTGTGGGATCCCACACACAAGAGTATGGTAAGCTGTTTGATCTTTGTTTTAATGCTGCGCTTTAAGAATCCCAAATCTGTGTCTGCATTATCGGTGATCCCGTATTTATCATATGACGTCGCGTCTGAGAGTGTAATAACGCCATGTAATAAATTCGATAATCCACTAGTGGATTAAATATGCAAATTAGTTAGATACGCCCCGTAACGTTACACGCATGACGTCCTTAACAACGTCGCGTTTACTAATGGCGGAATATTGACAATTTTGTTAAACAATCGTTAATAAAATTCGTTTTAAATGTCATATGATAAATATAATCTTGCATTCGTGCTCATGTAGTACTGAATTTATTAAACTCGTTGAAGAAAAGGGATAAAATGCGAGGCAAAGCCTCGCATTTTATCCCTTTTCCTCAATTCGTTCAATAAATTCAATAACACATGAGCACTCATGTAAGATCCTCTATATAATTGGAGTTCCAGGTGAGACCACTGGAAATGTCAATCCCTAGGTATTCGGCACCGGTGACCGTCTCAAGAACATGACCATGAAATCTTTTGTGTAGACGCATTTGATAGTTTTCTTGATCCGGTCACCTGGACCACCTGACATTTGGTGGGGTTGAATTTCATGTTCCACTCAGCCTCCCACATGGTCAGTTTGTCAAGGTCCTTTTGTAGGGCTAGGTCATCATCCGCGCCCCCAACGGCGAAAAGGGCTGAATTGCAAGCAAATAGGCGGACTTGTAACGAAATCTCATCAGGCAGATCGTTGGTGTGGATGAGGAAGAGGATCTGTCCCCGAAGCGAGCCCTTTGGGACACCCGATGTTAGAGGGATAGACCCAGACTCTTCATTCTCAAAAACCACCCTTAAGGAAGGTTTGAATGCAGCCCAGCAAACTGCTTCATATTCAATGTTTGTGTAATTTCCAAATCAGTTTCGAATGATTAACCTTGTCGAATGCCTTTGCAAAGCCTAATAAAATCATGTCCGTTTGCTTACCAATACTTGAACTGCGCTGGGTCTCACATCATATGGGCCCCGTCAAGCGATTTTGGTACTTATCGCCTATGCGAGCAGCAAAGGTTCAGGCGAGCCTGCGCATCCGCACAGTCTCGCCAGAACCTTCGCTGCTCGCTCATACAAGCAGTGAATCAAGAGGAACCTTCAGACAGAAAGCCATATCCCTGACCCCTCTAAATGCCTGGGCATGCGCAGTTAAAATTTGTCATGACGGAATGCTCGAAGACACAAATTCGCTTGGCGGGGCTCAATTATGGTCTCATCTTGAATGGCTCAAATGTACAAACTCATGTGGTATCAACTGTAATGACTCACGTGGTCTCAACTGTAATGACTGGTGTGGGTCTCAACTGAAATGACTCAGGTGGTCTCAACTATTATGGCCCATGTGATCTCAATTATTATTACCTAGTCGTATCAACCGTAATTACTAATGTGGTCTCAACCATTATTACACACGTGGTCTCAACTGTGATTACGCATGTGGTCTCAATTAAAATGGTCTATTGGTCTCAAATTTAATGGCTCATGTGGTCTCAATTACAATGACTCATGAGACATCAACTTTAACAACTCATGTGGTGTCAAATGTCATGGCTCATTTGATCTCAACTGTAATTGCAATGACCCATGTGTGTCCCAACTGTAATGACTCATGTGGTCTCAAATGTAATGGCTTATATAATCACAATTATTATGACCCATGCAGCCTCAACTGTAATGACTCTTGTGGTCTCAACTGTAATGACTCACATGGTCTCAACTGTATTGAGTTACGTGGTCTTAACTGTAACGTCTCATGTGGTCTGAACTGTAATGGATCCTATGGTCACAACTGTAATGACCAATGTGGTCTCAACTGTAATGGCTCGTGTGGTCCAGACTGTAATAGCTAATGTGGTCTCAACTGTAATGGCTCATGTTGATCAATGATAATTTTGGTTTATCATTTTGTGTCGTCCCCAAGAGACAGAGGAAAAAGACGCAGAAGACACAGTTGTGGAGATGATAATTAGGGCCAGATGGGAACGAGAAAAATGAATGGAAATTCAGAATCAGAATAAATAACAGGATTCCCCTCTACCCTCACCTGCTGCAATGACAACAGGCCTTAACAAACTGTAAACCAATATCAGTCGATCTCCCCAGTGACGCAAGATACACATAACCTTTGCCTCACCCAACCACCCCATTGGCTCTCTCAACTGTAATGGATCATGTTATCCCAACTGCAACAACTAATGTGGTCTCAACAGTAATGGATCATGTGGTCTAAACTGTAATGGAATATGTGATCTCAAGTGTGATAACGTTTGTGATCTCAATTGTAACTAGAATCGCACAGTCGATGGCACGCCATCGCATATCCCCACGCTTTTTTAAAGAAACGCCACTATATAACTTCTCAATCGCAGCTCCCACCCAATCTGAAGATCAAAATTCCGAAAGTGTCATCCACTCCTCAGACTAAAGACCTATCAGTTCCCAAAGTTTCATGTTTCTATCTGAAACGGCGTAGGAGGAGTTATCCGGTATTCGTTAAAAAGGGGGTTATGGGGGTGAAAATCCAAGTTTTTGACCTCTGGGGACCTCAAACCTGACCCTCGGGGTCAAATTTTGATTGTTATGTATTCTACTCATTATGCCGTTCGATTTGATATGTCACACGACCAGGTTCTGAAAACTTTTGATTCTTTAACCCCGGGGCACCCCACCCCCTGGCCTGGTCCCTAAGTGTAAGATCAAAATTCCGAAAGTGTCATGCACTCCTCAGACTAAAGACCTATCAGTTCCCAAAGTTTCATGTTTCTATCTGAAACGGCGTAGGAGGAGTTATCCAGTAATCGTTAAAAAGGGGGTTATGGGGAAGAAAATTAAGTTTTTGACCTCTGGTAACTTAAACCTGACCCTCGGGGTCAAATATTGATTGTTATGTATTCTACTCATTATGCCGTTCGATTTGATATGTCACACGACCAGGTTCTGAAAACTTTGATTTTTTACCCCCGGGGCACCCCACCCCCTGGCCTGACCCCTAGGGCATGTAGGGGTTAGGATCAAAATTCCGAAAGTGTCATGCACTCCTCAGACCAAAGACCTATCAGTTCCCAAAGTTTGAAGTTTCTAGCTGTAAAAGTGTGGACGGAGTTGTCCGGTAAGACGGACGGACGGACGTACGGACGTACGTACGGACGACGGAGACAATTACAATATCCCCACTTTTTCTTCGAAAAGCGAGGGGATAATTACTCATGCGGTCTCATTTGTTATTGCTCACACATGTGATCCCAACTCTAACCCATCGGCCCCGCCCATCGGGGCTTCAAGAAATAGATGGGCTGCATGATGCTTCCATGCAGAGCTGAACCGACCGCAAGCGAGTACTGGTAAACCGCTTAGAGGATCTAAGCCTGCCCAGGCAAAGCGGTGCGTGTCGGACCGTCCATGCTTATAAACACTATTCGTTTCATTGGGCGACAGGGCTTGAGATGTCATTTCATCTCAATGTCGAGTAAAAGTCCCACAAAACTGGAAGCAACGTCTCCCAAATGACCTATACAGTGATGACGGGGACGTTAAACCTCAAATCAAACAAACAAACGAACAACTCATATGTTCGCAACATTAACAGCTCATGTCGTATCAACTGATGCTGTCTCAACTGAAATGATGCATGTGGTTTTAACTGTAATGTCTCCTTTGTTATAACCTTTGTGGTCTCAACTGTAATGACTCAAGTGGTCTCAAACGTAATGACCCATGTGGTCTCAACTGTTATGACTCATGTGCTCTCAGCCGTAATAATGTATTTGGTCTCAATTGTATTGACTCATGTGGTCACAACTGTAATTGCTCACATAAGACTAGTAATGACTCATGTGATCCCAACTTTAACAACCCTAAAGGTCGTAACTGTAACACCTCGTGTGGTATCACCTGTATCAACTGATGACATCTCAACTGAAATGACTCATCTGATCTCAAGCGCAATGACTCATTTGGTCTCAACTGTAACTAGAGCAAGTCGATGGCGCGCCATCGCATATCCCCGCGCTGTGAAAATCATATCACAATTAAAGGACCCAAAATACTTCTTTTTGACCTCTGGTGACCCCAAGACATGCCTCCTGGGCAAAACATTTGCACCACTGTATTCTACTCTTCATTATAGTTCGAACAAATTGACCTGAGACTGGTGAACTCTATTAACATAATTTCACACCCGACTGAATGCATGTATTTATCTTCTTAATTTCCCGAAAATGGCGATATTGTTATTCAATACATAGATGTCGGTAAATTGGTCGCAATTCACGAGATGCCGAAAATTCACGAGAAGTTTACGAAAGCCAACGTATTAGGCGATAACATTGACTAATTTATTCCATGCATAAAGGTCAGTCTCATGTCAAATTGTTCGAACTATACCTTCGATTTGATATGCAACATGACAACGAGGGATGTTCGAAAGGAATTGCTTATTGTTCTCTAGCTCAATTTCCACGTGGGGCTCGAAAATATAGTTCGAACAAATTGACCTGAGACTGGTGAACTCGATTTACAGAATTTCACACCCGATTGAATGCATGTATTTATCTTTGCCGACTCCCGAAAATGGCGATATTGTTATTCAATAAGTTGAGGTCGGTAAATGGGTCGCAATTCACGAGATGCCGAAAATTCACGAGAGGTTTACGAAAGCCGACGTATTAGGCGATAACATTGACTAATTTATTCCATACATAAAGGTCATTCTCATGTCAAATTGTTCGAACTATACCTGAAAAGGGTTATTCAATACCGACACAACGGTGTATAAATGTACATGTTAGATTAAGTGTAAGACATACAATTTGCCTTTTCAACACACGCAATAATTGACTGGTTGATAGAAGCGTCGACAAGAAAGATGAAATACGGGCTTACATCAACACTCGCTCAAAACTTGGTTGTTCTTTGAAGTAGCTGATGTCTGAAATTTCTACCGCTTAAGGACCTTCTTGTGTGTCTTATGACACAGTTCGGCGGTGGAAAAAGAAATTTGAGTCTGGTGTAGAGTTCATCAAAAATGCACCGAAATCAGGTAGGCCAAAATCTGCATCTCGTAAAGAAATCTTTTCCAAAATAAAGGAAAGCATTGAAACAGATGCCAGATTTACAGTTCCTGATATTGCACTAAAGGTAGGCATATCACTATCAACGGTTCACCTTATTTTGAAGAAGCCTTTGAAAGTCAGAAAGATTTCTGCCAGATGGGTGCCACATCTGTTGACTGATGAGCAAAAGAGGCATCGGGTTAAAGTGGCCAAAAAGCTGCAACAAATGCTACAAAATAATGCCAATGACGTCAAAGGTGATGAAACCTGTGTCTATTATTTTGAGCCCGTCAGAAAGGTTAGCAAATAAGCACAGCAAACGCGCAACAATTGCCAAACGTTCTTTGAGTACAAAGAAGGTTATGTATGCAATCTTCAGAATCAGAATTGTTACTGGTGACACGTCAAATGACATTCATACACCATTCATACACAATCTTCTTCTGTGGTTAAGGAGTCGCAATAAAAGTGCTGGTGCAAAAGCATCACCGGAAAGTACATCAAAGACGTAGTACTGAAGAAACTGAAAAAGTATTATCGGAAACGACGCCCTGCCACTGGTTTTAAATATGTCCGTTTTCTACATGACAATGTCCCGCTCATACCTCCGCATTGGTTACGGCGTTTTTGAAGCAAGAAAAAGTAACTGTTGTGCCTCACCCCCATATTCCCCAAACCTTGCCCCATGTGATTTCTTTTTGTTTCCGAAATTGAAATCATTCCTTGCTGAGCAGTCCCGACAAGCACTTGGATTTGCCATTCATCAGTACCTTATTACTGTGCCCAAATCAGCATACCTTTGACGCCTTCAAGAAGTGGATACATCGGCGGAAACTTTGCATTTCTAGCTACGGGGAGTACTTCGCGGGCATGAAATGAGCACTTTGGGCTAACTTGAAATTTGAAGTCTCCAATTTTTTTCGAACATCCCTCGTATATTTCTACAAAATAGATGTTTGACTCCTTGGGCGGGTGGGGCCGGGTCAGGCCCCTACCCTAGTGGGAAGTCACTACAACATTCCGAATATGTTCCTCCAGTCCTCTTCCATAGGGCCAATACCTGTGACAGTTTCAAGATTCTAGCTCAAAAAGCCTAAGAGGCGTTGTGTGATAATCCAAAAAAGGACCCGAAATCCTACCTTATGACCTCTGGTGACCCCTAGACATGCCCCCGGGGCAATATTTTTGCACCACTGTATTCCAATCTTCATTACCATCGATTTGATATGCAACATGGCTATGTTTGTGCATAAACGAATTATGACCCCTGGGGCTCACTCCCTGGGCTCGCCTCCAGTCCTCACCCATAGAGCTATTTACTGTGACAATTTCTGTATTCAAGCTCAAAAAGCCGAGGAGGAGTTTTGTGACAATCGAATAAAAAAAATAAGCAAAAAAAAAACAAAAAAAAAAAAACAAATCCTACTTTTTGACCTCTGGTGACCTCCAGACATGACCCCTGTGCAAAATTTTTGCACCACTGTATTCTACTCTTCATTATCTTCGATTTGTATGCAACATGACTATGTTTGTACAAAATGAATTTTGACCCCTTGGGCAGTGTTGGGCCCCACCCACTGCCTGGTTTGTGTGTGTGTGTGGGGGGGGGGGTGTCAGATCAAAATTCTTAGTATGTTGCTGTAGTCCTCAGGCATTGGCCTTTTGCCTGTGAAAGCTTCGAGATTCTGGATTAAATGATCTAGGAGCAATGTGGGACATAATCGACGGATGGACGGGGGTTAATACAATATCCACGCTTTTCCTTCGAAAACGCGGGAATAATTACCCATGTGGTCTCAACTGTTATGGTCCATGTGGTTTCAACTGTAATGACTCATGTGGTCTCACCTGTGATGGCTCATGTGTGCTTAGCTTTAATGACTCATGTGGTCTCAATTGTTATGTTATATGGTCCCAACTGTAATGACTCGTGGTCTCAACTGTGAGACATGTATCTTAGCGGATTTGGTTGCCACTTTTGTTATATTTTAAATTTTGCAAGTCTCGCTACTTTGGACATCTCCTTCCTGATGCCCGGGACTTCCGTGGAGTGTGGGCCATGTTTGCTGATGTTGGCTTGGTGGAGGACGCCTATAAGTCCGCGGGTGGGCGTCTCTTGCCTGATGCCTCCAGTTGACCTGTCTCACGAGCTACGTCGGTGGGTGTGTGCTCGGAGGGGGGTGTGCTGCATTTGCCGGGTCTTGTCCATTATCCGTTTCGGTTTCAGAACTTTGGGGTTGAGACACACTGATGAAGATTAAATATCAGAAAGGCCTCCGTGTCACTAAATTTGGTATAGTTACGCCTTAACTGTAATGGTTCATGTGGTTTCAGGTGTAATAGATCATGTGATCCAAACTGTAACAATTCATGTGGTATCAACTGTAACACCCGATGTCGCCTCAAATGAAATAACGCACGTGGTCTCAAGTGTAACAACTTATGTGGTCTCTGCAATAATAAACTGTTATGGCTCATGTGGTCTCACATGTGATGACTCAGGTAGTCTCAACCATAATACCTTATCTGGTCTCATGTTATGACTCTTGTGGTCACAACTGCAATGTATTATGCGGTCGCAACAGTTAATACCCATGTGGTCTCAACTGTAATAGCTCACATAGTCTAAATTGTAATGACTCATGTGGCCTCAATGGTAATGAATCATAACGTCTAAGCTGTAACGACTTACATGGTCTCAACTGCAATGCCTCATGTAGTCTTAACTGTTATGACTCAATGACTATATATATTCACAACTGTAATGGCAAATGTGGTTTTGACTGACTGTAATTGATCATGTCGTCTCATCTGTGATGACTCATATGGTCTCATCTGTAGCAGCTCATGTGGTATCAACTGTTATGACTCGTGTGGTCTCAACTGCAATGACCCGTTTTATCTCAACTGTGTTGACCAATAGTATCTCAACTTTAATGGCTAATGTGGCTTTAAATATAATTGATCATATGGTTAACTGCAACTGGCTCATGTTCTCTCAACTGTGATGGCCAATATCGTCTCAACTGTTATGGCTCATATGGTTTCAACCGTTATTGCTCCTATGGTCTCAACTGTAGCAGCTCAAGCTTTTTTCCAACTGTAATGACTGGTATAGTAACTCATGTGGTCACAACAATACAAACGCATGTGGTCTCAACTGTAATGACTCAGGTGGTCTGAACTCTAAAGCATCCTGTGGTCTCAAATGTAATAACCAAATTGTCTCAACTGTAATGAATTATGTTGTGTCAAGTGTTATGACTGATGTAGTCTCAACTGTAATGACTCATGTGGTGTAAACTGTAATAACGCATGTGGCTTCAACTATTTTAGCTCATGTGGTTTCAGTTGTAATGACTAATATGGTCTGTAATGTAACAACTGATGTCACCTTGACTGTAATGTTCCATGTGATCTCAACTGTAACGCATCATGGGTCTTAACTGTAACAATTGATGCCATTTCAGCTGTCATGACCCATAATTGTAATGAAATATGTGGTCAACTGCTATTATCAACTGAAACATCTCATGGGGTTGCAACTGTAACAACGCATGTGGTTGCAACACAAACTTTCAACTGTAATGACGCATGCAGTCTAAACTATAATGACGAATGTGGTCTCAACTGTAATGGATCTTGTGCCCTCAGATGTATTGACCCATGTGGCCTTAACTGTATTGGCTTATGTGGTCTCACTGTAAATGGCACACGTGGTCTCAGCTGTTGTGGCTTAATATATGTGGTCTCAACTGTAATGTCCCATGTAGTCTCAAGCATAATAGCCAATGGTCTCAAATGTTATGACCCATGTGTTTTTAACTGTAATGACTCATGTGGTCACAACAGTTAATTGTCATGTGGTCTTAACTGAAATGGCTGACATGCTTTCAAATATATTGACCCATGTGGTCTTAACAGTAATGGATCATGTGGTGTCAAATGTATTGTCCCATGTGGCCTCAACTGCAATGACTTATGTGGTCACAACTGTTATGGTCTTTATTGTTCAAATGCAATGGCTCATGTGTTTTCGAATGTATTGATCCTTGTGGTCTCACCTGTAATGAATTATGTCAAATGTAATGACTGAATTGGTCTCAACTGTATTGACTGATGTTTTCTAAACTGTAATAACGCATGTGGTCTCAACAGTTTGGTTCATGTGGTCACCACTATAACAACTGATGCCACCTTGACTGTACTGGCACATGAGGTCGCACTTGTAATGGTTCATGGGGCACTCAACTGTAATGATTCATGTAGTCTCAATGGAATAACTCATGTGGTCTCAAAGATCATAACCCATGTGGTATCAACTGTGATTACGTTTGTGGTTTCAACAGTAAATATCCATGTGTGATCAATTGCAATGGCGTATGTGTTTTCAAGTACACTGCTCAAAACAATTAAAGGAGCAAACTTTTAAGCTTGTATTACATACCGCTTGGCAATTTTCAAACTCAAGGTAAGGCAGTATTTTAAAGAGACATCTCTTAACAATGATCATGCAAACGTCAAGAGGCAAAGTTCACGTGCAAAGCCAGAATGTGAGCTACAGCATGGATACCCCTATGAAACAGCTGCAATTCGGTATGGGGCGATCTGTTCAAAATTTGAGTTTGGGTCAGGAACATGTCAATCCTTAGGTTATGCGTTATTTTGTGCTTCATAGTGACTTCATATGGTGTTAGGCGGTTCTTGAAAGTAGTTGAGGTCGCTCAAGCTTTGCTTGAAAGTTGGTACACCCAAAGGATCGTTGCTGAACGCTTTGATGTATCGAGAAGTGCTGTTGCCAGGCTATGGAGACGCTACCAGGAGACGGCCGAGTTTGCTAGACGAGAAGGGCAATATATTGACCCATGTGGTCTTAACAGTAATGGACCATGTGGTGTCAAATGTATTGCCCCATGTGGCCTCAACTGCAGTGACTTATGTGGTCACAACTGTTATGGTCTTTATTTTTCAAGTGCAATGGCTCATGTGTTTTCGAATGTATTGATCCTTGTGGTCTCACCTGTAATGAATTATGTCAAATGTAATGACTGAATTGGTCTCAACTGTATTGACTGATGTTTTCTAAACTGTAATAACGCATGTGGTCTCAACAGTTTGGTTCATGTGGTCACCACTATAACAACTGATGCCACCTTGACTGTAATGGCACATGTGGTCGCACTTGTAATGGTTCATGTGGTCTCAACTGTAATGATTCATGTAGTCTCAATGGAATAACTCATGTGGTCTCAAAGATCAAAACCCATGTGGTATCAACTGTGAATACGTTTGTGGTTTCAACAGTAAATATCCATGTGTGATCAATTGCAATGGCGCATGTGTTTTCAAGTACACTGCTCAAAACAATTAAAGGAGCAAACTTTTAAGCTTGTATTACATACCGCTTGGCAATTTTCAAACTCAAGGAAAGGCACTATTTTAAAGAGACATCTCTTAACAATGTTCATGCAAACGTCAAGAGGCAAAGTTCACGTGCAAAGCCAGAATGTGAGCTACAGCATGGATACCCCTATGAAACAGCTGCAATTCGGTATGGGGCGATCTGTTCAAAATTTGAGTTTGGGTCAGGAACATGTCAATCCTTAGGTTATGCGTTATTTTGTGCTTCATAGTGACTTCATATGGTGTTAGGCGGTTCTTGAAAGCAGTTGAGGTCGCTCAAGCTTTGCTTGAAAGTTGGTACACCCAAAGGATCGTTGCTGAACGCTTTGATGTTTCGAGAAGTGCTGTTGCCAGGCTATGGAGACGCTACCAGGAGACGGCCGAGTTTGCTAGACGAGAAGGTCAAGGCCGACACCACATGACGTCACATGGGGAAGATTAATATCTTCGAAATCTAGCGCTACGAATTTGCAGTACACAGCCAGAAGGCTACAAATCGATTTCCAACAAGCAATTGGTAAAAGGATATCCGATCAAACAATATGTAACAGGTTACATGAAGGAGACCTGAGGGCCAGACGTCCGACAGGAGGGCCTATTCTCACCAGGCAACACCGTGCACAGCGATATGAGTTTGCCCAAGAACATCAGGACTGGCGAATGGAAGACTGGCGTACAGTTCTGTTCACAGATGAAAGCAGATTTCACCTGAGTGCATGTGGTCGACGTGTTCGAGTCTGGAGATGACCCGGAGAACGAGACGAGGACTGCAACATTGTGGAAACAGACAATATATGGAGGGGTTCAGTGATGGTATGGGGTGGAATTTCTTATGAAGGCCGAACGGACTTGTACGTGATAAACGGAGGTACAATGACTGCATTACGGTATCGAGATGAAATTCAAGATCCTATTGTGAGGCCTTTCGGTGGGGCAACCGGTGACAATTTCTTCTGATGCAGGATAATGCGTGCCCCCATACTACCAGAGTGTGCATGGATTACCTTAATCGTGAGACTATTGAAGTAATGGACTGGCCGGCACGTTCTCCTGACTTAAACCCAATAGAACATGTGTGGGGCATTCTTTAAAGACGTATCTCACAGGGCGATCATACACCAATGACTATTCAAGAACTCCCTTTGACCAATGACTATTCAATAACTTCCCTTTGGTGTCTATGATGGGTGGAGTAAGTTAATTGTATCGATTCCTGGTCTTTGTTTTACTTCTACTTCACAAATATCCTTAGACATGAGTGGGAAACACTAGCTTTACAAACTGTTCAAAATTTGGTTTGTAGCATGCCTCGGCGATGCCAGGAGTGTTGTGCTGCTCTAGGTGGTCATACACATTACTGACAGGAAAAAATGACTGATTTTCGAAAGTCTATGACATTTGAAATAATCTGACGTAAAGATGGCGAAAACATTTATGCAAATTCTTCCTTAACAGGTTACAGGACGTGATTTGTGAACTGGTTGCCAATGTTTGCCATTAACATGTTTCAGATAAAGTTATTCATCTTTCTGAATCGTTGTTTCATCATCATTATCCAACATCTTTATGCTATGAGGAAATATATGTTTGCTCCTTTAATTGTTTTGAGCAGTGTATATTGATCCACATGGTCTCAACTGTAATGAATTATGTGTCAAATGTAATGACTGAAGTGGTTTCAACTATAATGACGGATGTGGTCCACACCGTAATAACTCATGTGGTATCAACTGTTATGGGTGCAATCATGACTGTAACAATTGTGTGGTTTTAACAGTAACGACTGATGTCATCCCACCTGTCAGGACTCATGTGGTTTCAAACGTAATGAATAGCGTGGTCCCAACTATAACAACTCATTTATTCTCAACTTTAATTAGTCAGTGATACCAACTGTAACACCCCATGTGGTTGCAGCTGTAATTAAGCATGTGGTCTCAACTGTAATGGCTTATGTGGTCTCAACTGCAATAGCTCATGTGGTCTCAACTGATGCCACCTTCACTTCACTTTAATGATCCATAAGGTCTCAACTGTAACAGCTCATGTGATCATAACTGTAACAACTGATGTTGTCTCTACCATCATGACACATGTGGTATCAACTTGAATGAATTATGTGGTCCCAACTTTAACTACTCATTTGTTCTCAAGTGTAATTTCTCATGTAGTCTAAACTGTAACATCTCACGTGGTAGCAACTGTAAGAACTTGTAAAAATTTTAACTGTTATGACTCATGTGGTCTACTTACCTGGTCTTAACTGTAATGGCTCATGTGGTCTCAACTTTAATGGCTCATGTGTTCTCAACTGCAATGTCTCATGTGGTTTCATCTGTATTGACTCGTTTGGTCTAAACTATATTGGCTCATATGATCTCAACTGCAACAGAACATGTGTGGTCTCGAATGTTATGGCTCATGTGGCCTCATCTGTAATGATTCATGTAGTCTCAACCGTAATAGCTCATGTAGTCTAAAATATTATGACCCATGTGGTCTCAACTGTAATGACTTGTGTGGTTGAACAGTTAATCCCTATGTGGTCTCAACTGCAATGGCTATGTGTTTTCAAATGTATTTACGAGTCTATGTGGTCTCAACTGCAATGAATTATGATGTGTCAAATCTAATGACTGGTGTGGCCTCAACTGTAATGACTGATGTGATCTAAACTGTAATAATGCATGCTTTTTTGTGGTCTCAACTGTCATGGCTCATGTGGTCTCCACTGTAAAAACTGATGTTATTTTGACTGTAATGAACCATGTGGTCTCAACTGTAACAACTGATGCCAGCGCAACTGCCAAGACTCGTGTGCTCTCAAATGTAATAAACTAAAGTGGTCCCAACTATAACAACTTATTTGTTCTCAACTGTAATTACTCATTGAGCCTCAACTGTAACATCATATCTCATGTTGTTGAAAAACTCATGTGGTTGCAGCTGTAACAACTCATGACATTTCAACTGTAATGGCTCATGTGGTCTCAAATGTAATGGCTCATGTGGTCTCAAATGTACTGACTCATGAGGTCTAAACTATATTAACTCATGTGGTCTCAACTGTAATGACATGTGCGGTCTAAACCTTTATGGTGCATGTGGTCTCACTTGAAATGAGTCATTTAATCTGAATTGTAGTGGCTCATGGGGTCTCAAATATTATGACCTGTGTGGTCTAAACTGTAATAGTTCATGTGGTTTGAACTGTTATGACTTGCTGTTTCAACTGTTATGACACGTGGTCTGAACAGTAATGCTCATGTTAACTCAATAAGGTGTTAACTTGTTTGAGCTCTAAAGGATCATGTGGTTTCAAAAGTAATGACCAAATGGTCTCAACTATAATTAATTATGCTGTGTCATATGTAATGACTGATGTGGTCTCAATTGTAATGACTGATGTGGTCTAAACTGTACTAACACATGTGGTCTCAACTGTTATGGTTCATGTCATCTCTGCTGTAACTGATGTCATATTGACTGTAATGAACAATGTGGTCTCAACGATAACAACTCATGTGGTCTTAACTGCAACAACTGATGCTGTCTCAACTGTCATGACCGATGTTGTCTGAACTGTCATGAATTATGTTGTCCCAACTATAACAACCTAATTACACATGTGGTCCCAACTGTAACATCTCATGTGTTTGCAACTAATGGCTCATGTGATCTGAACTGCAATGGCTTAAGTAGTCTCAACTGTAATAGCTCATGTGACCTCAACTGTAATTGCTCATGTGCTCCAAATGAAATATCCCAAGTGGCTGCAACTGTAATGATCCATGTGGTCCCAAGTGTAATATCCCATTTGTTTAAACTGTAATGGCTCGTGTAGCCCCAACTGTAATGGCTTCTGTGGTTCCAACTGTAATGGCTGATGTGATCACAAGTGTAACAGCTCATGTGGTCTCTACTGCAATTGCCCATGTGACCTTAAATGTAATAACTCATGTGGCCTCAACTGTTATGTCTCATGTTGTCGCACCTGTAATAGCCCATGTGGACTGAAATGTAACAACTCAATATGTTCTCGACTGTTGGGATCCATGTGGTCTCACCTGTAATGACTCATGTGGTCTCATCTGTATTGACTCCTGCAGTCTCATATGTATTGTCCTATGTGGTCTAAACTGTTATGACTCAAGTGGTCTCAACTGTTATGACTCATGTGGCCTCAACTGTTATGACTCATGCAGTCTCAAATGCAATGCAGTCTCAAATGTAATGGCCAGCCTTGGTAGCTCAGGCAGATGCGATCTGACTGGTGATCAGGAGGTCACAGGTATGATACCTGCCAGGGTCGGCAACATTATTTCGTGGATATTGATCATGAAATCTTTATTACAGTCATTCTCTCCCGTCTGCTGATTCAAGAAGGGCAGTTTCAGTTTCTAGCAAAAGAAGGTGCACTGTACTGGTAAACCATTTATATACATTGTATAAAATAGAAGTGGGGGCAATGATCAGGAATCGATACAATCAACCCACAGCTCCCATCAGACACCAAAGGGAAAGAAACACAAACATGAAACAACAGACCTAATGGAAACATCAATAGCGGAAAGCCAAGAGGACAGTTACTTTCCCACAAAATGGCCAATAGGCTATCCAAAATAAAATATAAGCGACACAAACACCCAAAGACAAACCATAACAAAAATAAACCGCAACAGAAGAACCTGCCCAGGAAAGGTGAGAATAGGTAAACAGACCAGCTCAATATGACCTAAATAGTGTTGACTGGGCTATTAAACTCCAAACAAACAAATCAACTGAAATGATTCATGAGGTCTCAACTGTAAAAACACACATTCTCGACTGCAATGACTCATTTTGTCTCAACTACAGCAACACACATAGTATCGACTGAAACAATGCATGTGGTCTAAATTGTAATGACTCATGTGGTCTCAACTCTTATAACCTTTGTGATCTAAACTGTAATGGCTCATGTGGTCACAATTGTAACAACTCTTGTGGTCTAAACTGTAATGAATCATGTGGTCTCAACTTTTAAAACCTTTGTGGTCTAAACTGTAATGGCTCATGTGGTCTCAACTGTAGCAACATGTGTCCTACGCTGTAATGACTCATGTGGTTTCAACTGTTATAACCTTTGTGGTCTATGTTGTAATGACTTATGAGGTCTCTACTCTTATAACCTTTGTGGTCTAAACTGTAATGACTCATGTTGTCTCAACTGTTATAACAATTTTGATCTAAACTGTAATGTCTCATATGGTCTCAACTATAATGACCTTTGTCATCTGAACTGTTATGACTTGTGGTCTCAGCTGTAATAACTTATGTGGTCTCAACTGTAATGATCTAGTAATCTCAGCTATAACAATGCATGTGGTCTCAACTGTAATAACATTTGTTCTCTCAATAGTAACAACTCATGTGGTTTTAACTGTAATGACTCATGTTGGATCCACTGATATAACCTTTGTGGTCTAAACTGTAGTGACTCGTATGGTCTAAACTGAAATATATATGTGGCTTCAGTTGTAATGATTCATGTGGGCTGGACTGTAACAACTTATGTGGTCTTAACTCTATTGACTAATCTCAACTGTAATGACTTATGTGATCTCAACTGTAATGACCTAGTGGTCTCAACTGTAACAACTTACATGGTCTCAACTGTAACAACTCACATGGTCTCAACTGTAATGACCTTGTGGTCTCAACTGCAACCAGGTGCCAAGTGTTGTGTCCTTGAGCAAGACACTTTATCCACATTGCTTAGTACTGGTTTCTACCCAGGAAAATGGAAAAAGAAGGCCACGTGAAAGATTAGTACTAGTACTAAATGAGTTACCCTCTGTAAATAAAGTTGATTGATATATGTTTTTTTATTTAACAACTTATGTTTGTTTGATTGAGGTTTAACTTCCCTGTAAACACTATTTAGGTCATTTAAGGATGTTGCTTCCAATTTGGTGGGTCTTTTACCCAACATTGAGATGAAATGACATCTCAGTCCCTGCTGTCCAATGAAACTAAAAGGGCTTATATGTACTGGGTGGTCTGACTTGCACCACTTTGCCTGTGCAGGCTTAGTTCGTCTTAGTGGTTTACTAGTGCTGTCATTTTCAGCTCTGGATGGAAGCACTGTGCAGCCCAATCTATTTTTTCAAGCCCCGATGGGCGGGGGCCAAAACAACATGTAATTTCAACTGTAATATACAGTGGTCTCAACTGTAACGACTCATGTGGTCTCAACTGTAATGGCTCATGTTGTGTCAAATGTAACGCTTCATGTGGTCATAAGATTAATGTGGTCTTAACCCTTATCTTGCTGTTCACGACAACCCCTAGCTTTGCAAACAGTGTAGATCCAGATCAGATGGCTTCTGAAGAAGCCATCTGATCAGGATCAACACTGTTTGGCATTCAGTTTATGAATTTGTAGCAATAAATTGCATCAAGTGATTTGATTGGTTGATAGACAGAAATGGGTGTGGCTTACATGAATATTCAGCAGGTTAAAGGTTAACAATGTGTACTGTAATGGTTAACTGCATAGGTACTTGAAATGTTTTCAGAGAAAAACAATGTCCGCCCACCATAGATATAACTTAAACACCCATTAACTTAACCCTTCTCTTGCTGAATATTCAGATTAACCACACCCATTTCTGACTTTGAACCAAATCAGATTACTTGATATAATTTATTCCTACAAATTCATAAATTGAATGTCAAACAGTGTAGATCCTGATCAGATGGCTTCTTCAGAAGCCATCTGATCTGGATCTACACTGTTTGCAAAGATAGGGGTTTTCGCGAACAGCATGATAAGAGTTAAACACCCATTTGACTTTGAAAAGTATGTTTGGTTACCAAAATCTAAGGTTCAAACAAGACGTTTTTGGCCAAAAACAGTTTCTGGGGAGCTGGTGGCCTTAAAAAGGCCAAGATCACCAAAATATAATCAAATCCTTGGATGGTTGCATTCTATATTGTACTAACATCAATTCTTAAATGAGAAAGGGTCACAGTTTTCAGGAGCCTGTGACCTGTAAAATAAGGTCACAGTCACCAAAATGTTTGGTGTGGTAGGTTGCAATGATATACTGTACCAAGTTTAACCAAATTTCACAGATTCATTCATGATGAGATAGGGTGCAGACAAGCTATTTGTGACCCAAAATTGACAGTTTTGGGGGATTTGAGCTCCTGAAAATAATTTGTCAAAATCACCAAAATCTAATCACATCTTTGCTATGTTGCAATCATATATTGTACCAAGTTTGACTAAATTGCATCTGTTCATTCATGAGACAGGGTGCAGACAAGCAAAAATTTATAGTTTTTTGTGTGTGTGTGTGTGTGGGGGGGGGGGGGATTTAATCAAATCTTTGGTAGGTTGCAATGATATATTGCACCCAGTTTGATCAAATGTCATTGGTTCGTTCACAAGAAAGAGTGCAAAAATTTTGACAGTTTTTGGAGGCCTCTGCAGTTGAAAATAAGGTCAAGGTCACCAAAATCGAATCAGATCTTTGGTAAGTTGCAATGAAATACAGTTCAAATACTTTACCAAAGTTTTACCATATGGCATCAATTCATTCATGGCATAGGGGGCAGACAAGCCATTTTGGCCCAAAATTGACAATTTTGTGGGGCCTGTGCCCTTGAAAATAAGGTCAAGGTCTCCAAACTCTAACAAAATCTATAGTATGTTGCAATGATATACTGTACCCAATTTGACCACATTTCATCGATTTGTTCGGTTCCGGGTTGTTTCGCCCGTGGGTCGTTTCGCCAGGTCGTTTCGCCCAGAGTCGTTTCGCCCTGATTTTGGGGGTGGGTCGTTTCCCCCTAACCTGGTGGGTCGTTTTGCCCATGAGTCGTTTAGCCGCAATTATATTTTAAGGGAGTGACAAACGGAATGGATGAGTAAATGGACAGATGGATGAATAAATAAATGAATAAATGGGTGAATGGAGTTATGCGTTGGTAGATGGATGGACTTATGGATGAAAGGACGGCATTTTTAATATACAGAGATAGATAAGTCAATGAATGAATGAATAATTGGAGAGTATTGGTAGCTGGACAAACGGAAATGAATGAATGAAGTGATGATTGTGTAGATGGACGGACCGTTTCTTACGAGTACCTGAGCAGAAATATGCAGCATATAAGAATCTTTGATCAGAACATTTTTGATTTTTTTTATTTGGTGGTAGAATTTTCCAGTATTTGAATAAGCATGTTTTCGTAAGGCAAACTATTAAACAGACCACTACGATAACACAGCCATGCGACATAGTGCAGGTTTTCACATCTCTAAAATGACTACTTTTATTTTTACTTTTTTATGAAAAGCTGTGGTATTTTTTCTTATCTATACTGCGAACATATTTTTAGGTGGTTGTAACGAGTACCCACAACCTTTGTCGGTCTTGTAGCAGAAATACCATATTTTGCCGTGTATAACACGCACTCGTGTATAATACGCACCCGATTTTCGGCGTCCGATCGGCGGGAAAAAAATAAGTTCGCATATATAACACGCGTCAGTTTTACCCAGACGCCCCACAGGTAAAGTTGGCTCCCTGTTCCAGACTTAAACGAATTTGGAGTATGGCAATATGACTTTACAAGTGTAAATGTTTTTTTTTTGTTATTTTTTTTTGGTGGTAATAACAGACAAATTATCGTAAGTTTTTCCCCAATCTCGACGGACATAACTGAAGTGTGGCAAGGGTCATTTCTAAGGGTACTGTTCTTTCTATCTTGTTAAAAAATAATGACAAAATGGTTTTATTTGACAAAAAATAATTTCCAAGACCCAGAGTGTTAAAATAAGTCTTTGTTATGACAGCCCCTTGGGGATTACAAAATGTATGTATATTGAGTCGCTTGATACATCCAATAATTAGCACCTTCTCAACTGCAGTATTCTTAATCCGTTTGTGGTGAAATTCACACCTCAGTGCAATAAACACCAATCACTATTGATAGCATTTCACACCTACCACGCTTCATTTAATTACACACAAAAAGGCATATGGAATATTTTTATATTTCTGAGAGAAAAAAGTGTGTATTATACAAGCCGAAATACGGTAACAAAAATAATGTATATCCCCAAAAAAAAACAGTTTTGGCCATATAAGGTGGGGTTTAGGGCATGTTCATTCCACGGACTTGTTAATGTGATGCTATAGTTTCATGTTATGCTTTGTTATACATTTATAATGTAAAATATGTGTTTTGTTACGCATAAAATTATGGGAAAAAATGATAAGAAAGTATAAAACGTTATGTTTCTATTCCTACCAAGGTTGAGCTACAGTAGTCTGTATAAAAATTAAACCAGCATTTTACACATGACACTTAATGTGTAATCTTAATTATTACTCTTTAAGTGACATTTTTGTTAACTTTTATTCAGACACCACTGTTTAAAAATATTTTGTTTGTTAAAATTGAGGTTTAACGTCCCCGTCAACACAATTAACGTAATTAACGTAACCAGTTACATCACGTCACTATTTGTGCAGAAAGAATAACTGATAAGTAAATAAAATATCATATTAGCAAGTCTATGCAATAACGCCCCCCTAAACCCAACTTTATACAGTGAAAAAGGGTTATCGCATATACTTTATATTCTCTTATTTCTGATTCTAGAACACAGTAAATTCATAATTTTTGGTCTCTGGACTGGTAATAAATACGCAAAGTAATGTGCTTTCAATAAAAATCTATTTTCAATGAGCACTCATATAAATATCTCAAAATCAATCTAATATATGAAATGTATATTAAAGAATTGAAAATTTTTGTTTTTGCATATTAAATATAGGAGCCTACAATAAAAGCTGTTAACCCATTGCATGCGGGAAACCCCTAAAGGGGTACCTTGGCAAATAGAGCAGGCCCATATCAGACGCCGCAAAACGCGGCATCTGATCAGGGCCTGCACTATTTGCTAACAGAATTTTCCGTCAAAAATAGAATAAAAATGAAAAAATAGGCCTGGCACCCCTTATATGACAAATAGACTTGTCCAACATTTAGCAATGGAAGAGTCCACAAGTATACAATAGGTTAAGATTCAGAAGACAGGTCCAAGCAAATACTGCAGACCTAGATCAGTCTGATCAGGGTCTACACAATTTGCTATTACCCTGATTGCATGTTTGACACAACACAAATACTAAAACTGAGCTTGGACATGTCACTAACAAACATTTAGAATCACGTTGCACACCCAATGTCTTCATTTTCATTTTTCACTCACTGGATCACATGTTCTGCTTCTATGATAACCCTAATCTTGCTGTTCACGACAACCCCTATCTTTGCAAACAGTGTAGATCCAGATCAGATGGCTTCTATCTGATCAGAATCTACACTGTTTGGCATTCAGTTTATGAATTTGAAGCAATAAATTAAATCAAGTAATTTGATTGGTTGATAGACAGAAAGGGATGTGGCTGAAATGAATATTCAGCAAGATAAGGATTAAAATGAAATAATTTGCAAAAACTACATTCACCTTATTTGCATTAACTGCTGGTTCCTAGTCTGAAGGTTATCAGTGTTGGAAAAACAGGTAACCAGACCCCCCTGACCTTGAAAGGTCAGGGGGGGGTCTGGTTACCTGTTTTTCCAATATTGACAATGTGCAAGCTGGGAGCCAGCAAATAATGCAAATATGGTGAATACATTTTTTTCAGCAAAAATATTAGCATTTTCTATCTGACCTTAACAAACATGAAAGATTCTTATGTTCTTGAATTCTAAAGTTACACTGGTGCCAAAAATAAATAATCACGGTTTTGGTTATTTATTAAGAAATAGCACTGTTAACCCTTATCTTGCTGTTCACGACAACCCCTATCTTTGCAAACAGTGTAGATCCAGATCAGATGGCTTCTGAAGAAGCCATCTGATCAGGATCTACACTGTTTGGCATTTAAGTTATGAATTTGTAGCAATAAATTACATCAAGTAATTTGATTGGGTGTTAGACAGAAATGGGTGTGACTTAAATGACTATTCAGCAAGATAAGGGTTAACTTTGGTCAACCAGACGTACATGTAGGTGCCTGCTTGGGCAGTACAAATGCTAAATCAAGACACAGAACAGAACAGAACAGAACATAACTTTATTGAAGTTAAACTCAGGCCACTCGCAGGTGGCGTAAGAGCATAATATACAAACAGATGACATGTGATAAACAGACATATTTCACCACTAAAACATGCCTATACAAATCTATTGAGAATTTTACCACCAAAGAGGGAGAAAATTTCATATAGAAATTTTAATGTTCCTCATATCCCGCCCAAAACACAAATCACTGGTACCCGCTAGGCCCGCCTCATTGAGGCGGTTCCAAACAGGCACCCACAACCCATGTCCCCAGGCAGAAACAGGAAAAAAATGTGTACCCCTGTAAACCCAGTTTTGCTACATAAAAGTGGGGTTCAAGGGGTTCAAAATTTTATAGGCATGTACCCGTGATGTAGACAAACAAATACAACAATGAAAGTGAAACAAATACATCACATTACCAGGCCTATGCGAAATAGTAAAAAAAGAACTGTGGATCCCACTAGAATTATCACATTTAGGTAGTTCTACAAGCCAGCCACACTCCACACCCATAACAGGCACAGAAAAAAAAAAAAAAAAAATAATAATAATAATGTATACCCCTGAAAATTCCACTCCCTCCTACATAAGTTGGGGTTGTTAGGGTCTTGATCACAGATCACATAGACCTGTCAATGTGAAGTTCTTTAAGAAAAAAAAAAAAAAAAAGAAATTGAGAGAGAAACATAATAATAACAGGGGCATGTAGTGATAGGTTACAGAAAACTTAGTTAACATTTGAAAATTTCTTCACATATTCACTAACCTGAAAGATTCTAATACAGTAATGTTCCTAAGTATTGGGACAGACATACCAGATCAGATGGCAATGGTATTAATGGATAAGGGATTATAGGATAACTTAAACAATACAATATGACTGATGCCATCTTTGGTTTTGAACAACTGGACACCAAAATACAGTGACTGATGCCATCTTTAGTTTTGAACAACTGGGCAAAACAACACATTGACGAATGTCATCTTTAGTTTTGAACAACTGGACACAACAATACAGTGACTGATGCCAGCTTTAGTTTTGAACAACTGGACACATCAATACATTGACTAATGTCATCTTTAGTTTTGAACAACTGGACACATCAATACATTGACGAATGTCATCTTTAGTTTTGAACAACTGGACACAACAATACAGTGACTGATGCCATCTTTAGTTTTGAACAACTGGGCACATCAATACATTAACGAATGTCATCTTTAGTTTTGAACAACTGGACACAAAAATACAGTGACTGATGCCAGCTTTAGTTTTGAACAACTGGACACATCAATATATTGACGAATGTCATCTTTAGTTTTGAACAACTGGACACAACAATACAGTGACTGATGTCATCTTTAGTTTTGAACAACTGGACACATCAATACAGTGACGAATGTCATCTTTAGTTTTGAACAACTGGACACAACAATACAGTGACTGATGCCAGCTTTAGTTTTGAACAACTGGACACATCAATACATTGACTAATGTCATCTTTAGTTTTGAACAACTGGACACAACAATACAGTGACTGATGCCAGCTTTAGTTTTGAACAACTGGGCACAACAATACAATGACTAATATCATCTTTAGTTTTGAACAACTGGACACATCAATACATTGACTAATGTCATCTTTAGTTTTGAACAACTGGACACAATACAGTGACTGATGCCAGCTTTAGTTTTGAACAACTGGGTGCAACAATGCAATGACTAATGTCATTTTTAGTTTTGAACAAGTAGATGCAATAATATAATCACTAATGTCATCTTTAGGTTTGAACAGCTTGGTGCAACGATACAATGACTAATGTCATCTTTAGTATTGAACAACTGGGTGCAACAATACATTGACTTTTGACATAGTTAGATTGAACAACTGGGTGCAAAAATACAATGACTAATGCCATCTTCAGTTTTGAACAATTGGGTGCAACAATACAATTACTAATGCCGTACTAACTTATGAACAACTGAGCACATAAATTTATTGACTTAAACTGTGGTTAGTTTGGAAAAACTGGTTGCAACAATACATTGGCTAATGTCAACTTTAGTTTTGAACAACTGGTTGCAACAATACATTGACTAATGCCATCTTTAGTTTTGAACAAATGGATGCAATAATACAATCACTAATGTCATCTTTAGTTTTGAACAACTGGGTGCAACAATTTTGTTTGTTTGTTTTGTTTTGAGGTTTTACATCCCCGTCAACACTATTAATGTCATTTTGGAGACATCGCTTCTGATTTTGTGGGACTTTTACCCGACATTGAGATGAAATGACATCTCAAGCCCTACCGCCCATGGAAACCGCTTCGGTTTAAGGAGTGGTCCGATTACACTTTATAGGTCATTTTGGAGACGTTGCTTCCAATTTTGTGGGACTTTTACCCGACATTGAGATGAAATGACATCTCAAGCCCTACCGCACATAGAAACCGCCAGGGTTTTAGGACTTGTATCTGACTTGTATCACTTTTCCTTGGTAGACTTACACCGGTGCTGTTTACTAGTACTCACGTTTGGTTGGTTTCAGTTCTGCGTGGAAGCATCATGCAGCTCAATCTATTTCTCCAAGCTCCGATGGGTGGGGGCTGTTCATTTTCAAGACTCTCAACTGTATTGACCTGTTGTGTAATGTCATTGAATTTAGTTCTATAAATTTACCAACTAAATGAAAAAAGGTGTAAATTCTGAAGCCATCTGATCAGTATCTACACTGTTTGCTAAGATTATTCATCTTATTTGCATTATCTGCTGGTTCCTAGTCTGAAGGTTAACAGTGTTGGAAAAACATGCAACCAGACCTCACTGACCTTGAAAGGTCAGGGGGGTCTGGTTACCTGTTTTTCCAATATTGACAATGTGCAAGCTGGAAGCCAGCAAATAATGCAAATATGGTGAATAGAACATATCTTGGTTCAGCAGGAAAAGGGTAAATCTCCCCTCTCTGAAACTTTGAGTCAAGGAGCATTCAAATAGTGTGCATTAAAGCCTACATGTACCGAAATGATCCCAAGTATTGGGAAAGACAGGCCTAAGCAAACAATGCAGACCCAGATCAGTCCGATCAGGGTCTACATTGTTTGCCATTCTGTCAATTAGTATTGGGAAAGACAGGCCTAAGCAAACAATGCAGACCCAGATCAGACTGCTCCTGAAGGAGCAGTCTGATCAGGGTCTACATTGTTTGCCATTCTGTCTTCACCTTCTGGAATTCTTGCTGGATCATGAAACAAAGGGCTAGGGTCGATAAGGGCCATTTTTGGCCTCATCTTAAAAATTATTCAAATTTTGCCGAATGACAAAATATTAGTTGTGATTTTGAAAAATGTAAATATTTGTCACATTCGAAGTCTGTTGCCATGGCAACACGCGTTGAAAGAAAGACACCATTTTCCGTAGCAAAACATGGTGCTGCCTTCTTTTTATTGTTAAACTGGCATATATCATCAAGATTTTTATTCAACGTTGTAATGGTATATGATAAACGAGGCTCTTAGTTAAGAAAAGTCATATTATCCAATAAGAATACCCTGGAATGGCCAACTTACCGTAGCAACAATAAAAAAAATATGCAAATAAGTTCTGAAGTTAGATCGGGAAGCAAGGAATACACCAAATAAACGAAAATAGCACACTCTGTTTTATTCAGTCTGTTCATGACCAGTACTGAAATGTGCAACACCGGCCATGCCCTCTAGCCCCGGCTTAAGCAGAACTCTATTTTCAAAATGATACTGTACCAAATGAACTCAATGATCCCAAAGGACCAGAAAATACAATCTGCACTATGATGATGTACGTGGAGACGTTTTACGGCCGCCACATGGCACAACACCAGCTACAGTGAAAATGAATAAGTTCTGAAGTTAGATCCTTTGGAAGCAAGGAATACACAAAATAAACGAAAATAGCAGACTCGGTTTTATTTAGTCTGTTCATGACCAGTACTGAAATGTGCAACACCGGCCATGCCCTCTAGCACCGACTTAAGCAGAACTCTTTTCAAAATGATACCAAATGAACTCAATGATCCCAAAGGTCCAGAAAATATAATCTGCACTTTGATGATGTACGGGGAGACATTGTATGGCCGCCACACGGCACAACACCAGCTACAGTGAAAATAAATAAGTTCTGAAGTTAAACTGCTAGTAAGTTGGTGCAAAATTTCATTGCGACCAACCAAAGATTTTATTAGACTTTCGTGAACTATACCTTAATTTCAAGGTCACAGGCTCACGAAAACTGTCATTTTTTTTAACAAAAATGGATTGACTGAACATAAACGCTTTTATGAATATTGGTCAAACTTGGTACAAATGTTGCATCTTACTGAAGATTTGTTCAGATTTTAGTGACGATGACTTAGTTTCAAGGTAACAGTATCCCAAAAAGAATCAAAACAATGCTAGTAGTGTCGATAGGAAAATGCTATTTACTTTATACCACAAATTATTCTTGCCAGCAGAATGGGTCACATCACAGGCTGGAAATGCCACTGAGCTGTTTTTATTAATCTTAGTTCTAGGGAGTGGTATATAGTATACTTACAGGTTTGAGATCATAGATAACGTTATATCAAGCAGAGCTTTCAGTGTGTCCATTTCGGCAAAAGATTACCAATGTGACCTAGTTTTCTAAACAGAGACATAAAGGCATTTAGTCCAAGAATTAGTGACGTTCTCTAAGTCCTTTGCTTACAGAACATAATGCGAGTAGCCATGAAAGGAGCCAACCCTTGAAAACCTGGCATATGCACAGTTTGGCAAATGGTTAGTAAATGTGCCTGGAGTAGCTTGATGGCACATGTTCATTTCTGCAGAACTTGGTCACTGTCTCCTACTTTATTCAAAGTGGCACATATTAACAGTAACTAATATTCTGCTTTTGCATATGAGATAAAAAATGTTTGTGTGTTGATGCACGGACAGAGAATATATCCGCTGACACATGTACTTGAACGGAGGCAATATCATCAAATGACTGTGTCTATGGGTTTCCTAACCACAACTAGACTCACCCTCTATAACGCTTGAACAGCAAGACAATAATTCTGAGGAAGGCACAGACGATCGGCCGAAAACAGTATTTGGTTAAATAGGGAAGTAACAAACGACAACAAGCGAAAAGAAAAAACAAATTGCGAAAAAATGACGTGTGAGTGAGTGTTTGAGTTTAACGTCTCACCAACAGCTGTCATGTAACGGAGACGGGACCTCGGTTTAAAGACTCATCCGAAAGTCTGGAGAAGCCCGGGATCGATCCTGCGACCCCTGGTTTACAAGGCGAGTAGCATAACCACTACACAACAGAGGCTTCTGAAAACAAGAGGGCCATGATGGCCCTGGATCGCTCACCTGATCCATAGTGTAACAAGTGGGCCCCAGAGAGGGCCATTATTGGCCCCAGGGCTTTAATGTACATAATGTTGAGGGAGGTCTTAAAGGTGAAGCTTCATACCAAACATCAACAAAGGCTAAAATTTGAACAATCTTGTCAAAGGTCCACTACATGAAGCTACACATCAAATATCAAAGACCTGGGCCTAGCGGTTTCAGAGAAGAAGATTTTTAAAGATTTTGCCTATATAAGCCTATGTAAAATCAAAGGGCCCCGGGACAGGGGCATTTTTTGCCCCAGCACTATAGTTTGAACAATCTTGGTAGGGGTCCACTAGATGAAGCTTCATACCAAATATCAAAGTTCTGGGCCTTGTGGTTTCAGAGAAGAAGATTTTTAAAGATTTTCCCTATATAAGCCTATGTAAAACCAAAGGGCCCCGTGGCAGGGGGGGATTTTTTGTCCCAGCACTATAATTTGAACAATCTTGGTAGGGGTCCACTAGACGAAGCTTCATACCAAATATCAAAGTCCTGGGCCTTGTGGTTTCAGAGAAGAAGATTTTTAAAGATTTTCCCTATATAAGCCTATGTAAAACCAAAGGGCCCCGGGGCAGGGGCATTTTTGGCCCCAGCACTAAAATTGGAACAATCTTGGTAGGGGTCCACTAGATGAAGCTTCATACCAAATATCAAAGTCCTGGGCCTTGTGGTTTTAGAGAAGAAAATTTTTAAAGATTTTCCCTATATAAGCCTATGTAAAACCAAAGGGCCCCGTGGCGGGGGCATTTTTGGCCCCAGCACTATAATTTGAACAATCTTGGTAGGGGTCCACTAGATGAAGCTTCATACCAAATATATAAGACCTGGGCCTTGTGGTTTCAGAGAAGAAGATTTTTAAAAATTTTCCCTATATAAGCCAATGTAAAAGCAAAGGGCCCCGTGGCGGGGGCATTTTTGTCCCAGCACTAAAATTTGAACAATCTTGGTAGGGGTCCACTAGATGAAGCTTCATACCAAATATCAAAGTCCTGGGCCTTGTGGTTTCAGAAAAGAAAATTTTTAAAGATTTTCCCTATATAAGCCCATGTAAAACCAAAGGGCCCCGTGGCGGGGGCATTTTTTGTCCCAGCACTAAAATTTGAACAATCTTGGTAGGGGTCCACTAGATGAAGCTTCATACCAAATATCAAAGACCTGGGCCTTGTGGTTTCAGAGAAGAAGATTTTTTAAGATTTTCCCTATATAAGCCTATGTAAAACCAAAGGGCCCCGGGGCGGGGGCATTTTTGGCCCCAGCACTGTAATTTGAACAATCTTGGTAGGGGTCAACTAGATGAAGCTTCATACCAAATATCAAAGACCTGGGCCTTGTGGTTTCAGAGAAGAAGATTTTTAAAGATTTTCCCTATATAAGCCAATGTAAAACCAAAGGGCCCCGTGGCGGGGGCATTTTTTGTCCCAGCACTATAATTTGAACAATCTTGGTAGGGGTCCACTAGATGAAGCTTCATACCAAATATCAAAGTCCTGGGCCTTGTGGTTTCAGAGTAGAAGATTTTTGAAGATTTTCCCTATATAAGCCTATGTAAAACCAAAGGGCCCTGGGGCGGGGGCATTTTTGGCCCCAGCACTATAATTTGAACAATCTTGGTAGGGGTCCACTAGATGAAGCTTCATACCAAATATCAAAGACCTGGGCCTTGTGGTTTCAGAGAAGAAGATTTTTAAAGATTTTCCCTATATAAGCCAATGTAAAACCAAAGGGCCCCGTGGCGGGGGCATTTTTCGTCCCAGCACTCAAATTTGAACAATCTTGGTAGGGGTCCACTAGATGAAGCTTCATACCAAATATCAAAGTCCTGGGCCTTGTGGTTTCAGAGAAGAAGATTTTTAAAGATTTTCCCTATATAAGCCTATGTAAAACCAAAGGGCCCCCGTGCGGGGGCATTTTTGGCCCCAGCACTATAATTTGAACAATCTTGGTAGGGGTCCACTAGATGAAGCTTCATACCAAATAACAAAGACCTGGGCCTTGTGGTTTCAGAGAAGAAGATTTTTTAAGTTTTTGGTGAAAAAAATCTGTTTTTGGCTCCTGTGACCTAGATGTGCAACGGACCGGAACCATTTGACCCATATTCAAACTTGACCGAGATATTGTCATGATGATCATTCTGAGCAAGTTTGATTAAGATTGGACCAAAATTGTGGCCCCTAGGGTGTTCACAAGGTTTTTATATGATTTGACCCGCTGACCTACTTTTTAACCCGATATGACCCATATTCGAACTGGACTGAAATATTGTCACAATGGTCATTCTGAGCAAGTTTCATGATAATTGGACCAAAACAGTGGCCTTCAGAGTGTTCACAAGGTTTTTCTATGATTTGACCTACTGACCTACTTTTTGACCGGACATGACCCATATTCGAACTTGACCAAGATATTGTCATGATGATCATTCTGAGCAAGTTTGATTATGATTGGACCAAAATTGTGGCCTCTAGGGTGTTCACAAGGTTTTTCTATGATTTGACCCGCTGACCTACTTTTTAAGCCGACATGATCCATATTCAAACTTCACTAAAATATTGTCACAATGATCATTCTGAGCAAGTTTGATGATGATTGGACCAAAATTGTGGCCTCTCGAGTGTTCACAAGGTTTTTCTATGATTTGACCTACTGACCTACTTTTTTACCCGACATGACCCAAATTCGAACTTGACCGAGATATTGTCATGATTATCATTCTGAGCAAGTTTGATGATAATTGGACCAAAACTGTGGCCTCTAGTGTGTTCACAAGAAAAAGTTTACGCACGGACGACGCACGACGGACGACGGACGACGCACGACGACGCCGGACATCTTACTGTCACAAAAGCTCACCATGACCTTCGGTCAGGTGAGCTAAAAAAAGAATGACGTAGGCTTAACCATGGCGGTATTTCAGTGAATCGTATGGTCTTACCTTCTAAGTAGAAATTAAAACTGACTGTCTCAAAAGCGTGATAGCTCAATGGTTAGTGCACTTGCCTATCATGCTAGATGTACCCGGTTCGATTCCCGGCAGCGGTAAGAAAATCGCAGTGTCCGAAGATGCTCCATTGGCATCATTTGCAGGGACGAATGCTACAAAGTGCACCGTTCTTCGGATTGGGACATTAATTGCCAAAAGATCCCTGATAACTGTAGGTTTTCATCCTGTAAACCTGGAGTGTATGTAATGTACACCTGCATGTAATCCACGTGAGAGGGTGTTGCAGTATATAAAGAAAGAAAAAAAGAAAAGCTTGCAAGAGAAAATAGCAGCCGATTAGATTCATATGCAAATGAGGAACCGATCTTGTTTGAAACATGATTCAATGCAGAGGCGCAGAAAAAAAAAAGAAAACCAGACAGAGTCCTGCACCTCTACTTGATCAGTCCACATATTGAAATCGATAGCCCTTGAATTCTGTATTACAGAAAAAAAAACTTTCTTAAATCGTCTGCTATGAAACAACATGTGTATAACTTCAAATGCGCAACAATGATCCCTGGCACTAGTTGGGAGTTGTCAGTTTTATACCGTTTTGTCAAAAACTAAGAATGAGATTAAAATATTTGCACTGAATATGGAACGTTAGTGCACTTGCGTCTTTCTTTCTACTGATACTGCGACGGTCACATTTGAACATTACAGCAGGTGCAGCCTACATTAGGCCTACATACAATCCAGGTTTTGCAGGATGAAAGCCCACACATTAATCGTGTAATTACGGTAGGGTTCTTCAACCTGCACAGTGGATGGTTCTCCCTGCACAGGGGCCCTCCAGTCAAGGTCCCAATCCGAAGGACGGTGCACTTTATGACATTCATCCCTGCAAATGATGTCAATGGAGCGTGTTCATACACCGAGATTTTGCTGCTGCCGTGGATCGAACCGGGGACCTCTAGCATCAGAGACAAGTGCACTAACCACTGAGCTATCACGTGTCTGATGTTATCTTATTTGATTTGGGGTTTAACATCCCCGTCAACACTGTATAGGTCATTTTGGAGATGCTGCTTCCAATTTTGTGGGACTTTTACTCGACATTGAGATGAAATGGCATCTCAATCCCTGCCACTCAATGAAACCAATAGGGTTTATAAGCATGGGCGGTCCGACACTCGCACCGCTTTGCCTGGACAGGCTTAGATCCCGTAAGCAGTTTACAAGTAGGGCCTGCTCGTGTGCGTGTCGGTTTCAGCTCTGCGTGGAAGAAGCATCATGCAGCCCATATATTTCTTCAAGCCCCGATGGGGTGGGGGGGGGGGCGTCTGATGTTAGAATTCCCGAGTTCGATCCCCGGCAGCAGAGATAATGGCATACTTTGCAGCGATGACTTCACAAAGTTCACTCTGCGCTGGATCCGGGGCGTTTAGGCCTACTGGAGGTCATAACATAAGAAAAATAATCTTGTAAACCCGAGTTTTCGAAAAAGAATGTCGGGACACGCCATATGGCTGTCGGCCCGATGCTGGCCCGCTGCTTGTTGCTGGTTGGGCTGTGCCAGGAGAATCACCCCCTTGTGCAAGTTAAAAATTTCAACTATACACCAAGATCTCTAACGAACGTCAAAAATGGCCACTCTGTATCCGGTTAAATACCGTGAACTGCAAGGGAGGTTATTCATGCACAGAAACCAGTAGCCAAAACAAAACGATAAAACGATAACAAAAACAACATTATCAGAAAGACATCAATTTGATGTGTTGTAACTTAAATTAATTTTATATTTTACTTCCATGAGAAGGCTTAAAAAAGTAAATATATTCGCACCCAGATTTTTGAAAATGCAAATAGTAAGACCTAGACAGTTTTATGCAAATTTATCCTTTATCTAGTTTGAAATATAATTCAACGCCGTGACAAAATATTTCAACAAGGAGGAAGAAAGACAACAAACAAAATAAATGCTTCATTCATGACAAAAATGCCTCAAAAGGTCGATAAAATGTACGCTTCGCCAAGGCATATTGCTGTTGTCAAAGAGTCTTTAATAGTAATTTTAACTATCGCACCACCCCTCAACCAACACCAAACTTGGGCGATAAGACGAACTGGACGTTATCTTTCTTTTGCGACATTTTTCATGTTGGTTGAGGGGTGGTGCGGTACTTAATTTTCCTTGAGAACCTGTCAAAACAGCTAAAAAATTCAGGAAAATGGCGTTTCGACCTTCCTTAGTGACGTCACCATAGCAATACACGTGCACGATTCGACGTTCTAACAGCATTTCTTGAAACTTTATATGGTGTTCTGTTTTAATAGGTATAAACCCATGCAAACATGCAAATTTGATTTTTCTGGAAAATCGAGGCCAAAAATGCACCTTATCGACCCTAGACCTTTGTTAAGATTTTATGAGAATAACAGCATGTCCTCAAGGTGTCTGAATTTTTAGGATTTTACGGTACATATCAAAAGACATATTTTTACATGATGCGGCTAAGTTTGTATATACATTGAATCTTTGATCACTCAAATATTGGCTGCTTGTTTACCACACCTATTTTTAACTCATTTTTGAGTCCCTGGGAAATTGTACCATACCTGCAGATACTTATATGTTCGGGGTAACTGGGAAAATTTTCTTATTTAATCTTGAAAAGGTATGTTGTTTGTACTCATTAGAATCACCTCAATTA
This sequence comes from Lucinisca nassula, assembly GCA_963580285.1. Classification (NCBI taxonomy): domain Eukaryota; kingdom Metazoa; phylum Mollusca; class Bivalvia; order Lucinida; family Lucinidae; genus Lucinisca; species Lucinisca nassula. The sequence goes on along the minus strand of OY757014.1, from coordinate 12,563,649 downwards.
GGCAAATGTATGTTATGTGTACCCATAAGAAATGCCTCAATGAGGCAATTCTAATGAGCACTCATGACAAACCTTTACTTTAAAGAAAATCAAAAAGGTACCCCATTTATGTCTCCTCACCTGACACTATGATCAACCTTCAATGGCTCAACTATACCAGCCTGGAATAAATTTTCATGGTCCCAAGGTGTTTAAGGGGAGTGAGAACACCTTCAGGGGAGGCAACTCCTTCAAAAGTATTTTTGTCTCCCATGTCAATAGGGGTCAACTCTTAAAGGAATGAATTTGCTCCTGAGGTGAAAATTCTTTCCTTTAAGAGTTTACCCCTTTTTCTGTCGGACATAGCTTATAGGAAAACAAACAGGAAGTCCCAAAAGTTGTCTCCCTTTCAAAAAATGTGCCAGGTGTTCCCATTCCCCTTGAGCCATACTATGATTCAAATTGTTCACTGTAGGTATGGTGAACTGGGATTGCTTTTACAAACTGTTTTGTTTCAGAGTTTATTACGACATATGGTGAACAAGTGTTATCAGAAGTATCAGTGTCTTTGCTCCCTGATGATTCTATGCAATTTAAGGCTGCAAAAGGTGAGTCATTTGAATCAAAAGATCTTTTATGAGTTTTGTGTAAATTTGGTATCACATAATTTTTATCAGACTCATTAAAACATTGCACTTCCAGTGCCTCTAATGATTTTGCAGCCAGAGTAAGTTGTGTGTCGGAGGTGACTACAACATATGGTGGACAGCTGTCACTATGGGTATTGTTTTCTGTCTCTGCTGTTGATCTTTCCATCCTATTTAATGCCAAACATGGGGAGCCATTTGAATCTGAAGATGGCCTAATAGCAATTCTGGGAAAAACTGGAGTTACATCATTTTGAACAGTCTCTGATTCCAACTTTTCACTACCAGTGTACTGTGCTTGTGTGGCTGCTACAGTCGGCCTTGTTCCAGTACTGATCACCACATATGGTGGGCAACTATTGTCACCAGCATTGTATTCTTTAATTGCTGTAGTGTCAATGCTTTTTAGGTATGGTGAGCCATCTGACTCTTGATTTATTCTTGATTTGACAGGATTGATTATATTTGTTTTGCCTTCACTATCATGATCTGTATAAGATGAAGCCAATTCATCCAGAAAGTCATTTGACATATCAGGCTTAATTCTCATTTTTGTTTCTGTATCATAATCCACCGTGTCAGGCAAATCTGTAGAGGGTGTACAGCTGGAAGATAGTGTCAATTCTTTATTATCTGAGGACTCAGAGCTAACATTGACAGCAGATTTTATCATTTCTATACAGACAGGAGCCACATATTTGAAGTTCTCTGAACCAGATATGTCACTGGAGAATTCAGATACAACCTTTTGTTCCAATTTAGAGTGTGGGATATATGAAGATCCTTCAGTTTCTTTATGATGACTTAAAACTGTTACCACCTCTTTCCTTCTGTCATTGGGTATAGTACTTCTGTGAACATTTTCTATGACATGATTGTCAGTTTCTGCAGTTGCAAATGAGTGCACTATTTCTGTTTCATTGTTTCTTAAACTTGTATATACACATGGATCCACTGGTTTATTTTGTTTGCTTGCCTCATCAAATGACACATACCCACTGCTAATCAAATCTTTTTTGTTCATGTCTGAAAGCTCAGCACACTGAACATAATGAATGTTAATTGCTATATCACCATTTTCTACTTGTTCTGATACAAAAGCATTACCTAGTGACCCACCAGATATATTATTTGTATTCAAATCTGAACTACCAGACCCTGAAAAGTTTTGATTTGAGCTTCTAAATTCTTCTTCTGCAAAACAATTTTCTTCATTGATCTGATAAAGTGTTTTACCTATTTGTTTCAGAAAACTGTTCATATCTACTTCTTTTTCTTCTAACCTAGACATATTCTCGAATTGTGAATTGTCATTTTCAATATCATTACCAAAACAGAACCTGGCGGCAGACTGATCCTTACTGAATTCTGCATGATTATTCATTGTCAAAGACCGAATGTATTTGCCATTTTCAACAGCATTAGCTTGATCTCCTTCTATCATGTCTGATAACAAGTAATCAGTTGACTGAACATTGTGGTCAGTAAGAGTCCTAGCTAAATCTTCATTTACTGAGTGGTAGCTAGTTTCTCTCTGTGACTGATCATTTCTGGATTCTAAAGAGATATCACTATTTGATACATCACTGTTTTCCATGTCTGTATCATGTGTAGCTGAAAGCCAATGAATATCACCAACTCTTACACCATCCATATAGTCACTATAGTCTGTAATTATGGCTGGAATATCAGGCTGGAAATCATCTATAAGACTGCTAGTTTCTACATTGCTAGAGCTCATCTGGTGAAGACCAACATTCTATAAATAAGAAAAACAAAACTGACTCAAGTTGTTGCAGGTAATTTCTACTGGTGGTTTTTCTATACATGTTAATGAACTTTTGGGCCGCTCAAAGCAAAACTTGTTAGTGGTTAAAATGCTAATTATACTAGAAATATAATATAAAATACAGTGGAACTTTTTCTGGAAAAAAATAAATAGTTGAGCGTAAAACACCCATATATATTTTTTTCTGCAAAAATATGTATTTTTGTCATAATGAATGGTTAAAGTTTAAATGTATCATTAACTAATGACTTCACTAGCTTTGAACAACTTGGGCCTAGTCATAAAGGCCATAACCCTGACAAAAGATGATTAACTTAGTCCATTAGCAATTAAAAACCACTCATCCTTGATAAATTTGAAGAAAATTCAAGAACAGATACTCAAGTTTTCAAACAGAACTGACGTTTCTGTAATGATCCTAAGTTTTGGGACAGAAAGGTCTAAGCAAACAGTGAAGACCCAGATCAGACTGCTCCAATTGGAGCAGTCTGATCAGGGTCTACACTGTTTGCCGTTCCGTCTGCACCTTTTGGACCCCTTGCTGGATTGTGAATAAAATTTGTCAAAATTTAAGGAGAAAAATGGCACAACCATTAGGTGTCCATACTTTTAGGATTTTTATAGTAAGATGAATAGCTGAACAGAAATGACACCATTATCCTGTGGGCAGGTATAGAAATGATACTTTTCTATATGAGCTCTATCACAACGAAACCTGTTTTCAGGGTAAGCAACCAGACAAGACCCATTTGGCATCTGAAACCCTGGAACGGGATAATGGCAAAACAGGCCCAGATCAGACTCTGATCAGCGCCTACACTGTTTGAAAAATTTCAGACATTTTCCAAATAAATTTTTAAGACAGCACAACCTGTCACCCCTAAATTTTGAAATGAAATCCTGCTATATATATAGATACAAAATGGCTGAAAAGTATTACCTTCAAATGGGAATCTACAATATCGTCTATTTCAGGGCTCTTGAAGTGCTTCTTTATTCTTGGATACCTACAAAGATGAAGGTTTTTAACCAATTAAATTACTTAATATAATTTAATTCTACAAATTCACTGTTGTATATAAGGGGTAGATTCCATGCAGTATAAAAATGTATATTTGTTTCAAAGAAAAAAAAATCTACAAATTCATGAACTGAAATTCATGCAGCTGCTACCAGTTCTCTCTTTCCGCCACCTCTCGTTCCAGACATGCGGCCTTGTGTGCAACTCTTGTTGCGGAGCACAATGCTTCATGCCAGTGGGACATGGCTATTGACAAAGCCAAACCTCCAGCGTCTGCAGCGAAATGACAGGGCAATGATCAGATAGATCTGCAATGTCAAGCCACAGGACCCTGTCACCATCAGGTCCAGTGAGCTACTTGCATGGCTTGGCATTGAGGTCCTGGACCTCATCCTGAAAGAGAGAAGGCTCCGCTGGTATGGACATGTGGAACGCTCCAATGGTGCAGACAAGACTGCCTGTGACATACAGGTAGATGGAAATTGTGGGCCTGGGAGGCCCAAGATGACCTGGAAGCAGCTGACAGAGAGAGATTGCAGAGAGTGGAAGCTCTCTGCTATCGACCCTCATGATAGACAAACCTGGAGATCTGGATCTACACTGTTTGCAAAGGTAGGGCTGGTCTTGTTCACCAGGATAAAGGATCAAACTTAAGATCCGCAGAAAAGTATGTTTTCTAAAGAACCCTGTCATATTGAAAATGTATAGATTATATAGAAAAATGTCCATTTATGGTCATTTTTCTGTATAATCTACACATTTTTAGGGTCCCATCTTTCAACAGTTACATCCATAACTGTATGTAGCAAATCATGTTTTGATAAGTTTTGATCATGTTTTGATAAATCTTCATGAACGAATGTTGTTGTGCCCAGTGGGAAACAAACTTGTGACCTCCTGTTCACCAGTCAGATGTGCATCTGGCTAAGCCACTGGGTTGGGCTATTTTTTTTATTATTAGTAGTATTAGTATTAGTTTGGTTTTGGTTTTATGGCCCTTTTAATATTATTTCACCTATTTCAAGCCAACTGTTAATCAGCAGTGACCAAAAACAGAAATACCAAGAGAAAAACCACCTGACCTTCGTTTGAAGAACTTAGCATTTCACATGTGACTTGAGTGATGCTCAAACCTACAGCAGTGAGAAACCTGGGGTCAGCTGTTCAAAGCATTGTTAGCTTAACATCTTGTTAGTGATCAAATTGTTAACTTTTCTAGTAAGTACAATACCTAAAATTTTGGTATTTTTGCTGAAAAAATGTGATTAGCTTTTGCATATGCAGAAGCTACTCACATTTTTCAGCAAAAATATCAGAATATTTGTCATATTGAATGATCAAATGTTTAATAATTTGTTAACAACATCATTAGTTTTGAACAACTGGCCCCTGATGATTAAGAGACGTAGCTCTTAACCACTAGGTCACAGAAACCCATTCAACACCCCATGTGTGACAGTGCATTCTTGCACACCAGACAAGGAAATCCGTGACTTTACCCTGGGATAGAAATTTATGTTCTGACGCTGGTGTTCCGACCCAGGCAACTAACATAAACGCGCTTCAATTCTATTCAACTGCCGGAACTACTTCCGCACTACTTTTATTCTGTAAACAATATACATGTGCGAGCTGTCAAAACTAACCGGAGGTTTGTGCAAGAAAAAGAATCCAATATGGGGTTCTGTTGTAGATGGGCGTTTCCAACCCTCGGGATGACCGTGCTGAGCGGAACCTCGGTGTAGCCTTTGTTCCGCTCAGCATGGTCATCCCTCGGGTTGGAAATGCTCATCTACAACAGAACCCCATATCAGATTCTTATATTCTTCCATATCTTCAAAATGATTACTTTTCTTATGAAAAGTTCTAATATTTTTGTTATTTATATTCCTAACATAGATTGTTGGTGCTCCTTAGAACTGCAAAAATTAAGAAAATTACGTATACCCTATTAAACCCCATTTTTCTCTATATGAAGTTGGGTTTACAGTGGTGTTCATTTCAAATACTTGTTAAAGTTATGTATAGTGGCTTAAGAACTTACACTATAAACACAGTACAAATCCCAAGTAATACTATGGCAACCACTCCAAGAGGGACACCTACTGCTAGTTTCACTGCAGAGTTATCTTCTGCCATAGCAACTAAACAAAACAAATGACAGAAATGTTCTAAATAAAATCAACGCACTGACAGCACTGGTGGGTTGATTTCTCCGAGTGTTGGCTGGAAAAATCATACTGAACGAGGACAAGACTTTTTCCATTTAACCCTTAAATTCCTGTACTGTAAGCAAACAGTGTAGCCCCTTATCAGATGCTGTGTTATGTGGTGTCTGATCTTGGTCTACACTATTTGCCAAACCCCACACATCATTCCAGTCCAGATTCTATAGATAAGAATAGCATGGCTATTTTCAATAAATAACTGTTACCAGGATTTCCGACAAATCACTGGTAGTCACATGGACATCAGCACTGAAGAGCTTCTGTGCTTAGTAACTTTGGGTTGACAGACAAACAATAGACCAGGGCCCAGTTGTTCAAAGCATTGTTAGCTTAACGAGCTCGTTAGTGGTCATATTGTTAACTGTTCTAGCAAGTAAAATATCTAAAATTTTGTTATTTTTGCTGAAAAAATGTGAGCAGCTTTTGCATATTTACCATAATAAATAATCAAAGTTTTAACGATACGTTAACTAACGCTGTCGTTAGTTTTGAACAACTGGCCTCAGCATTGTGAGTTTTAGCGGGACCTTAACAACCCTTATCCTGCTGATCACAAAAAACAATTTTACAAACAGTGTAGATCCAGACCAGATGGCTTATGAAGAAGCCATCTGAGCTGGATCTACACTGACATTCATTTTGTGAATTTGTAAGAATAAAATTACATCAAGTAATTTGATTGGTTTAAAGTCAGAAATGGGTGTGGCCAAATTAATTATTCAGCAGGATAAGGGTTAATTCCATAGCTCCAGATAAGGGGGAGTAACAAAGAGTATAGATGGGCTGCATGATGCTTCCACGCAGAGCTGAAACTGACCGCACATGAGTACTGGTAAACCGCTTAGAGGATCTAAACCTGCCAAGGCAAAGCGGTGCAAGTCATGCTTATAACCCCATTGGTTTAACTGGGCGACAGGGCTTGAGAAGTCATTTCATCTCAATGTCCCACAAAATTGGAAGCAACATCTCCAAAATGACCTATACAGAGTTGATGGGGACGTTAAACCCCGTTTGGCGGGGCCAAAAAAATTGTGCTTTAGACATCCCACTCATGTAAGCAACCCCCACATCAAATTTGGCTGGATTCCAATTAACAGTTTAGGAGGAGAAAGCATAACTGATGGATGGATGGATGGATGGATGGATGGACAGACAGATGGACAGATTGATGGGTGATAACAATATCCCCTTCGCTAAAGCGTGGGGATAAATATGTCTGCAATTGTTGTGATTGACCATTTAAGTGTCAGCCAAGCATTTTAGCCACAAGAAACAGAAATGTGTCTTAGATCACGTGCAAACAGCCAAATATGTATATTACATGGTGTCAGAAATGTTAGTGTGTGTCATAGGCTCTTATTTGATTCCAGCCTTTGCTGAGGGCATATGTCCAAGAAATCTTTTCACGTCTAATGGCTAACAAAATCCATTTAAAATGATGCTTTCTCTCAAAACTGAAAACTGACATTTTTTGCTCAAGAAAATTTTTCTCATTTCTGCTTCTAGAACTTCCTCATTGAGTACCCACAGTTTATTTTTAGAGAAGCGATAAGAAAATGTTTACCACTGTAAGCAACATTTTTCTGTTTATATAGCAGTGGCTTTTTCAAAGGTAAAAAGGAGCATGATAACTAAGTGGTTAGTGCATTTGCCTCTGATGCTAGAGGTCCCCTGGTTTGATTCCCTTGCACAGGTGATAAATTTTTGGCATTCAAACATGCTCCAAAGGCATCATTTGTAGGGACAAATTCCATAAAGTGTGCTGTCTTTCAGATCAGACAGTAACTGGAGGTACCCTGTGCAGGGAGAGTAATCCCCTGTCCAAGTTAAAGACCCCTACCATAACGAGAGAAAGCGACCAGTGGATCACATATACCCCCGGCCAGCGCCACCCTCTGATATATCTTCCGAGCTTGTATGTAATATGAATGAAGAAGTGAAGAAGCTATAAGAATCTATAAATGTGCTTGTAAAAGCTCAACCAAACATAAAATTTCTAAATGGACCCAGGGAGTGAGGGCATCAAAGTTACTGAATGGGTGGGGGCATCAATGTTACTGAAACAGCAGGGTGGGTATGCATCAATGAAATCTTTGGACTGGTATGCAACATCAATGCAAGTATCAAATGAATTTGTCTTAGAGTTTAGAACATACAGGCATCTATAAACTTTGTCATAAAACTTCAACCAAATGTAAAATTTCTAAGTCTATGACCTTGACCTCAAGGTCACTGTGGGGGCTGGGACATGCATCATTGAAATCTTTAGACCAGTATGTAACTTCATTGTAAGTATCAACTTAATCTATCAAAGGGTTCAGAAGATACAATCTCATAGAAACTTTAACGCAAAACTTTAACCAAATGTAAAATTTCTAAGTCTGTGACCTTGACCTCAAGGTCACTGTGGGGGGTGGGACATGCATCAATGAAATCTTTAGACCAGTATGTAACTTCAGTGTAAGTATCAACTCAATCTATCAAAGGGTTCAGAAGATACAATCTCTTAGAAACATTAACGCAAAACTTTAACCAAAATGTTAACGGACGGACGGAAAGATGGACACACAGAGGGACAGACAAATGAACGAACGGCAAGACAAACTATATACCCCCATAGCATACTTTGTATCATAGCATACTTCGTATGCCGGGGTATAATTACATGATTACTGTATAGGCTTTCATCCTGCAAATTTGGAGTGTATACAATGTACACTGTCTGTGTTCCCTCCTGGTGTTAACCCTTGTCCTGCTGAATATTTAAATATGCCACACCCACTAAAGATTATCAACCAATCAGATTACTTAATGCAAATTATTGCAAAAATTCATAAACTAAATGACAAACAATGAAGATCCTGATCAGAAGCCATCTGATCTGGATTTTCATTGTTTGAAAGATAAGACATATATCTGGGTTCAGCAGGACAAGGGTTAAGGCAAAATTGGCAGAAAGAAAGGTATTTATTACATGGACTTATTAATGTGATGTCATAAACTTGCCTGCTGAAGATGCTGATAATTCTTGCTTGTTGTTAGCCCAAACAATTCTGCTAGTCTGGTTCCCTTCTTGTATGGCAGCACCAAAGAACCAGGAGTACCGCTCATTTGACTGGTTCACAACTATTGTGAAGTTGCTCATAGAACCCTGTCGACTGTGGTAGTTTTCCTGAGTAATGAAAATTCATTAGGCCTTAAAAGCAACAGACAATATTCTATTTTTATTATTATTTTTTCAGAGAAAATCAGGCTTGACATTTTGTGTGAATTGTCAGCTGAGTTGTGATTGGTGCTTTAAGATAAAAGTACAGGACAGACCTGAAAAATTTAGCCTGGGTATCATAAAAGCAGAAAAAAAGTTTCCTTGGCTGGTGGGTTTGATCCTCTCTGGCTTTGCACCATTTTCTTGTGGAGAGCGATTATGAAACCTCTTCTACGGTGGTTCTCTCCATTCTGCTGATTCAAAAAGAAAGGCTATCACTTTCTGACAAAAGAATGTGCACTGTACTGGTTAACCACTTATGTATAAGCCTGCCTAGGAATAGTTAGTTAGGTAAACTACCGTAAATCCTAAACTATTCGAACACCTTGAAGACTTGCTGTAATTCTCCTTGAATTTTAACCCTTGTTCTGCTGAATATTTATATATGCCACACCCACTACCGATTATCAACCAATCAAATTACTTGATGCAAATTATTGCAACAAATTCACAATCTGAATGGCAAACAATGTAGATCCTGATCAGATGGCTTCGTCAGAAGCCATCTGATCTGGATCTACATTGTTTCAAAGATAAGGCATATCCGGGATTAGCAGGACAAGGGTTAACAAATTTGTCATAGTCCAAAGAGTGCAGATGGAATGGCAAACAGTGTAGTCCCTGAACAGATTGCTCCTGTTTGCTTAGGCCCATCTGTCCCAATACTTAGGATCATTATGGTAACCAGTTCTACATGACCTAGTTAGTATTGATTGGTCATTAACCCTTGTCCTGCTGAATATTCATATATGCCACACCCACTACCAATTATCAACCAATCAGATTACTTGATGCAAATTATTGCAACAAATTCATAAACTGAATGACAAACAATGTAGATCCTGATCAGATGGCTTCTTCAGAAGCCATCTGATCTGGATCTTCATTGTTTGAAAGATAAGACATATCCGGGATCAGCAGGACAAGGGTTAAACTCCAAACCAAAACTAAATTTTCCCCTCCTCGTGTGGCTCCTTTCAGGGTTATTTTTGCGCGGTAGTGTGGTACCAGGCTTTATACTTAAAGATGTTGCTGTTTATTTGGAGTTTGCTGATTTCGCGCAACATCATTGCCACTCTAGATATGTAAACCATGTGTTTCTCCAAATTCATCAAATTTTAGCCATTCTAAAAGCCCCCACAGTGTAAGTTTTATTTCCAGGGTAATAATATTTTCTGTTTGTTATGCAGATTTTATCCCCTATCATTTAAATTCTGGACAAGTTTAAGTTTAGTGGAAAATTCCCTTTGCAAATAGTCAAATCTATTGTTTTCATTTTGTACTGATTTTGGTATGTTTTCATGCTGTTCAATCTATTTTCATCTGAACATTTAATCAGAAATAATGATAAATATTGCTTTTCACCTTTTGTTGGTTTAAAGTTGGAAAATTATGAGTAAATATGACTGACTCTCTTTCTGAGGCATAAAGCTTATGTTTGCTTTTTCTTTTTATATTTTCCAGCTTTTTAACAGTTAGTTTATTGACCTGCTCTCCAAAGAATAAATCTGAAAACTGGTTGTACTCTCTGTTATACCCTGATCCGCCTGGTGAGACACAAATCCTTGGCTAACGGGATACTCTCAAAGGAATCAATCTAACTGAATCTCATTTCTTGTCTGCAAACTTTAAAGAGGACATGCAAAATGTTACTCGTAATTTCTTCAAAAACATATCAAGAAAGTGAATTATAGTGATAGAAAAGCATAAAGTTTCAACAAGGTAGATTCAGTCTGTTGTCCTTACTTTGTTTATCATTCTGTCCAAAACAATAGGCATGGACAAGGGTAAAAACTGCATGTATTTCAAAGATTTTTTTTATTTCTCCATAAAAGCCTTCGTTGTAGGTTCTCACTAGATTTTGCCATTCTGTTGAATATCCACAATTTATCATATGACGTCGCGTCCGAGAGTGTAATAACGCCATGTAATATTTTCGATAATCCACTAGTGGATTAAATATGCAAATTAGGTAGATACGTCCCGTAACCTTTCATGTACGACATCCTTAACAACGTCTTGTTTACTAATATTGACATTTTTGTAAACAAACATGAATAAAATGCTTTATAAATGTCATATGATAAATAGAATCTTGCATTCGTGCTCATGTATTATTGAGTTTATTAAACTCGTTGAGGAAAAGGGATAAAATGCTCGGCAAAGCCTTGCATTTTATCCCTGTTCCTCAACGAGTTTAATAAATTCAATAATACATGAGCACTCAAGTAAGATCCTCTATATATGCTCCATGGTGAAATACAGAAAAGATTCCTATAAAACATGACAAAGACAGAAGTCTATGATATATAAAATTATTACAAGTCAATTTTCTTACCACACATATAGGAATATCTTTATCAAGGTAACCTTGACACCAATACACAATATATCTGGTATCACCTGACCTTGACCTGGTATCCATGACAACAACATCATACACATTTGACTCCTGTTCTTCAGCTTGAACCATGTCTGGTTCAATGTCTGAAAAAAAAATGTCAAAGAACATTAGCTATTTGAGTGCTTATCATGCATTTTCACAGTATTTTTTTTCTTATTTTTAGAGAACAGAGGACCAATGGTCCTTAACCACTCACCTGAGTGCTGTGTGTATATGAAGCCATTTGGTTTCTGAGAAGAAGAGTTTTGAAGGTTTTTACCATTGCAGCCATCTTGGTCATGTAACCAAAACCATTTGAAAAAAACGTTCATTCTTCCATCCCATAAAGGCTTCATATGAAATTTGGCTTACATTTGCCAAGGTGTTTAAAACAAAAAGATATTTGATTGACCCTTGACCAAGGTCAAAGAATTACCTTGAACTTTGGTACTCATGCAGCTTCATTAACTTATTTAGCTGATTGCAAATACTAACTTTGAGTTCACAGGCAACAGCAGTGTTAAAAAAAATCTACAAGTTCTACTTTTTACCAGACAAAAGCACAAGTTACCAAATTTGACTTTGGTATAAAATGGGTCAATGTCAACCCAGTGTCATCAATTGAACAAATTATGATGGACCTGAGTCCACAATGCTACATTCCAAGTTTCAAGGCAATCAACCTACTGGTTCCAGAAAAGAAAATTCTTGAAGATTTTTACCATATATGGTCAGGGCTGTTCCAGCAAAACATATCAGGGGGGGGGGGGGGGGGGGGGTGGACACCAGCTTGAAATTTGACTAGCCACCCATGGAAGCAATTTTAGCTGTTTTACACCCATGCATAGAAGTTATTTTAGCTTCATATCACCCATGCATAGAACTTTTTTTTTTTAAAGAAAAAGGGCTATAAATTTAAGTGTTTGACCTCTTCGGAAAACGGCGAAGATAAATATATGTATTCAGTTGGGTGTGAAATTATGCAAATAGAGTTCGCGAGTATCAGGTCAATTTGCGCGCACTATATCATTAAACCAAAGATGAATGAAAACATTGATAATGTTAGGAAATAGTGATGTCTTAAAAAAATTGTACAAAACTTGGTTATAAAAATGTGTTATAAAACTTGGGGTTAACGGATGGAATCACGGACGGACGGAACCAAAGAAAACTATATACCCCTCTTCGGGATACGAAATCAGGGGGGTATAATTATGGTACAGCATAAAGATAAAAATTACATACAAGTTACAACATAAAGCAAAATGTCTGCTATAAAACATAGATTGTGGGTATGTATTAGAACCGACTTGACTCGAGGCGGTTCTAACATGTACCCACAATCAATGTTTTGAAATGAAATAATAAAAATATTTTTCCCATGAAAATTTTCATTTTTAGCTCGTCCTGTTTTTTGAAAAAAAAACTTTCGAGCTATTGTCATCACTCCGGCGTCTTCGTTGTCGTCTGGCGTCGTCCTTAACCGAAAACCTTAACCTTGACCATATTTCCAAAAGTATTTGGCCTACCTTCATGAAACTTCATACACATACTCACCATCACAAGAGCTACATTCCCTACAAGTTTTATAACTCCATCTTGCAATTTGATTGCTCTTGTTTGACTTAGAACTTTGGTTTTCTAAAAGAAACTGCAGACGAGCGTTGGCACCCGCATGCGGTGCTCTTGTTTTCCTTAAGATTTTACAAATGTACATGTATTTGAAAGGGCAAAATTAATGTCCGTTATGGTAGACAAATGTTTTTCCCTTGCAAACTGTACTAAGTCCAAATAAATAGCTCAGTGGTAGAGCGTCCGCCTGCGGATCGGAAGGTTGTGGGCTCGATACCCAACCGAACCTGTGGGGTCGATACCCCGCCGAACCCACAACCGAGTCAAACCAAAGACTTACAAAATTGGTAGTAATGGCTGCCCCCCTTGGCGCTCAGAGTTTAGGGGTTAGCATTACGACTGGTTCCTCGGTGCCAGGATAAAGGGACCGGCCGGCTTCAGTCCCGGTGCACCTCATAAGTGCCCCTGCGCATAATCCTCAAAACTGAGGGTGTCTCAGTATTGGAAAACAAACAAACAATTTAACAAACAAATAGAATCAGAATTGTTTACTGGTGATACGTCCTAAGACAATTCTAAGACAATAGCTCAAAGAAAACTTTGAAAAAAAAAATGGACAGGGACGATTTTTTATTAAGCATCTTTTTTTTTTTATCTCATCTCGCCTCCACCCATATTACCCAGGCCACCCCTCCCACCAACCGGCACACAGTTGCATGCAGCACTGTTTGTTGTTGTTGACGCTTTGGTCAAAGTATCTCTCAGGTATGTTGTCTTCTTAGTACTCTTCCTCTTAGTAAATACTCTCAGGTAGGTTAAAGAAAGCTCCCCTGCGGGGATTCGAACCCCGGTCTCCCGCGTGACAGGCGAGTATAACCACTAAATGGGACCACGAAAACTAATTACAAACAGCTCTCGCTTCGAATTCTCCGCTAGTTCAGCTTGGTTGTGAACTGAATATCAAGCCTGTGGTATCTAAAACACCTGAAATTCCTTTTTTTTTTTTTAAAAAATACTCACCAGACAGCCGTTAAATTCATAAAAAAAAAAACAAAAAAAAAACGATCTACATTATTTCATGATTTTACAGGAAGCAGCCATGTTGGAAACGGAAATAAGATCAATATATGTGCTGGTGCTCGGCTTTACAGAGTATTTGTATACCGTATTCGGGTGTGTATTTCCCGGTGACAGGACATCTCGGCCCCTAACAAACTCGGCCCCTGACAAACTCGGCCCCTAGCAAACTCGGCCCCTACAAACTCGGCCCCTGACAAACTCGGCCCCTAAAATTAGAATATGTATATATTAGTGTTGGAATTGACTTATTATCAAAATATTATACATATTTTAATGTACATATGCCTAATTATCTTTTGATCTCATTTTGATGAAATTATGAGTAACCCATCTCACATGAGTTAAATGAACCTAATGCCGTTGATTGAACCAGTGTATGACACGCTGCTGTGGGTCCACTGTCACTCACCTTCCGATGTAATTAATAAACTAATTGATTGATTGGCGTGTAATTACATCTCTGCCACTTAAAAGAGACGAGTAGTATGTTCTGTTGCGCACTTACAAAAATTGAACCATTTTGCTTTTATTATCATTTGCAGGGTTTGACCATTCCACAACCATTAGCCCTTTTTTCTATTAATACCAATGATTTTGATTGTTTGAAACCCTCGTCAACATTGTATAGGTCATTTTGGAGACGTTGCTTCCAATTTTGTCGGACTTTCACCCGACACTGAGATGAAATGACATCTCAAGCCCTACCGACAGATGAAACCAGAAGGTTTATATGCATTGGACGATCTGACTCACACCGCTTTGCCTGGGCAGGCTTAGGCCTTCTAAGCAGTTTACCAGTAATCGTGTGTGGTCACATGCAGCTCTGCGTGGAAGCATCATGCAGCCCAAAGCCCCGATGGGTGGGGGCGAATATTGTTTTCTATAGGTTTACATTTGGTTTTACACTGGAAATGTTAATACCACAAAAAACCGCCTATTCTAAAATATTGAATTTTTCACCACCCAAATATGAAAATTTTCAGATGAAACATGAACTTATTTTTTTATTATTTCTGCTATAAACATAGATTTTGGGTACTTGTTAGAACCACATTGACAAAGCGATTCTGACAAGTACCAACACTCTGACAATCTATGTTTTTAAGCAAACAGATTTGGGTACTTGTAAAAACGGCATCGACGAGGCGGTTCTTACAAGAACCAACAATCGATGTTTTTGAGAGGAAAAAAGTAAATTTGATATAAACCCTTGTAAACCCCAGTTTTACTATATAAAAATGTGGTTGCAGGTGGTCGAAATTATATAGGCATGTTTTCGTGATGTCACACTCAATTCCAACACAGACCCAATTACAGCATGGGTTTCCGTGATCTTTTATCGTGGTTAAGATTTCGTATTAAAAACGATAAATATGCTCAAACTTTCTGTGAAACTCCCCATCCACCTTCCAAATTGATTCTCGGAAACAAAAACATTTATTTTAGGACCTAAATGCTGCTAGGGACTGAGTTTTTATGGACGGAGTTGAATGGGGGCCGAGTTTGCTAGGGGCCGAGTTTGTCAGGGGCCCGGTTTGTCAGGGGCCGAGTTTGTAAGGGGCCGAGATGTCCATAAATCTATTACCCGTATTTGCGTACTACCCGCACCCCCATTTTTTGCCAAAATCTGGGGGAAAACTGTTATACTGTTGTATTACCCGCATGGAACATTTGCTGAAATTTTGGTGGATGCGTAAGTGAGAAAAAGTAAGAATTTGGCCAGTTTTTGTAGCACACAACGGAACGCGCGATCGTCTTCAAAAGGCGGGAAAATGCACGTGCGTGCGAGTATCACCAGAAAGCATGTATTTTGATTAAAATGTTGAAAAAAATTTACCTGTTCACCAGTGTTATTTATTTATTAACCCACATATGCCCGCGGCCCTTTTTTGGGACATCGGCAAACAGTGCAGTCCCAGATCAGACGCCTCAGAAAGACGCCGCAGACGTTTCTTTTTTGGGACATCGGCAAACAGTGCAGTCCCAGATCAGACACCTCAGAAAGACGCCGCAGATGTCTGATTTGGATTTACACTGTTTATTGATTTATAACGGTTCAATTATGACACTATTGTTAATCCCTGTCATATAATTGCCACCCTGCGGTGCGTGTCGATAAGGTGTGAAAATATGGTCAAGTTATGTCTCTAATTTGGGTTTATTCCCCAATTATAAAATTTAATCCGCAATCAGTGTGAAAATTATTTAATTGCTCTTAAGACGAGTTGCTATGACTATTCTGCTATCTCGTGAATGGATTATGTTTTGGCGCCAAATAGCAGACGCTTGGCGAGAAAAGTTGAACTCTTTGTGTTAACACATCTGTATTCTGTTGTTGGTTATTGACACGGAGCTTACGGAAAGCGCTGTTTTGCTAGCGAGAATACTTTTACCGTTTCCAAACATTTTTTATGAGACAGATATGCCCCATTAAGCTAAAACAATAGACACGTGTGGGGTTGCTGGGGTACGATGACGTCATTTACCGATCGCGTGCAGAAAAAAACTAGCGGTGATTTGTGGGCGGCAGTTTGGATGCCGGAAAACTTTAATGTTTGCATTGAACTTGCTTGTTTATTTTGTTTAAAATCAGAGTTTTAGGAATAATACTCACAAAATCGGGCTTGCTAGTAATAGAGATTGTTATATTACTCATGTGTAAGTAAAATTGAGTGGACAATTAAACGTTATTTATGTCGGGAATCGTAAAAGGATAGAGCATAACATGAGATGCATCGTATTTTCAGCTGTAAAAAGTAAAAATAAAATGGTCCAAAAATAATTCGGGCGGATTACCCGCACCCAGAACTTGGGCCTGTAATTTGAGGGAAAAAAACTGCGGGTAATACACGCCCGAATACGGTAGTAGAATTTCCAATAAACGGGAAACCAGCTGAAACCAGCCAAGGGAAATAATCCAAACCATTTTACTCAAAATATCCTGCCCCACTATGCTCCCTTGACCAGCCTAGCATAGAAGCGATTTTTCCCTTCCGATAGCCATGTGTAGAAGAACAATTAAGAGTGATGACAATCTAGTGTAGAAGATCTATTATCTGCCGTCCGGGTCACCCTTATTTCTTTTGCTGGAACAGCCCTCATGGCATCTATCTTGGTCGCAGTCAGGCGATTCTAACGAGTACCCAATACCTTTGTTTGGAGTATAAATAAGAAAAATGCAAGTTTTCATCAGAAAAATGACGGTTGTGGAGGTATGAAAGAATGCACTTTATCATATGACGTCGTGTCTGAGAGTGTAATAACGCCATGTAATGAATTCGATAATCCACTAGTGGATTAAATATGCAAATTACCTAGATACATCCCGTAACGTTACATGTACGGCATCCTTAACGACGTCGCGTTTACTAACGGCGGAATATTGACATTTTTGTAAACAATCGTGAATAAAAAGGGTTTTAAATGTCATATGATAAATAGAATCTTGCATTTGTGCTCATGTATTATTGAATTTATTAAACTCGTTGAGAAAAAGGGATAAAATGCTCGGCACAGCCTCGCATTTTATCCCTTTTCCTCAACTCGTTTAATAAATTCAATAATACATGAACACTCATGTAAGATCCTCTATGTATCACATGGATATGTTATCATAATGTATAAAAGGGCTGCTTTTAAAGGAAAGAACTTGCTCCCCTTGGGACAGGAAAATGACTCTAATACAGGCGAACTTCAATGGCTCGAATGCCTTTGGGACAACTAAAATCTGTTCGAGGCAGTGGTAGTTCGAGCCACTGAGGTTACTGTCAGGAGGCATAACGAGATTCTTTTTGACGTCTTTTCGGTGTTCTATAATGAGTATGTATGCGGTGTGTACTCATTAGAATCGCCTCATCGAGGCGATTCTAATGAGTACACACAGCATACATTTGCAAGAACAAAGACTAAAATCTTCTGAATTATCCCCCATTATTTCTTATGTAGAGGATTTTGCTAGGGGCTCAAGAATCGGTTCGACACATCCATGGTAAACGAGACATCAGTGTTCGAGCCATCGAAGTTCTACTGTAGTTGGTAATAATGTTTTTGTTCTGGCTACACCACTGTACACTAGGACCACAAGAGTGGAGACATATTTTCATTTGCAGGAGCCAATATCTTTACCTTCGTGCACCACAGGAATGTGAATCACCACTATCTTCTCTGACAAGCCCAAACTGTTCTTTGATTGGATGGTCAATTCACAGGGAGAGCCACTTGGGAGAACCTGATATAGACTGACAGTGTATAATGTTGAGTTTGCTGGAAATTCCTCTGTGGCTGTAAAATGGTTGCTTGATCTACAGGTTACATTCACAATATAAGCAGCACTAGGTCCAGACAATTGACTTGGCTCCAATGGCTGGAAAAACATAAATACAGGAATTATAATCAAAGCCACAATGGGCGTACAACATTCTTTTTGGGATTCATTTTTGACAGTGTTCATTTTGTGCTAAAAGCTTCACTGGAGCAGACAATGTAGGCCGTGGTGTGCAGACTGATCTTGGCTTTCATTGGCCATATATGCCATACTGTGCCTCATAAAAGAGACCATACACAAAAGATATTTGGTGACATGGTGTAGATTTCATTCTTTTTCTCCTTTTAAATTTGATTTCTATTCTTGTTTTCAATGGTTCATTTTACACAACGTATAGTCAATGTAACAATATAGTAAAACAACACTTGTTACTCAAAAAATTGGGCAGTTTCAGCTGTGCGTGGAAACCCCATGAGCCCAATCTATTTCTCCAAGCGGGGGGCATAAAATGATTTATTTGACTCAAGCTTTCAATATTTCCAAAACAGGAATTTTATTTTGAAGTAAACCTTCCTTTTTGGTTCAGTATATAAAGAATACTTGTGTCACTCTTGCATACAAGTTCAAAATGGTGGAATAGTGAAAATGTGGTTTACTTCAAAATACATGTTTTTTCTTAATAAAGGCCTGTGGCCAAAATATAGAAATAAGAGTAAAGTAGAAAAGTGTTTATAACTAGAGCTGCCGCCTAACGGGCGCCAATTATACCCCCGCATGCGTTGTCAGACAAATTTTTACAAGTATTTGACCTTGAGGAAGGTCAACGTAAAGGTCAAGGTCAGGTTTGTGTATATCAATCTTAAGTACTAGTGGCAAGGTGTGTGGTGTGTGAATATTAAAGAAATCGGTCAAAGAATAAGGAAGTTATGAGCAATGTTAAAGTTTTTTGTAACGGACCGACGACAGACACAAATTTTTACAAGTATTTGACCTTGAGGAAGGTCAACGTAAAGGTCAAGGTCAGGTTTGTGTATATCAATCTTAAGTTCTAGTGGCAAGGTGTGTGGTGTGTGAATATTAAAGAAATCGGTCAAAGAATAAGGAAGTTATGAGCAATGTTAAAGTTTTTTGTAACGGACCGACGACAGACGACAAGCTGACTCCTATATACCCCCTTCAAACTTCGTTTGCGGGGGTATAAAGAGATGTTACATTTATATTTCACATTAATTCTCCACCATCTCCGACGTTTCGGCTTTTGACAGCCTTTATCACGGAATTGTTCTTTCAACTATCACATATTCTTCAATTTCTTCTTTCCACCATATTGAATGTATTTCAATATGGTGGAAAAAAATACATTCAATATGGTGGAAAGAAGAAATTGAAGAAATAGTATGTATTAGTTGAAAGAACAATTTCGTGATAAAGGCTATCAAAAGCCGAAACATCGGAGATGGTGGAGAATTAATGCAAAAAATGAATGTAATAAAACTGTTTGTGCATCCTAGATATAGAGGATATTTGATTTTTTCAGTGTAAGATCGAATTTTATTTCATCGAATGAACACCAAAACTGTTATTTTCACGAGTGGCGTAGCCACGAGTGAAAATAGCAGTTTTGGTGTTCATGAGTGAAATAAAATTTGATCTTGCACTGAAAAAATCAAATTTTCTGTTTCTTACATGCTTCAAAAGGCAATATTTAGCGTCTTTAATGGTGTCGCTCACATTTGGAGAAAATTATCTTTGTTCCTGTTCGTTTCGCGTCAATTTAGTGGTGTCCATCGTGTTTAGTGGGTATACTTTTGGGTGTAAACTGAAAGTTTGCACCTGAGAAATGGCCTGGGATGGTATTATTATGAATGATTAATGAAATAATTGAGAGAGTAGTTTTCAAAAGAAGTTGCTGGCAAGTCTAACGTCGCGCGACAAAAGACGTGACGTCAGCATCATAAATGATGTCAGTAACGTCCCCGTCACACATGAACGGGCTATGCGTCAATTAGAACACATTTCAGTATTGTTCAGTTATCTGACAAAGATAAAATTGAAATTAGAGTTAGATTTGAAGAAAAAAGTAGTCCCAAACAGTGAAAAATAAAAAATCGTATTTTCACTGTTTGAAACAGTGAAAATATCGATTTATATTTCACTGATAAATCTCTATCATTCATTGAAAAGCATGTAAGAAATATATAAAGAGATGGTTGCTAGATAAATTTATATTCTCCTCTGAAAAAAAAAGTAACAAAAATAATCACCTGCCAATATAGAAATAGTTTTCTCAGATTTTCATCCTCAGTAAGGACCTGAGTATATGCAATATTGCCTGGCACATCAATAGGCACTGAAACAAGTTCAAAATGACTAATGTTCATGTCAGTTATGCTGAAACAGAAAATGAAGCAGCAAAACTAAGGCATAACATTACATGTAAATTATCTGCCAGAGGATTCACATGAAATGTTAACCCTTGTCCTGCTGAATATTTAAATATGTCACACCCACCACTGATTATCAGCCAATCTGATTACTTGATGCAAATTATTGCAACAAATTTATAAACTGGATGGCAAACAATGAAGATCCTGATCAGATGGCTTCTTCAGAAGCCATCTGATCTGGATCTACATTGTTTCAAAGATAGGGCATATCCGGGCTCAGCAGGACAAGGGCCAAGTCTTATTTTCACTGAAAAAAGGCAAGAAAACCTACTAACATTCAGCAAAAAAATACTAACCAATCAGATAATGTACAAGTTGGAATATTTAATACTTAAATAACTATAAGCTTTTACAGCATGGACAACAGTCAAAAACACTTTGATACTTAAACAAGAGGGCCATGATGGCCCTGGATCGCTCACCTGATCCATAGAGTAACAAGTGGGCCCCGGGAAGGGCCATTATTGACCCCAAGGTTATAATGTGCATGATGTTGAGGGAGGTCTAAAAAGGTGAAGCTTCATACCAAATATCAACAAAGGCTGTAACTGTCCACAGATGAAGCTCCATACCAAATATCAAAGACATGGGCCTTGCAGTTTCAGAGAAAAAAAATTTTAAAGGCCTATATAAGTCTATGTAAAACCAAAGGGTCTCGGGGCGGGGGCATTTTTGGCCCCAGGGCTATAATTTGAACAACCTTGATAGAGGTCCACTAGATGAAATTTCACACCAAATATCAAAGAAATAGGCCTTGTGGTTTCACAGAAGAAATTTTTTAAAGATTTTCCCTATATAAGTCTATGTAAAACCAAAGGGCCCCGAGGCGGGGGCATTTTTGGCCTCAGGGCTATAATTTGAACCTTCTTGGTAGAGGTCCAATAGCTGAAGCTTCATACAAAATATCAAAAACCTTGGCCTTGTGGTTTCAGAGAAGAAGATTTTTCAAGATTTTCCCAACATAAGTCTATGTAAAACCAAAGGGCCACAGGGGGGGGGGGGCATTTTTTGCCCCAGGGCTATAATTTGAACAATCTTGGTAGAGGTCCACAAGATGAAGCTTCATACCAAATATCAAAGACCCGGGTCTTGCAGTTTCAGAGAAGAAGGTTTTTAAAGATTTTCCCTATATAAGCCCATGTAAAACCAAAGGGCCCCGGGCATTTTTGGCCAAAGCACAATAATTTGAACAATCTTATTAGGGGTCCACTAGATGAAGCTTCATACCAAAAATCAAAGACCTGGGCCTTATGGTTTCAGAGAAGAAGATTTTTGAAAATTTTCTTAAATAAGCCCATGTAAAACCAAAGGGCCCCGGGGTGGGGGCATTTTTGGCCCCAGCACTATAATTTGAATAATCTTGGTAGGGGTCCACTAGATGAAGCTTCATACCAAAAATCAAAGACCTGGGCCTTATGGTTTCAGAGAAGAAGATTTTTGAAGATTTTCCTATATAAGCCCATGTAAAACCAAAGGGCCCCGGGGTGGGGGCATTTTTGGCCCCAGCATTATAATTTGAACAATCTTGGTAGGGGTCCACTGGATGAAGCTTCATATCAAATATCAAAGACCCGGGCCTTGGGGTTTCAGAGAAGAATATTTTTACAGATTTTCCCTATATAAGCCAATGTAAAACCAAAGGGCCCAGGAGCGGGGGCAATTTTGGCCTCAGGGCTATAATTTGAACAATCTTGATAGAGGTCCACAAGATGAAACTTCATACCAAATATCAAAGACCTGGGCCTTGCAGTTTCAGAAAAGAAGATTTTTAAAGATTTTCCCTATATAAGCCTATGTAAAACCAAAGGGCCCCGGGGCGGGGGCATTTTTGGCCCCAGCACTATAATTTGAACAGTCTTGGTAGGGGTCCACTAGATGAAGCTTCATACCAAATAGCAAAGACCTGGGCCCTGCAGTTTCAGAGAAGAAATTTTTTTAAAGATTTTCCCAATATAAGCCCATGTAAAACCAAAGGGCCCTGGGGCGGGGGCATTTTTGGCCCCAGCAATATAATTTGAACAATCTTGGTAGGGGTCCACCAGATGAAGCTTCATACCAAATATCAAAGACCTGGGCCTTGCGGTTTCATAGAAGAAGATTTTTAAAGGTTTTCCCTATATAAGCCTATGTAAAACCAAAGGGCCCCGGGGCGGGGGCATTTTTGGCCCCAGCACTATAATTGAACAATCTTGGTAGGGGTCCATAAGATGAAGATTCATACCAAATATCAAAGACCTGGGCCTTGCAGTTTCAGAGAAGAAGATTTTTAAAGATTTTCCCTATATAAGCCCATGTAAAACCAAAGGGCCCCGGCGCGGGGGCATTTTTGGCCCCAGCACTATAATTTGAACAATCTTGGTAGGGGTCCACTAGATGAAGCTTCATACCAAATATCAAAGACCTGGGCCTTGCGGTTTCAGAGAAGAAGATTTTTAAAGATTTTCCCTATATAAGCCTATGAAAAACCAAAGGGCCCCGGGGCGGGGGCATCTTTGGCCCCAGCACAATAATTTGAACAATCTTGGTAGGGGTCCACCAGATGAAGATTCATACCAAATATCAAAGACCTGGGCCATGCAGTTTCAGAGAAGAAGATTTTTAAAGATTTTCCCTATATAAGCCCATGTAAAACCAAAGGGCCCCGGGGCGGGGGCATTTTTGGCCCCAGCACTATAATTTGAACAATCTTGGTAGGGGTCCACTAGATGAAGCTTCATACCAAATATCAAAGACCTGGGCCTTGCGGTTTCAGAGAAGAAGATTTTTAAAGATTTTTCCCTATATAAGCCTATGTAAAACCAAAGGGCCCCGGGGCGGGGGCATCTTTGTGGCCCCAGCACTATAATTTGAACAATTTTGGTAGGGGTCCACCAGATAAAGATTCATACCAAATATCAAAGACCTGGGCTTTGCAGTTTCAGAGAAGAAGATTTTTAAAGATTTTCCCTATATAAGCCCATGTAAAACCAAAGGGCCCCGGGGCGGGGGCATTTTTGGCCCCAGCACTATAATTTGAACAATCTTGGTAGGGGTCCACTAGATGAAGCTTCATACCAAATATCAAAGACCTGGGCCTTGCAGTTTCAGAGAAGAAGATTTTTTAAGTTTTCGGTGAAAAAAATCTATTTTTGGCTCCTGTGACCCATATGTGCAACGGACCGGAACCATTTGAACAACTTTGAAAGGGGACCACCTAAGGATCATTCCTGTGAAGTTTGGTCAAAATCCGCTCAGTGGTTTAGGAGGAGATGTCGTTTGAAGAAAAAGTTTACGGACGGACGCACGGACGCACGAACGCACTGACGCACGGACGACGGACGACGGACAAAAAGTGATCCCAAAAGCTCACCTCGTCACTACGTGACGGTGAGCTAAAAACATAGCTTATGGCATGTTAAAAATAGTGTTTCCTAGAGGAACTCAGGCTTGAGATCAACAGCTTATTCAGATAGTGATGGAACAGGCATTGACTAATTATTAGATTACCGTATTCAACCTATTTACCGCACCTGCTCCTATAAGCGCACACCCAAGCTTTTTCTGGAAAAAATACACAAGCGCACACTTTACAGTAACCTCCCAACAAATTCATACTGAGTTTTGCTGCATCTTTGACCCAGACAATCATATGTATATGTGGTGAATCGCTATGCTGAAATTTAACTCTATAAAATAATCATATTGGAAGCTTTTTTTTCGTATTTTTTCGTATTGAGTGTGCGCTTATTAGGTTGATTTTTCACAATATTTTCATACAATTTTGAAAAAACTAAGAGCACGGTGCGGTAAATAGGTCGAATACGGTATTGATTATTACCCTTCATGCTATGAGCCACTTTATTAGAAAATTAAGCTTTAAAAGCATGGACAGGCAGCAAAGACTCAGATCAGCCTGTCCAATTTGCAGTCAGACAAAAGCCTTCACTGTTTACTCTCAATGAGGTTTTCATGAAACCCAGTCTATACACAGAGCACACAACAATGGGTCTTAACTTGTTCCTTTCTGGCTCCTGTCTGGTTCTATGGAGTTACCTGTATGTGTCCATAGCTGTTAATAAGGAGAAGTGATGTGGCTGATCTTAGGATAATTATACTAACTCATTATGAAAACACATCCGTGCGACATGGTGCATTTTTTCACATCTCCAAAATGGCTAAAATATCTAATCAAAATCTATGATATTTTTCTTATTTATACTGCAAACATAGATTTTCTGTGCTCGTTAGAACCGCCTCATGGAGGTGGTTCTAATGGGTACCCAGAACCTATGTATTGGAGCAAAATGGCTACTTTTCTTATCAAAATCTATTGGAGCAAAATGGCTACTTTTCTTATCAAAATCTGTGATATTTTTCTTATTTATACTGTGCTCGTTAGAACCGTCTCGTTGAGGCGGTTCCAACGAGTACCTAAAACCTATGTCTTGGAGCAGAATTAAGACTAGAAACGTGTCCATAGGACACGGATGCCCCGCCTGAAAATAAGTCTATGTTCGTATTCATCCATAGAAAGTTATTGACCGTGTTTAAGTTTTGGACCCTTTATTCACATTTGACCTCTAAGTATGACCTTGACCTTGGAGGTAAGGACCTTGGTTTTGTGTGAGGCAGATTGTCTCATGATGGCCAAAATTTCTGCCAAGTAATTTCAAAATCCATCCAGAGATAAGAAAGTTATTGACTGCGGTAAAGTTTTGGACCATACTTTTTTTACCTTTGACCTCTAAGTATGACCTTGACCTTGGAGGTACGGATCTGCGTTTGCATGTGACACATTGTCTCATGATGGTTAACATTTCTTCAAAGTAATTATAAAATCCATCCAGAAATAAGTAAGTTATTGACTGCATTTAAGTTTCGGACCCTTTTTTTGACCTTTGACCTTTATGTATGACCTTGACCTTGGAGGTACGGACCTGGGTTTTGCATGTGACACATCGTCTCATGATGGTTAACATTTCTACAAAGTAATTTCAAAATCCATCCAGAAATAAGGAAGTTATTGACTGCGTTTAAGTTTCTGACCTTTTTTTTACCTTTGACCTCTAAGTATGACCTTGACCTTGGAGGTTAGTACCTGAGTTTTGCACGTGACATGTCGTCTCATGATGGTTAACATTTCTGCCGAGTAATTTTAAAATCCATTAAGAAATAAGAAAGTTATTGACCCTGTTTAAGCTTCGGATGCATGGACGGA
Source organism: Lucinisca nassula (assembly GCA_963580285.1). NCBI lineage: Eukaryota > Metazoa > Mollusca > Bivalvia > Lucinida > Lucinidae > Lucinisca > Lucinisca nassula. Next base: position 12,537,777 of record OY757014.1, on the reverse strand, counting down.
CGGACGCACGCACGGACGGACGATCGGACGGACAGGGACAACGCTATATGCCCTTTCCACCATTCTTTTCGAATGGCGAGGGCATAAAAAATAATGTACATCCCTTTAAACTCCAGTTTTCACCGTATAACGCAGGCTTTACCAGGGTGTTCATTTCACAGACTGGTTCATGTGATGCTCTCCATAATAAGAACATTATGTTGTGGGTAGAAGTTGCCTTGTCATGGCCATTCTACAAAGTGCAAACAATGTATGTTTCTGATTTACTTTTTTTTGGGGGGGGGGGGTGGGGGGGGGTTACGGCCCTTTCAAGATTATTTGACTCATATCAAGCCGATCGTTAATCAGATGTAGGCAAAAACCTGAGTACCCGGAGAAAAACCACCTGACCTTCCGTTGCAGAACTTGGCGTCTCACATGTGACCCGAGCGAGGCTCGAACCCACAGCGGTGAGAGCCCTAATGATTAAGAGTCAGTGCTCTTATCCACTAGGCCATGGAGGCCCGTTTATGTTTCTGATAAGAAATATGAAAAATTCTCCATGGTCTTCCTTTTTTGGAGCTATGATTATCACCTAAAAATGAGTCAAAAGGCATCTTTACTCATGGTTATGTCTCCGAGTAGCCATAACAAGTCAAAATGTGACTTAAGCCATGTGTGCACAGTGAAGAATGGGATCATAATTGTATCTGCAGTCTGATCCCAGTATTTGTTGTGCATTGATGTCTGTTGACCCAAAGATTTCATGCTGCCAAAGAAGACTATACTCTGACCCAGTATGCAGCCAGACTGATTTAACCTTTAACCTGCTGAATATTCAATTAAGCCACACTCATTTCTGCCTTTGAACCAATCAAATTACTGGATGTAATTTATTCCTACAATTTCATTAATTGAATGTCAAACATTGTAGATCCTGATCAGATGGCTTCTTCAGAAGCCATCTGATCTGGATCTACACTGTTTACAAATATAGGGGTTGTTGTGAACAGCAAGATAAGGGTTAAGATGACACGAAAAACTGCATCTGAAAATGTGGTCTATGTGGTCAGCTTCATCTTGAAAACTTTTTAAAAATTATTTTTGCATACAGGCAAACAATGTTGACCTTGACCAGACTGCACTTAACATAGCAGTCTGATCTGGGTCCAAATTGTTAGCAACAATGACTTTTAAAGTAACCAGCAGACAACAAAGCAGATGACTTTTATTGTGACTGGCATCTTAAGGGTTATGTCTTCACAGAGCAAAACAAAGGTTTTTGCCTAATTTGGTTCATACAATACCTTCTGGTAATGTCCTCCCTTCTATGATTGATGTGTCACTCCAATAGGGACTCGCAGGGGATTTTACAGTTACACCAAAAGTATAGTAGGTGAAAGGTTCTAGGTTTCTTAGCGTTGTGGTATACATCACAATGGGTGTTGTTATATCAAAATCTGCAAACTGGAAGGAAAACAAACTTCTACACTAGAGACCATATTTATTTTAAAACAAACATTTGGCCCTTCTAATGAGTTCCAACAATCTATGTCTTTAAGCAACTATAAGCATTATTATATACACCACCTCTTTATAACATTATTAATGGGGTCCAAAGCAGAAACTGTGTTAGTTAAACAACCATGTAATATCCAAACAAAGATGTATAGATTATATAGAACAAGAATTCCGCCGAAGGCTATGTCGCGCCTGTGGTAAACTTGACCATTAGGATGAACGCTAGGGTGGTCGCAAATGTTGACGCCTTGACGAACGGACGGACGAACGGACGGACGGAAAACCGGGCACCTATATCGCGCCATGCTAATAGCAGGCTCGACAAAAATGACCACTTATTGTCATTTTTCTATATAATTATACATTCTGGAATCCATCTTGAAACCATGTTATATCCATAACTGTGTTATAATGAACAGTGTTTAATGAGGCTCTGGGATAATCTATAGAGTGACATTCTTTCATTGGTTTAAAGTACAATCTGTTATGCCTGACATATCTACATGTCCACCTGGCCATGAGCCATTAGTTTCTAAAATAAAAATTTTCAATACAACACCAGTTTCCAAAATGAGATTTCTATGCGACATTGCTTTCTAAAATTAGACTCTGGAATGAAATACCCTACATAACAGTGAGCTGGCCCTCATTCTGCTCTTTTACATGCATCATGAATAATGGCAACCAGCAGTGTTGTGGTTTGACCCAATGCTCCCTGACAATGGCAGAGAAAAATGCAGCAGCACAAAAAGATAGAAAACTTATACTACTAGTTTGACCCAGTTTTCCCTGATAATGATAATGTATATGTAATTATATAATGTCACACAGGCATGTTATTGCAGTGTGGTTTTCTGAGGGCTAAGCTATCCAATCCCACAACAAATAATTTACAGTAGAACTTTGATGGCTCGAACACCCATGGCTCGTTTACCATGGATGTGTCGAACCCACTCTTGGGCTCCTAGCGAAAACCTCTGCATAAGAAATAGTGGGGGATAATTAAGGATATTTTAGTCTTTCATCTTGCATTGTATGCTGTGTGTACTCATTAGAATCGCCTCGATGAGGCGATTCTAATGAGTACACACAGCATGCATTTTCATTATAGAACACCGAAAAGATGTCTAACAGTATCTCGTTATGCCTCCTGACAGTAACCCTCAGTGGCTCGAACTACCCCTGTCTCGAACAGATTTTCGAGGTCCCAAAGGTGTTCGAGCCATTGAAGTTCGACTGTATATGGGAAAGTAACCAGATTAGATTAGAGACTACCAAAAGATGTATTCTCTGGTCCACATCACATCATGTCTAATGACTCAATAGTCAATAATTATATAACATCCCTTCTCTTGCTGAATATTCATTTTAGCCACACCCATCCCTGACTTTGAACCAATCAGATTACTTGATGTAATTTATTCCTACAAATTCATAAACTGATTTTAAAACAGTGTAGATCTTGATCAGATGGCTTCTTCGGATGCCATCTGGTCTGGATCTACACTGTTTGCAAAGAAAAGGGTTGTCATGAACAGCAAGATAAGAGTTAAATGTAACACTTGTAAACCAAACTTTTCTTTACATAAAGTTGGGTTTACAAGGGTATTCCTTGCAGAGATTTGATAACATGATCATGACAATTTTGAAGATATTTCTCTCATAACAAAAATGAAATTTGATTGAAATGCACTAGTCTTGTGAATGTAACAGGATGTTTGATGATTGGATAACATCAAATCTCAGTGACAGTTTGTTCTGTGATATACTGTAGGACACCCAATGTCATCATGTAACATTAATTTTCATTGGCTGGCATTTGGCTATAAGCAACTGAATGCTTTTGTCATTTTGTGGACAAGTTTATTAGAAGGAAGATCACTACTGATAATTGTCATTTGGTGTGGTAGATCATCATTTATATGGTCGCGCATTCTGTTTTATGGCAATGCGTCAGCACCACCATAAAAGAAAGTACAGACCACAAAACCGATGACTTACCTCTACAAATGACAATTTTCTAAACATTTATCCCCCAAATATGCCAAATTCTACACAAACATATTACTTGTGTCACAGATGGATTCCACTGACTCCAGTAGCTAATATTACATAGAATTTTTTCAGAGAGAGTTATGCCACTTCCACCAAACTGCCAGGTCAAGGTCATCTCACGAGGTTTGTCAGCACAAGCATTTAGTCCAGCCACTGGATTGAGCTTCACTGTAATGAAGAAAAAAAGGTTTACCAAAAAATCCTAAAAATAAATTCTGACACCTTAAAGACTTACTGCATTTTTCCTAAAACGTTATCAAATTTGTTTCATAATTCAGCAACATCACGTGAACAAGTCCGTGAAATAAAGACCCCCCTAAACCCCAATTTATATAGTGAAAACTGGGGTTTATGGGGGTAAACATTATTTTCCTTATTTCTGCTCCAAAACATAGGTTGTGGGTACTCGTTAGAACCGCCTCAATGAGGCGGTTCTAACGAGCACCCAAAACCTATATTTGGAATACAAATAAGAAAAATATCACAAATTTTCTTCAGAAAAAATGCCTTTTTTGAGATTTGAAAAATGCACTATATCACATGGGTGTGTTATCCTAATGAGGATTCTAAAAGTTGCAGGCAGAATAGCAAACAGTGTAGACCTGATCAGGCTGTTCCTTCAGGAGCAGTCTGGTCTGGGTCTGAACTGTTTGCTTAGGCCTATCTATCCCAATACTTAGTATCATTATGGCTGGCTTTGGTGAAAATATAGCATCAACCCATAATGCTTAGCACTCTGAGTAAAAATTCAACAGACAACCTTTTTAAATATTTCTCTTACTTTCCCCTTAACATTTCATGCAAATTGTCTCCAATTTGCATGAATTGTTGGGGCGTAAAGTAAGAGAAATGTCTCCAATGGAGACAATTTGCATGAACTGTTGGGGTAAAGTAAGAGAAATGTCTCCATTGGAGACAATTTGCATGAAATGTCAAAACCTGTTTTCATGGAAAAAATAAAAAAAAATAATGTCATCAATTTGTTGTCTGCTGCCTCATTACGATAACACACCCGAGCGAATTGGTGCATTTTTACATATCTCCAAAATGACCATTTTTCTCATGAAAATCCGTGGTATTTTTCTTATAAATACTGCAAACATAGGTTGTGGGTGCTCGTTAGAACCGCCTCATTCTTAGAGCAAGAATAAGGAAAATAATGTATACCCCCGTAAACCCCGGTTTTCTCTATATAAAGTGGGGTATAGGGGGTCTTCATTTCACGGACTTGTTCACGTGATGTTATCCTTAAGGGTGGTAGAGGTTAAAGTACTCATCACAACATTTTTTTAATTTTTTTTTTTTTCAAATTGTCTGCTGGGCAGATGATTAAAAACAATGTTAAGCATTATTTATTCTGAAAAATGATAAAATAAGCTAGATTGCAATCTGCTCTAGAATTGTCTGTGGTGCATTTAGGGTCCCAGACACTTGTTGATGTCCCATCACTGCAGGGGCTATCTAATTATTGCTGTTAAAGGAGTGCAGAAACACAGACAGTATCATTATGCTGTTGCAAGACAAACAAGATATAAAAACAAGGCATCGCACGAGATACAAATCCCCTCGCACAAGACAACTTCGTGTGTGGAAAACACTGAACTGGCAAAAGTCCAACTTGCTTGAGATATTATCATATGCAATATTTGTGTAAAGTTTGTTGAAAATCCATCAATAAATGTATGTTCTAGAGTGATGACAATGTTTCTCTAAAAATAGCCATAGTGACCTTGACTTGAGGCCATGACCGCAAAAGTAGATCTTGCTCAAGATATTATCATAAGCATCTTATGAGTGAAGTTATATTAAAATCTGTTAATAAATATAGGCGGTAGAGCGATGACCTTGCAAGTCGAAATTGCTTGAGGTATGTCATAAGGAACATTTGTGTGGAGTTATATTGAAATCTGTGATAAAAATCTAAGCGCTAGAGCCATGACAAAGCTTTTCTAAAAATAGCCACAGTGACCTTGACCTTGAAAGTCCAAATGTAGGCACTAGAGCGATGACAAAGTTTTTCCAAGAATAGCCAAAGTGACCTTTACCTTGAGGCCATGACCTTGAAAGTCAAACTCGCTCGAGATATTTTTATAAGGAACGTTTGTGTGAAGTTATATTGAAATCAGTGTAGAAATGTAGGCGCTAGAGCGATGACAAAGTTTTTCTAAAAATAGCCACAGTGACCTTGAGGTCATGACCTTGAAAGTCGAACTCGCTCGAGATATTTTAATAAGGAACATTTGTGTGAAGTTATATTGAAATCAGTGAAAAAATGTAGGCGTCAGAGCGATGAAAAGTTTTTTCTAAAAATAGCCACAGTGACCTTGACCTTGAGGCCATGACCTTGAAAGTCGAACTCGCTCGAGATATTTTTATAAGGAACATTTGTGTGAAGTTATATTGAAATTGGTGAAGAAATGTAGGCGCTAGAGCGATGTTAAAGTTTTTCTTAAAATAGCCACAGTGACCTTGACCTTGAGGTCATGACCTTGAAAGTCGAACTCGCTCGAGATATTGTCATAAGGAACATTTGTGTGAAGTAATATTGAAATCAGTGAAGAAATGTAGGGGCCAGAGCGCTGACAAAGTTTTTCTAAAAATAGCCACACTGACCTTGACCTTGAGGCCATGACCATGAAAGTCGAACTCACTCAAGATATTTTAATAAGGAACATTTGTGTGAAGTTATATTGAAATTGGTGAAGAAATGTAGATGACAAAGTTTTTCTAAAAATAGCCACAGTGACCTTGACCTCGAGGTCATGACCTTCAAAGTCGAACTCGCTCGAGATATTGTCATAAGGAACATTTGTGTGAAGTAATATTAAAATCGGCAAGAAATGTAGGCGCTAGAGCAATGACAATAGTACGTACGTACGTACTTACGTACGTACGTACGTACGTACGTACGTACAAGACAAATGCTATATCCCCCTCACAACTATGTTGTGCGAGGGGATAATAAGGCATTTTTCTATTCAAATGAGCACAGAATGCTGTTTGTCCTGTAATGGCAAAACTAGGATACAAGAGCAAAGAATGTTGTTTGTCCTGTAATGCCAACAATAGAATACAAAAACAAAGAATGTTGTTTGCCCTTTTATGCCATCAGTAGGAGACAAGAGCAAAGACTGTTGTTTGTCCTGTAATGCCAACAATAGGATACAAGAGCAAAGAATGTTGTTTGTCCTGTATTGCCAACAATAGGAAACAAGAGCAAAGAATGTTGTTTGTCTTGCCATGCAAACAATAGGATACAAGAACAAAGAATGTTGTTTGTCCTGCAATGCAAACAATAGGAGGCAAGAGCAAAGAATGTTGTTTGTCCTGTAATGCCAACAATAGGAGACAAGAGCAAAGAATGATGTTTGTCCTGCAATGCCAACAATAGGATACAAGAGCAAAGAATGTTGTTTGTCCTGTAATGCAACAATAGGAGACAAGAGCAAAGAATGTTGTTTGTCCTGTAATGCCAACAATAGGAGACAATAGCAAAGAATGTTGTTTGTCCTGCAATGCCAACAATAGGAGACAAGAGCAAAGAATGTTGTTTGTCCTGCAATGCCAACAATAGGATACAACAGCAAAGAATGTTGTTTGTCCTGTTATGCAAACAAAAGGAGACAAGAGCAAAGATTGTTGTTTGTCCTGTAATGCCAACAATAGGGGACAAGCACAAAGAATGTTGTTTGTCCTGTTTATGAATTTTAAGATGCCAAAAGGAGATAATTTGCATGAAATGTCAAATCCTGTTTTCTAGGAAAATGTAAGTAACATATATCAAACTGTCATCAACAGAAAAAAAAATATCCAGCATGCATGGCTTTTGAAGTTTGACTGATACAAACAAAAACTTTTATAGAGGACCTCAAAGTACTTGAAAGTGCTTTCATCATTAAATATCCACAGGGTCCTGAAATAGGACATTGGAAATGCAGCATCTGATCAGGGTCTTCACTGTTTACTCAAATACAGGAATTTAAGAGCATAAGCCCATGTCCATCACTATTTTTTTCAGCAATTGGCCCATCAGTGCTGTCAGTGCTTTGTTTTTTCATTTGAGCCCCGCCAAGCGAATTTGTGTCTTCGAGCATTCCGTCATGACAAATTTTAACTGCGCATGCCCAGCCATTCAGAGGGACCAGGGATATGGCTTTCTGTCTGAAGGTTCCTCTTGATTCACTGCTTGTATGAGCGAGTAGCGAAGGTTCTGGCGAGACTGCGCGGATGTGCAGGCTCGCCTGAACCTTCGCTGCTCGCATAGGCGATAAGTACCAAAATCGCTTGACGGGGCCCATTTGTGGTGCAGCTTTAGTTGAACTGTTAGCAAAATAATAGACTATGATAATACATTACCGATGGAGTCATCAGCTGGGATGGTATAGTTGTACTTAGAGGTGAGTGTCTCCCCATTAATAAACAGGGTTTCTAACAGATGAATCTAAAATAATATGAGATACTTAAAATACAAATGGCCCTGTTCATTTTTAAGGGGAATGGATACACCTTCAGGGGAGGTAACTCCTTTAAACCTATTTTTGTCTCCCATGTCAATAGGGGTCAACTCTTAAAGGAAAGAATTTGCTCCTCAGGAGCAAATTCTTAAAGGAAACAATTTGCTCCTCAGCAAAGAAACTTTACAAATTCTTTCCTTTAAGAGTAGTCCCCCTTTTTCAGTGGGACAGGGCTTATAGAAAAGCGAACAGGAAGTCCCAAAAGTTGGCTCCTTTTGAAAAATGGCGACAAAATCTGCCAGGTGTTCCCATTCCCCTTAATAGGCATACAAGACAGTTAGTGTGTGTGTTTAGCCACTACACCCCAGAGGCATCTTTTGTTTGCTTAAAGCTGAATGGCCAAGTCAACACTATAAACTCTTGACCTGCTGAAACCAAGATATGCCCTACCTTTGCAGTGATAAAGTCTTTGAAAGATCAGGAAGAAATCTGTTTTGGTCTATAAAAAATTCGAATGAGGTTTTAAATAAATTGAAATCTAGACATTTTCGTGCTTCTAGTCTGTCTACCTACGATTTTTCCACTCTTTACACTACACTTCCTCATAATCTTATAAAAGAAAAGCTTAATGATTTAATTGAATGGGCTTTTCACAGAGAAGATTCTCTCTATCTTGCATGTAATGTCAGAAATGCATTTTTCACTTCTAAAGAGCATAAGAATTATACACTTTGGTCATGTCAGAAAGTGTGTGATGCCCTCACCTTTCTACTTGACAATATTTATATTAGATTCGGTACTAAGTTATATAGACAAATTGTGGGTATTCCGATGGGTACTAATTGCACACCTCTTGTGGCTGATCTGTTCTTGTATTGTTATGAAAGAGACTTCATTTTGTCGCTTTCCATTGATAACCAATCTGAAATTATTGAAGCTCTAGATACTTAGATGATTTATTAAATATTGATAATACCTATTTTGATGGTTTGATCAGTCAGATTTACCCCCTAGAACTTCAGTTAAATAAAGCAAATTCTTCTGATACCGAGGCCCCGTTTTTGGATTTACATCTATCTATTGTAGATGGATTTGTTTCGTGCAAAATTTATGATAAACGCGATGACTTTGATTTTGAGATTGTAAATTTTCCTTTTTTGGATGGTGATGTTCCTCGTGCGCCATCCTATGGCGTTTATATTTCGCAATTAATTCGATTTGCTAGAGTGTGTAGTCATGTAACTGACTTCAACACTCGTAATAAATTATTAACGGCTAAATTCTTTAATCAGGGTTATCGGTACCATAAACTACGCAAAGCCTTTTCCAAATTTTATAGACGCCATTCTGATTTAATTTCAAAATTCAATATTGGACTTAAATCTCTTCTGCAACAAGGTTTATCAGAACCCGAATTTTATGGTGACTTAGTATATAAATTCAGAAAAATATATAACCGCAATGACTTCAGCACCCAATTTTGTAAAATCATTCTTCGATATAAAAAGATTGGGTACAACATGGATATTATACGACAGACTGCATGCATGGTAGTTAACCCAATCACGGTTGGCAACTTTGCTTCCCTCTTTAATTGCACGCCGCTGGGTCAGGCCTCAGATTCTATGACGGCTCCAACGTAAGGGCGAGGATTGTGGCCACGTAAAATCGATTTAAGCCCCCCAGTGGAAATCTTCCACTGACCGTTCCAAGGCGGCTCTTCCGTGGCGATTTATTTATGTTGTTGTTTGTTACTTACTGTGTGTATCACTTGTGTCTTTTAATTTTGGATGGCCATATGGCCATTTTGTGGGAAAGTAACTGTCCATATGGCCTTCCTTTGTTTAGGTTTCCATTATGGTCTGGTCGCTAAATGTTTGTATTTCTTTCCCTTTGGTGTCTTTTGTGGATGGGGTAAGTTAATTGTATCAATTCCTGATCTTTGTTTTACTTCTACTTATTGAGAATTAGAGAGATAATGCTGGTTGGTGCCTGATGCTCTGTCTCTGGTCGGGCTCATCGGAGTCTAACTGTTGGTTTTCTTTTGCTCCAGCATTTCAGTGGTTTCTTGCTGTCGAGTCCTCACCGTTGTCTCACCTCTGTGGTTCTTTGATTTTTGTGTTCACGGAGTTGTTGCACTGATGAGTTAGGAGGCCTTCATGCGGACTGAACAAATTATTTGTCTAAATCGCGACAGAAGTAAGGGCGAGGATTGTGGCCAGGTAAAATCGATTTAAGCCCCCCAGTGGAAATCTTCCACTGACCGTTCCAAGGCGGCTCTTCTGTGGCGATTTAATTATGTTGTTGTTTGTTACTTAATGTGTGTATCACTTGTGTCTTTTTATTTTGGATGGCCATATGGCCATTTTGTGGGAAAGTAACTGTCCTTATTGCCTTCCTTTGTTTAGGTTTCCATTATGGTCTGGTCGCTTAATGTTTGTATTTCTTTCCCTTTGGTGTCTTTTATGGGTGGAGTAAGTTAATTGTATCAATTCCTGATCTTTGTTTTACTTCTACTTTATATACAGATCATATGACTTAATTCTGTAGAAGCCATCTGATCTGTATCTATATTGTTTGACATTCAGTTCATGAATTTGTAAGAATAAATAATATCTGATTTGTTGCAAGTTAGAAACGGGATGGCTAAATTGATTTATTCAGCACGACAATGGTAATGGTCAACTTTTCTTACTACAATGTACATGTATATCTATGTGATTAATCAGTATAGTGCAAAGTTGGATAGCTGCCCTTCTTGAAGTAGCAAAAGAGAGAATGAGTGCAAAAATATTTCATGATCAATCTGCACACAAGAATGCTGCCAGATTTGGTGGTGACCTTCTGGTTACTAGGCAGACCTGCATCCACCTGAGACACCAGGCATTTACATTCTCTTTAAAGAAACTGTATTATGAAAAAAAAAAGCATCTACTGTTCACAAAAATGAAGTGAAAGCAATGATCAGGAATGGATACAATTTACCCACAGCTCCCATCAGAGACACCAAAGGGAAAGAAGCACAAACATTAAACAACTAGACCCTAATGTAAATATCAATAGCGGAAAGCCCAAAGGACAGTTACTTTCCCACAAAAGGCCAATTGGCTATCCAAAACAAAATAATATAAGGGATACACACACTCAAAGACAAGCCATAACAAAAATAAACCATGACAGAAGAACCGCCTTTGAAAGGTTGATTCCTGATCATTGCCTTCACATCTATTTGGCAAACAGTGTTGACACAGATCAGATGACACAGAAAGCTGTGTTTCATCAGGGTCTAGACTTTGCTTAAAGGATGGGAATTTAACCCTTGTCCTGCTAATCCCGGATATGCCTTATCTTTGAAACAATGTAGATCCAGATCAGATGGCTTCTGTCGAAGCCATCTGATCAGGATCTACGTTGTTTGCCATTCAGATTGTGAATTTGTTGCAATAATTTGCATCACGTAATCTGATTGGTTGATAATCGGTAGTGGGTGTGGCATATATGAATATTCAGCAGGACAAGGGTTAAGGATTGAACAATATTCTAGTTCCCTGTTCAGGAGGATTTTCCCAGCCTATACTGAGAGACAATCAACCCAGCTGTGCTGTCAGAACTATGATTTGATTTTAGCATGCGCTTTCTAAGGTAATTAACTAGCAATCATTAATCTTAAAACACCACATAAAAGTCTACAGAAGAAAACAATTTATTTATTTGGGCCCCGTCAAGCGATTTTGGTACTTATTGCCTAAGCGAGCAGCGAAGGTTCAGGCGAGCCTGCGCATCCGCGCAGTCTCGCCAGAACCTTCGCTGCTCGCTCATTCAAGTAGTGAATCAAAAGGAACCTTCAGACAGAAAGCCATATCCCTGGCCCCTCTGAATGGCTGGGCATGCGCAGTTAAAATTTGTCATGACGGAATGCTCGAAGACACAAATTCTCTTGGCGGGGCTCATTTAATCATTACGAAAACATGACTAAACAAATGTATTGAAAATTTTACCACCAAAGAAAGTGAAAATTTTCAGATAAAAATTCTGATACCTTTCATATTTCTGCTCAAAACATACACCACAACCTCTTTATAACACTATTAATGGGGTCCAAAACAGAAACCGTGTTAGTTAAACAACCGTGTTATAACCAAACAAAAATGATTAGATTATATAGAAAAATGACCATTTATGGTCATTTTTCTATATAATCTATACATTTTACGGATCCATCTGTAAAACCGTGCTATATCCAAAACTGTGTTATAATGAACCGTGTTATAACGAGGTTGTGGTGTATATTGTGGGTATTTATTAGTACCACCTCAATGATAGAAATTAACTGCCTCAACCACGTGTGAGACCCCAAGTTCTGCAACGGAAGGTCAGGTGGTTTTTCTCCGGGTACTCCGGTTTTCGCCCACCTCTGATGAACGATCGGCTCGATATGAGTGAAATAATCTTGAAAGGGCCGTAAAACCCAAACCAAAAAAAAAAAATTAACTGCCTCATAAGGGCAGTTCTAACGAGTAACCACAATCTATGTTTTTGAGCAGAAATAAACAAATTTATGTAAACTCCTGAAAACCAAAGTTATTCTAAATGAAAGTGGGGTTTAAGGGGTCAAAACTATACAGGTGTTTTTGTGATTTTCCAGAGAAAATTAAAACAAGTGGAACATGGGCCACTTTGCTCACCAGAGCTCAGGTGGGCACTGCCCACTGGTAGCCATGTATTTTAAAATGATATGACTTTAATCTACTGTTTATAAAGTCTCCCAAACAAACCCCCATACCCGAATGAGCACCAATGTTGACTCTCTATCTGAAATATTAGGCATTTTATGAAGTGGAAGAGGTGGGGCATGGCACAACAGAGCCCTGGTTGCTATCACTGAATGTGACATATCGTAAGGAACAAGAATATATATGGTTTAGAGGGTGGGAATCTGTACGATTCCTGAGATATAAGGCCTTTTCGGCAGTGGATGGGTTTGAGGCATGGCCCCGCTGGACACCAGGAAAGCCCAAGAGTGTTGTCACTGAATGTGTCTTATCATAAAGACCAAGGAAATATATGGTTTAGGGGTGGGGATCTGAATGGTTTCTGAGATATGAGGCCCTTTTATGAAATGGAGGGGAGAGGGACAGCCCCTGTGGACCCCAGTAGTTGGTGTGACTGAATGTGTCTAATCATAAGGAACAGGAATATGGGATGGGGATCTGAATAGCTTCCATGATATATGGCATTTAATGAAGTTGATGGGAGGGCATGGCCCCAGCACATAGCCCCAGTACAAAACAGACCCCAAGGTTGGTGTGACTGAATGAGTCTTAACAAGAAACAAGAAAATATATGGTTTAGGGGCGTGGATCTAAATGGTTTCTGAGATATATGGCTTTTTATGAAGTGCAGGGGTGAGGCATGTCACAGGACATGACCGGAGCCACCCCTTGGGCCCCCTTGTTGCTATCACTGAATGCCTCTTATTATAAGGAACATGAATATATATGGTGGGGTTCTGACCAGTTTTTCAGATATTTTGGCCTTTTGTGAAGTGGATGGTTGGGGCATGGCCCCGGCGCACCCTTGTAGGCCCCTAGGTTGGTGTCACTGAATGTGTCTTATCTTAAGGAACAAGAATATATATGGTTTCGGGGTGGGAATCTCAACAGTTTCTGAGATATTGGGCCTTTTACGAAGTGGATGAGGTGGGGCATGGCCCAAGCACACCCAGGGGACCCCCAGGTTGCGTCTTATCACAAGGAACAAGAATATATATGGTTAGGGATGGGGATCTGAATGGTTTCTAAGGCATATGGCCTTTTATGAAATGGAGGGGGTGGGGCATGGCCCTAGCACACCCTGGGAACCCCCCAAGTTGGCATAAAAGCATATGGCTGAAAGAAGTTTACTCAAGAAACATTTCTATAAAAATGTTGTCAAAATATCTGCAAAGGCTAGGCAGTAAATGACATTTTTCCATTTTCCCCATTGTAAGTCTATGGAAACTTTTAAGTTGCCATAGCAACCAAACTATAAAGCTGATTTTCATAAAACAAGAGGGCCATGATGGCCCTGGATCGCTCACCTGATCCATAGAGTAAATAGTGGGCCATTATTGCACTATAATGTGCATGATGTTGAGAGAGGTCTAAAACGGTGAAGCTTCATACCAAATATCAACAACGGCTATAATATGAATGATCTTGGCAAAGGTCCACTAGATGAAGCTACACACCAAATATCAAAGAACTGGGCCTTGCGACTTCAGAGAAGAAGATTTTCAAAGATTATCTCTATATAAGTCTATGTAAAAACCAAAGGGCCCCGGGGCAGGGGCATTTGTGGCCCGAGGGCTATAATGTGAACAATCTTGGTAGAGGTCCACTAGATGAAGCTCCATACCAAATATCAAAGACTTAGGCCTTGTGGTTTCAGAGAAGAAAATTTTTCCAAGATTTTCCCTATGTAAGTCTATGTAAAACCAAAGGGCCCCGGAGCGGGAGCATTTTTGGCCCCAGAGCAATAATTTGAACAATCTTGGTAGAGGTCCACAAGATAAAGCTTCATACCAAATATCAAAGACCTGGGCCTTGCGGTTTCAGAGAAAAAAGAGTTTTAAAGATTTCCCTATATATGCCTATGTAAAACCAAAGGGCCCTGGGGCGGGGGCATTTTTGGCCCCAGCACTATAATTTGAACAATCTTGGTAGGGGTCCACTAGATGAAGCTTCATACCAAATATCAAAGACCTGGGCCTTGCAGTTTCAGAGAAGAATATTTTTAAAGATTTTTCCTATATAATCCTATGTAAAACCAAAGGGCCCCGAAGCGGAGGCATTTTTGGTCTCAGGGCTAAAATTTGAACAATCTTGGTAGAGGTCCACTAGATGAAGCCACACACCAATATCAAAGACCTGGGCCTTGCGGTTTCAGAGAAGATTTTTTTTTATAGATATTCCCTACATAAGCCTATGTAAAACCAAATGGCCCCGGGGCGGGGGGCATTTTTGGCCCCAGGGCTATAATTTGAACAATCTCGGTAGAGGTCCACAAGATGAAGCGTCATACCAAATATTAAAGACCTGCACCTTGCGGTTTTAGAGAAGAAGATCTTTTAAGATTTTCCCTATATAAGCCTATGTAAAACCAAAGGGCCCCGGGGCGGGGGCATTTTTGGCCCCAGCACTATAATTTGAACAATCTTGGTAGGGGTCCACTAGATGAAGCTTCATACCAAATATCAAAGACCTGGGCCTTGAGGTTTTAGAGAATAAGATTTTTAAAGATTTTCCCTATATAAGCCCATGTAAAACCAGAGGGCCCCGGGGCGGGGGCATTTTTGGCCCCAGCACTTAAATTTGAACAATCTTGGTAGGGGTCCACTAGATGAAGCTTCATACCAAATATCAAAGACCTGGGCCTTGCGGTTTCAGAGAAGAAGATTTTTAAAGAATTTCCCTATAAAATCCTATGAAAAACCAAAGGGACCCTTGGAGGGGGCATTTTTGGCCCCAGCACTATAATTTGAACAATCTTGGTAGAGGTCCACTAGATGAAGCTTCATACCAAATATCAAAGACATAGGCCTTGTGGTTTCAGAGAAGATTTTTTTTTTCAAGATTTTCCCTATATAAGTCAATGTAAAACCAAAGGGCCACAGAGCAGGGGCATTTTTGGCCCCAGGGCTATAATTTGAACAATCTTGGTAGAGGTCCACAAGATGAAGCTTCATACCACATATCAATGACCTGGGCCTTGAGGTTTCAGAGAAGAAGATTTTTAAAGTTTTTCCCTATATAAGCCCATGAAAAAACCAGAGGAACCTAGGGGGGACATTTTTGGCCCCAGCACTATAATTTGAACAATCTTGGTAGGGGTCCACTAGATGAAGCTTCATACCAAACATCAAAGACCTGGGCCTTGTGATTTCAGCGAAGAAGATTTTTTAAATTTTCAGTGAAAAAAATCTATTTTTTGCTCCTGTGACCTAGATTTGCAATGGACCGGAACCATTTGAACAACTTTGAAAGGGGACCACCTAAGGATCTTCCTGTAAAGTTTGGTCAAAATCCGATCAGTGGTTTAGGAGGAGATGTCGTTTGAAGAAATTGTTTACGCACTGACGTACACACGCAAGCACGACTGAGGACGGACAAAAAGTGATCCCAAATGCTCACCTCGTCACTATGTGTCGGTGAGCTAAAAACATAAACTTTCAATCCCCCAGCCCAAGGATGCTATGGATGAAATTTGGGCCAAATTGGCCCGGCCGTTTCAGAAGAGATGTTGTTTCAAAGTGTTGACGCCAGACGACGACATATGATGTTGATGACAGACAAACGCCTTTGCTCTGGTGAGCTAAAAATAAGAAAAACAAAATAGGATTCGTAAATGTCATCTGCTTGGCCTAATTTGCTGTTGAAGGGTTAAATAATGCTGTTCAAACAATACCAGTACCTCATATTCATGAGTTGTGACGAAATTGTCTACTACAACAGAACAGGACTGACTGGAGTAGAACTCTGGGCAGAGGTCTGTCATTACTATTCCACTACAGTTCTGATATGACTGTACAGTACTTGTCCTATAAGTATAAAACATGACAAAATATATTCAGTGTTAGAAATATTTTTTTTTTGCAAGTAGCAAGTTGCTGCTACGTGGTCTGAAAGTAGGTAGCAAAAGGTCGTACTTTGAAGCAAAATGTGTCATTCCAGTAGGAGCCCTGCTTCCGGTTGACTAACCCTACAAGCCCCTCCTAGCACTAAGCACATTTAGCCGATGATATTTTTGAAGAATTTCCTCTTATTTTTCAGCAAAATAAGTCTTGACACTTAGGCAGATGATTCACATGATATGTCAAGCCTTATTTTCCTCTAGATGATTCACATGAAGCTACAAGCCTTATTTTCCTGCAGATGATTCTCATGAAGCTACAAGCCTTATTTTCCTGTAGATGATTCTCATGAAGCTACAAGCCTTATTTTCCTGCAGATGAGTCTCATGAAGCTACAAGCCTTATTTTCTTGTAGATGATTCTCATGAAGCTACAAGCCTTATTTTCCTGTAGATGATTCACATGAAGCTACAAGCCTTATTTTCCTGTAGATGATTCACATGAAACTACAAGCCTTATTTTCCTGCAGATGATTCACATGAAACTACAAGCCTTATTTTCCTGTAGATGATTCACATGAAGCTACAAGCCTTATTTTCCTGTAGATGATTCACATGAAGTTTCATGCCTTATTTTCCTGGAGATGATTCACATGAAGTTTCATGCCTTATTTTCCTGCAGATGATTCACATGAAGTTTCATGCCTTATTTTCCTGCAGATGATTCACATGAAGTTTCATGCCTTATTTTCCTGCAGATGATTCACATGAAACTACAAGCCTTATTTTCCTGCAGATGATTCACATGAAACTACAAGCCTTATTTTCCTGTAGATGATTCACATGAAGCTACAAGCCTTATTTTCCTGTAGATGATTCACATGAAGTTTCATGCCTTATTTTCCTGGAGATGATTCACATGAAGTTTCATGCCTTATTTTCCTGCAGATGATTCACATGAAGTTTCATGCCCTATTTTCCTGCAGATGATTCACATGAAGTTTCATGCCTTATTTTCCTGTAGATGATTCACATGAAACTACAAGCCTTATTTTCCTGCAGATGATTCACATGAAGTTTCATGCCCTATTTTCCTGTAGATGATTCACATAAAGCTACAAGCCTTATTTTCCTGCAGATGATTCACATGAAGTTTCAAGCCTTATTTTCCTGTAGATGATACACATGAAGTTTCAAGTCTAATTTTGCTGCAGATGATTCACATGAAGTTTCATGCCTTATTTTCCTGCAGATGATTCACATGAAGTTTCATGCCTTATTTTCCTGCAGATGATTCACATGAAGTTTCATGCCTTATTTTCCTGCAAATGATTCACATGAAACTACAAGCCTTATTTTCCTGCAGATGATTCACATGAAACTACAAGCCTTATTTTCCTGTAGATGATTCACATGAAGCTACAAGCCTTATTTTCCTGTAGATGATTCACATGAAGTTTCATGCCTTATTTTCCTGGAGATGATTCACATGAAATTTCATGCCTTATTTTCCTGCAGATGATTCACATGAAGTTTCATGCCCTATTTTCCTGCAGCTGATTCACATGAAGCTACAAGCCTAATTTTCCTGTATATGATTCACATCAAGCCTTATTTTCCTGAAGATGATTCACATGAAGTTTCATGCCTTATTTTCCTGCAGATGATTCACATGAAGCTACAAGCCTTATTTTCCTGCAGCTGATTCACATGAAATTTCAAGTCTTATTTTCCTGATAAACAATGAAAAAAGAAAAAGAAAAAAAAAAGAAAACCATTTGCTCACAACACTTCAAGTTAGTAATATTTGGGCCACTAGCTATCATGACTATACCAAGTAGCAACTTTTTGCTACTACAGTCGAACTTCAATGGCTCGAACACCTTTGGGACCTCGAAAAACTGTTCGAGACAGGGGTAGTTCGAGCCACTGAGGTTACTGCCAGGAGGCATATCGAGATACTTTTAGACATCTTTTCGGTGTTCTATAATGAAAATGTATGTTGTGTGTACTCATTAGAATCGCCTCATCGAGGCGATTCTAATGAGTAGACACAGCATACATTTGCAAGATAAAAGACCAAAATCTCCTTAATTATCCCCCACTATTTCTTATGTAGAGGATTTCGCTAGGGGCTCAGGAATGGGTTTGACACATCCATGGTAAACGAGCCATCGGTGTTCGAGCCATCAAAGTTCTACTGTAATTGTTTGACCAAGTAGCATACTGAATTTTCAGGTAGCAGATTTGCTACTGTTAATTTCAAACCCTGATATATTGCCTTGCACAACTATCATATTGCTTTCTTTTTCAGTAGCGATATGAAGAGGATATAACTACTTCATTCAAGTGTCCAGATACTGGAAGTAAGCTTGATTTTTAACAGAGCTAAATTTAACCCTAAAGATGCACAAAAAATAACATAGAAAAATGTTGTCTGTTCATGTTGACTGCTTGCAATCTTTTCAATTATGTTTTTTTGCAGGCAAAAACGTGGACACTGATTAGACTGCTCCTTGAGGAGCAGTCTGATCTGGGTCCAAACTGTTTGCAAAAATGACTTTTAAAGTTTCCAGCAGACATCAATGCAGACGACAATCATGTCATTGGTTAATAAGTGTTACTGATGAGCCAAAATGGATGACTTGATGGACAGAAGTTTGTTTGTTTGATTTGAAGTTTAACGTCCCCATCAACACTGTATAGGTCAATTTGGGGATGTTGCTTCCAATTTTGTGAGACTTTTACCCGACATTGAGATAAAATGACATCTCAAGCCCTGTCGCCCAATGAAATCAATAAGGTTTATAAGAAAGGACAGTCCTACTTGCACCCCTTTGCCTGGGCAGGCTTAGATCCTCTAAGCAGATTACCAGTACTCATGTGCGGCCAGTTTCAGCTCTGCGCTGAAGCAGCATGCAGCCCACCTATTTCTTCAAGCCCCGATGGACAGATGGCCAGGCAATGTGAAAACTATATACCCCTGCAAATGTAAGGCAGGGGTACAGATGAATGGATGGACATACAATGTGAAATATACACCCGTTTTATACATGGGGAATGAGGAATATCTTAGAAAAGCTTTCAACTGTCAATTAAATGATACTCACTTCAGGACTCTAGATGCAATTTGAAGCAACCAGCATGAGCTGTAGTTATCTCCCCTGTGAGACCATGAACATGTGATATTGTATGAAGTCCAATCCCTGACATTGGTACTCATGCATTCTAGCAGTGGAGGAGACAGATCTGCAAAATGTAAAAGATGAGTCTTACCCCCTAAGATGCCAAACTTCATCTGAAAATGTTGTCTGTTTATGTCGTCTGCTGCATCTTGCAAACTTTTCAAACATATTTTTGCATAGAGTTAAATTTAACCCATAAGATGCCACAAAAAACTACATACGAAAATGTCTGTTCATGTCATCTGCTGCAGGTCTTGCATTTTTTCCAACATATTTTCACATACAGGCAAACAGTGTGGACCCTGATCAGACTGCTCCTAGAGGAGCAGTCTGATCTGGGTCCAAACTGTTAGCAACAATGACCTTTAGAGTAACCAGCAGACAACAAAGCAGACCACAATTGTTGTGACCACAGGTGCCTGGTTGCTTAGTTCTGTTCTTTTCTTATTTTACCCCACCCCCACAGTTATCATACATTTGCCCTATCAAATCACTTTTTCGTTGACTTTCAACAGTTTGACAACCATAACTTCCGCATCTCATGAGATGCGGAAGTTATGGTTGTCAAACTGTTGAAAGTCAACGAAAAATGAGATGCGGAAGTTATGGTTGTCAAACTGTTGAAAGTCTACGAAAAAGTGATTTGATAGGGCAAATGTATGATAACTGTGGGGGTGGGGTAAAATAAGAAAAGAACAGAACTAAGCAACCAGGCACCTGTGGTTGTGACTAGCATCTTATGGGCTAGCTAAAGAGGTATACAGCGACAAAAAGAAGAATTCATCTGCCGGTTTTGCTAACACAGTCCAGCTTCAATGGCTTGAATTTCTTAACACTTATCCTGCTGAATAAATTCATTAGGGCACACCCAGTTCTGACTATAAGCCAATCAAATTACTTGATATAATGTACTCATTCAAATTCACAATGTACTCATTCAAATTCACAAACAGAATAATAAACAGTGTAGATCCTGATCAGATGGCTTCTGAACAAACAGTGTAGACCCTGATCAGATGGCTTCTGAGATCAGATGGCTTCTGATCTGGATGTACACTGTTTGCAAAGGTAGAGGTTGTCGTGAACAGCAGGATAAGGGTTAAGGACTTCATATGACAAGAATGTCGTAACAAAGGAAAGAAACATAGCTGAACATCACCTGAACAAGTCCATGAAATGAACATCCCCTTACATCCCACTTTGTATAGAGAAAACTGGGGTTTACGGGGGTAAACATTATTTTTCTTATTTTTGCTTCAAGATATAGGTTGTGGGTACTCGTTAGAACCGCCTCAATGAGGCGGTTCTAACGAGCACCCACAACCTATGTTTGCAGTATAAATAAGAAAGATATCATGGATTTTCATCTGAAAAATAGCCATTTTGGAGATGTAAAAAATGCACTATGTCTTACGGGTGTGTTATCATAATGCATAGCTGAAAATAAACGTCACATTGCCACTTTCACATTGCCTGGCCATCTGTCCATTGGGGCTTGAAGAAATAGGTGGGCTGCATGATGCTTCCATGCAGAGCTGAAGTCCAATGTTCAAACCACTGAGCCAGAGTTGACCCTGAATTCAGTTGTCAGACACTGCAATAGTTATAAACCTATAAGCTACGCATAATCTACCAAGATAGATAACTTAAGGGAGAAATTGTGGTCCTTAACCCTTGTCCTGCTGAGCCCGGATATGTCTTATCTTTCAAACAATGAAGATCAAGATCAGATGGCTTCTGAAGAAGCCATCTGATCAGGATCTACATTGTTTGCCATTCAGATTGTGAATTTGCTGCAATAATTTGCATCAAGTAATCTGATTGGTTGATAATCTGTAGTGGGTGTGGCATATTTGAATATTCAGCAGGACAAGGGTTAACTCACAGTCATCATTTATGATGCAAAGTCATTTTTGGCAAAACAAAGATCAATTCCAGATGAGCCTAATCTTACAATATGAAAGTTATATTGAAAGAAGAATATAGCTGGAAAACAATCCATCAGATGAAAGTCCAGTGCTCTAAACAATGAGCCAAAGAGTCTTTGATACAGTGGTTATAAACCTATAAGCTATGCACTGTGGTCCGTAACAGACTTTGAAAATTTGTTCTTGCACACAAGCTAAGGAAATCTGTGGTTTTAGCCTGGGACAGAAATTACATTCTTACCCTGGTGTTCTTACCCAGGGACAGGGTAAAAATCTAATATTCTCATGTGTTTGATAAGTATGCGCCATCATTAAGGTTGGCGTCACAGCACATTAAATATTGAACCACTGTCATCACAATATGGTGGACGACAGCAACCTAAATGAGTACATTATTCAGAAGAGATGGCAAATACCCCCGACCAAAAGCCAATATGGCCTTCAGAAGATTGTTCACCAATAGAAAGTGCACCAGAATTAAACTAGCAATATATCACAAAAGTATTCGAGTAATGGCCATCACAAGATTATACTGTCAGGGGAGATAACTAAAAAGCCGGGGCACTCAGAATTGTGGTTCTTGTGTATGACATGCCTGCTTACATTGTAAGCGCATGTATTTCTGTACGAAGTACCATCAATTTGTCTCAAAGGGTATTGGAGATATGGTGATCACAAGCTGGTCATACTGTTATATTGGAAGGGTAGATAACTCAAATACCACAGCACCAACAGTTGTGGTTCTTGCACATGACACCCCTTCCGTACCTTGTATACAATTGTGCTAAGTTCCTTCAATATATCTCAAAGGTGTTGGATTTATGGCCATCACAAGGTTATATTGTCAGGGGAGATAACTAAAAAAAAGAAAAGAGCACCCGCAGTTGTAATTCTTGAGCATGACACACCTGCTTAACCTCATGTACATCTGCATCAAGTACCACCAATATGTCTCAAAGGGTATTGGAAGTACGGTGATCACAAGGTGGTCATACTGTTATATTGGTAAGGGGAGATAACTCAAATACATGTAGCATAGCACCCAGAGTTGTGTTTTTCAGGCATGAAGTGCCGTCTCGACCTTGTATACAATTGTGCCAAGTACCATCAACATATCTCAAAGGGTATTGGAGTTAAGGTTATATTGTCAGGGGAGATAATTAAAAAACCAGGGCACCCAGAGTTGTGGTTCTTACATGACACACCTGCTTAACCTCATGTACAAATGTACCAAGTACCATCAATATATCTCAAAGAGAATTGGAGATGTGGCCATCACAAGGTAGTGATTCTATTTTATTGGAAGAAGAGATAACTCAAAAACCATGGCACCAAGAGTTGTGGTTCTTGTGCATGACACCCAGTCTCAGCCTTGTGAACAACTGTGCCAGGTACCATCAATATATCTTAAAGGGTATTGGAGTTATGGCCATCACAAGGTAATCACTCAATTTTATTTGAAGGGGAGATAACTAAAAAGTTGTGGTTCTTGTGCATGACACGCTGTCTCAGCCTTGTAAACAACTGTGCCAGGTACCATCAATATATCTCAAAAGGTATGTTATGGCCATCACAAAGTAGTCATTCTATTTTATTAAAAGGGGAGATAACTCAAGAAGTATGCCATCCAGAGTTCTGGTTCTTGCACATGACACGCCGTCTCAGCCTTGTGAACAATTTTGCTAAGAACCATCAATGAATCTCAAAGGGTATAGGAGATATGGCCATCACAAGACTGCGTCTACGGATGGCCGGACGGACAGACGGACGGACGGACGCCAGGCTGATGGTTATATCGCCCGAACCTATTTGGTAGGTGGATAAAAATCCTTGAAAGATATGCAAGAAAAAGAATCTAACATGGGTGTGAGGGGTGGATAGAAAATCCGTCCCTCAGGATCACAATCCAACATCACGAGGCAAGCCTCGTGATGCCGGACTATGACCCTTGGAACGAATTTTCCTATCCACCCTCACACCCATGTTAGATTCTTATATTCCATAATAGAGTGAGTGAGAATTTGAGTTTTACGTCCCACCGAGAGCTAAGGTCATACGGAGACGGACCTTGGTTTAAAGACTCATCCAAAGTCTGATATTCCACAGTACGAATTTCTAGCCACTGAAGGTCAAACATCGTGTCATGTTAGGAGGTATGCCAGAGACAATTCAGTAGAGCCTTTTGATCTTCTATTTAACCCTTTTAGTACCAAATGGAATCTTCCTCCTTATATACAGCAGGAGTCCATTTCAAAATTTAGGGGTGTCAGGTTGCGTTTTCTTATAAATTTATTTTGAAAATGACTGAACTTTAAGCAAACAGTGGAGGCCCTGACCAGTCGCCCCGTTCTGTAGTGTCTGATCTGGGCCTGCACTGTTTGCCAGGGTACCCATTTTGGGGTTTCCGGTAAAAAATGGGTTAATAAGGGCATCAATGAGGTGATTCTTATGAGTACACACAACATACCTTTACAAGATAAAATATGCAAAATCTACCTAACTCTTATCATGCTGTTCACGACAACCCCTACCTTTGGAAACAGTGTAGATCCAGATCAGATGGCTTCTGAAGAAGCCATCTGATCAGGATCTACACTGTTTGACATTCAATATATGAATTTGTAGGAATAAATTACATCAAGTAATCTGATTGGCTCAAATTCAGAAAATTTAATGGATGTGGCTAAACTGAATGTTCAGCAAGAGAAGGGCTAACCCTTATCCAGTTGAATGAACTGATTTAGTCATATCCATTTCTTCAAAAGCCATCTGATCTGGATCTACACTGGTAACACAGTCCCCACCAATCAGGGCTTGGAGAAATAGATAGGCTGCATGATGCTTCCATGCACAGCTGAAACCGGCCGCGCAAGAGTACTGGTAAACCGCTAAGAGGGTCTAAGCCTGCCCAGGCAAAGCGGTGCCAGTCGGACAGTCCATGCTTATAAACCCTACTGGTTTCATTGGGTAACAGGGCTTGAGATATCATTTCATCGCAATGTCGGGTAGAATTCCCACAAAATAGGAAGCAACATCTCCAAAATGACCTATACAGTGTTGAACAGGATGGTAAACCTCAAATCAAACAAAAAAACATTATTAACAATGTAGGGGCTGTGTGGGCAGCAGGATAAGGGCTAAATTAATATGTATCTTGAGTGCTGGGGCTTCATTTGTGTTTGAATTGAATTTTTGCATCGCCATCAACACTATTTAGGGCACTTTGGAGAAGTTGCTTCCAATTTTGTGGGACTTTCACAGACAAATTTGAAAGTACAGTAGAACTTCGATGGCTCGAACACCGATGTCTCGTTTACCATGGATGTGTCGAACCCGTTCTTGAGCCCCTAGAGAAATCCTCTACATAAGAAATAGTGAGGGATAATTAAGAAGATTTTAGTCTTTTATCTTGCAAATGTATGCTGTGTGTACTCATTAGAATCGCCTCGATGAGGCGATTCTAATGAGTACACACAGCATACATATTCATTATCGAACACCAAAAAGATGTGTAAAAGTATCTCGTTATGCCTCCTGACAGTGGCTCGAACTACCCCTGTCTCGAACAGATTTTCGAGGTCCAAAAGGTGTTCGAGCCATTGTAGTTTGACTGTACATTGTAGTACTGTTGTGAATGAGACTGCTAATTTATGGGCAATAAGCATTTGACTATGGGCAATGTAGAAAAATATTGACCGGTAACTTCTGTACAAAATTAACGGGGCTTTTCATGGGTATATAACAACATGCTGAAGGCAAAATATACCTACCAACAACATGTATCTGAACAAAACTTGTAAGAGTAGGATTTGGAGTTCTACAATCTCCATAGTAACAATCATACTGGCCAGCATCATCAACTGTGGCTGATGTAATCTCAAAGACAGCATGGTTCCCATCTGATCTGCTGGGTTCAAGCCTATGGCCCGTACCATAATGTACCAAATAGAACAATGCCATGCTGGGACCGGCAGGTGTAGTTACATAACATGCTAGTGTTATTGTCTCATTCACTTTGTAAACTGTATATCTGCTGTGGTTGTAGACCTGAATTGCTGAAAAATATACATTTACATACAATTAACCCTTGTCCTGCTGTATCATTACTAACAGGGTAGATCCAGATCAGATGGCTTCATCTGATCAGGATCTACATTTGAATGAAAAAATCATATCATGTAAGCTGAATGGCTGATAATTAGAAATGGGTGTGGTTAATTAAAATATTCAGCAGGATAAGTGTCCTAGAAGTCACCTTTGTTAAGCAATTACATTTCCTCCAAGACTACAGGATGACCTAGGTTCTTATTTAAAAGGAAAACCCAAAAATGTGTAAAATGTGATTTTACTTTCTTGACTCCTACACCCCTGCTTTAGCTGAGTTTACTGAAATGGGGCTCAAACATGTGTTGTTTTTTTTTACTATTAACCCTTATCATGCTGTTCACGACAACCCCTATCTTTGCAAACAGTGTAGATCCAGATCAGATGGCTTCTGAAGAAGCCATCTGATCAGGATCTACACTGTTTGGCATTCAATTTATGAAATTTTAGCGCAAAATTTCATCAAGTAATTTCATTGGTTGATAGACAGAAATGGGTGTGGCTTAAATGAATATTCAGCAAGATAAGGGTTAAAACTGAAATTTTGGAGGGTGTTCATTACACAGACCTGTTAATGTGATGATACATCATCATACAGCTATTATCTGGACAAAATTCTAAACACAGAGGATCTTACATGAGTGCTCATGTATTATTGAATTTATTAAACGAGTTGAGGAAAAGGGATAAAATGCGAGGCTTTGCCGAGCATTTTATCCCTTTTTCTCAACGAGTTTAATAAATTTAATAATACATGAGCACGAATGCAAGATTCTATTTATCATATGACATTAAAAGCGTATTTTATTCACGATTGTTTACAAAAATGTCAATAGTCCGCTGTTAGTAAACGCGACGTCATTAAGGACGTCGTACATGTAACGTTACGAGACGTATCTAGCTAATTTGCATATTTAATCCACTAGTGGATTATCGAAAATAATACATGACGTTATCACACTCTCAGACGTGATGTCATATGATAAAACATAATATGAAGTCCAACAACTCTGCTAATACTGCAGACAGATTAATGGCCAATGTGCACTGCACTTTTGCATGCATACCGGTAGTTTCCTTTACAAATGTTCAAAGTTTCTTTTGGATAGTTTCAGGCAGTTTTGGAGTTATTATCCGAATGCCTTCACTTCTATTTTCCAATAATTCCGCTAATATTGCAGATAAAGTTACGGCCCTTGTGCACTGCACTTCTGCTAAGTGCCCTTTACAAGTGTGTGAACTTTCATTTGGATATCTGAGGTGATTTTTTTAGTTATGATCTGGACAAAATTCTTGCCGAGTGACTAACAAGCAGACAAACAAACAGACAAACAGGACAACAAGCTGACTCCTATATACTCCCTCAAACTTCCTTTGTGGGGAAAGACTTGGTATTCAAGGATTTCAAAGGAAGTAAGTTTTGGCTCCAGCAGACAAGGCCGCAAATGATGTTGTCACTGTCTGATGGCTCCACTAAATAAATACAGTAAAATTCCTCTATTAAGACCACCTTTGGGACTGTTCAAAAGTGGTCTTTAAGACCACTTTTGAACAGTCCCAAAGGTGGTCTCTAACCAGAGGACACTGTGGTCAGGAAACAGGAAGAAAGATTAAGTGCACCCTTCAAAATAAGCTTTTAAAAGCAGAATTAGTCTTAATTTTATGCGGTCTTGATAGCGTAATTTCACTGTACTATTCAGCAAGAATTTGGTGGTACAAGAATTTCAAAGGAAGTATGTTTTGGCTCCGGCAGACAAGGCATTAAATGATGTTGTAACTCTGATGAATCCAGTACATAAATACTGGTGGTACAAAAGCCTATGAACTGCAGTATTTGGCTGACAAGAGGTCTGTAGTTAATGATTATATTTATTATTCAGTATAAAAAGTAGAAGTAAAACAAAGATCAGGAATCGATACAATTAACTTACTCCACCCATCAAAGACACCAAAGGGAAAGAAACACAAACATTAAGCGACCTGACCATAATGGAAACATAAACAAAGGAAGGCCATAAGGACAGTTACAAAATAGCCATATGGCCATCCAAAATAAAAAGACACAAGTGATACACACAGTAAGTAACAAACAACAACATAAATAAACCGCCACAGAAGAACCGCCTTGGAACAGTCAGTGGAAAGTTCCACTGGGGGCCTTAAATCGATTTTACGTGGCCACAATCCTCGCCCTTACTTCCGTCGCGATTTAGACAAATAATTTGTTGAGTCTGCATGAAGGCCTCATCAGTGCAACATCTCCAGTGAACATCATCAGTGCAACAACTCATCAGTGCAACATCTCCGTGAACACAAAAAATTAATAATCAAAGTTTGCTGTATAAGCATTATTGGTTACTTAAACTTCACAAAAGACCTTACAAAGCATGATTTTTCGCAAATTCAAGTTCTTGTACCACTACTGAACTTTCTAAATTGTTGACATCTGCGTGGTTAAATACTGTGACAAGGTCTATGAAACATTAGGCAGAAATCTGTTTTGGTCTATTAAAAATTCAAATGAGGTTTTAAACTAGATTATAGGGGCCAGCTGTTCAAAACTGACAATGCCATTAGTTACAAATCATTAAAACTCTGATCATTCAATAAGACAAATATACTCATATTTTGGTTGATAAAATGTGAGTAGCTTTTGTGTATGGAAAAGCTACTCACATTTTCTCAGCAAAAATATCAAAATTTTAGATATTGTACTTTCTAGAGTAGATAAAAAAATTGACCACTAACAAGCTTGTTAAGCTAACCTTGTGTTGAACAACTGGGGCCTAATAAACAATCAATACAAAAATGGCATAGAAAGTTTTTCCACTTTATTCACCTCAGTGCATCTACCAATATTTCATTCTAGACCAAGAAGATGGACAGTGGCAGAAAAATCCACAGGTTTGAAAAAAAAATCCTATCACTGAATCATAAATAGCCAAACTTCAATGACCTGAAAACCTTTGACATTTAAAAAAAAAGAAAATCATAAAAATGTCAGAAACACTGTCTCCAAAAATGTGTTAACAATCAGAAGACTTTGCTTGGGAATCAAGAACAAATGTGAATCAGCAATGGTAAAAGATGCACTGGTGTTCAAGTCAGTTAACCCTTGTCCTGCTGAATATTCATTTACGCCACACCCATTTTCTGTCTATCAACCAATCAAATTAGTTGATGAAATTTATTGCTATAATTTCATAAACTGAATGTCAAACAGTGTAGATCCTGATCAGATGGCTTCTTCAGAAGCCATCTGATCTGGATCTACACTGTTTGCAAAGATAGGGGTTGTCGTGAACAGCAAGATAAGGGTTAATTTTTAGTGTACTTTTTACTGGGTAATGTGTATACTGACATTTGACATTGGAGAATACATCTATCGAGGCTTGTCCAAACCACAGCCAATGGAATTTGACAAAGATTTTTGCAGCCAGTGTGGGAAATTAACCAATTACCATATTTGCCCTAAGTATTCAGACACCTCTACTCCTTACCATACTTCTTCTAAAATTTGAAATAGTACAATTTACCATCCAATGTTGTGTCCAAATGAGCTGGATATGAGTGGGAATCTTGCTTTCTTCAGATTTGCGCTGCATATTAAAAATGTTATTAACATTGCATCAGTTGTCTGAAAGATTTTAGCCAACTGAGGACTAGCTATGCAATTTCTCGGCTCCCATTGTCAGTCATCTCTAAAACCTGTTCAGAAGCACATGATAGTATGTTCAACATGTTGCGACGACAAAGCTGTTGGCACATCTTTTTGTTGCAAACAGCAGCAAATGAGCAGGTCTTATTGCTAAACTGCTGGTTACGTGGTTGTAAGTTGAATACTATCATCCTCGCTATATATATGGTAACAGCTCCAGAAATTTAGGTGTGTCAGGTTCTGTTTCATACAGAAATGTGCAGTGCATTTTGTTAACCCTTCTCTTGCTGAATATTCATTAAAGCCACACCCATTTCTGACTATCAACCAATCAAATTACTTTATGTAATTTATTGCTACAAATTCATAAACTGAATGCCAAACAGTGTAGATCCTGATCAGATGGCTTCTTCAGAAGCCATCTGATCTGGATCTACACTGTTTCAAAAGGTTGTCGTGAACAGCAAGATAAGGGTTAACAAGTCTGTGTAATGAACACCCACCTAAATCCACTGAGGTTTACAGGGTATACATTATTTTTCTTGTTTCTGTTTGAAGACATAGATTCTGGGTGCTCATCAGAACCACCTAAATAAGGCAGTTCTAACAGGCACTCACAACCTATGTTTGGAGTACAAATAAGAAAAATATCACAAAGTTTCATCAGAAAAATAACCGTTTTGGAGATATTAACAAATGCTCTAATTCACATAAATGTTTATCATAAAAGAACCTTCAATCTTAGCACTATTTGTTCTGTTCATAAATGTTAAAATGCAAAAATTTCAATATCTATGAGCATGGCAAATAGCCATTATTTCAAGAAAACCATTATGCTCAGTTGACAATGGCCGAGTTAAATGAAAAAAAGTTTGATTAATCGTATGCTAAAAAAATGATAAAGTTTGTTTACTTGTATGCTAAGGACCATCTATATACATGTATTGTGATAACCTACTTGTATGGCATGTTGAGTCTTTGGTTGTTGGTTCCACTGCATTATGGGTTGTTTCCCTAGCTGGATAATTTCTGTCTATACTTGTTTTCCTTCCTACTGAAAAGAAAAGCTAGCTTTATCGTCTTGATCCATTGCATACTAGTGGACTCTTCCATTGCTATATGCTGGACAAGTCCATTTGTTATATAAGGGGTGGCAGGCCTATTTTTTCATTCTTACTCTATTTTTGATGGAAAATTCTGTTAGCAAATAGTGCAGGCTCAGATCAGACTGCACTTTCTGCAGCATCAGATCTGGGTCTGCAGTGTTTGCCAAGGTACCCCTTTAGGGTTCCCATGCACTGTGTTAACTATACATGACACTGGTAATACATCATGTTAACAAGTCTTTGTAATTAACTCCCATCATGCTGTTCACATTACGAAAACACACCCGTGCGACATAGTGCATTTTCTCACATCTCCAAAATGGATACTTTCCTGATGAAAATCTGTGATATTTTTCTTATAAATATTGCAAACATAGGTTGTGGGTGCACTTTAGAACTGCCTCATTGAGGCGGTTCTAACGAGTACCCACAACCTATGTCTTGGGGCAAAAATAAGAAAAATAATGTATACCCCTGTACACCCCAGTTTTCACTATATAAAGTGGAGTATAGGGGGGTCTTCTTTTCAGGGACTTGTTCACGTGATGACCACAACCCCTATTTTTGGAAACAGTGCAGATCCAGATCAGATGGCTTCTGGTGAAGCCATCTGATCAGGATCTACACTGTTTGACATTCAATTTATGAATTTGTAAGAATAAATTACATCAAGTTATCTGATTGGTTCAAAGTCAGAAATGGGTGTGGCTAAACTGAAAATTCAGCAAGAGAAGGGTTAATACCCAGCTGAATAAAAGTGAAGGCAATGATCAGGAATCGATACAATTATCTCACACCTCCTATCCAAGACACCAAAGGGAAAGAAACACAAACATAAAATAACTTCACTGCATCGAAAATGCCACAGGCAGACAGCCAATCCTCCTGAAATGGCCAAACTCCATCCAAAATAAAATATATGAAAAGACGAACCATAACTATAAACAAGAGGACCATGATGGCCCTGGATCGCTCACCTGATCCATAGAGTAACAAGTGGGCCCCGGGGAGGGCCATTATTGACCCCAGGCTTATAATGTGCATAATGTTGAGGGAGGTCTAAAAAGATGAAGCTTCATACCAAATATCAACAAAGGCTATAATTTGAACAATCTTGGCAAAGGTCTACTAGATGAAGCTACACAACAAATATCAAAGACCTGGGCCTTGTGGTTTCAGAGAAGAAGATTTTTTTAAAGATATTCCTTACATAAGCCTATGTAAAACCAAATGGCCCCGGGGCAGGGGCATTTTTGGCCTCAGGGCTATAATTTAAACAATCTTGATAGAGGTCCACTAGATGAAGCTTCACACCAAATATCAAAGACCTGGGCCTTGTTGTTTCAGAGAAGAAGATTTTCAAAGATTATCTCTATTATAAGTCTATGTAAAACCAAAGGGCGCTGGGGCGGGGGCATTTTTTTGTGGCCCCAGGGCTATAATTTTAACAATCTTGGTAGAGGTCCACTAGCTGAAGCTTCATACCAAATGTCAAAGATCTAGGCCTTGTGGTTTCAGAGAGAAGATTTTTCAAGATTTTTCCTATATAAGTCTATGAAAAACCAAAGGGCCCAGGAGCTGGGGCATTTTTAGCCCCAGGGCTATAATTTGAGCAATCTTGATAGAGGTCCACAAGATGAAGCTTCATACCAAATATCAAAGACCTGGGCCCTGTAGTTTCAGAGAAGAAGATTTTTAAATATTTTCCCTATATAAGCCTATGTAAAACCAAAGGGCCCAGGGGCAGGGGCATTTTTGGCCCCAGCACTATAATTTGAACAGTCTTGGTAGGGGTACACTAGATGAAGCTTCATACCAAATAGCAAAGACCTGGGCCCTGCAGTTTCAGAGAAGAAGTTTTTTTTTAAAGATTTTCCCAATATAAGCCCATGTTAAACCAAAGGGCCCTGGGGCGGGGGCATTTTTGGCCCCAGCACTATAATTTGAACAATCTTGGTAGGGGTCCTTTAGATGAAGCTTCATACCAAATATCAAAGACCTGGGCCTTGCGGTTTCAGAGAAGAAGATTTTTAAAGGTATTCCCTATATAAGCCTATGTAAAACCAAAGGGCCCTAGGGCGGGGGCATTTTTGGCCCCAGCACTATAATTTGAACAATCTTGGTAGGGGTCCATAAGATGAAGATTCATACCAAATATCAAAGACCTGGGCCTTGCAGTTTCAGAGAAGAAGATTTTTTAAAGATTTTCCCTATATAAGCCCATGAAAAACCAAAGGGCCCCGGGGCGGGGGCATTTTTGGCCCAGCACTATAATTTGAACAATCTTGGTAGGGGTCCACTGGATGAAGCTTCATACCAAATATCAAAGACCTGGGCCTTGCAGTTTCAGAGAAGAAGATTTTTAAAGATTTTCCCTATATAAGCGTATGTAAAACCAAAGGGCCCCGGGGCGGGGGCATCTTTGGCCCCAGCACTATAATTTGAACAATCTTGGTAGGGGTCCAACAGGTGAAGATTCATACCAAATATCAAAGACCTAGGCCTTGCAGTTTCAGAGAAGAAGATTTTTAAAGATTTTCCCTATATAAGCCCATGTAAAACCAAAGGGCCCCGGGGCGGGGGCATTTTTGGCCCCAGCACTATAATTTGAACAATCCTGGTAGGGGTCCACTAGATGAAGCTTCATACCAAATATCAAAGACCTGGGCCTTGCAGTTTCAGAGAAGAAGATTTTTTAAGTTTTTTGTGAAAAAAATCTATTTTTGGCTCCTGTGACCTATATGTGCAACGGACCGGAACCATTTGAACAACTTTGAAAGGGGACCACCTAAGGATCATTCCTGTGAAGTTTGGTCAAAATCCGATCAGTGGTTTAGGAGGAGATGTCGTTTGAAGAAATTGTTTACGCACGCACGGACGCACGCACGGACGCACGCACGGACGCACGACGGACAAAAAGTGATCCCAAAAGCTCACCTCGTCACTACGTGACGGTGAGCTAAAAACCACAACAGAAGAACCGCCTTGGAATGGGAAGTTAATCTACTGTATACAGAATGCACACCACTAAACCAACTTTTCTCCACGTAAATCAGGACACTTGCGACCCCGTCCCTCGGGGCTTGGAGAAATAGATTGGGGTGTATGGTGTTTCCTTGCAGAGCTGAAACTGACTAAACAAGAGTATTGGTAAACTGCATAGGTCTAAGCCTGATGCAAATAGGACCATCCCTAGTTTAAAACCCTAGCAGTTTCTTTGGGGCCCAGGGCTTGAGACATCATTTCATCTCAATGTTGGATAAAAGACCCTAAAAATTGAAAGCAATGTCTCCCAAAAATGACCTAAATAATGTTGATGGGACATAAAACCTTAACCCAAACAAACAAATCATGACATCTGCAGACATCATTTTTAAATAATTTTTTTCTTAAACCTTATCCTGCTGATCACAATAGCCGCTACCTTTTCAAACAGTTTAGATGGAGATCAAATTTTAGAAGCTATCTGATCAGGATCTACACTGTTCGATATTCAGTTTACAAATTTGAATGAGTGCATTTATATCAAGTTATTTGCTTGGCTAATGGTCAGAAATGGGTGATGCTTAACTAAATTATTCAGCAGGATAAGGTTTAATTCAGAACCTGATCAACACACAGCAACACTGTGTTAAATACAAGAATGCCAGGGTTAAATGAAACAGACCGAGTCTCCATTCATGATCATTTTCCCAGCCTACACTCAGAGACAATCAACCCACCAGTACTGTTAGTGCTTTGATTTGTTTTGATTTGCGGCCTTTTAACCCATTTAGTACCAGAAACCCCAAAACGGGTACCCTGGCAGACATTGCAAGCCCAGATCAGACGCTGCAGAACGTGGCATGTGATCAGGGCCTTCACTGTTTGCAAAAAAGTTCAGCCATTTTCCAAATCAATTTTGAAGAAAACACAACCTGACACCCCTAAATTTTGAAATGGACTCCTAATATATATAGGGAGGAAGATTCTATTTGGTACAAAAAGGGTTAAAGATTATTTCACTCATTTGAGCCTGGCATCTGTCAGTGGTGGGCAAAAGCAGAAGCAACCAGAACAAGATGTGTTTGTGAAACATGAACATGTCCCCAAGCAGGGTAATTTTTTTCTTTGCAGTAGATCAATGAACAAGGTCAAGGTCATTGGTCAATTTTTTGTATGAAAGCCCTTGTCACAAGGAACCTACATGCCAAATATGAAGGCTCTACCTCAAACGGTTAAAAAGTTATGACCCATGTTATTTTTTTATTTATTGTAGGTCACAGGTCAAAATATTTTGTATAACTGGGAAGCCCTTGTCACAAGGAACCTACTTGCCAAATATGAAGGCTCTACCTCAAACGGTTAGAATGTTATGACCCATGTTATTTTTTTCTTTATTGTGGGTAACAGGTCAAGGTCACAGGTCAAAATATTTTGTTCAAGTGGGAAGTACTTGCCATAAGGAACCTACATGCCAAATATGAAGGCTCAATCTCAAACGGTTAGAAAATTATGATCAGTTTAATTTTTTTTCTTTAAAGTAAGTCACAGGTCAAGGTCACAGGTCAAAATTTTTTGTATGAGTGGGAAGCCCTTGTC
Organism: Lucinisca nassula; assembly: GCA_963580285.1. Lineage (NCBI taxonomy): Eukaryota > Metazoa > Mollusca > Bivalvia > Lucinida > Lucinidae > Lucinisca > Lucinisca nassula. The sequence continues at coordinate 12,502,596 of OY757014.1, read as the reverse complement.
ACAAGGGACCTATAGTTCGAACAAATTGATCTGAGACTGGTGAACTCTATTAACATAATTTCACACCCGACTGAATGCATATATTTATCTTCGTCGTTTTCCGAAGATGGCGATATTGTTATACAATGCAAAGAGGTCGGTAAATGGGTCGCTATTCACGAGATGCCGAAAATTCACAAGAAGTTTACGAAAGCCGAAGTATTAGGCAATAACATTAACTAATTTATTCTTTGCATAAAGGTCAGTCTCAGGTCAAATTGTTCGAACTTTACATGCCAAATATGAAGGCCCTACCCCAAACAGTTAGAAAGTCATGACGAATGTGTTTTTTTCTTTAAAGTAGGTCACAAGTCAAGGTCACAGGTCAATTTTTTTTGTATGAGTGGGAAGCCCTTGTCACAAGGAACCTACATGCCAAATATGAAGGCTCTATCTCAAGCAGTATAAAAGTTTTGACCAATGTTAAAGTTGTCCAACCAACAAACAAACCTACAAACAGACAGGGCAAAAACAATATGTCCCCCTATCACAACCAGGGGACATAAAAATTCTCCATATAAATTTACCTGTTTCAGGATAACTTTTAATATAGAATTTCTTTAAGAAATATAGTTCAAATAACTATTTTTTTCTGAAACAGCAATGATTCTTACTTGATAATGACATAATTAATCTTGCACCAATATTCAACAACATAAACCTTAAAGCACCAAGGAAAATTCTATAGCATACCTTTTTAGCCCACCTTGACAAAGTCCAGGAAGAGCTATTGCACTCACTACCCCTGGCATCGGCATTGGGGTCTGTGTCCGCATTTACATTACAGTTTTAACCCATTTAGTACCAGAAACCCCAAAACGGGTAGCCTGGCAAACAGTGCAGGCCCAGATCAGATGCCGCAGAACGCAGCGTCTGATCAGGGCCTCCACTGTTTGCTAAAAGTTCAGTCATTTTCCAAATAAATTTGATGAAAACACAACCTGACACCCCTAAATTTTGATATGAACACCTGCTATAATATATAAGGAGGAAGATTCTTGGTACAAAAAGGTCATTTTTCCAAACCATATGTGTTTGGTATGATGATAATATCTAATGTTAAAAAATTTATTCAGCAATACCCACTGGCCATGCCCATGAAGTCAAGGTCAGAACCGTAGAATTTTTATGTTAAAGTTTTTTTTTTTCAAATTTTTATGCTAAAGTTTTTTAACTGCTCATATTTTCCAAACCATATTTACAATGTGGTTCATATATTTGGTATGATGATAGATATAGATCCAAAATTTCATTCAGCAAATCCCCCTTGCATGTTCATGACCTCAAGTCAAGGTCACAGACTTAAGAATTTTTAATGTTAAAGTTTTTTAACAGTTCATACGATGGTTTGGGTTCATATCTGATCTGATGATAGATACCGGGGTATAGGTCAAATGTTTTATTCAGCTATACACCCACCCATGACTTCAAGGACAAGGTCACAGATTTAGCAATTTTTTATGGCAAAGATTTTTAGAGCTTATATTTTTCCAAACCATAAGATGAATTTGGTTCATATTTGGGATGATGATAAGATGTCGGTCCAAAGTTTTATCTAGTAATTCCATGCCCTTGCCCCAAAGGTCAGGGTCATGGGCACATGAATAATCTTCTTGGCAGATAATTAACCCATTGTATATACTGGTGGACTCTTCCACTGTTATATGTTGGACATGTTTATTTGTAATTTTAAGGTGTCGAGTCAGCTGTTTCATTTTCATTCTATTTTTCATGGAAAATCCTGTTAGCAAACAGTGTGGACCCTGATCAGATGGAATAGGATGGTCCAGATGGTTGAAAATGTTTGTGGGGCATTTTCATACTGTATGTTTAACAAACTGATAGAATTTTGACATGTTCATTTGTCATTTAATGGATGTCAGGTCAGTATTTCTTTGTTTTTATTCTACTTTTTGACAGCTAGGAATTCCAGTAAGCAATCACTGTAAGCCCTGATCAGATGCCGCATCATGCAGTGTCTGATCTGGGTCTGCACTGTTTGCTTATGTCCCTTTTACAAGTTCCAGGTAAGAATTGGTTAACCAAATGTATACTGGTGGACTCTTCCATTGCTATATGATGGACAAGTCCATTTGTCATATGAGGGGTGTCAGGTCTATATTTTTGGGGTTTTTCTATTTTTGTGGCATCTGATCTGGGCCTGCACCATTTGCCAAGGTACCCCTTTACAGGTTTCCCGTCTGCATTGGGTTAACCCGATGCCATTTCAGGTAAGAGACTGACATGGGAGTATTTTTGACGGATTTTAGCCTCCCTCGGTAGCTGACTGTGGTTATCAGGAGGACGCAGGTTCGATACCTGCCGGGATCGGCAACAATCTTTCGTGGAGAGTGATCATGAAATCTTTTCTTCTCTCCCTTCCGCTGATTCAAGAAAGGCAGTTGTCAGTTTCTGGTGAAAGAATGTGCACTGTACTGCACTTACGTATAAGCCTGGCCAGGAAAAGTGTGAATAGGTAAACTGACTGGCTCAAAAATGACCTAAAATAGTGTTGATTGGGCCGTTAAACTCCAATACAAACAAACAAACAAACATAAAAGGCAACTAGAATTTGTTTTTCTACAAAAACACAGATGTCTCCCCCGTTTTTGACTGTTAAGTATAACCTTGACATTGGAGGTATTGAGCTGGGTCTTGTGTGCAACACATCATCTAATGAAGATGAACAATGCATAGTAACTTTAAAAATGTTCATAGAAAAATTAAAAAAGTTATTGGCCGTAAACAAAAAAAGCACTTTTTTACCTTTGACCTCTAAGTATGGCCTTGGTCTTTGAGGTACAACACATCGTCTCATGATGGTTAACATTTCTGCCAAGTAATTTCATAATCCATCAAAGAATAAGGAAGTTATTGACTGTCCCTTTTTTTACCTTTGACCTCTAGGTATGACCTTGACATTGGAGGTATGGACCTTGGTCTTGCACATGACTCATGGTCTAATGACAGTGAACATTTCTGCATGGTTACTTTATAAAGTCCATCCAGAAATAAAAAAGGTTAATGACTGGACACAAAAAAACAAACATTTTTTTACCTCTGACCTCTTAGTATGACCTTGATCTTGGAGGTACCGACCTGGGTCTAGCGTGCACCACATCGTTTCATGATGGTTAACATTTCTGTCAAGTAATTTCACAATCTATCCAGGAAGAAGAAAGTTATTGACTGAACACTAAAAAAAGGCCCCTTCTTGTCCTTTGACCTCTTAGTAGGACCTTGACATTTGAGGTACCAACTTGAGTCATGCACACAACACATCGTCTCATGGTGGTTAACATTTCTGCCAAGTAATTTCAAAATCCATCTAAAAATAAGAAAGTTATTGACAGAACACAAAAAAGGCCCCTTTTTTACCTTTAACCTCTATGTATGACCTTGACCTTTCAGGTACCAAACTGGGTCATGCGTGCAACACATCATCTCATGGTGGTTAACACTTCTGCCTAGCAATTTCAAAATCCATCTAAAAATAAGAAAGTTATTGACCAAACACGAAAAAAGGCCCCTTTTTTACCTTTGACCTCTATGTATGACCTTGAAATTTTAGGTACCAAACTGAATCATGCATGCAACACATCTTCTCATGATAGTTAACATGTTTGCCAAGTAACTTCAAATTCTATCTAAAAATAAGCAAGTTATTGACAAAACCCGAAAAAAGGCCCCTTTTTTTACCTTTGACATCTAAGTATGACCTTGACCTTTGAGGTACCAACCTGGGTCATGCACCCAACACATCATCTTATATTGGTTGACATTTCTGCCATGTGATTTCAAAATCCATCTCAAAATAAGAAAGTTATCGACCAAATACAAAAAAAGGCCCCTTTTTGACCTTTGACCTCTAAGAATGACCTTGACCTTTAAGGTACCGACCTGCCTCATGCGCACCACACATCGTCTCATGGATGTTAATAATTATGCCAAGTAATTTTAAAATCCATCTCAAAATAAGAAAGTTATTCACTAAATACGAAAAAAAGGCCCCTTTTTTGACCTTTGATCTCTAAGTATGACCTTGACCTTTGAGGTACCAACCTGCCTCATACGCACCACACATCGTCTCATAGTTGTAAACAATTATGCCAAGTAATTTTAAAATCCATCTCAAAAAAAGAAAGTTATTGACCAAATACGAAAAAAGGCCCCTTTTTTGACCGTTGACCTCTAAGTATGACCTTGACCTTTGAGGTACCGACCTGCCTCATGCTCACCACACATCGTCTCATGGTTGTTAATAATTATGCCTAGTAATTTTAAAATACATCTCAAAATAAGAAAGTTATTGACCAAATACAAAAAAGGCCCCTTTTTTGACCTTTGACCTCTAAGTATGACCTTGACCTTTGAGATACCGACCTGCCTTATGTGCACCACACATCGTCTTATGGTTGTTAATATTTCTGCCAAGTAATTATAAAATCCATCAGAAAATAAGAAAGTTATTGACCGGACACGATTTGCCCATACATATACATACCGACAAACTTCCAAGGGAGATAATTCAAAAAGTATAAATGCGAGAGTTATAGTTCTTGTGCCATGCACGTCGTCTGATGCTGATTAATATTTATACCAAGTTTCATGAAGATAGCTCTAACGATTTTCAAGTTATAGAGTGGACAAGAAAGTGCGACAGACAGACAGACGGACAGACAGACCCCCGGGGGAAAAACAATATGTCTCTCCAAAAAAGAGGGGGAGACATAAAAATTTCCCTCTGGTAGCATTAATTGACAGAGACTCATCTGAATAAGCAAACATATTTACAAAAGTTATCTCCCTTTAAGTGTTTTCAGCCACCTCAGTCCGATATACTGCATAGTAATAATAATAATAATAATAATAATCGACCTTATTCATAGAGGGTAACACATTTAGTACTAGTACTTATCTTCCATGTGGCCCTCTTTTCCTGGGTAGAAACCAGTATTGAGCAATGTGGATAAAGTCTCTTGCTCAAGTAAACAGAAAAATGCACCCAACCAACCATTCTTAAACCTTTAGACCATGTGTTTCTGAGGAGGAGTCCTGGAGCTTTGGATTTGGAAGTGTCAGTGGTTCAGCAAAAATTACTGACAGGATGACAAACATTGTAGATCTGTAGAGATGGCTCATTATGAGTCATCTCGTCTGGTTCTACACTGGTTGCCTAGCTATCTGTCCTAGTCTACTGGGCTGAAAGGGTAAAACTGAAACAACAGGATGTCTCTGTTATCATATTTGTAGCGTATTATCTACACACGTCACTTCATACAATGTCAGGTACATGTCAGGGACAGGCATGATGCAATGACAACACCATTGTTTTCCTAATCCAGTAACATGCCCTGTAAGGACAATGGAACAGCATTTTATGAAGGAAGCCTACTTCTAGAAACTTGTGTGTGTGTGTGTGTGTGAATTCGGGTTTAACGTCGCTTTCAACAATTTTTCAGTCATATCACGACGGTTCTGGAAACTTGAATAAGCTTTCCTGGTATTTGTATCTTTTCAAAATAGGGTCTACTTTACAAGGAAAGAATTTGCTCCCAGAGAGAGCAAATTCTTTCCTTTAAAAGTAGCCCTCAACAGTGAGCCATTTCTTTCCTAAAGATAAATGAGGCTGATCATTTCATGCAGAAGTTAAAAGGTGTTCAGGAGTCTTACAAAATTATTGTTGGATATATCCATACTTGGAGCATATAATACTCTCAGAGAAGATTATATACTCCTGCAATACTAGAATATACATTGTTTTGTTTGTTTGATTTGAGGTTTACTGTCCACATCAACACTATTTAGGTCATTTTGGAGATGTTGCTTCCAATTTTGTCGGACTTTTACCTGACATTGTGATGACACACATCTCAATCTCTGCTGCCCAATAAAACTGATAGGGTTTAAATGCATGGACGGGCCGACTCTCACTACTTTACCTGGGCAGGCTAAGACCTGCAAAGCGGTTTACCAGTACTCATGTGTGGTTGTTTTCAGCTCTGTGTGGAGGCTTCATGCAGTCCAATCTATTTCTCCAAGCCCCAATGGGCAGGGGCCAGAATATACATTGTAATTATAAACAAGAGCACCAAAAAGTCCTGATCACTCCCCTTTGCATTATTTGATCAGTTTGTTCCCAACGTGAGTGACATTGACCTTGGTTCTTTTGAGGGCAGAAAAAAAGCCAGAGCAGCAGTTCTTGCCCACTACAAAGAAGCATTAGTGCTCAATATATACCTATGAAGTTTGATCCACCTATTCCATGTTGACAGGAGCTATGGGCCAAAAAACATTTATCACATATAAAATAGCAGGTAACACAATACCAAAACTGGTCAGTGAAAAGTTTCTTGGCCACAATATTCTTTCTTAAGTGCTCTATGCAACTGTAAAATTTTGTCAAGATATACTAAAGGAGCTTAAGGTAAACAAGAGCACCGCAAGCGGGTGCCAACGCTCGTCTGCAGTTTCTTTTAGAAAACAAAAGTTCTGAGTCAAATCAAATTGCAAGATGGAGTTATAAAACTTGTAGGGAATGTAGCTCTTGTGATGGTGAGTATGTGTATGAAGTTTCATGAAGGTAGGCCAAATACTTTTGGAAATATGGTCAAGGTTAAGTTTTTTGGTTAATTTTTCGAAAAATAGGTCAAAGTTCAAAGGTCAAGGTCACAGGTCAAAAAGCGTGGTATGACTGAAAAGGTCTTGTCCCAAGGAACATTCATGTGAAGTTGGAAGGCTCTGTTGTGAATAGTATTGAAATAAGAGACAAAAACAATTTAAAAAAAACGGAGAGAAAAGGGGAGATAATTCAATCAAATTGCAAGATGGAGTTATAAAACTTGTAGGGAATGTAGCTCTTGTGATGGTGAGTATGTGTATGAAGTTTCATGAAGGTAGGCCAAATACTTTTGGAAATATGGTCAAGGTTAAGGTTTTCGGTTAAATTTTCGAAAAATAGGTCAAAGTTCAAAGGTCAAGGTCACAGATCAAAAAGTGTGGTATCACTGAAAAGGTCTTGTCCCAAGGAACATTCATGTGAAGTTTGAAGGCTCTGTTGTGAATAGTATTAAAATGAGAGCAAAAAATGTGTTTCAGAAAAAAATTGGAAAAGGGGAGATAATTCAGCCAAAATCAACAATGTTGTTATGGTCCTTAGTCAAAATGTAGCTCTTGTGACGATGAGTGTGTGTATGAAGTTTCATGAGGCTAGGTCTAATACTTTTTAAGTTACAGCCAAGGTTAAGTTTTTTTGGAACGACGCAGGACGACACAGGACGACGCAGGACGACAACGCAGACGCCGGAGTGATGACAATAGCTCGAAAGTTTTTTTTCAAAAAACAGACGAGCTAAAAAGACAAAAAAAAAAACAAACAAACAAGATGTGTTTGTGAAACACGAACATGTCCCCCGGCAAGGTCATTTTTTTCAAAGTTGGTCACAGGTCAAAGTCAAGGTGACAGGTCAAAAGTTTTTGTAGGCATGGGAAGCCCTTGTCACAAGGAATCTACATGCCAAATATGAAGGCTCTGCCTCAAACGGTTAGAAAGTTATGACAAATGTTATTTTTATTCTTTAACATCACATGAACAAGTCCGTGAAATTAACACCCTCCTAAACCTCACTATATATAGAGAAAACTGGGGTCTACGGGGGTATGTGTTATTTTTCTTATTTCTACTCCAAGATATAGATTGTGGCTACTCGTTAGAACCGCCTCAATGAGGCGGTTCTAACAAGCACCCACAACCTGTTTTCGCAGTATAAATAAGAAAATTATCACAGATTTTCATCAGAAAAGTAGCCATTTTGGGGCTGTGAAAAATGGACAATGTCGCAGGGGCGTGTTATCGTAATGAACAAGGTCTCAAAGTCACAGGTCAAAATTTTTTGTAACAGTGGGAAGCGCTTATCACAAGGAACCCGCATGCCAAATATGAAGGCTCTATCTCAAACAGTATAAAAGTTATGACCAATGTTAAAGTTGTTCAACCAACAAACAGACAGGGCAAAAACAATATGTCCCCGCTATAGCAACCGGGGATTTTTACATACCAGTACCAAGGGTAGCCAACTCAAGAACAAGACTGATTAAAGTGAATTCCTTGGCCATAACCCATTGCATGCAGGAAACCCCTAAAGGGGTATTTTGTCAAACAGTTCAGGCCCAGGGTCACTGAATGACCCTGACCTTGAACATTCAAACAAGTTCATATTAGGCCTACTTTTATTTCAACAAGAATTCCCCCAAAATGCTATGTCGCGCCTGTGTGGGCGCAAAGTCATCCAACCATGATATGTAGGTCAAGGTCAAACATAGATGCTTGCACAAAAGATTCCATTCTAAAATGCAAGCTTGTACTTAGTATCATTAATGAAGCTCTAATAATTCTTGAGAAATAAACTTGACCATTAGGGTGAACGCCAGGGTGGTCGCAATATTTTACGAAGTCAGTGAACCATGAAATGTAGATCAATGTCAAAAATGGATGCTTGTATTCAGGTTGCCATCCACAGATACAAGTTTGTACCACATATCATTAATGAAGCTCTTATAGTTCTTGAGAAATAAACTGGACCATTAGGTGAACGCTAGGGTGGTCGCAATATTTTACAAAGTCAGTGAACCATGAAATGTAGGTCAAGGTCAAATATGGATGCTTGCATGTAAGTTGTCATCCCCAGATACAAGTTTGTACCAAGTATCATTAATGAAGCTCTTATAGTTCTTGAGAAATAAACTTGAACCTCAGGGTGAACGCTAGGGTGGTTGCAATATTTTACAAAGTCAGTGAACCATGAAATGTAGGCCAAGGTCAAATATGGATGCTTGCATGTAAGCTGTCATCCCCAGATAAAGTTTGTACCAAGTATCATTAATGAAGCCCTTATAGTTCTTGAGAAAAAAAATTGAACCTCAGGGTGAATGCTAGGGTGGTCGCAAATGTTGACGCCTTGACAAACAGACGGATGGAAAACCGGGCGCCTATATCGCCCCATGCTAATAGCAGGCGCGACAAAAACAACAATACTTTTGGATAAATGCCCTGTTTTACCATTTTTTATTTAAAAGCCTAAAGGATTAAATTGAAATTGCTGTAAAATAGGTCATGGTCAACCTAGATTCATCAATTATATAACTTTCCTATGGAAAAAATTAAGTACTTTTTGCTACGTGCCAAGTTTCATGGTTGTCTTGACTTTTGGTTCTGGAGAAGATTTTTTAAAGGTGCATTATTGAGCTACCTGGTCTCAATTTTTTTTTTCTGGTTTTTATCTTCAATTCATACTCCTTTGTCATGTGTACACTTTTGGAGCCAAATACAGCTTCAGAACTTTGTGAATATGGTCATTTTCATTCGTGTTAACCCATCGCTCTGAACATGTGTTGGGAATGTCTGTTCTAAAAATAAATCTGTCACTTTACACATACATGGCGACAGTATCGTCTCTGAGTGTCGTTACTTATGGCATGGTATTCAGCGTCATATTTTTTTCCGATTCAGGCATGGCCTAAGCAAACAAGGCCAAAAATGAACGTCGCATAACGTCATATATGGGGATTCTATTTTTGTCACGAACTAAAAATAGATCTTACTAGTGTTCGAAACCTAGTTAGGGAATCCCTCTCAAACTCATTTACCTGTCATCATAATTGTTCACATTTTTGCATAAAATGCATTCATTTGTATTGTTTTAAAGAAAAATACCGGCTATATGTATATTATTTTTGGAAGCATTTTTCACCGATAGCTCAATAATGCACCTTTAACGGTTCTTTTACCACACATTGTATATGGGCATGGCTGCCATCTGAGCCATGTGACCAGGACCAGTAATACAACATTTTGTTTATGTGAGGCATAGATATTCTATATAAAATCTTTCTCCAATTGGTCCTATGATTTATGAGATGTTTATCCTTGGGCCATTGTCTTTTTATGACCCTGACCATTGACACTCATAGAGGGACCAACTTTCATTTCATAAATAAACTATGTCGGTTTTTGGATAAATGTACTGGTTAAAAATCCTAAGCCACCAAATATGACCTTGCTGTGGAAAGGTGAAGGTGAATACAGGGTTATCATTTAAATAACTTCTGTAGGGCTCAAGTCCCTTTTGCTGTAAGCCAGGTCTCAAGGTCATCAGACTTACATTTTTTTTCCACATATGTGCCTGGCTGCCATCTTGGTCATGTGACCAGGACAAGTAATATAAAATTCTGTCTCTGTGATACATTTCTATAGAAAATACATATATAACTCCTACTGGCACAGTGGTCAAATCATCATACCAAATATGAACCAAATCCATCATATGGTTTGGAAAATATGAGCTCTAAAAAACTTCAACATTAAAAATTTCCGGGTCTGTGACCTTTGTCTTGAGGTCATAGGCATGGGCGGAGGTATTGCTGAATAAAACCTTGGACCTATAACTATCATCATTCCAAATATGAACCAAATTCGGTTTGGAAAATATGTGCAGTTAAACAACTTTAACATAAAAAGTTTCTAAAAACCTTTAACATAAAAATTCTAAGTTCGTGAACTTGACCTTAAGGTCATGGGCATGGGTGAGGGTATCACTGAATTTGTTTGTTTGATTTATGGTTAAACGTCCCCCTTTACACTGTAAAGGTCATTTTGGAGACGCTGCTTCCAATTTTGTGGGACTTTTACCCAACATTGAGATGAAATGAAATCTGAAGCCCTGCCACCCAATGAAACCAATAGGGTTTATAAGCATGGCTGGGCCGACTCGCACCGCATTGCCTTGACAGGCTTAGAGGATCTAAGCCTGCCCAGGCAAAGCGGTGCAAGTTGGACCGTCCAAACCTATTTATAGACCTTATTGGTTTCATTGGGCGGCAGGGCTTGAGACGTCCTTTAATCTCAATGTCGGGTAAAAATCCCACAAAACTGGAAGCAATGTCTCCAAAATGACCTTTACAGTGTTGACCCAGTACATGCTTTGGAAAATATGAGCTCTTAAACAACTTTAATGTAAATGTGGATGCCCACGCTAACACCAATGCCTATGCCAACAGAGATGCTAATGCATTAGCTCTTCCTGGATTTTGTCCAGGACAGCTTACCAAGTTTTCCCCCATGTCAAAAGTAATGAGTGTGTCTAACCCCTGAAATCCATAACCTATCGGACCTATGTTGAACCAAATCCATCATATGGGTTGGCAAATATGAGCTCTAAAAACTTTAACATTAAAAATTTCTAAGTCTGTGACCTTGACCTTGAGGTCATGGGCATGGATGGGGTTATTGCTGAATATAGCTATCATACCAAATATGAACCAAATTCATTGTGTGGTATGGAAAATACATGAAGTTAAAAAACTTTTAAACTAAAATCTTCTAAAAACCTATAACATAAAAATTCTCAATTTAGGTCATGGGCATTAGGTGGGGTATCTCTGAATAAAACTTTGGACATATTTCTATCATCATACCAAACTTGAACCAATTGCGGTTTCACTAATTATTTCTGGGCAACTGGAACAAATGACATTCTAATACATTTGTTTTTATTTTTTTTTTTTTTTCAGGGAAAATCAGACTTGAAAATTTCATGAAATATCAAATTTAGGCAGATGATTCATGAGAAATGTCAAGCAACAGAGAGACAGTTCACATGAAATGTTCATCCTAATTTTTTTCCAAACAATAATGTTTGATTCATGTTTGTCGGGTAAAAGTCCAATAAAAATTGGAAGCAGCGTCTCCAAAATGACCTATACAGTGTTGACAGGGCTGTTAAACCTCAAATCAAACAAACAAACAAACAAACAAACAAACAAACAAATTGACTCATGTTTCCTACTCTTGTGAGTGGTGCTTTTAGGGTTCAAGGGAAAAATTTTTGACAACTTGATTGGTAAACTTTGATCTTTCAAGGACTGTGAACACCCCTGCCCACTGGGGCTTGAAGAAATAGATGGGCTGCATGATGCTTCCACGCATAGCTGAATCTGACCGCACACGAGTACTGGTAAACCGCTTAGAGTATCTAAGCCTGCCCAGGCAAAGAGGTGCGTGTCAGACCGTCCATGATTATAAACCCTATTGGTTTCATTGGGCGACAGGGCTTGAGATGTCATTTCATCTCAGTGTCGGGTAAAAGTCCCACAAAATTGGAAGCAACGTCTCCAAAATGACCTTTATAGTGTTGACGGGGACGTTAAACATCAAATCAAACAAACAAATCAAGGACTGTGAAAAATTCTAAAGCTCATAACAATCTGTTTATCACAAGCAAAAGAGGCTTGACATTTCATGTGAATTGTCTGCCCAGCAGACAATTCACATGAAATTTCAAGCCTTATTTTTTTTAAAAATAAGCAAAAAAATAAATACTTTCAAAGTGGTGATTAGCACTTTAGGGTTAACATTGAGTGGGATACAATGGCTACATTATACCTGCTACTATAACTGTCCATGAAAAAAGAAAGATGAAAGAAAGATTCATCTGTCACTAATCAATAAAAAGATCTTTCCAAAAAAAGAGACAGCAACTCCTATCTGACTTTAATAACTAAAATGAACCATCCTTATGTATTAACAAAACTGGAGTACTCTATATTGTTTGTGCAATCAGATAAAAGTGCATTATCAAAAAGATACAATAACATTGACCAATCCAGCTCAGTGAATATATCAGAAAAATATTTGCACACATGATTCAATCAAATCAGCCATGACATGCATGAATAGCCATAATATTCCAGATAACCTGAAAGATGCCAATCACAACAATTGTTGTTTGCTTTGTTTGTTGAGGTTTAATGGGCATGCTTAGTCCTTCTAAACGGTATACCAGTACTCATGTGGGGTCAGTTTCAGCTCTGCGTGGAGGCATCATGCAGCCCATCTATTTCTCCAAGCCCCGATGGACGGAGCTGACGTCTGCTTGGTCATTTGCTGGTAACTTTAAAATTTTAGTCATTTTGCAAATAGTGTGGACCCTGATCAGACTGCTCCTCTAGAAGCAGTCTGATCAGGGACCACACACACCATCTGCCTGTACACAAAAATATGTTTTAAAAGATGCAACAGATGGCATAAACAGACAACATTTTCAGATGTTGTTTTCCATGGCATTTTAAAGGATGAAGTGCAGTAATGAGGATAGTTTCTCCATAACAAGGGGGACCAGAGGGCCCTGATTCACTCACTTGAATGTCACTGTCTCTAGTAAATCGTATTTTTAGCTCTGGTGGCCATCTTGTTTGTCAGAGCGGAACGATCTATGGAGTCACCTAGTCAACATTCCTGTGAAGTTTGATTCAAATTGACCCAAGGGTTTAGGTGGAGTTTGCGTTTGAAGCAAATTTACAATGTTTCTCTATTTTTAGTTCTGGCAGCCATATTGTTCATTGGAGAGGGATCATTTTAGCTATTTTGGTAGAGGGTCATCTAAGCAACTTTCCTACGAAGTTTGAATGAAATTGGCCCAAGGGTACAGGAGGCGTTGTCCTTTGAAGATTTTTTTTCTATTTTTAGCTCTGATGGCCATTTTGTTCGTCAGAGCGGAATGATTTTAGCTATTTTGGTAGGGAGTCACCTAGGCAACATTCCTGTGAAGTATTGGCCAAAGGGTTTAGGGGAAGTTTGCGTTTGAAGCAAATTTACATTTTTCTATTTTTAGCTCTGGCAGCCATTTTGTTCATTGGAGCGGGATCATTTTAGCTATTTTGCTAGAGGGTCATCTGAGCAACATTCCTATGATGTTTGAATGAAATTGGCTCAAGGGTACAGGAGAAGTGGTCATTTGAAGATTTTTTCTATTTTTAGCTCTGGTAGCCATCTTGTTCATCAGAGTAGAACGATTTTAGCTATTTTGGTAGAAGTCTCCTCATAATATTCTGGTGAAGTTTCAATCAAATTGGCCCAAGGTTTAGGATGAGTTCGTGTTTGATGCAAATTTACGATGTTTTTCTATTTTTAGCTATGGTGGCCATTTTGCTCATCAGAGCGAGATCATTTTAGCTATTTTGGTAGAGGGTCATCTAAGCAACATTCTTATGAAGTTGAATGAAATTGGCCCAAGGGTACAGGCGGAGTTGTTGTTTGATGATTTTTCTATTTTAAGCTCTGGTGGCCATCTTGTTCATCAGAGCGACACAATTTTAGCTATTTTGGTAGGGAGTCACCTATGTAACATTCCTGTGAAGTTTAAATCAGATTGGCCCAAGGGTAAAGGAAAAGTTTTGGTTTGAAGCAAATTTACAATGTTTTTCTATTTTAGCTATGGTGGCCATTTTGCTCATCAGAGCAGAACTATTTTAGCTATTTTGGTAAAGGGTCACATAAGCAACATTCTTATAAAGTTTGAATAAAATTGGCTGAAGGAACAGGAAAAGTTGTTGTTTAAAGATTTTTCTATTTTTAGCTATGGTTGCCATCTTGTTTATCAAAGCGGAAAGATTTTAGCTATTTTGATAGGCAGCCACCTAGGCAACATTTCTGTCAAGTTTGAATCAAATTGACTTGTGTTTAGAGGAGTTCACATTTGAAGCAAATTTATGATGTTTTTCTATTTTTAGCTCTGGTGGCCATTTTGCTCAGGGAGCAGAACCGTTTTAGCTATTTTAGTAGAGGGTCACCTAAGCAACATTCCTATGAAGTTTGAACTAATTTGGCCCAAAGGTTCAGGAGAAGTTGTGGTTTAAAGATTTTTCTATTTTTTAGCTCTGGTGGCCATCTTGTTTATCGAAGCGGAAAGATTCTAGCTATTTTGGTAGGGAGCCAACTAGCCAACATTCCTGTGAAGTTTGAATCAAATTGGCCCAAAATATATAGGAGGAGTTCGTTTAAAGATTTTTCATTTTTTAGCTCTGGTGGCCATCTTGTTCATTGGAGCGGAATGATTTTAGCTATTTTTGGAAAGTCACTTAAGCAACATTCCTGTGAAGTTTGATTGAAATTGGCCCAAGAGTTTAGGAGAAGTTAGCATTTAAAGCAAATTGTTGATGCCGCACGACACATGACGCACTATGGACGATGCACGACGGTCAGTGACCAATCACAATAGCTCACCATAAGCACTTTGTGCTCTGGTAGGCTAAAAACATGTGTTGAGGTGATTTTAGCAAGAGATTACAACATAGCCCTGTAGCTAATAACCAGTACAGGTCATAGAATCAATGTTGAAACAACATTTTCTCTGTGTTTCAAAATTTCAATGTTGACTCAACATTAGCCCATTACATTGGTGAATTTTCTGAAGGGGTACCTTTGCAAACAGTGCAGGCCCAGATCAGACGCCGCAGAACATGGCATGTTCTGCAACGTATGATCAAGGCCTGCACTATTTGCTAACAGAATTTTCCGTCAAAAATAAAATAAAAACGAGAAAAATTAGGGTCCACAATGTTTGCCTGCATGCAAAAATATGTTTAAAAAGTTTGCAAGAAGATTCAGCAGACAAAATAAACAAATGTTTTTCAAGATGCATTTTTTCTTAGCAGCTTAAGAGCAAAAAGGGAGACAACTTTAGTGACTTTGTACACCTAGTTCTATTTGAATCCTCAGGGAGCAAATTCTATACTTTGTGAGTAGACCCTATTGATTCCCCCTTGATGATGTAATCCATTTCTCTTTTTCTGGCTTAAGCCCCTGCCCATAGGGGCTTGAAGAAATATATGGGCTGCATGATGCTTCCACGCAGAGCTGAATCCGGCCCACACACTTGTACTGGTAAACCGCTTAGAGGATCTAAGCCTGTCCAGGAACCGCGGTGCGAAGCGGACTGTCCATGCTAATAAACCCTATTGGTTTCATTGGGCGACAGGGCTTGAGATGTCATTTCATCTAAATGTCGGGTAAAAGTCCCACAAAATTGGAAGCAACATCTCCAAAATGACCTTTACAGTGTTGACGGGGATGTTAAACCTCAAATCAAACAAAATCTTTTTCTGGCAACTGCATCCCATGCAATATTGATTACTTTCCCCAGATATTTTCTGATCTCACTTGACGTTTTCAAAATTTGGAGAAAATACAGTAGACAGTTTAACTCGTGCTTGAGCATGTTTGCTCCTGATCCAGTCCATTTCATAGTGATGTAAAACAAACAACTTTCAAGTACATCCTACATATCAGATAACAAACCCAGGGGCCAGTTGTTCAAAACTAACGACGTCGTTAGTTAACGTATCGTTAAAACTTTGATCATTTAATATGCTTATATTTTTGCTGAAGAAATGTGAGCAGCTTTTGCAGACGCAAAAGCTGCTCATATTTTTTCAGCAAAAATACCAAAATTTACGATATTGTTCTTGCTAGAAGAGTTAACAATATGACCACTAACGAGTTCGTTAAGCTAACGATGCTTTGAACAACTGGCCCCAGAGAACTACAATGTCATCCTGACATTTTTCAGTTGAGTATTTTTTTTTTTATATTTTCCCTATGTCAGCTTGTTGAGGCAGATCAAGCAACATGTTGAGGCAGAACAAGTTTTCTTGCACACCAGACAAGGAAATCCGTGATTTTACCCTGGGATAGAAATTTATGTTCTGACCCTGGTGTTCCGACCCAGGCAACTAACATTCATGGGCTTCAATTCTATTCAACTGCCGGAACTACTTCCGCACTACTTTTATTTTGTAAACAATATACATGTGCGAGCTGTCAAAACTAACCAGAGCTGTTGTGCAAGAAAAAGAATCCAATATGGATTTCTGTTGTAGATGGGCGTTTCCAACCCTCGGAATGAACGTGCTGAGCGGAACCGAGGCGTAGCCTCGGTTCCGCTCAGCATGGTCATCCCTCAGGTTGGAAACGCTCATCTACAACAGATACCCATATCAGATTCTTATATTCTTGCACACCAGTCAAGGATATCCGCGATTTTACCCTGGGATAGAAATTTATGTTCTGACCCTGGTGTTCCAACCCCAAATCGAATATAATCGCGTGTTTGATAAATGCACTGGTTGAATACGACCTTGTGTGCGCCGTCGTTAAGGTTGACCTCATGCACGATCCGTGACGTCACTTTACATTCATGCAGTGTCAACACAATATGGCGGTTGGTAACCGAAATGACTGCAGCATTGAAATTCCGCGCTAAGAAATGGAAGGTATGCAAGAAAAAGAATCCAATATGGATGTGAGGGGTGGATAGAAAAATCCGTCCCTCGGGATCACTGTTTGGCATCACTCGGCAAGCCTCGTGATGCCGGACAGTGACCCTTGGGATGGATTTTTCTATCCACCCCTCACACCCATATAAGATTCTTATAATATCTTGAAGAAGAACAAGCGCCTTGCTGGGGCGGAACAAGTGCCTAAAATCTATAATTTGAGGAAAAACAAGGAAAATAATGCTAACTGTTAATATCCTAAAGAACACAACATTCCCTACCTTTGCAAACAGTGTAGATCCAGATCAGATGGCTTCTGAAGAAGCTATCTGATCTGTATCTGAACTGTTTGCCATGCAGTTTGTAAACTGAACAAATACAAGTAATTTGATTGGTTTATACTCAGAAATAGGTGTGGCCAAATAAATTTATTCAGCAGGATAAGGGTTAACCTATACAAACCCCACTTTTCCTATAAAATTGGGTAATCATTATACAAAGTTATTAACATGATGATTTACTGATAAACAGATTGCCATCTTGGAATATTTACTTTCCCATCCCATTGTTCAAAAACAATCATAGATTTCACATTGTTAGAAAAAGATTACAATCAGGAAGGCGATATTAACCCATTTTATACAGAAGACTCCAAAATGGGACACTGGCAAACATGCAGGGCTGTATAGGGCGGCATCTCATCAGGACATGAGGACCATGTGGTCCTGATAACTCCCCTGAGCCCTAAGTCCTGAGCACTATTTTATTACTTTTTTACCCATTTGAGTAACCAGTAAAGATACATGTACTTTTTCAGCTGGCTGTTTCTACCCAACCTTATCTCCAGAACTAGCATTTTTGAGATGAATATTGTTTTACATTTTCCTTATTTTTGCTATAAACATAGATTGTGGGTGCTAGCTAGAACTGCCTCATCTATGTTTTGGTGCCAAAATAGGGAAAATAATGTACCATAATGAAGTATTGGGACAAATAGGCTTAAACAAACAGTCTGATCAGGATCTACACAGTTTGCCATTCGGTCTGCATCTTTTTGACTCCTTGCTGGATAGTGAAACAAATTTATTAAAATCTTAGGAGAATATTCATTATACAGTCTTGCTAACAGGACGATTTATTGTTAAAGAGATTGACATCTTAGAATATTACTGGGTTCCTTTGTTCAAAAACAGTCACAGATTTCATATTGTTTGAAAGATAAGATAAGAAACAGGAAGGCATTAATTATTAACTCATTAGAAAACCCTGAAATGGCAACAGTGCAGACCTACAACATGCACTGTAGAAGATGGCATCTGATCAGGATAATCACCGTTTCAAAAAAGTGAAGTCAATTTCCTACACAAAGGGGGTCTTTCATTTGTGCCCATGCATGTTTTTTTCTTTAAACGTTGTATATTACTAACTCAGCATATACAACCTATAAAAATGTATTTAATAAATTATATAAATCAAAGTAGGAATCACGAGGCCACTCTAACTGACTCCCGCCATGAGCTGGTGTCTGTCTCTAAACAAGTGCGTCTTAAATCTTCTGTTTTATTTAGTTTCAAGATTTGTGTACTGGATTGAATGCAGAACTCCATAGGCATTCCTTAATTTCCTTTGATACTAAAAAACCTTTTGAATTAATTAAAGTTTACATTTTCTGATAAAATAATTATCAAAAATTTCATTTTTTAATTAAAATTTTTAAAAAAATTCAAAATTCAATCCCTAAGATAAATATGTTCTAGTCTTTGTCAAGATTTCATTTTGCTAGGAAAACTTGCCATATGTATCTTCTTTAGCTATGCTAAATTTCATGAAAATCCGAAACCGGTAACACTGTAGTTTTACAACTTTAATGGATGTAAGTCAGTTCTGCAAAATTTACTATTTTATTGAAATCATCCAAGAACCTTACGAAAAGGCAATTCGTAACACTTACGTAAAAAAAATGAGATTATACAAATCAAAATGAATACATATTGAGCTGATCTAGCTTATAAACTATTAAAATACCATGAATTTCTGATATTTTCCTTTCATTTATACACTATGATCTATCCAGAATAGTAGATAGTAAAACACTAAATCAAAAGGTATTCTAATCAACAAATTAGGCTTAACAACATATATTGCTTTTATATTAGCAGCAAAATTATTATGAACATGTGCAACTTTATTTAATTACTTTGCATAAGTCATGCTACTCGAATAGGTGTAAGGCAAGGAGATCCATTATTTTCATTTCCATACCAAGCTGGTATGCAAGGACGCAATGGTCATTGGTTTGTTGTTACTAGTAAAAATAGTTCTGTTGATAAATCCATGGCCAGATTAAGCCTTAGATATACTTGAGATGTCTTTATGAATGCTGGATTATTATCCTAACAAAAAAGTTACAGTAATTATTGGTTAGTATTTCCAAAAATCGAAATGTCACTGATATTGGGTTTCTGTTACAAAAGATTTCATTGATGGCTGAGGCGCAGAATATTTGGTGTAAACAAAGCTGTTCCATGACCTAGAGAAATTTTGCTGTTAGACAGGGAGAGAAAAAGTTTCCTTCCATATAGTACACATACATTAATATGTCTCTTTTCTGCATTGGTATTGTAATTGTTGACGTTTCTTGAGTGTCTTATTTTTTCTATTTACTTTGTCAATATAGTGGTTAATTTATCGGAAGCGAGCCTTTAGTATTTTTCTCTAGTTGTAAAACTTTCAACCACTTCTTGAATGTTTCTGCTGAATGCAAGTTCACTTTTTTTAAGCACTGTTCTTGCTTGCTTTTTGTTCATTAATAATTACCAGAACATTTCTGTACAATGTATCTCTCAGCTTAGAAAGAGCATTGTAGTGTTTGGACAGAAAAAAAGCATCACAATGTATTGACTGAAAATAATTTAAAATCCTATGAGTAATGCGATAACTACTCACTGATTGAATAATTAGTATCAACAGTTTAGATGCTTTTATGGGTGGAGTAAGTTAATTGTATCAATTCCTGATCTTTGTTTTACTTCTACTTTGATATCTTACATAATGTGCTTTGTAATTGCTGCAACAACTGCTGAGATAGGTAAATAAAGTGAAAGACCTGTACAAATATATAGACAACACAATCACGATCACATGAGTTTTGGAACACTGACAAATGTACGACCATGTGAATTCTAAAACCAAATTCAAAGGGCTTTGGAATACAGCTTCATGAAGCCGTTTGATTTCGTTCATAGGGGCTATACAAAAAGATAGATTGGCTAGTGCCTATGCAGATACAAATTCTGAAAACTTAATGTCCAGGAAAAGTAATCTCAAGTGTTATTGATTTTCCCTAGAGTAAACATTTCTTTTTAAATGAACAGTTAGGGTTAAATAAACAGACAATAGTTGAACTTGAGAGTCATTTATCTCTAGTCGGATAAAAAATCTCACAAAATCTGAAG
This sequence comes from Lucinisca nassula, assembly GCA_963580285.1. NCBI lineage: Eukaryota > Metazoa > Mollusca > Bivalvia > Lucinida > Lucinidae > Lucinisca > Lucinisca nassula. Next base: position 12,481,993 of record OY757014.1, on the reverse strand, counting down.
CAGCATCTAAAGTGACTGGTATGTTGTTGATTTGAATGTTAAATCTAAACATCACCTTAGCACCATTACCAGATTAGACATGAAAGACAGAAAGAAAACTGTGGACATGATTACATGGGTGCGTTTGGTGACGTTTGTCATCAAAACCTTTGCGGTATAGTTCTGTAGACAAAATAGTTTGTTCCATAGGGGGCAAATTTACCGAAATGGATGTTTTGAAATAATACTTATAATTATGCTATGAACTACTTACACAAACCATACGATATTATAGCCATCCAAATTGAAAGCAATAGTAAAGTATTATTAAACAGCATGACCAAACCATGATAATCATATAATTTCACATTTTGCTGAATCAGGACTATCAGTATTCAGTCTGTTACAACACAATGTTACCGGTCTTCAATTTCCATCAAAATTCATCAACATGTTCCTAAGATATGTGGGTAGTTTTTATGCTAAAATCGTGTCTTGACAAAAATTGGAACATGGTAAAAATGCATATAAAATTTTAATGAATACAAAAATAGGAGCTGAAATATGGGGACACCATCAACGAAAACTGAATGCCCAGCCACTATTACTAGAAATATGAGGCCATTCATAGTATCAACTAACTCACCAATTATGGCTTTAATTCATAAAACAAAGCAGCATTAGATATATGAAACTCTAAATACTGTAGACAAGTTTGTATGAGAGTACCCTCTGTTGTGATAGAGGCTGCATAAAATATGTAATAAATTTACTACGGAAATAAAATTTAAAAGTGAATGCATCGTAATTATAATGGTTATACCCAAGGCAATTATTGTGCATAATTTCACCAAAATCCAAGCGTGGGCAGAAACCAATGCAAATTTCCTATACCTTGAAAGACCCCCTTTCTAAAAATAACAGCCTGCTATATAAAGCAGTGCATAAGGGATTACCGGTAAGGAACTGGATTTTTTTTTTTTCACAAGGGAGATTACCAAACAACAACGACACCCACAGCTGTGATTCTTGCTCATGACTTGTGTACAAGTGTACCAAGTACCATCAATAAACAGTGAAATCCCGCTATTAAGACCACCTAAAATTTAGGCTTATTCTTCTTTAAAAAGTTTATTTAGAAGGTTGCAGTTTTTTTTCTTTGTGCTTTCTGCATACAGTGTCCTCTGGTTTAGAGACCACCTTTGGGAATGTTCAAAAGTGGTCTTAAAGACCACTTTTGAACAGTTCCAAGGGTGGTCTTAATATAGGAATTTTACTGTATCTCAAAGGGTTTTGGACTTATGGCGATCACAGTTGTGATTCTTGCTCATGACATGTGTACAACTGTACCAAGTACCATCGATATATCTCAAAGGGTGTCAGAATAATGATCATCACAGAGTTATATTTTCAGGTGAGACTACTCAAATGCCATGGGATGGTAGCACCCAGAGTTGTGGTTCTTGCATATGGCATTCCTTCTATACCTCATATACAAGTGTACCATGTATCATCAAGAGTGCTTGAGTTATGGCAATCACATGGTTATAATCATCATTAGGGATAACTAAAATATCAAGGCACCCAGAGTTGTGGTTCTTGCAAATAAAATGCTTTCTCACTCTCTTGTACAACTTACCAAGTACCAACAATATATCTCAAAGGGTATTTAAATTATGGTCATCAAAAGGTTGTGTCTACTCACGGACATATGAATGGACAGGCTGATGGCAGGGATTATCACTGTATATATTCCCTGAACCTATTTGTTTGGGGATAAAATGCGACTCTTTCAAAATATAAGGTGGTGTTAATTCAGGATAATACCACTCTCTACCACGTGTGAGACGCCAAGTTCTGCAACGGAAGGTCAGGTGGTTTTTCTCCGGGTACTCCGGTTTTCGCCCACCTCTGATTAACGATCGGCTCGATATGAGTGAAATAATCTTGAAAGGGCCGTAAAACCCAAAAAAAAAAAAAAAAAAAAAAAAAAAAATACCACTCTCTAGGCTAATTCAGCAGATGACAAATTGTTGATATTTTTCTTATTTTTCCCAGAAAACAGGACTTGACATCTCATGCAAATTGTCTCCATAGGTGACAATTTGCATGAGATGTCAAATCCTGTTTTCTGGGCCTATGAAGACAATTTGCATGAGATGAGAAAATTAGAAAAATATTTCAAAATGTCGTCTGCTGCTAAAAAAATACCCAGCATGCAGCATGTTAATAAGTCAATGTCATTCTGATCTGTGATGGATCTATAGGACAGGAGCCAGTAATGGTTTCTTGAGAAGACATGCACAGTCTAACCCAAGGTTTTACTGACTGCACGTTATTAAACAAGTTTAATCAGACTTTTAACCCTGAACCATTCAATGCCAGAAACTAGTTTTCCACAGCAGAATACTACTGTCCAAGATGGGATGACTAGTAAATCACCGCCCATCGGGGCTCGAAGAAATAGATGGTCTGCATGATGTTTCCACGCACAGCTGAAACAGACCTGCACACGAGTACTGGTAAACCGCTTAGAGGATCTAAGCCTGCCCAGGCAAAGCGGTGCGATTGTCAGACCGTCCATGCTTATAAACCTATTGGTTTCATTGGGGGACAGGGCTTGAGATGTCATTTCATCTCAATGTCGGGTAAAAGTCCCACAAATTGAAAGCAACGTCTCCAAAATGACCTTTACAGTGTTGACGGGGACGTTAAATCTCAAATCAAACAAACAAGTAAATCATGGGAGATAATCCATCGCGAGTCAGTCCACATTAGATAGTGATTTCTTGCCCACTGAACTCTATATATGGCCATCTGAGATTTCTTTTTGTTGCATACTAGATAAGAATTTCTGCTATTTGCATGGGATATAGAAATTCTTATCTCAGCCTGTTAATCTCAACCTCTTTATCCAACCCTAATGTGCATTTTAGAAAGCAAACAAAAACTGCAAATGAAAATTTGCATTTGATGCTTTAAAACCACTTAAGATTCCATAAAACTGCAATTAGAAGCCTCCATGGTGTAGTGGTCACGCTACTCGCCTTGTAAACCAGGGATCGCAGGATCAATCCCAGGCTTCTCCAGACTTTCAGATACCTCTTTAAACCGAGGTCCTGTCTCCTTATGACCTTAGCTGTTGGTGGGACGTAAAACTCAAACACTCACTCACTGCAATTGCTGCCTGTTCATTTTCAGTCAGTCTTGAGCTCTGTTCACTATATTTTCATCAAGCATTAACATGTAACATTACATTATACTTTGCCTGACAATGCAACAACAAAAATACAAGTGGTGACCCTGTTCACATATCGAATTATGGTAAAATGATTGAATAAATTGAAAAGAAAAAAAATGTGGTATGCCAGAATAAAGAATCCTTTGTTTGTATGGATTTGAAATAAGCATTCTAAACCCTTAACCTACTGAATGTGACAACCCCTACCTTTGCAAACAGTGTAGATCCAGATCAGGGCTTCTTCAGATCAGGATCTACACTGTCATGCTCTTATTGTTCATGAAATGGACTTGAACATTAGGTTGAATGATGTGTTTGACACAAATGTTCACAAAGTCGGTGAACGATGACATGTAGGACAATGTCAAATATTGATGCTTGCATTAAAGTTGCCATGCCTAGATGCAAGTTTGTACCAGGTATCACTGATAAAGCTTTATAGTTCTTGAGAAATGGACTTGACCATTTGGGTGAATGCAAGGGTTGTCGAAATATTGATGGATTGACAAATGGACAGACAAACCACAGACAATTGGACTTCTATATGGCCCCATGCTTAAAACAGGTACAACAAAAAGCTTGCTCACAACACATTAAGAAAACATGCCTATACAAATACAATGTAAACTTTACTGCCGAAAAAACGAAAATTTTAAGATGAAAAACTGTGCTATTTTTTTCTTATTTCTGCTCAAAATATAGATTGTGGGCACTCCTTAGAACTGTCTCATCAAGGCGGTTCTAATGAGTACTCACAATCTATATTTTAGAGCAGAAATAAGAAAAACTAGAATTTGTTTTTCTACAAAAACACAGATTTCTCCCCCCTTTCTGACCTCTAAGCATGACCTTGACATTGGAGGTATTGACCTGGGTCTTGTATGCAAAACATCATCTAATGAAGATGAATATTTCTGCTAAGTAATTTTAAAAAGTTCATAGAGAAATAATGAAGTTATTGACCGTACACGAAAAAACCCTTTTTTTTACCTTTCACCTCTAAGTATGGCCTTGATGGTTAACATTTCTGCCAAGTAATTTAATAATCCATAAAAGAATAAGAAAGTTACTGACTGTACACAAAAAAGGCCCTTTTTGACCTTTGACTTCTAGGTATGACCTTGACATTGGAGGTATGGACCTTGGTCTTGCACACGACTCATCTAATGAAGGTGAACATTTCTGCATGGTTATTTTTTAAAAGTCCTCTTAGTATGACCTTGACCTTTGAGGTACCAACATGGGTCATGCAAGAGACACATCGCCTCACTGTGGTTAAAATTTCTGCCAAGTAATTTCAAAATCCATCTACAAATAAGGAAGTAATTGACCAAACACATAAAAAAGGCCTCTTTTTGGACCATTGACCTCTAAGTATGACCTTGACCTTGGAGGTACAAACCTGGGTCATGCACACAACACATTGTCTCATGGTGGTTAACATTTCTGCCAAGTAATTTCAAAATCCATCCAAAAATAGAAAGTTATTGACTGAACACAAAAAGGGCCCCCTTTTTTTTTACCTTTAACCTCTATGTATGACCTTGACCTTTGAGTTACCGAACTGGGTCATGTGCGCAACACATTGTCTTGTGGTGGTTAACATTTGTGCCAATCAATTTCAAAATCCATCTAAAAATAAGAAAGTAATTGACCAAACACGAAAAAAGGCCCCTTTTTGACATTGACCTCTAAGTATGACCTTGACCTTGGAGGTACCAACCTGGGTCATGCACACAACACATTGTCTCATGGTGGTTAACATTTCTGCCAAGTAATTTCAAAATTCATCTAAAAATAAGAAAGTTATTGACCAAACATGAAAAAAGGCTCCTTTTTTTACCTTTGACCTCTATGTATGACCTTGACCTTTGAGGTACCAACCTGAATCATGTGTGCAACACATCGTCTTATGATAGTTAACATTTCTACCAAGTAATTTCAAATTCTGCAAGTAATTGCAAATTCTATCTAAAAATAAGAGCAGCTAAATGATGCAGAGCATAATTCATGACTTGAACCTTTCCCCCTTCTTAGCATATTAATCGATTCTCAGACAGTTCATCAGGCAGAAAAGGTCTGGTCATTCACAGGTAAGGTCAATCCAACACAATACACCACTTATCCATAATAACCTTTAATTACCTTTCATTACCAATCATAATTATCAGTCACAAGTCGATTGTCGTTGAACAAATGTGTCGGTGAATTGTCTTCAAAAATATCGGTGAATTGTCTTCAGTTGTGTTGGTGAATTGTCTCCAGAAACCATATCAGTAAATTGTCTTGATTCCATATGAGGTGGAGTAGAGGATTTGAGCAATTTTAGTTGACAGTACCCCAAGAAACATTTCTGTGAAATCATTTCAAAATCTATGTACTGGTTAAGGAGAGTGTGTGTGTGTGTGTGTGTGTGTGTGTGAATTCGGGTTTAACGTCGCTTTCAACAATTTTTCAGTCATATCACGACGGTGTCTGGTTGCGACAGGGAGCTCAATGCTCACGTTTATAGTGCTGCCTCACTGAAGTATCATGTCCCAGACACATTACATGATACCACACCCAGTCACATTATCCTGACACTGGATCGACCAGTCCTAGCTCTACCCCGTAAATCTGAGTGCCAAACGAGGAGCAGCTAGTACCATTTTTAACGCCTTTGGTATGTTGCGGCCCGGGATCGAACCCGAGACCTCCCGTTCCCCGGAGCGGACACTCTACCAACTGAGCTATCGGGGCCGGTTACTGATTAAGGAGAAGATGTTTATTAAAGGTTTTTCTATTTTTAGTGCTGGTGGCCATTTTGTTCATCTGATCAAAATGTCTTAAGAAATTTTGTAGAGAGTCAAGGTAGATGCCTGTGAAAATATTTCAAAATCCTTCCACTGGCTATGGAGAAGTAATAAAAGATTTTTTCTATTTTTAGCTCTGAAATGTTTTGAACAATTTTGGTAGATGGGCACCCAAGAATATTCCTCTGAAATATTTTTTAAATTGAGCCATTGGCCTTGGAGATGTCATTTTAATGCTTTTCTATTTTTAGCTCTGATGGCTATTTTGTTCAGCAGAACCATTTAGGCAATTTTTGTAGAGGGTCCTTCAAGGAACATCCTGCAATATTATTCAAAAATCGGTTGACTGGTTTATGAGATGACTTTTAATTGTCTTCTTGTTCATCCGAGCAGTACAGTTTAGGCAATTTCGGAAGAGGGTCACCTAAGGAATATTCCTGCAAAATAATTCCAAAATCCATTCACCAGTTTAGGAAATGTCTTTTAAGTATAATGGTGAAAGTCGAGAAGGTATTTTCTATTTTTAGCTAGCGTGAACATCTTGTTTATTTGAGGGGAATGCTTCAGGCAACTCTTGTAGAGGGTCACCCAAGGAACATTCCTGTAAAATTATTCCAAAATCCCTTCACCATTTTAAGAGGAGTTAACAGGAGATGTCTTTTGAGTATATTGCTGACAGACGAGAAAATGTTCTCTATATTTAGCTCAGGTGGCCATCTTGTTCACCCAAGCAGAACCGTTTGGGAAATTTTGGTATAGGATCATCCAAGGAATATTCCTGTGAAAATATTATGAAATGGGGCCAGTGGCCTAGAAGGAGATAGTGTTTTAAGGTTTTCCTTCCATTTTAGCTCCAGCAGCCATCTTGTTTAGGGGACCGGAACCATTTTGGCAATTTTGGTAGAGGGTCACCAAAGGAACATTTCTGTAAAATTTTTGCAAAATCTGTTCACCAATTTAGGAGATGTCTATTGCAAATTGTTGACAGATGCATGATGCGACAGGTGAGCTAAAAAAAAAAAACAAATAAGAACCAAATCCACCATATTGTGACCTTAAAGTTTGGAAAATATTAGCTCTTAAAAAAACTTAAATGCAGATTGTGGATGCCAATGCTGACACCAACGCCATAGCCAGGCTTCTTGGACCTTACCAAGTGAGCTAAGAATGTTTTATGATGGCAGACATTTTTAAAAGTGGTAGAAAATATGGCATGTCATAATGCAGCATTTCTCCTTAAGTGCCAATAGCTTGCTAATTCAAGACAGTTGACAGGACAGAAATCTATTAATGATAGAAACATCAATCCTAACTGATGTCCGACACAACACCAAACCAAAATGCCCCTCTACTATACTACCCATAGTACTCATTGCTCTGTATTATGAGGAGTAACAAAGGTTAATTTGGGGGAAAATTTTCATTTTCTTATTTCTCCATTAATGATGAAGTGTTTCTAGTAAGTACCTACCGTAAAAATCCGAACACTTTGGACACTTTGAGAACTTTCTGTAGTTCTCCAAAAATTTTGTTTCTCTATCCATCAAGGAGTCCAAAAGATGCAGATGGAATGGCAAACAGTGTAGACCCTGATCAGACTGCTCCTTCAGGAGCAGTCTGATCTGGGTCTGCACTATTTGCTTTGGCATATCTGTCCCAATACTTGGGATCATTACGGTACAAAGTATATGGAGACTCAAAGTTCATTAGCCTTTTTATTATCCTCATTACTGCTCTATATCTGCCGGCCTCGGTAGCTCAGTGGGATGCGCTTCTGACTGGTGATCAGAAGGACGTGGGTTTGATACCTGCCGGGGTTGGCAACATTCTTTCGTGGAGATTGATCATGAAACCTTTTGAACAGTCATTCTCTCCCATTCACTGATTCAAAAAGGGCATTTGTCAGTTTCTGGCGAAAGAATGTACACTGTACTGGTTAACCCCTTACGTATAAGCCTGCCCAGGAAAAGTGTGGATAGGTAAACTGACCGGCTCAAAAAAGAACTAAAATAGTGTTGACTGGGCTGTTAAACTCCAATACAAACAAACTAACAAAACTCCTCCATATCTAAAATAGTGTTGATTGGGCTGTTAAACTCCAATACAAACAAACAAACAAAACTCCTCCATATCTAGCGCTAATGATTCTAGACAAATTGAAAGACATGAAAACTTGACTATGATTTTAGTATTTTATTACATTTTTGTTGTCTTCTAATCCCCATGTGCACTACTACTTTCAGAATCACTATCACTGTAGGGTGCCACTAAACTAATGTTTCTTGCATCAACTTTAGTTTCAGAATTTGTTTTACTGTCAATTTCAGTGTCTAATTTTGTCCCCCTAAAAGATAAATCATCTGTATCAAGTTTATCACAGAAAGTATCAGAATGTTCAGCTTTCAATGCTTTACAACATGTTTTGTTATCACAGCCTGGCTTTGACTCTTTTCCATCATTTTCCTTTATATGATCTGCAGAGAACTTGATTTCTTGGTATAAATGATCACCTTTTAGAACATCTGGTTCAATGTGTTCCTTACAAGACCTTAAAAAAGCTTCTGAAAACTGGTTTGCCTCTTCTTTAAACTGTTGGTAACGTCCACTATTAAAGTTATCACACTGCTCTAATTCTACATTCATCTTGTCCATATCAGATGAATTTATTTTGTCATTACTGTCACTTGCAGTACATATTGACTCTACTATTTCAGCTATACATGCTTCATCACACGTTTTAGTTGTGTTATCATCAAAAGTTTCATTTATCTCTGTTGATGAGGCTCCTCTAGTCCTGGAATCATCTTTTATCATTTCATCGCTTTCTTGTCTAATAACTTCACAACTGTCAGCAATAGCATTTAATTCTTTATCTGCCTGATTTGCAGGGCTTACTGAAGACTTTCTCCTAATACCCAAACTAACTTTACCCATTGTAGAACATTTCACCTTTTCAGCATCAAATGGGCTTGCCTTTTTGTTCCCTACACTTTGTAAATGTTTTCGAATAATGGTTAGTTTCTTGTTACTTGTAGGTGAAGTATCTAATTTCTGTACTTTGCTGGGCTGAAAGATTGGTCTGCTTTCAATTTCTTTTCTTTTCTGGGACTGCTTCTCATCATACGCTGAAAGAAAAAGAATAAGTAGTTCAAAGTGAGCCACATCATGAGAAAATCTGTTTTTTGTGATTTGCTATTAACCCTTTTGTACAAAATGGAATCTTCCACCTTATATATGGCAGGGGTCCATTTCAAACTATAGGGGCATCAAGTTGTGTTTTTCTTCAAAATTTATTCGGGAAATGGCTCAACTTTTTGCAAACAGTGTAGGCCCTGATCAAACGCCATGTTCTGCGGCGTTTGATCTGGGCCTGAACTGTTTGCCAAGGTACCCCTTTAGGGGTTTCGGGTACAAAATGGGTTAAACAACAAAGATGTGTATCTGCACCGGCTCCCTGCTTGAACTCAACCTGACACCCTCAATTTTCAAAATGAGCCCCGCCAAGCGAATTTGTGTCTTCGAGCATTCCGTCATGACAAGTTTTAACTGCGCATGCCCAGCCATTCAGAGGGGCCAGGGATTTGTCTTTCTGTCTGAAGGTTCCTCTTGATTCACTGCTTGTATGAGCGAGCAGTGAAGGTTCTGGCGAGACTGCGTGGATGCGCAGGCTCGCCTGAACCTTCGCTGCTCGCATAGGCGATAAGTACCTAAATCGCTTGACGGGGCCCAAATGGTATAAAGCAGAAACTTCAATCAAGCATAATCAGTCACCATAACTTAAGTTTCTCTGAATTTCTAAAGTGGACAGTTTCCAGCTTCCATACTGGATACAGCTATTGCTGAAAGATGGTTTCAATCCAACTTAATACATACTAACAAACTGTTTAGATTCAGGTGAGATGGCTTGCACATGTATATGGACAAATAAGCCGAGGGAGACCATTGTCTCTTATTCCATACAAGCCATTATTAATGCACTGCATGCCAAATTTGAGGCTTCTAACTTCTAAAGATTCTGAGCTCTTAATCTTTGATGAAAAATTTAACATGGGCCTATATGGCAAGAAAGATGAAAGAAACAACAAATGAATAAATAAGACAAAAAAAAAGAACATATCGTCTCCCTACATGATGTAAGTTACCATTATTGAATTGCATGCCAAGTTTGAGACCCCAGAGGAATCTTTAAGAACAAAAATAAATATTGGTTTATATTGTGAGAAAAAAATGAAAGAAAATATATAAGTATACGCTGAGAAAGCCATTGTCCATCACACAATATAAATCATCATCATTGCATAGTATATCAAGTTTCTGAGAAATCTTTGACAATAAAGTTAACACTGACCAAGATATGGAGAGAAAGAAGAATGAAAGAACAGATGAAATAAAAAGAATTTACCAAGTGTCTATTACAAAATATGTCATCATCATTGCATAGTATACCAAGTTTGAGGCTTCTAGCTTTAACAGTTCCTGAGAAATTTTTGACAATAAAGTTAACACTGGCCTAAATATGGAGAGAAAGAAGAATGAAAGAACAGATGAACAAATAAGCAGAGTATACCCATTGTCTCTTACATATATGTCATGATCATTGCATGGTACACCAAGTTTAAGGCATATTGCTTTTACACTTCCTGAAAAATCTTTGACCAAAAAGTTAACAATGGCCTAGATATGGAGAGAAAGAAGAATGAACAAAAGCTCCACAAGTGGGGCATTATATGCTTGTGGCCATTTTCATGCAGGGAAAGTTAATATTTGTTAGACTGCAACCTCGAAACAATATGAACTGCTCCATATCATGGTCTAACTATACAAGTTTCAGCTTAATCAGATCTAAATTGTCGGAGTTAGCCTGAAAGAGAATGTTTACAGAAATTTTCAAAGGGGTATACTGTTTGACCAAGATAAGGCAGAATGAAGGTCTTGCGATGGTAAGTATGTGTGCTTAGTTACTAAGAGTAGGGAAAATACTTTTGCAGTTATGACCAAGGTTAAGTTTTTTTGATAGGGCAGGACAAACACACAGACAAAAATAATACAGCTATGGCCCTTAGTCAGAATGTAGGTCTTGTGATGGCAAGTATGTGTGTGAAACTTCATGAAAGTAGGGCAAATACTTTTTAAGTTATATTTGAAGTTTTTGGGTTAAGACACGACAAACACATGGACAAAAGCAATATAGTTACAGCCAGGGTGGAGCCCTAACAATATGTGCTGCCCCACATCATGGTCTTACTATATATACAGTTTCAGCTTGATGGAATGTTAATTGTAGGATGAGTTAGCCAAAATCGAATGTTAACATAAATATTCAGCTCCTGAAAATATTTGGTGGACAGTCAATCTCAAAACTTTGCGAACATTTCCAAAACATAGTCGTACTTTCTACCCAGTTTCAGCTTGATCGGATGAAAACTGTAGGAGTGATTCGGAAATGAAAATCTTTACCAAAATTTTCACAGGGGCGTAACTCTGTTGATATCTGACAGACAGTTAACCTTGAAACTTTACGCACATCTCCACATCATAAGATTGCTATCTATCAAGTTCAGCTTGGTTGGATGAAAACTGTAGGAGTTATCCGGAAAAGAAAATGTTTACCGAAATTTTCAAAGGGGCATAACTCTGAAAACATTTGGTTGACGGTTGACCTTGAAACTTTACGCATATTTCCACATCATAGTCTTACTATCTACCAAGTTTCAGATTGATTGGATGAAAACTGTTATCCAGAAACAAAAAAGTTACGGACGAACGCGGGCTCCATAACATAATACAATATCTGCCATGCGTGCAGCAAGCCAGCTACCTGGAAGGGGGCCCACTTATGTGGACGTTGCCCCTGTACCTGCATGTTAATCAAAAATCCATTGATGATGATGATGATGAACCATTTTTTTCAAAACTGGTGTATAGAAAAGAACTGGTTAAGAATAGCCCATAGTCTCTTACACAATTTAAGTCATTATCATTGCGAAGTAGACCAAGTTTGAGGCTTTAGCTTTTACAGTTCCGAAGAAACCGTTGACCAAAAAGTTAACACTTACCTAGATATGGAGAGAGAAAAGAATGAAAGGGAAGATGAGCAAACAAGCAGAATATGCCTGTTGTCTCTTACACTATATAAGTCATCATGATTGTATGGTTGTACATTGCGCCATGTTTGAGACTTCTAATATTTATGGTTCTCCAGAGATAATGGTTTCCTGAATGACAGAAGGACGGCTAGATAGATGGAAAGACAAATATTAGTCAGTATACACCATACCCAAAGTTGAGGTATAATTATGCTGTCCCTTTGCTCTAAAAATCTTTGAAGAACCTTAAGGATCAACTTACAGAAATCGTACTATTTGTTTGATTTGAGGTTTAACATCCCCGTCAACACTGTAAAGGTCATTTTGGAGACGTTGCTTCCAATTTTGTGGGACTTTTACCCGACATTGAGATGAAATGACATCTCAAGCCCTGTCGCCCAATGAAACCAATAGGGTTTATCAGCATGGACGGTCCGCCTCGCACCGCGGTTCCTGGACAGGCTTAGATCCTCAAAGCGGTTTACCAGTACTAGTGTGCGGGCCGGATTCAGCTCTGCGTGGAAGCATCATGCAGCCCATATATTTCTTCAAGCCCCTATGGGCCGAGGCAAAGAAATCATACTATAAAAATCATGACATTACCATAAAAATCTGAAAAAAATCGGACGCATTAATTCTCTTAAATTTTTGACAGATTTGCTTCCCGATCCAGCAAAGAGTCCAAATGGTGCAGAAGGAATGGCAAACAGTGTAGAGCCTGATCAGACTGCTCCTTTAGGAGCAGTCTGATCTGGGTCTGCACTGTTTGCCAAGGCCTATCTGTCCCAATACGTAGGACCATTACAGTAATTACATTTAATTCTCGTAACTTACATTCCACTGTTCTGTATTTCATAAGATTGGCAAGTCTTTTATCTTGCTCATTCTCTTCAACAAGGTGAATGTCCAGTGAAGACTTAGACAGAAGTGCTGCATCAGATTCTTGGACCGATTTCAGTGTCTTTTTCTCTTCCTGTGGTAAGACATACATTTTAAATTAGATAACAATGTAAGCGGTTTCAAAATTCATTAAAACTGCCAATTTTTTGATTTCTACACCATCTGAATTTATGACAAAAAAAAAAAAAAAAATGAAAATTTTAGTTTTTTCTTTGTTTGTGTTTTCTACACCCAGTATCCTCAAGTGAGAGACCACTTTTGGGACTATTCAAAAGTGGCCTTTAAGACCCACTTCTGAACAGCCCCAAACGTGGTCTTATTTAAGAATTTTACTGTATAGTTGATAACTAGTTGAATTTCACTTTATTGGCATATAAAATGGCAGATTGGCAAACAAGGGTATTATCTTGTGCAAGATTTTGAAACAAAATTCAACAATGAAACAGTGAAAAAAAAAGCCTGTTATACACAACACTTCAAATTTTGGAAAACTGGTTTTCAGATAATTTCTTTGAAGTTTCAGATGATTTCTTTGAAGTAACATGTCAAACAAGAGGGCCATGATGGCCCTGGATCGCTCACCTGATCCATAGAGTAACAAGTGGGCCCCAGGGAGGGCCATTATTGGCCCCAGGGCTATAATGTGCATAATGTTGAGGGAGGTCTAAAAAGGTGAAGCTTCATACCAAATATCAACAAAGGCTATAATTTGAACAACATTGGCAAAGGTCCATTAGATAAAGCTACACACCAAATATCAAAGACCTGGGCCTTGTGGTTTCAGGGAAGAAGATTTTTTTTAAAGATATTCCCTACATAAGCCTATGTAAAACCAAATGGTGAGGGCAGATTTTGCCCTATGGCTATAATTTAAACAATCTTGATAGAGGTCCACTAGTTGAAGCTTCACACCAAATATCAAAGACCTGGGCCTTGCAGTTTCAGAGAAGAAGATTTTTTAAGATTTCCCTATATGAGTCTATGTAAAACCAAAGGGTCTAGGGGCAGGGGCATTATTGGCCACAGGGCTACAATTTGCACAATCTTGATAGAGGTCCACTAGAAGAAATTTCACACCAAATATAAAAGACCTAGGCCTTGTGGTTTCACAGAAGAAGATTTTTCAAGATTTCCCCTATAGAAGTCTATGTAAAACCACAGGGCCCCAAAGCTCGGGGCATTTTTGGTCTCAGGGCTATAATTTGAACAATCTTGGTAGAGGTCCATTAGATGAAGCTTCAAACCAAATATCAAAAACCTAGGCCTTGTGGTTTCAGAGAAGATTTTTAAAGATTTTCCCTATACAAGTCTATGTAAAACCAAAGGGCCCCAGAGCGGGGCATTTTTGGCCCCAGGGCTATAATTGGAACAATGTTGGTAGAGGTCCACTAGATGAAGCTTCATACCAAATATCAAAGACATAGGCCATGCAGTTTCAGAGAAGAAGCTTTTTAAAGATTTTCCCTATATAAACCTATGTAAAACCAAAGGGCCCCAGGGCGGGGGCATTTTTGGCCCCCAGCACTATAATTTGAACAATCTTAGTAGAGATCCACTACATGAAGCTTCATACCAAATATCAAAGACCTGGGCCTTGTGGTTTCAGAGAAGAAGATTTTTAAAGATTTTCCCTATATAAGTCTATGTAAAACCAAAGGGCACCAGAGCGGGAGCATTTTTGGCCCCATCACTATAAATTGAACAATCTCAGTAGAGGTCCACAAGATGAAGCTTCATACCAAATATCAAAGACCTGGGCCTTACCGTTTCAGAGAAGAAGATTTTTAAAGATTTTTCCTGATATAAGCCTATGTAAAACCAAAGGGCCCGGGCGGGGGCATTTTTGGTCCCAGCACTATAATTTGAACAATCTATGTAGGGGTACACTTGAAGAAGCTTCATACCAAATATCAAAGACCTGGGCCTTGCAGTTTCAGAGGAGAAGATTTTTAAAGATTTTCCCTATATAAGCCCATGTAAAACCAAAGGGCCCCGGGGCGGGGGCATTTTTGCCCCCAGCACTATAATTTGAACAATCTTGGTACGGGTCCACTAGATGAAGCTTCATACCAAATATCAAAGACCTGGGCCTTATGGTTTCAGAGCAGAAGATTTTTTAAGTTTTTGGTGAAAAAATCTATTTTTGGTTCCTGTGACCTATATGTGCAACGGACCGGAACCATTTGAACAACTTTGAAAGGGGACCACCTAAGGATCATTCCTATGAAGTTTGGTCAAAATCCGATCAGTGGTTTAGGAGGAGATGTCGTTTAAAGAAATTGTTTACGCACGGTTGACAGACAAAAAGTGATCCTAATATAAAACACAAGAGGGCCATGATGGCCCTGGATGGCTCACCTGATCCATAGAGTAACAAGTGGGCCCCGGGGAGGGCCATTATTGACCCTAGGGTTATAATGTGCAAAATGTTGAGGGAGGTTTAAAAAGGTGAATCTTCATACCAAATATCAACAAAGGCAATAATTTGAACAATCTTGGCAAAGGTCCACTAGATGAAGCTACACACCAAATATCAAAGACCTGAGCCTTGCAGTTTCACAGAAGAAGATTTTTTTTAAAGATATTCCCTACATAAGCCTATGTGAAACAAAATGGCCCCGGGGCGGGGGGAATTTTTAGCCACAGGGCTATAATTTAAACAATCTTGATAAAGGTCCACCAGATGAAGCTTCACACTAAATATCAAAGACCTGGGCCTTGCTGTTACAGAGAAGAAGATAATCTCTATATAAGTCTATGTAAAACCAAAGGGCCCCAGGGGGGGGGGGGGGGGCATTTGTGGCCAGAGGGCTATAATTTGTTCAATCTTTGTAGAGATCCATTAGATGAAGCTCTATACCAAATATCAAAGACATGGCCTTGCAGTTTCAGAGAAGAAGATTTTTAAAGATTTCCCTTTATTAGTCTATGTAAAACCAAAGGGTCACGGGAAGGGGCATTTTTGGCCCAAGGGCTATAATTTGAACAATCTTGATGGAGGTCCACTAGATGAAATTTCACACCAAATATCAAAGACCTGGGCCTTGTGGTTTCATAGAAGATTCTGAAAGATTTTCCCTATATAAGTCTTTGCAAAACCAAAGGGCCACCAGGCGGGGGCATTTTTGGTCTCAGGTCTATAATTTGAACAATCTTGGTAGAGGTCCACTAGCTGAAGCTTCATACCAAATATCAAAGACATAGCCTTGCGGTTTTAGAGAAGATTTTTCAAGATTCTAACCTATATAAGTCTATGTAAAACCAAAAGACCCGGGGCAGGGGCATATTTGGCCCTAGCACTATAATTTGAAGAATCTTGTTAGGGGTCCACTAGATGAAGCTTCATATCAAATATCAAAGAATTTGGGCCTTGCAGTTTCAGAGAAGAAGATTTTTAAAGATTTTCCCTATATAAGCCTATGTAAAACCAAAGGGCCCTGGGGCAGGGGCATTTTTGGCCCCAGCACTATAATTTGAACAATCTTGGTAGGAATCTACTAGATGAAGCTTCATACAAAATATCAAAGACCTGGGCCTTGCGGTTTCAGAGAAGAAAGTTTTTTTCAAAGATTTTCCCTATATAAGCCCATGTAAAACCAAAGGGCCCCGGGGCGGGGACATTTTCGGCCCCAGCATTATTATTTGAACAATCTTAGTAGGGGTCCACTAGATGAAGCTTCATACCAAATATCAAAGACCTGGGCCTCGCGGTTTCAGAGAAGAAGATTTTTTAAGTTTTCGGTGAAATAAACTATTTTTGGCTCCTGTAACCTATATGTGCAACGGACCGGAACCATTTGAACAACTTTGAAAGGGGACCACCTAAGGATCATTCCTGTGAAGTTTTGTCAAAATCCGATCAGTGGTTTAGGAGGAGATGTCGTTTGAAGAAATTGTTTACGCACGCATGACAGACAAAAAGTGATCCTAATATAAAACACAAGAGGGCCATGATGGCCCTGGATCGCTCACCTGATCCATAGAGTAAAAAGTGGGCCTCTGGAAGGGCCATTTTTGACCATAGGGTTATAATGTGCATAATGTTGAGGGAGGTCTAAAACGGTGAAGCTTCATACCAAAAATCAACAAAGGCTATAATTTGAACAATCTTGGCAAAGGTCCACTAGATGAAGCTACACACCAAATATCAAAGACTTTGGCCTTGCGGTTTCAGAGAAGAAGATTTTTTTTAAGATTTTCCCTATATAAGCCTATGTAAAACCAAAGGGCCCGGGGGCGGGGGCATTTTTGGTCCAAGCACTACATGACCCTAAGTAAAACCAAATGGCCCCAGGGCGGGGGCATTTTTGGCCTCAGGGCTATAATTTAAACAATCTTGATAGAGGTCCACTAGATGAAGCTTCACACCAAATATCAAAGACCTGGGCCTTGCTGTTTCCGAGTAGAAGATTTTCAAAGATTATCTCTATATAAGTCTATGTAAAACCAAAGGGCCCCTGGGTGGGGGCATTTGTGGCCTGAGGGCTATAATTTGAACAATCTTGGTAGAGGTCCACTAGATGAAGCTCCATACCAAATATCAAAGACATGGGCCTTGCAGTTTCAGAGAAGAAGATTTTTAAAGATTTCCACATATATATATATGTCTATGTAAAACCAAAGGGTCTCAGGGCGCGGGCATTTTTGACCCAAGGCTATAATTTGAACAATCTTGATAGAGGTCCACTAGATGAAATTTCACACCAAATATCAAAGACCTAGGCCATGTGGTTTCATAGAAGAAGATTTTTAAAGATTTTCCCTATATTAGTCTATGTAAAACCAAAGGGCCACAAGGCAGGGCATTTTTGGTCTCAGGGCTATAATTTGAACAATCTTGGTACAGGTCCACAAGCTGAAGCTTCATACCAAATATCAAAGACCTGGGCCTTGTGGTTTCAGAGAAGAAGATTTTTCAAGATTTTACCTATACAAGTCTATGTAAAACCAAGCGCCCCGGAGCGGGGGCATTTCTGGCCCCAGGGCTATAATTTGAACAATTTTGGTAGAGGTCCACAAGATGAAGCTTCATACCAAATATCAAAGACCTGGGGCTTGCAGTTTCAGAGAAGAAGACTTTTAAAGATTTTCCCTATATAAGCTAATGTAAAACCAAAGGGCCTCGGGGCGGGGGCATTTTTGGCCCCAGCACTATAATTTGAATAATCTTGGTAGGGGTCCACTAGATGAGGTTTCATACCAAATAGCAAAGACCTGGGCCTTGCAGTTTCAGAGAAGAAGATTTTTAAAGATTTTTTCTATATAAGCCCATGTAAAACCAAACGGCCTCGGGGCGGGGGCATTTTTGGCCCCAGCACTATAATTTGAACAATCTTGGTAGGGGTCCACTAGATGAAGCTTCATACCAAATATGAAAGACCTGGGCCTTGCAGTTTCAGAGAAGAAGATTTTTTAAGATTTTCCCTATATAAGCCCATGTAAAACCAAAGGGCCCCGGGGCGGGGGCATATGTGACCCCAGCACTTTAATTTGAACAATCTTGGTAGGGGTCCACTAGATGAAGCTTCATACCAAATATCAAAGACTTGGGCCTTGCTGTTTCAGAGAAGAAGATTTTTTAAGTTTTCGGTGAAAAAAATCTATTATTGGCTCCTGTGACCTATATGTGCAACAGACCAGAACCATTTGAACAACTTTGAAAGGGGACCACCTAAGGATCATTCCTGTGAAGTTTGGGCAAAATCCGATCAGTGGTTTAGGAGGAGATGTCGTTTGAAGAAATTGTTTACGCACAGATGACAGACAAAAAGTGATCCTAATATAAAACACAAGAGGGCCATGATGGCCCTGGATCGCTCACCTAATCCATAGTGTAACAAGTGGGCCCCAGGGAGGGTCATTATTGGCCCCAGGGCTTTAATGTGCATAATGCTGAGGGAGGTCTTAAAGATGAAGCTTCATACCAAACATCAATAAAGGCTATAATATGAACAATCTTGGCAAAGGTCGTCGAGATGAAGCTACACACCAAATATCAAGGAACTGGGCCTTGCGGTTTAAGAGAAGAAGATCTTTTTAAAGATATTCCATACATAAGCCTATGTAAAACCAAATTTGCATCTGGGCTATATAAGTCTATGTAAAATCAAAGGGTCCCAGGCTGGGGACATTTGTGGTCCCAGGGCTATAATTTGGAACAATCTTGGTAGAGGTCCACTAGATGAAGCTTCATACCAAATATCAAAGACATGAGCCTTGCAGTTTCAGAGAAGAAGATTTTTAAATATTTCCCTTTATAAGACTATGTTAAACCAAAGGGTCTCAGGGCGGTGACATTTTTGGCCCCAGGGCTATAATTTGAACAATCTTGATAGAGGTCTACTAGATGAAATTTCACACCAAATATCAAAGACCTAGGCCTTGTGGTTTCAGAGAAGAAGATTTTTAAAGATTTTCGCTTTATAAGTGCATGTAAAACCAAACGGCCTCGCAGTGGGGGCATTTTTTGCCAAAGGGCTATAATTTGAACAATCTTAGTGGGGGTCCATTAGATGAAGCTTCATACCAAATATCAAAGTCCTTGGCCATGCAGTTTCAGAGAAGAAGATTTTTTAAGATTTTCCCTATATAAAACAAAAGGGCCCAAGAGCGGGGACATTTTTGGTCACAGGGCTATAATTTGAACAATCTTGATATAGGTCCACTAGATGAAGCTTCACACAAAATATCAAAGGACTAGGCCATGTGGTTTCAGAGAAGAAGATTTTTAAAGTTTTTCCCTATATAAGTCTATGTAAAACCAAAGGGCCCCAGAGCGGGGGCAGTTTTGGCCCCAGGGCTATAATTTGAACATTCTTGGTAGAGGTCCATTAGATGAAGCTTCATACCAAATATCAAAGTCCTGGGCTTTGCGGTTTCAGAGAAGAAGATTTTTAAAGATTATCCCTGTATAAGCCTATGTAAAACCAAAGGGCCCCGGGGTGGGGGGCATTTTTGGCCCCAGCACTATAATTTGAACAATCTTGGTAGGGGTCCTATAGATGAAGCTTCATACCAAATATCAAAGACCTAGGTCTTGTGGTTTCAGAGAAGAAGATTTATAAAGATTTTCCCTATATAAGTCTGTGTAAAGTGAGTGAGTGAGTTTTAGTTTTACGTCCCACCAACAGCTAAGGTCATGCGGAGACGGGACCTCGGTTTAAAGACTCATCCGAAAGTCTGGAGAAGCCTGGGATCGATCCTGTGATCCCTGTTTTACAAGGCGAGTAGCGTAACCACTGCACCACGGAGGCTTCTATAAGTCTATGTAAAACCAAAGGGTCCCGGAGCAGGGGCATTTTTGGCCCAAGGGCTATAATTTGAACAATCTTGGTAGAGGTCCATTAGATGAAGCTTCATACCAAATATCGAAGACCTGGGCCATGTGGTTTCAGAGAAGAAGATTTTTAAAGATTTTCCATATATAAGTCTATGTAAAACCAAAGGGCCCCGGAGCGGGGGCATTTTTGGCCCCAGCACTATAATTTGAACAATCTTGGTAGGGGTCCATTAGATGAAGCTTCATACTAAATATCAAAGTCCTGTGCCTTGTGGCTTCAGAGAAGAAGATTTTTAAAGATTTTCCATATATAAGCCTATGTAAAACCAAAGGGCCCTGGGGCGGGGGCATTTTGTGCCCCAGCACTATAATTTGAACAATCTTGGTAGGGGTTCACTAGATGAAGCTTTATACCAAATATCAAAGACCTGGGCCTTGTGGTTTCAGAGAAGAAGATTTTTAAAGATTTTCCCTATATAAGTCTATGTATAACCAAAGGGCCATGGAGCGGGGGTATTTTTGGCCCCAGCACTATAAATTGAACAATCTTGGTAGAGGTCCATTAGATGAAGCTTCATACTAACTATCAAAGTCCTGGGCCTTGTGGTTTCAGAGAAGAAGATTTTTAAAGATTTTCCATATATAAGCCTATGTAAAACAAAAGGGCCCCGGGGCGGGGGCATTTTGTGCCCCAGCACTATAATTTGAACAATCTTGGTAGGGGTCCATTAGATGAAGCTTCATACCAAATATCAAAGACCTGGGCCTTGTGGTTTCAGAGAAGAAGATTTTTTAAGTTTTTGGTGAAAAAAATCTATTTTTGGGTCATGTGACCTTGATGTGCAACGGACCGGAACCATTTGAACAACTTTGAAAGGGGACCACCTAAGGATCATTCCTGTGAAGTTTGGTCAAAATCCCATCAGTGGTTTAGGAGGAGATGTCCTTTGAAGAAATTGTTTACGCACGCACGCACGGACGGACGCACGACGGACAAAAAGTGATCCCAAAAGCTCACCTCGTCACTACGTGACGGTGAGCTAAAAACTAAATATAAGACTTTCATTTCATGAGCCATTGTTTTCCCAGACAATAAACTGTCAATGTTTCTTATATTTTCCGTCTGCCTGTCATTCACATTTGATTTAGTCTCAAATAATTTCATGTTAGCAATGACAACATCAACATCATTTCCCTCCTTTGGAAGTCATATTATCAAATATTGAGCAGCATGGTCTGGTTCTAGGGAAACATGAAAATTAAACTTCCAGATAAGGATGAGGGTAAGTTTGGAGTACTTTTTCTCATTTCACCATGGAACCATATATTAACTTTTAAGATGCCGAGAAAAACTACATCTGAAAATGTTGCCTGCATATGTCGTCTACTGAATATTTTTTTGCAAACTTTTTAAAAATATTTTTGCATACAGGCAAACAGTGTGGGCCAAGCAGACAGCAAAACAGACGACAATTGACTGGGTTATGTGATTCTAACAAGTACCCACAGCATACATTTCTAACAAGAAATGAGGAAAATTATGCTTTATTTTAACCCTTCTCTTGCTGAATATTCAGTTTAGCCACACCCATTTCTGACTCTGAACCAATCAGATTACTTGATGTAATTTATTCTTACAAATCCATAAATTGAATGTCAAACAGTGTAGATCCTGATCAGATGGCTTCTTCAGAAGCCATCTGATCTGGATCTACACTGTTTCCAAAGATAGGGGTTGTCGTGAACAGCAAGATAAGGGTTAATTATTCCACCTTATCTGGAGCTATTTTACTGATCTATTTAATCTTTTATTGCTGAAAATAATGTAAATTCAGACCACCCACTGTAGTTTACTAGTAAAAGATATATACCCTAAACTTCTGCCTTGCAATCTTGTTGAGAATGTAATCATCCTTCCATTCATCTCTCCGACCTTCAAGGTTACTCAAGGTCATTACAACAGCTTTCCCTTTCTTCTGGTCATCTGAACCATGTTCTAGTTTGAACATGGCATCAGTGGCCATCTTCTTATGGGTTGCCCTGTCTGCAATAAAAAAATGTAACAAGTTCATGTGGCTGCTTAGAATGTTCTAGTTTGAACATGGCATCAGTGGCCATCTTCTTATGGGTTGCTCTGTCTGTAATAAAAAAATGTAACAAGTTCTTGTGGCTGCTTAGAATGTTCTAGTTTAAACATGGCATCAGTGGCCATCTTCTTATGAGTTCCTCTGTCTGTAATAAAAATGTAACAAGTTCATGTGGCTGCTTAGTAGGTTCTAGTTTGAACATGGCATCAGTGGCCATCTTCTTATGGGTTGCTCTGTCTGTAATAACAAGAGGCCAACTGGCCCTTTATCGCTCACCTGTGTAACAGAAAATCATTAGTGATGTTTGAAGAAATAGATTGGGCAACATGGTGCTTCCATGCAGAGCTGGAACCGACCGTACATGAAAAGTTAACTGGTAAACAGTTTAGAGGTTCTAAGCCTGCCCAGGAAAAGTGGTGCCAGTTGGACCGTTCATGCACACAAACCCTATTGCTTTCATTGGGCGCAGGGCTTAAGATGTCAATTCATCTCAATGTCTGGTAAAAGTCCCACAAATCTGGAAGCAATGTCCCCAAAATGATCTACACTGTGTTGACGGGGATGTTAAACCTGTGGTTTCAGAGAAGAAGATTTTTGAAGTCAATCAAATTTGAGTCTATGGGAGCTAAGGAGCCCTGAGGCTGGCCAATTCGGACTCCAGGGGAATGGTTGGCAGGATTTATCTAGGAGACCACTTGACATTACTACATACTAAATATCTAAGTTCTGGGCCATATGGTTTTGGAGAAGAAGATTTCTGAAGTTTTTTCCAGTATGAGTCTATAGGAGCTAATGAGTCCTAGGATGTTGCCAATTTTGACTCGAAGGGTATGGTTGGCAGGATTTATGTAGGTGACCATTTTATGTTGCTATATACTAAATATCTATGTTATGTATTTCATGGTTTCAGAAAAGAAGATTGTTGAAGCTTTTTTCACCATTATAATTTTATTGGAGGCAAGAGGCCACAGGATTTGGCCAGTTTGGACCCCAGGGGCATGATTGGCAGGATTCATGTAGGTGACCACTCAATGTCGCTACATGCTTAATTCCTAAGCTCTGTGCCTCAATGTTTCAGAGAAGAAGATTTCTGAATTTTTTTTTTTCCATTTCAAGTTGTTTTTTGTTTTTTCATTTTAAGCCTAAGGTAGGTAATGGGCCCATGGGCCTGGCCAATTTTAACCCAAGGGACATGGCTGGCAGGATTTATTAAGGTGATCATTTCATGTTGCTATATACAAAATATCTAAGCTCTGGGACTCATGGTTTCAGAGGTGAAGATTTTTGAAGTTTTTTTTTTTCCATTATAAGTCTATGGGGACCTAATGGGCCCATGGGCATGGCCAATTTTGACCCAAGGAGCATGGTGGGCAGGAGTTATGAATGAGACCACTTGACGTTGCTACATGCTATGTATTTAAGCTCTGGGCCCTGTGGTTTCAGAGAAGAAATTTTTTAAGTTATACCAATTGTAAGCCTATGAGGTGAGGCCAATTTGGATCCCAGGGGCATAACTGGCAGGATATGAGCAGGTGGCCACTTGACGTTGCTACATACTTAACATCTAAGCTTAAGCCTTATGGTTTCAGAGAAGAAGATTTTTGAAGTTCTTTCCATCATAAGTCTATAGAAGCTGATGTGCTCGGGGGTGGCCAATTTTGACCCAAGGGGCAGGATTTATGTGGGATTTAATGTTGCTAGATACAGTCGACTCTCGTTATCTCGAACCTCACGGGACCGGATAAAAAAGTTCGAGTTATCCGTAGTACGAGATAAACAAAGTGTGACGTCACATGTATGTTAGAACACATTGTTTGCCGTGATATGCTTGGTATTCTTGGTAATTCTTACATGAACGGTTTACTGAGTTTTTAAAACTTGTTTATGAAAGTACTGGAGCTTGTCAGAGTATAGCGTTTATGAACAAATTAATAAATAAATAAAACTGATAGATTCCTCGCGTATTTTGTTGTCTTTTAAATACCTACAAATCTGGGTTTCCAAATACGCTAAATATATTTAGATACTAAACAGACTGGTTCCCGCTTGTGAATGCAACGCTTATATTACTTCGGAGAGCAGTACATGCTTTATAAGTCATACAGTAGTTTGACTCATCTCCCCTCTAACTGATTAACCGTCACTGTGCCAAACATTTTAGGTCCTGCCGCGAGAGCTCGTTATGAGCCATCCCTTTTGGATCTACACTGTTTGTACATGGATTTGCATGGGTTAAGAAACAGACGGGTTAACAACGATACACGTGAATTGTTCCGAACAACTGCATTTTTAACACGCCCAGATTATCACAACTTTTGTCAGTTTCTTTGACATTTCTGCAAGAAAGACAACACCGCCTTTTATCACGGAAATCTTGCAAATTATTGACACGAGACGGTGTAAGATTAAAGGTTGAGCACCGTGTGTCAGTCTTTATTACCCGCACATGATTTTCTTAGTAGCCGAAAAGGTATTGTGTGTGCTAATTTTAATTGCAAACGCACCTGGAAAAATTGGATAATTAACAACATTGAGTATTGATGAATTGTTTTCTAAAGGCCCATTACAAATTGAAGGACTGGACGCATGTTTTTTTTTTTTTTTCGTTACGTCAAGAATCCCGGTTCGAGATACGCAGTAGAAAAAACAGTGAAAAATACATTCAGGGACTGAAAATGATGGGCGAGATAGCCGAAGTGTCGACTTAAAAGTAGATAGACACATGCGAAGTTGAAATACAATAAATATATAGGGGAAATGTTCGGGACTTAGAAATCGGTTCGACATAAGCGATAGGGTCGAGATAAGCGGGGTCGAGATAACGAGAGTCAACTGTACTTTGCTTCTTAGCTTCAGAGAAGAAGATTTTTTAAGCTTTTTTTCCATTTTGAGTCTATGGGAGCTAAGGGGCCCCGGGCGTGGCCCATTTGGACCCCAGGGGCATGATTGGCAGGATGTATGTACGTGACCACTTGCCGTTGCTACATGCTAAATATCTAGGCCCTGGGCCCTGTGGTTTCAGAAGAAGATTTTTGAAGCTTTTTTTCATA
Source organism: Lucinisca nassula (assembly GCA_963580285.1). NCBI lineage: Eukaryota > Metazoa > Mollusca > Bivalvia > Lucinida > Lucinidae > Lucinisca > Lucinisca nassula. The sequence goes on along the minus strand of OY757014.1, from coordinate 12,456,579 downwards.
ATGAGTCTGTGGGAGCAAAGGGCCCCGGGGCATGGCCCATTTGGAACCCAGGGGCATGATTGGCAGGATCTATGTAGGTGACCACTTGCCGTTGCGGCATGCTAAATATCTAAGCTCTGGGCCCTGTGCTTTCAGAGAAGATTTTTGAAGCTTTTTTCCATTATGAGTCTATGGGAGCTAAGGGGCCCTGGGGTGTGGTCCATTTGGACCCCAGGGGCATGATTGACAGGATTTATGTAGGTGACCACTTGCCGTTGCGGCATGCTAAATATCTAAGCTCTGGGCCCTTGGACCCCAGGGGCATGATTGGCAGGATTTATGTAGTTGACCACTTGCCGTTGCTATATGCTAATCAGAGCTCTCGCAGGATTCTGCGTATTTTACGCCAACTTTTGCCGGCGATTATTATGTACGCATGTTTTTATTGCGACACGCGTCCAAAATTACAATTCAGAAACTAATTTAGACCGCTTATGCAACACCAGTAAAAGATCAAATGCGGCGCCGCTTTTTGTGTTGAAAGCGCACGTGCTACAATTCAGTAGGTGTGACATACATGTATATTGACAGGTATTTTTCCACCTGCCAGTGGGAGTCGATATTGGAAAGTGGTCAGCTTGCGGCACGTGTTAAAAATGATTGTACCTTTTTTAATCTCGCCGCGCTAATCCCTGTCTTATTACGGATTACAATTAATTAGTTTACTAATTGATGTAAGCTCATATCATCAACGGATTAACGTGAGTCGGTAAAATATCACACTTAGTTAAACCAGGGTTACGGCGAAGACAATATAATTGACGAATTACCAATGTCATGTATTTTGCAACTACATGATCGTACTTTTTATCGCTCGGTCAAAGAGTGTTTCGATATTTACTGGTGACAAAAATGTCTGTTAATCTTCAAAATACAATCGTTTTTAACAATTACAGGAAGTCAGACGTGGTTAGGATGCTTCCCCTACTTATTTGTTTACACCTATATATACGTTCGAATTTGAAAGCACAACTATAGCTGAATAGAATGCTGCTTTTCTGATCTTGGTTTACATTATATCTGCTGTTATCCTAATACAACACGATTTTTATGTGGCATTATTTGACTAGAAGAGTGAGAATAAATCGGAGTAACTGCATTGGTGGGGGGGGGGGGGGGGGGGGGGGGGGTGTTTACTGGGGTATACATTATTTTCCTAATATTTCTACAAAACACCAGATTGTGGGTGCTTAATAGACACACCAGTGGAATAGTTCTAACTAGTACCCACAATCTACACGTTTGGAACGAATTTATTAAATGCATTTACCAGAAAAAAAGAGTTTGGGGGCCATGTGTATACAGTTATTCATACAGATGTGTAGTCTGATAATAAGAAATTTTTGTCGTATGTTCTATGCGCGATCAAGATCAGAACTTCAACTTTTTATGTGGGAATCCAACATTTTATCTGTGAATCTAACTTTTTACAGGGAAGGATTCCTGGAATCCTGTTTTCAAAATCCTAGTGAGAGCTCTGCTAATTATTTAAGCTCTGGGCGCTGAGCTTTCAGAGAAGATTTTTGAAGCTTTTTTCCATTATGAGTCTATGGGAGCAAAGGGGCCTTGGGGTGTGGTCCATTTGGACCCCAGGGGCATGATGGGCAGGATTTATGTAGGTGACCACTTGGCGTTGCTTCATGCTAAATATCTAAGCTCTGGGCCCTGTGCTTTCAGAGAAGAAGATTTTTGAAGCTTTTTTTTCCATAACGAGTCTATGGGAGCTAAGGGGCCCCGGGGCGTGGCCCATTTGGACCCCAGGGGCATGATTGGCAGGATTTACGTAGATGAACACTTGCCATTGCTACATACTAAATATCTAAGCTGTGGGCCCTGTGATTTCAGAGAAGAAGATTTTGAAGCGTTTTTCCTTTATGAGTCTATGGGAGCAAAGGGGCCCCGGGGCGTGGCCCATTTGGACCCCAGGGGCATGATTGGCAGGATTTATGTAGGTGACCACTTGGCGTTGCTACATGCTAAATATCTAAGCTCTGCGCCCTGTGCTTTCAGAAAAGAAAATCAAAACTGAAGGCGCTATGGTAATGACAAACATTTTCTCATTGTAAGTCTATGGGACCTTGTGATTGCCATAGCAATCAAAGTTTTCATTGGATTTCGAAAAAAAGCTTATGTCATCAATGCCCCACCAGAGGCATGCTTCAGATGAGAAATGGTTGAGATCAGCCTGCAGGTTGCAGAGATATAACTGGTCAAACGTGTGGATGGGCGACGGACGGACCACTCACTATACTATAAGCTCCCCTGGAGCCTTCGGCCAAGGTGAGCAAAAACTGAATAATTAGATCTTGTGATAGAGTCCAATTAACTTTAAGAATGAGAAAACTTTATCAACAGATACATCCTGAAACACTTGTTTTAAAGTGTTATGATGGGAACTGAAAAACTGGCCTATAAATACAGATGATTGTTATGATAGAGTGGACGTTTATTATTTCATGTTTGTGTTTCTTTCCCTTTGGTGTCACAGCTGGGAGCTGCGGGTTAATTGCATCTATTCCTGATCATTGCCTTCACTTCTATTTTGACTGTATACGAAGCATACCTTCAGGGACAATTTGCTCATTTTCTTTTGGGTCCCATCTCTGTTCCTTTCTCCTGGCCCCTTCTAGGATCACATAGTCATGGTTCTGAAGAAAATCATGAAAGCAAACAGCATTATGTCAACAGGCACATTATTCTTAGGTTTTCATATTTAGAGCAGAAAAGATGATTAGTGATAAATGAAGGATAATTTTCCTTATTTCTCCATATAAACCTATGTTGTGGGTAATCATTAGAACCCCCTCGCTGAGGGGGTTCTAATGAATACCCACAACATAGATTTTTATGGAGAATTGGCAAAAATTAATCTTCAATTATCAGCAGATAGCCACCTTAGCTATGTTACATGACCAATTACAGCTTCAAACAGAAGAAGACACTGAAATCCAGAATTTATTTCATTTGGAACTATTACCTTTTAGTACATTAACCCTTATCTTGCTGAATATTCATTTAAGCCACACCCATTTCTGTCAATCAACCAATCAAATTACTTGACATAATTTATTGCTACAAATTCATAAACTGAATGCCAAACAGTGTAGATCTTGATGATCTGGATCTACACTGTTTGCAAATATAGGGGTTGTCGTGAACAGCAAGATAAGGGTTAACCTTCAAAGTGTCAAGAAAAGCATATGAAAATGCTGTTTATGCCACCTCCTGCCTCTTTTTGCAAACGTTTCAAACATATTTTGGCATACAGGCAAACAGTGTGGACCCTGATCAGACTGCTCCTAAAGAGCAGTCTGATCTGGGTCCACACTGTTTGTAACAATGACTTTTTAAGTAACCAGCAGTCAACAAATCAGATGACATTTGTTGTGATTGGTATCTTAACCCTTGTCCTGCTGAGCCCGGATATGCCTTTTCTTTGAAACAATGTAGATCCAGATCTGAAGAAGCCATCTGATCAGGATCTACATTGTTTGCCATTCAGGTTGTGAATTTGTTGTAATAATTTGCATCAAGTAATCTGATTGGTTGATAATCGGTAGCAGGTGTGGCATATATGAATATTCAGCAGGACAAGGGTTAAGGCTTACCTTAATGATCCTAAGTACTTGGGACAGACAGGCCAAAGTAAAAAGTGCAGACCCAGATCAAACTGCTCCTGTAGGAACAGTCTGGACTGGGTCTACATTATTAGCACAATCCATCTGCACTTTTTGGACTCCTCCTGATCATGAAACAACTTTGTTAAAATTTTAATAATTACAGCAAGTTCTCAAGGTGTCCAAAGTTTTAGGATTTTTAAAGTAACCTAATTTTAATTTAATTTCAAAATTCAATGTTGGACTTAAATCTCTTCTGCAACAAGGTCTATTGGAACCCGAATTTTATGGTGACTTAGTATATAAATTCAGAAAAATTATATAAATGCAATGACTTCAGCAGCCAATTTCATGAAATGATTCTTCGATATAAAAAGATTTTTGTTTTGTTTGATTTGAGGTTTAACGTCCCCGTCAACACTGTAAAGGTCATTTTGGAGACGTCGCTTGCAATTTTGTGGGACTTTTACCCAACATTGAGATGAAATGACATCTCAAGCCCTGTCGCCCAATGAAACCAATAGGGTTTATTAGCATGGATGGTCCGCCTCGCACCGCAGTTCCTGGACAGGCTTAGATCCTCTAAGCGGTTTACCAGTACTAGTGTGTGGGCCGGATTCAGCTCTACGTGGAAGCATCATGCAGCCCATATATTTCTTCAAGCCCCTATGGGCGGGGGCTGTCGATATAAAAAGATAGGGTACAACATAAATGTTTTATGACAGACAGCATCCATGGTAGTTAGCCCAGTCATGGTTGACAACTTTGCTTCCCTCTTTAATTGCACACCGGTGGGTCAGGCCTAAGATTCTATGACGGTTCCAACGTAAAGGCTTACTGAGAATTAGAGAATATCAATTTTTATGTAATGGTGGTTGGGGCCTGATGCACTGTCTCTGGACGGGCCTATCAGAGTCTAACTGTTGGTATTCTTTTGCTCCAGCATTTCAGTGGTTTGTTGCTGGAGTCCTCACCGTTGTTTCATCTCTGTGGTTGTTTGTGTTCACAGAGATGTTGCACTGATGAGTTAGGAGGCCTTCATGCAGATTGAACAAATTATTTGTCTAAATCGCGATGGAAATAAGGGCGAGTATTGTGGCCACATAAAATCAATTTAAGCCCCCTAGTGGAATTCGTTTCACTGACTGTTCCAAGGCGGTTCTTCTGTCGCGCTTTATTTTTGTTATGGTTTGTCTTTGAGTGTGTGTATCGCTTATATTATTTTGTTTTGGATAGCCAATTGGCCATTTTGTGGGAAAGTAACTGTCCTTTTGGCTTTCCACTATTGGTGTTTCCATTAGGGTCTAGTTGATTCATGTTTGTGCTTCTTTCCCTTTGGTGTCTCTGATGGGAGCTGTGGGTTAATTGTATCGATTCCTGATCATTGCCTTCACTTCTATTTTGAAGAGAAACAACCACAAAGGACATTGGCCAACAGTGCAGGCTCAGATCTGACACATCAGGGGCCAGTTGTTCAAAGCATCGTTAGCTTAACGAGCTCGTAAGTGATCAAATTGTTAACTGTTCTAGCAAGTACAATATCGGTAATTTTGGTATTTTTGCTGAAAAATTGTGAACAGCTTTTGCATCAGCAAAAGCTGCTCACATTTTTTCAGCAAAAATATTAGCATATTTGCCATATTTAATGATCAAAGTTTTAACGATACGTTAACCAACGACGTCGTTAGTTTTGAACAACTGGCCCCAGAACGTTCATCAGCAGTGTCTGACCAGGCCATTCACTATTTGCAAATATCATCCATTTTCTAACTCAACCCTGACAACCAGAAATTTCAAAACACTCCTGCATAGAGGGGAGTCTGCATGAGCTGATCAGAGTCTTTTCTGATACAAATTTTACATTGTCATTTGTTGAGGCCCATATGAAGTTATATAATGAAGGTCTATTTTATATTTGTTTGTTATTTCAAACAGGTTGTTCAGAATAAAAACAACAGCATGATGATCATTCCTACTGACAAGTAGAAGCCTCCGTGGTCGAGTGGTTACGCTACTCGCCTTGTAAACCAGGGGTCGCAGGTTTGATCCCGGGCTTCTCCCGACTTTCGGATGAGTCTTTAAACCAAGGTCCCGTCTCTGTATGAGCTTAGCTGTTGGTGGGACGTAAATCTGAAACACTCACTCACTCCTACTGACAAGCCCATTTTACTGTACAAGCCTCCGCTAAAGATTTACCGTAAAAATCCTATATTTTCAGGCACCGTGAGGACTTCCCATAATTCTTCTAAAATTTTAACGTATTTGTTTCCTGATCCAGCAAGGAGTCCAAAAGGTTCAGACAGAATGGCAAACAGTGTAGATCCTGATCAGACTGCTCCTTCTAATCTGGGTATGCACTCTTTGCTTAGGCCTAAATGTTCCAATACATAGGATCATTACGGTAGTTATATTTATTATTTTGTAAGTGGTTGACTGGTTTGGGGGTAAACAGCCCAGTCAATACTAGGGGTGGCTAATCGGAGCTGAAAAGATAATCGGTTATCAGCCCTGCCATTGCAATCGATAATCGATTAGTAATCGCTAAGGTTTTTGTCATTATTTTACCTGTCTGGCTTTCTGTCTGAGCATGACTCTTACCATATATATGTTGCACTTTACCATATGTATATTTGAACAGACATGCCTGAGCAAACAGTGTAGACCCAGATGAGACGCCACATAATGCGGCGTCTCATCAGGGTCTGCACTGTTTGCCACTCATCCAGCTATTTTAGGCATAACTTTGGGTAGTAAATTGTACCTATCAAGTAATCAATTAAAAGCAAATCAGAAATGATAATCATTTTTGTGGAATTTATCGAACGATTAATCGATTATACGATTAATCGTGTCAGCCTTAGTCAATACATTAAGGCCATGTTGAGCTTGTCAGTTTACTTAACCAAGCCTTTCCAGAGCAGGCTTATAATGAAGAAGTTTGTGCAGTATACAGTTTCATTAGAAACTTTCCAGAGCAGGCTTATAATGAAGAAGTTAACTAGTGCAGTGTACAGTTTCATTAGAAACTTTTCCAGAGCAGGCTTACAATGAAGAAGTTAACTAGTGCAGTGTACTGTTTCATTAGAAACTTTCCTGAGCACGCTTATAATGAAGAAGTTAACTAGTGCAGTGTACAGTTTCATTAGAAACTTTCCAGAGCAGGCTGTGGTTCTTTGATTTCTGTGTTCACGGAGATGTTGCACTGATGAGTTAGGAGGCCTTCATGCGGACTGAACAAATTATTTGTCTAAATCGCGACGGAAGTAAGGGCGAGGATTGTGGCCACGTAAAATCGATTTAAGCCCCCCAGTGGAAATCTTCCACTGACCGTTCCAAGGCGGCTCTTCTGTGGCGATTTATTTATGTTGTTGTTTGTTACTTACTGTGTGTATCACTTGTGTCTTTTAATTTTGGATTGCCATATGGCCATTTTGTGGGAAAGTAACTGTCCTTTTGGCCTTCCTTTGTTTAGGTTTCCATTATGGTCTGGTCGCTTAATGTTTGTATTTCTTTCCCTTTGGTGTCTTTTATGGGTGGAGTAAGTTAATTGTATCAATTCCTGATCTTTGTTTTACTTCTACTTTATAATGAAGAAGTTGACTAGTGCAGTGTACAGTTTCATTAGGAACTTTCCTGAGCAGGCTTATAATGAAGAAGTTAACTAGTGCAGTGTACAGTTTCATTAGAAACTTTTCCAGAGCAGGCTTACAATGAAGAAGTTAACTAGTGCAGTGTACAGTTTCATTAGAAAATTTTCCTAAGCAGGCTTATAATGAAGAAGTTAACTAGTGCAGTGTACAGTTTCATTAGAAACTTTTCCAGAGCAAGCTTATAATGAAGAAGTTAACTACTGCAGTGTACAGTTTCATTAGAAACTTTTCCAGAGCAGGCTTATAATGAAGAAGTTAACTAGTGCAGTGTACAGTTTCATTAGAAACTTTCCTGAACAGGCTTATAATGAAGAAGTTAACTTGTGCAGTGTACAGTTTCATTAGAAACTTTCCTGAGCAGGCTTATAATGAAGAAGTTAACTAGTGTAGTGTACTGTTTCATTAGAAACTTTCCAGAGCAGGCTTACAATGAAGGAGTTAACTAGTGCAGTGTACTGTTTCATTAGAAACTTTCCAGAGCAGGCTTATAATGAATAAGTTAACTAGTGCAGTGTACAGTTTCATTAGAAATTTTCCTGAACAGGCTTATAATGAAGCAGTTAACTAGTGCAGTGTACAGTTTCATTATAAACTTTCCTGAGCAGGCTTATAATGAAGAAGTTAACTAGTGCAATGTACAGTTTCATTAGAAACTTTTCCTAAGCAGGCATATAATGAAGTAGTTGACTAGTGCAGTGTACAGTTTCATTAGAAACTTTTCCTGAACAGGCTTATAATGAAGCAGTTAACTAGTGCAGTGTACAGTTTCATTATAAACTTTCCTGAGCAGGCTTATAATGAAGAAGTTAACTAGTGCAATGTACAGTTTCATTAGAAACTTTTCCTAAGCAGGCATATAATGAAGTAGTTGACTAGTGCAGTGTACAGTTTCATTAGAAACTTTTCCAGAGCAGGCTTACAATGAAGAAGTTAACTAGTGCAGTGTACTGTTTCATTAGAAACTTTTCCAGAGCAGGCTTATAATGAAGTAGTTGACTAGTGCAGTGTACAGTTTCATTAGAAACTTTTCCAGAGCAGGCTTATAATGAAGTAGTTAACTAGTGCAGTGTACAGCTTCATTAGAAACTTTTCCTGAGCTGACACATAATCAAGAAGTTAACTAGTGCAGTGTACAGTTTCATTAGAAACTTTTCCTGAGCAGGCTTATAATCAAGAAGTTAACTAGTGCAATGTACAGTTTCATTAGAAACTTTTCCAGAGCAGGCTTACAATGAAGAAGTTAACTAGTGCAATGTACAGTTTCATTAGAAACTTTTCCAGAGCAGGCTTACAATGAAGCAGTTAACTAGGGCAGTGTACAGTTTCATTATAAACTTTCCTGAGCCGGCTTATAATGAAGAAGTTAACTAGTGCAGTGTACAGTTTCATTAGAAACTTTTCCTAAGCAGGCTTATAATGAAGTAGTTGACTAGTGCAGTGTACAGTTTCATTAGAAACTTTTCCTGAGCAGGCTTATAATCAAGAAGTTAACTAGTGCAGTGTACAGTTTCATTAGAAACTTTTCCTGAGCAGGCTTATAATCAAGAAGTTAACTAGTGCAGTGTACAGTTTCATTAGAAACTTTTCCTGAGCAGGCTTATAATCAAAAAGTTAACTAGTGCAGTGTACAGCTTCATTAGAAAATTTTCCTGCGCTTCCTGAATCATCAGAACGCAGAGAGTGACACAAGAAAATGTTTCGTGATCAACCTCCATAAAAAAAACACAGGACGTGGTGGAGATTGGTCTCGGGAACTAATCACCTGTCAATTGGTTGACTGATTTGAGGTTTAACATCCCTGTCAGCACTATTTAGGTCATTTTGGAGAGGTTGCTTCCAATTTTGTGGGACTTTTACCCAACACTGAGTTGAAATGACATCTCAAGCTCTGTCAACCAATGAAATCAATAGGGTTTATAAGCATGGACGGTCTGACTCGCACTGCTTTGCATGAGCAGGCTTAGATCCTCTAAGCCATTTACCAGTACTTGTGTGCAGTCGGTTTTAGCTCTGCGTGGAAGCATCATGCAGCCCATCTATTTCTTGAAGCCCCGATGGGTGGGGGCCGACTCATCAGTCAAACATGAATCCAAATGTGACATGTGGGAAGATGAAATATATCTGGTACCTTAGGATCTGTCTGTATCTCGAAATGATTTGGACACAGGTGACATTTCATCCGGAACTTGTAGATTGGTGTGCTGTAGTACATCCCTGTCTTCGTCTTCTCAGCATTGTAGCGCACTCCCATACCAATGTGATTCTTACAACCATCACACCATATATTGTAGGGCATCTCAAATCTGAAGAATTGTTAACCAATAAGGGGAATGTATACCGGAAAAATCCTAAGAATTCGAACACCTTGAGGACTTGCTGTAATTCTCCTAAAATTTTAACAAATTTGTTTCATGATCCTGCAAGGAGTCCAAAACATGCAAACGGAATGGCAAACAGTGTAGACCCTGATCAGACTGCTCCGTCAGGAGCAGTCTGGTCTGTGTCTGCACTGTTTGCTTAGGCCCCTCTTTCCCAATACTTGGGATCATTACGGTACTTCAGGGGAGGTAACTTAGAATTTTTTCATCTCCCTTATCAAAAGGGGTCTACTCTTAAGGATAGAATTTGCTCCTGAGGAGCAAATTCTTTTCTAAAGGAGTAGACCCCTTTCTGGATTGATTGTTTATCAATCGACCCAAAGTTTCTAAGCTTAGATGGTCTTCAGTGCTAAAGTCGTGACTTTCACAAATTTTTTTGATTGTTTGAATTGAGGTTTTATGTCCCGTCAACACTCTATAGGTCATTTTGGAGAAGTTGCTTCCAATTTTGTAGGACTTTTACCCGACATTGAGATGAAATAACATCTCAAGCCCTGTTGCCCAATGAAACCAGTAGGGTTTATAAGCATGGATGGTCTGACTTGCGCTGCTTTGCCTGGGCATGCTTAAATCCTCTAAGCAGTTTACCAGTACTTGTGTGCGGTCGGTTTCAGCTCTGCGTGGAAGCATCATGCAGCCCATCTATTCCTTCAAGCCCCGAAATCCAGGTAACTTATTTATAGAATATAGCAGCATTAATTTTATCAAGGTGAGCTCAGCACATTGAGTAATAGGTTTTTCTATAGAATCTGGACTGGAATCATGGGTTGGGCTTGGTAAACAGTGTAGACCCAGATCAGATGCTGCAGGACTTTTGCATTTCATTCTGATCAGAATTTACACTGTTTGCTTACAAAGCAGAAATATAAGACATCTGATCAGGATCGACATTTTTTATTAAAATCTGGAATTCAAGCGTTAAATGAAACAGTTTAAGTCTCAGTCCAGGGCCCAGTTGTTCAAAGCATCGTTAGCTTAGTGGTCATATTGTCAACTGTTCTAGCAAGTTTAATATGTAAAATTTTGGTATTTTTGCTGAAAAAATGTGAGCAGCTTTTGCGGATGCAAAAGCTGCTCACATTTTTTTCAGCAAAAATATTAGCATATTTGCCATAATAAATGATCAAAATTTTAACGATATGTTAACTAACGATGAAACACTAAGTCTCAGTCCTGGACTATTTTCCCAGCTTACACTCAGAACAATTAACCCACAAGTGCCCGCAGTGTTTTGGTTTGGAAGGACAATGCATGCAGGAAAGTGTGTGTGTGAATTCGGGTTAAACGTCGCTTTCAACAATTTTTCAGTCATATCACGACGGTGTCTGGTTGCGACAGGGAGCTCAATGCTCACTTTTATAGTGCTGCCTCACTGAAGTATCATTTCCCAGACACATTACATGATACCACACCCAGTCACATTATCCTGACACTGAGTAGACCAGTCCTAGCTTTACCCCGTAAATCTGAGTGCCAAGCGAAGAGCAGCTTGTACCATTTTTAACGACTTTGGTATGTCGCGGCCCGGGATCGAACCCGTGACCTCCCGTTCCCCGGAGCGGACACTCTACCAACTGAGCTATCGGGGCATGCAGGAAAGTAAACAAGAACTCAGTTAATCACCCAGTTAAAAATGGCAGAAAATTTACAAACAGAAGAATGGATCATTATATCATGACCTGCTAAACACAGGCACAACAAAAATTAACTTGTCACTAGGACTAGCTAATCACAGCTAAAAAGACAATCAATTATCAGTGCTGCCATTGCTATAATTAAGGCACTTTTTTTATCTGAAAAGTACTGATACTTTTCTTATTTCTGCACAAAAACTTGGTGAGGCGCTTCTAATGAGTAACCACAATACAGTCGAACTTCAATGGCTCGAACACCTTTGAGACCTCGAAAATCTGTTCGAGACAGGGGTAGTCCGAGCCACTGAGGTGACTGACAGGAGGCGTAAAGAGATTCTTTTAGACATATTTTCGGTGTTCTATAATGAAAATGTGTACTCATTAGAATCGCCTTACACACAGCATACATTTGCAAGAAAAAAGACTAAAATCTCCTTAATCACCCCCCACTATTTCTTATGTAGAGGATTTCTCTAGGGGCTCAAGAATGGGTTCAACTCATCCATGGTAAACGAGCCAACGGTGTTCAAGCCATCGAAGTTCTACTGTATTTGTTTTTGTGCAGAAATTAGAGAAACTCATAAGAAGTGCCTCAATGAGGCCCTTCTAATGACTACCCACAATATATGTTTTTGTGCAGAAATAAGAAAAATAATTTATGAATACCCCTCTTATCTGGAGTTATGCATTGATTTGTTTGTTTGTTTTGTTTGATTTGAGGTTTAACGTCGCCATCAACACTGTAAAGGTCATTTTAGAGACGGTGCTTCCAATTTTGTGGGACTTTTACCCAACATTGAGATGAAATGACATCTCAAGCCCTGTTGCCTAATGAAACCAATAGAGTTTATAATAAAGCATGGATGGACCGACTCACACCGCTTTGCCTGGGCAGGTTTAGATATTCTCTAAGTGGTTTACCAGTACTCATGTGCGGTCGGTTCAGCTCTGCGTGGAATTATCATGCAGCCCATCTGTTTCTTCCAGCCCCAATGGGTGGGGGCCAATTTATCATGTCAGCCTTACTTGACATGGACCAAGGGACAGGTACACATAGTTAATTGAACTCCTCATGAGATGACACAGATGCACAGGCATAACGAAGCACATGCTAACTTTTCCTGTTTGCTTTACCCCAGCACAATTTAATGTCATTTTACCTGTCACTTTCACTATAGAAACTATTACCTACCTGATAATGACAACTATTACCTACCTGATAATAAGAATGCCCTGGGAGAGCTTCCTAGCCCTGTCTCGGAGAGGGTGTTGACCCACATACTTATTTACTGATCCTTTAGACGGGTCCCAGTCAGGAGGGTAATATTTGTTAACTGACTTCCTCTCAGCCTGTGAAGAGAACAAAATTACAATTAGTACCCTAAAAATTGGAACACCTGGGGCAAGTGTCCAAAAAATAACACAGCTGTTAATAAACATGTAGTTAAAACTTTGATCTGAATTAATTATGGCAGGTATGCTAATAATTTTGCTGAAAAAATTGAGTATCTTTAGCATTTGTAAAAGCTACTCACATTTTGCAAGCAAAAAAAACCCCAAGAGTATTAGATGCTGTACTAGTTAAAACAGTTAAATGTTCGACCATTTACGAGCTTGTTAAGCTAACAATGCTTTGAACAACTGGGCCCTGAACCCATTATTCAAATTACAATATCCATTTTAGACAAGAAACACCAACAAGAATTCCACCGAAGGCAGTCTGACTATGTCATGCCTGGTCCCAAAACCATGAAATTTCGGTCATGTTCATGCAAGGATGCTTGTATTAAAGTTAACATCCCTAGATGCAAGTTTGTACCAATTATCATTAATGAAGCTACTATTGTTCTTGAGAGATGGACTTTAATATTAGAGTAAATGCAAGGGTCAATGCAATAGTTTATAAGGTCAGTGAACCATTAAATGTGGATCAAATTCAAATATGGATGTTTAATATAAAAGTTGCCATCCCTAGATGCAAATTTGTACCATGTATCATTAACGAAGCTCTTATGGTTCTTGGAAAATGGACTCTTTAATTAGGGTGAACACTAGGGTTGACGCAATAGTTTACCAAATCAGTGCCATGAAATGTAGGCCAAGGTCGATGTAATCAAGATTCAGCTTATTCCAACCCTTGGTTTGGCAGATGTTGTTTAAAAAATTTCAAGACTGCAAAGGTTTACGGGGATACACATTTTCAGACTTTTGTTCTGTGTCAATTGCCTGACATCAGGGTCTGACAAATCCACTGCTCGGCTGCCCAGGACAAGTCTAAATTTGGCTGGGCAAGGGATTTTTTATTTCACTTGCCCAGAAAAAATAACAAGAGGACCAAGGTCCTGTATCGCTCACCTGAGCTAACAGATTCAAAGTTTAAGGAAGTGCCAACCTTTACTGAAGGCTTTATAGGAGGACATGGTGATGACAGGGTAAGCATTTTCTGAAAATCAAGTAGAATGTAACTCTATGATAAACAGGCTGACCTCACCTGTTTTCAAACTCATTCAAGCTTTTATTCCTGACTTGCTAAGAAGATCCGATCTAAACTGAAGTGGCTATGGTGATGACAAGTTCAAAAACAACTCCTCCAAGCTTTCTGCCTGACTTCCTTGTTTGTAAGTTTCATCAAGATCCGTTCAAAACTAAAGGGGCAGCAGTGATGACAATGTCGAAAATAGGCATTTTCAGCAATCAAAGGCACGTCACTCTATGATAAATGTGCCGACTTGGCCGGTATTCGAACTCACCTGAGGTTTTATTCCCAGCCACCTTACATGTAAGTTTCAGAAAGATCCGATCAGCCTTGGCCAGTATTCAAACTCATCCAAGATTTTATTCCCAGCCACCTCACATATAAGTTTCAGAAAAATCCGATCAAAACTGAAGGGGCTACGATCACAAGGTCAAAATTTGGCATTTTTAGCAATCAAAGGGATGTTACTCTAAAATAAATGAGCCGACCTGGCCAGTTTTCGAACTCATCCAAGGTTTCATCCCCAGCCACCTTACATATAAGTTTCAGAAAAATCTGATCAAAACTGAAGGGGTTACGGTAATGACAAGGTCAAAAATCAACATTTTCAGCCATCAAAGGGACATAACTCTACGATAAATGGGCTGACTTGGCCTGTTTTCGAACTCATCCAAGATTTTATCACCAGCCACCTTACATATAAGTTTCAGAAAGATCCGATCAAAACTGAAGGGGCTACTGTGATGACAAGGTCAAAAATCGGCATTTTCAGCAATCAAAGGGACGTAACTCTATGATAAATGGGCCAACTTGGCGGGTATTCCAACTCATCCTAGGTTTTATCTCCATTCACCTTACATATAAGTTTCAGAAAGATTCGATCAAAACTGCAGGGGCTGCGGTGATGACAAGGTAAAAAATCGACATTTTCAGCCATCAAAGGGACATAACTATATAGTAAATGGGGCAACTTGGCCGGTTTTCGAACTCATCCAAGTTTTTATCCCCAGCCACCTTACATATAAGTTTCAGAAAGATCCAATCAAAATTGAAGGGGCTACAGTGATGACAAGGTCAAAAATCAACATTTTCAGCAATCAAAGGGACCTTACTCTATGATAAATAGGCCACCTTTGCTGGTATGCAAACTCATCCAAGGCTTTATCCCCAGCCACCTTGCATATAAGTTTCAGAAAGATCCGATCAAAACTGAAAGGGCTACAGTGATGACAAGGTCAATAAAAGCACGCTAACACTGCATGATACCCCACCACTGCAAGATAATATGGTTATAGCCTTGCCCATAATAGTGGTACTTTTAAGTGTTATAGTTATCTGTAAAACTTCACTAAGGCATTCAATATAGTAAAGGAACTACATACATGTATATCAAAAGGGCAGATAATACAATAACCAGAAAAGCAGAGTGACTGTCCTTGGCAATAATATGTGTCCTTTAGTGTTTTAAAATTTGAAGAAAATCCATGAAAAGATTCTTAAGTTATTGATCGCAAACTCCAAAAAAAAATTGTGAGAAATTAATCAAGTTATCGGTCGGAAATGGTGTGGATGGACGGACGAACGGACAGACACCCGAGGGTATATTATAATACCCCAGCACTATTGTGTGATGGGGTCTAACAAAAAGAAGAAAAGAAAAAAAAGTCATTCCCGATATAAACATGTAGGCACAATTTGAAAAAAAAAATGTGAAAAATTAATCAAGTTATCGGTCGGAAATGGTGGGGATGGACGGACGGACAGACGGACGGTCAGACACCGGAGGGTATATTATAATATCCCAGCACTATCGTTTAATGGGGTATAACAAAAAGAAGAAAAGGAAAAAAAAAAAAAAGGTAAAAAAAAAGGAATGAAAAACAAAAAATGAGAAAAAAAAAACGAAAAAAAAAAAAATTCATTGCAAAAAGAAAGAAAAGAAAAATTAACGGAAAAAAAAGAAAAGAAAAAACGAGAAAAAACGGAAAAAAAAAAAGAAAATTCCATTCCTCCACGGGGGTTTGAACTCACGCCCCTCAGATTCATAGCACAAATTAATCCAGTTATTGGTCGGAAATGGTGGGGACGGACGGACGGACAGACACCGGAGGGTATATTGTAATATCCCAGCACTATCGTGTGATGGGGTATAACAAAAAGAAGAAAAGGGTGAAAAAAAAAAAAGGGAAAAAAAAGGAATGAATAACCAAAAATGAGGAAAATTAAAAAAAAATAATAAAAAAAAAAAATAAATTCATTGCCAAAATGAAAAAGAAAGAAAAAGAAAAAAGAAAAAAGAACACACACACAAAAAAAAGATAAAACGAAAAAAAAAAAAATTTCCATTCCTAGACGGAGATTTGAACTCACGCCCCTCAGATTCATAGTCAACAATAGGATTTGTAGTCCAGCACTCTAACCACTACACTGGCAGTGATAATCAATATATTTCATAAATTAAAGGAATAAATGCGCAGAAACTATTTAATGGGAATCGTTAACGACCAATTTTTCGTTAAATGTTAACGCATTTTGTGTGTTCACAACACAAAACCTGCATATTATGGTCGTTTATACATCAGTGCAGTTTCATCCAAATATTCCATATAGTAAAGGAATAAGTCCCCAAAAACCATTTAATCGGAATTTTTAACGACCATAATTCCGTTAAATGTTAATGTATTTTGCCCATTTACAATCCCAAACCACTCATACCCAATGCCAATGTGTATACAAAATTTGAAGAAAATCCGTGAAAAAACATTCAAGTTATTGATCGGAAACGCCCCAAAACCCCTTATTTTGAACTAAAAAGGGCCATAACTCTGTCAAATGTTAACGGATTTTGCCCATTAACAATCCCATACCACTCATTCCCGATATATACATGTATGCAAAATTTGAAAAAAATTCGTTAAAAATTACTCAAGTTATCGATCGGAAATGGTGCGGATGGACGGACGGACGGACATACGCACGGACGGACGGACACCGGAGGGTATAACATAATACCCCGCCACTATCGTGTGGTGGGGTATAAAAATCGGCATTTTCAGCAATCAAAGGGACGTTACTCTGTGATAAATGGACCAACTTTGCTGGTTTTCGAACTCATCCGAGATTTTATCCTCAGCCACTTTACATATAAGTTTCAGAAAGATTCGATCAAAACTGAAAGGCCTACAGTGATGACAAGGTCAAAAATCAGCATTTTCAGCAATCAAAGGGACGTTACTCTACGATAAATGGGCCGACTTGGTCAGTTTTCGAACTCATCCAAGATTTATCCCCAGCCACCTTACATATAAGTTTCAGAAAGATCCGATCAAGCCTGAAGGGGCTACGGTGATGACAAGGTCGAAAATCGGCATTTTCAGCAATCAAAGGGACGTAACTCTATGATAAATCAGCGGACTTGGCCGGTTTTCGAACTCATCCGATGTTTTATCCCCAGCCACATTACATATAAGTTTCAAAAAGATCCGATCAAAACTGACAAGGTCGAAAATTGGTATTTTCAGCAATCAAAGGGACGTAACTCTATGATAATTGGGCCGACTTGGCTGGTTTTCGAAATCATCCGAGTTTTTATCCCCAGTCACCTTACATATAAGTTTAAGAAAGATCCGATCAAGTAAGTCTATGGGACCTTGTGGTTACCATAGGAACCAAAGTTTTAGAGCGATTTCGAAAAAAAGTTTATGTCATCAATGCCCCACCAGAGGCATGCTACAGATGAGAAATGATTGAGATCAGCCTGCAGGATACAGAGATATAGCTGCTCAAAAGTGTGGACGGACGACGGAGGACCCACTATACTATAAGCTCCCCTGGAGCCTTCGGCCCAGGTGAGCTAAAAAATTGGAAAGACATATACAGTCGAACTTCAATGGCTCGAACACCTTAGGGCCCTTGAAAATCTGTTCGAGACAGGGGTAGTTCGAACCACCGAGGGTTACTGTCAGGAGGCATAACGAGATACTTTTGGACATCTTTTCGGTGTTCTATAATGAAAATGCATACACTTGCAAGATAAAAGACTAAATCTCTTAAATTATCCCCCCACTTTTTCTTAAGTAGAGGATTTCCCTTGGCGCTCAAGAATGAGTACGACTCAGCCATGGTAAACGAGCCATCGGTGTTCGAGCCATCGAAGTTCTACTGTAGTTTGCTCAAACATCATGACCCAACTGGATGAACATAAACTTCTGTCAGACAGACAACATGCATTACAGGAAAAAGCATGACTCAGTTGAGCAGTTATTAATGACTGGGCAAAAATCTCCGACAAAGGGGGACAGGTGGACACATTTATTCTGGACTTCAAAGGTCTAAAGGGTGCTGCCACTGAGCATTCCAACAGATGACCTTGTTCTCCCAGCTGGGCATTGTAGAAATAACTATTTCCATTGGCGTTTCAGACCTGCAAGAACTGACATTTATAAAGAATCGTTCTTCCCCCGAACCATTAGAGATTGGAAGTCCCTTCCGGATTTGATAATTTCGACAGCTGACATGCAGATTACGTGCAGGTATACTTTACATACACTCCAGGTTTGCAGGATGAAACCTACATGATAATCATGGAATTATGGTAGGGATCTTTTGCCTGCACAGGGGGTGGTTCTTCCTGCACAGGGGCCCTAAATTTAACGTCCAGTTTAAGGACAGTGCTCTTTGTGGCATTCATCTCTGCAAATGATGCCAGGAGAGCGTGTTCGGACACCTCAATTTTATTAACGCTGCTGGGAATAGAACCGGGGGCCTCTAGCATGATAGGCAAGTGCACTAACCACCGAGCTACCACGCTCCACATTTTTTACCAGAATAAGAATTGTTACTGGTGACACGTCAGATGACATTCATACACCAGGTGGCCCCCGCCCATCGGGGCTTGAAGAAATATATGGGCTGCATGATGCTTCCACGCAGAGCTGATTCCGACCCACACAAGAGTACCGGTAAACCACTTAGCCTGCCCAGGCAAAGCGGTGTGAGTGTCGGACTGTCCATGCTTATGAACCCTATTGGTTTCATTGGGCGACAGGGTTTGAGATGTCATTTCATCTCAATGTCGGGTAAAAGTCCCACAAAATTGGAAGCAACGTCTCCAAAATGACCTTTACAGTGTTGACAGGGACTTTAAACCTCAAATCAAACAAATCATACATCAGGACCAGTGATATGGGAAGTTATTCCCTAGCTCTCACCAAACAGATAAACTTAGCTACACTAACCTCTGCACCTTCAGCAGTGGATGTGCCAGTGAATGACGATTTCTACAGTACCTAGCTGGGGGAACAAGGCCAACTGTTGGAATGCTGGCAGCACCCATTAGACATTTGTATAAAAGTATGAGCCTACACTCTTCTCCTTTTCCTGACAGACTCTGATCTTAATTTTCCTAGTATTCCACTCATGCTCCCAGTTTCAAAGCAGAATCAGAACTGTTACTGGTGAAACGTCAAGTGACACCAGCAATTGCTTGTTACAAATCTAGCAGCTGTATTCTGAACTTTTTCAATTTCTTCATTAAGGACCACTCAACTGGGGTCCCAGATGCAACTACCATATTCCAAGATTGGGTGATTAAGTAGGAGAAGATTTCACATAAGCTACGATTAGCTTGTTATCTGATCCTTTTGTGTCATTTATGTATGTTTGCGTTGTAAATTTATATACTTAATAAACTATTGTTTAAACCAAGTCCCTTACAAGCTGCCTCCTTCACATCCTGAGGACACTGATGAAGATTTCGTCTCAAGAAGCCAAGCGTTCTATTCTGTAGAGGGGACGTTTCAGTCCCGAGTTGTTTCGGACCCTGGGTCATCTCCGTCCTTGTTCGTTTCGGCCCGAGTCGTTTCGACCCAATTTTGTGGGTGGGTCTTTTCGGCCAAATTGATGGGTTGTTTTGGCCAGATTTTATTCTCACCATTTCAAAGCATTACACTGTAATATTGCATATCAGAGATCAGCCTGTGCTATTGCCATCTTCGCTTGTTCCGTTATAAATAGCAGAGAAGCCATAGAGGGCTCCTTTGAACAGCGAATACTCTGATCACAACAACAGGTGCAGGCTGATCATATAAAATTGTTGGAGCAGATTTGCCTTTTTTCGCAAATAAAAACGTTCTGAAAAAAGGGTAATCAGTCAGCACATATTCAACACATTGCATGATTCATTTGACGTCTCACCAGTTACAATTCTGATCGTCTGATAAGTAAACAGATGCTGCAGCTGACTGCAGTCTAAGGGCTACCCAGAGAGTGTTTTGCATGCTGTTCTGAAA
The DNA here is from genome assembly GCA_963580285.1 of Lucinisca nassula. NCBI lineage: Eukaryota > Metazoa > Mollusca > Bivalvia > Lucinida > Lucinidae > Lucinisca > Lucinisca nassula. Next base: position 12,436,495 of record OY757014.1, on the reverse strand, counting down.
CTCAGCATGCCATTGTGATACTAGCTAATACTAATCAGCCTGCACATCAGTGCAGTATGACCAGTATCTGCAGATCGCATCCGCATGGCTATCAAGAAAAAAAACTGATAGAATGGATGCGACATTGTGATCTTAAATCGTGCATGTCTGTATGCGGCAGGTGAAGATGCTTGCATATAGTCTGATCATAATCCTTTAGGATTGCACTAACCTTCAAAATCTTTGAGACTTGCACAAACTTTCTACAGCCAGAGACATACAAATAGATAAAAGCGATAACTGTCATACTGAATGGATGCTTATGTTGATCCAAGTTTACATGTCGTTTTTTTATCAGGCATCCTGCACACGTGTGCAGTCTAATCAGACTTCATAGATATGAACCTTCTGCAGTCACAATACCATCTCTGTGTTATTTATTTATTTCACACTATATATTGTTGGCTTTTTTTAGTAGTAAATTGAATCATCACACATTAACAATCCATTAATCAATCGCCTGTTATAATCAATTTTGCTGGAGTTATCTAATCCCTTCTTTTTGTCTATCGGTGATTAACAGAGTGTCAGTGCATAACCTTAATTAGGTGTGTAAATATGCATTAAATGCGAGCGTCTCTGTTAATGTACAATATATCCAAAATGTGTTATAGGGATGATTTGCTGAGGAACTCTTCAGACATAAGAAACCATAAACTGAGGTAATGGCCAAATATGACCGACTCTGTATATGAAGATAGATAAACAGTTATATACAGAGCCAGCTAGTTCCAAATAATGGAGGTACTAGGGGTGCAACGATACGCCAAAAAGTGTATTACGATATATTGTGATACAGAAAACCCATATTGCGATATGTATTGCGATACACCTTGTATCTATATGTCACTCTATTACTGTCCTTAGTTCATTTAATCATGCAATATAATGACATATTTAAGTGACATGAAATTGCTATGCATAGCATTTTTCACTTGATTAATTGATAAAGGAAACAGACAGTCACTATTTCTGCTTAAAGTTCTTTCTTGTTAGAATGACAAGACCTCAAAGTTCATGAACTGATAGACTTTTGGATTACTGTATTCCGGTGTGTATAACTGGCATTTACATAATATTGTAACCCATACCTAGATTTGGGACTAAAAACGACAGACAGAAAAAAAAAAGAAATTCTCGTGTAATTGTTGCATCCAAGAGTGAAAAATAAACAAAAACGAAATCACGTTTTTGAAAAAAAAAACGTAACAAGATTGTACGAAAAAAGGCGGGAAAAGCCACGTGCTAGCAAAACTCATAATACAGCTAAGAAGATAAGAAGATTTGCTGAATCATTTGTTGTGCCTGAGAGCGAAACACCCATGAAATCAAACGTTTTTGTCAAGAAGAAATGTCTAAAATAAAACTTAACCACCCCCTGCCCAACTCCAATCCCAAGGGATGCTTCTGCAAAGAAAACGTCGCTTGAGACAATTGTCTCAAGTGACGTTTTCTTTGCAGAAGCATCCCTTGGGATTGGAGTTCGAGTTAGCGCAGACGCGACTTCGCTTGCGCTGGAAGCGAAAAAAAAATTAACGTCCAAGTCCGTAGGAATGCAAAGTACCTTTTATGATGCGCCGCCAGTTGTGCTGATGTTAATTCAAGTTCAAAGAATGCTGACGAGTGCTCAATAGGGCTTATCGGCTTCTTGAGATGAATAGCGGTAAATAAGCATGCACCCACAAAATGAGTAATAAATTACCTAAGTGTAACACTCTTATTTAATTCTTGCTAATTGGGACTCAAAAGAACAGAAGAAAACAAATTTAATCTTGCGTAAAGTGTTGAATGAATGTATATGCATTGCTAGTCGGAACATGAAGATAGTCGGAATATAACAAATAAAGATTTCATCGTAATAGCATGTTGTGCGTTGATCAGTCTGCACAGGGAACGGTTCCGTTTGTAATAAATACCGGTATAATAGCACACGCGGTTTTATCGACTACGATGTCAGGAAGTATGAACTCTGTCTTCACTTACTTATCATGCAACAGTCAAGGTTGTTAATTATCACGTGCGATTTTCGGGCGCCAATACACACGGGTTGAAAAAAAAAGCTCATGTAGACAATAACCAAGAGGCGACATTCTTTTTCTTTACCCATCCAATTTTTTGCGAAATGACTCAAGGACGCAAAATGATGAGTCAAGGATGCCAATTTTCTTGCCTGTGTCTTGCGGGTACATAGTAGAAATAGCTAGCGCTAATGCTGGTTTGGACAAATAAGGGAAGAGCCATGTGCTTGCTACCTGCGTTGAAAATTTGCTGAATTATTTGTTGCATTTGATAGTGAACAGAAAATCATAAAATAATAAGCGTTTTACTTTCAACCCCAGTTAAATGTTTACTTCGGGAATTCATTTTGCATTCATCTATTCATTTTTTTTTCATTTACCGGGCAAGAACAATTATCGCTTTTCACAGCTGATTGTCTTTCACGGACTATGCGCAACTAATTAGTTCTGATCGCTAGGTGACCAGGTGATTTGCAGTAATTGCCCAGATATAACAGATTAATTAATCTGAGCTAGAACACCTTCAGTAGTTCTAATCCTCTCTTTGGTCTAAGTGTCAAACGCCTTGGGGCAAACACGAGACTTTTGAGAAGTTTCACACAAAGAGGTCTTTTTGTACCGGTACAGGCAAAAGCGTACCGCGATACAATATTTTTTTTGGCGAACCGCGGTATACCGGTATATTGTTGCACCCCTAATAGGCACGTCTCACTTCTTTGCAGAAAGTATCGACCAGGCGCCTCTTCTGGTCAGAAAGTGCTGTCCGTCTTGTCTCGAAGGTTCTGAAGACTGTCCCCGGCCACATGTAGCCCTTGCTCGACGTCCGGTGGTGTGTCCATAACAGCGTCTGGCAGGTTGAACGCATCATCGGCTGAGGCACCATAAGGGTCGGACCAGTCTTAGAACATGGGGTTTTCAGCCATATTTTGTGAAACACATTTGAAGGTTGTCATGCATGTTTAAAACATGACTTCATTGCGTGTCAACAAAGGTGACACCATGTCATCAAGCAAGTACCGACGAAAGCTTGACCCCTATCGGTGCTTCCTAGAACACCTTAGGGTGAGGAATCCACGATAACTAACAACCCCAGCACGATCCGCTCGAACCAGCAGCTATCTATCTATCTTCATATACTGAGTCGGTCATACTTGGCCATTACCTCAGTTGGGTGGTGCGCTAAATTTAGAATTTAGCAAAAAAAAAAAAAAAAAACCCACTGGATGAGTTCTTAAAACTATTTACAATCTGCTTTCAGAGGTGTACTAAAACGCACACCTCTGGATCCCAATCTACACCATACGGGGCCGAAACTAGCTAGTCTGGCCCAGAAAACATGCACACTCCATATTTTTCAGTTCTGTGGTGTATTCCATTGCTTCCAAAGGATAACCCTTTTATAGAACATATTTAACTTAACTACAGCTGGTGTGTGGGAATGTGTGGCGGCGGTAAAACGTCTCCCTGCCCTACATCATAGTGTAGATTATATTTTCTTGTCCTTTGGGATCATTGATTCCATTGTGGAATTTCGAAAATATCTGTGGGTCACTGATGAGGCCTAATTGGCCGAAACTAGCTAGTCTGGCCCAGAAAACATGCACACTCCATATTTTTCAGTTCTGTGGTGTATTCCATTGCTTCCAAAGGATAACCCTTTTATAGAACATATTTGAACTCCTCTGCAGTTTTGGCATTTACCACAGAGGAGGGAAGACTGTTCCACTGAGGAATAGTTCTAGGGAAGAAAGAATTCTTCAGGGCATCACTATAGGCCTGGTACCTACGATATTGACTGTTCTTTAGTTTTGATGCCCTTGTTTGAGTTGAAGTAGTCACAGGGGTCAAGTATTTATCTTTATTAAGAGACACTGTGTCAGAGTGTATCTTATAAAAGAAGGTTAAAGAGGACTGCTCGCGACGGGCCTCCAACGATGGCCACTCCAGCTCATCAAGCATTTCACCAACACTACTTCTGTTCCGCCATCACCTGCAGGTCCATCAGGCAGCCGTCCTCTGAACCTTCTCAACCTGTTGAGCCTGAGTTTTAACATGGGGATGCCAAACAGGTGATGCATACTCTATAATTGAGGTCTAACCAAGGAGTGCTAACTTATTGCCTCCGAGGCCTAAGACGTCTTTACGTCATCTTAGGCTAGGTATTCGAGAGTTTCATAAGAAGTTTGTTTTGGCCCCTGCAGACAAGGCCGCTGGCAGCGTCGTCGTAGTGTGACGGCTCCACTGTGTTGGCACGCTTAAGCAGGAGCTTGGTGGTACTAAGGCCTATGAACTTCAGCCTTTAGCTGAAGAGAGAGTTATAGTAGATAAACATATTTGTCATTCAGCCACCGGGTTTGCTGTGTGTTGCCGGGGGCCAAGACAAGCTTCCTACGCTATACTGGTTACCAAAACTTCATAAAAGACCTTACAAAGCACGGTTTATTGCAAATTCTAGCTCTTGCACTACTACTGAACTTTCTAAATTATTAACTTCCTGTCTTACTGCTGTTGGGACGCATTTGGTTGAGCATTGTGATAAAGTCTTTGAAAGATCAGGAAGAAATCTGTTTTGGTCTATAAAAAATTCGAATGAGGTTTTGGAGGAGTTGGGGTTCGCACGTTTTCGTGCTTCGGGTCTGTCTACTTACGACTTTTCCGCTCTTTACACTACACTTCCTCATAATCTTATAAAAGAAAAGCTTGGTGGTTTGGTTGGATGGGCTTTTCACGGGGAGGATTCTCTCTGTCTTGCATGTGGTGTCGGAGGTGCGTTTTTCGCTTCTGGGGGGCGTGGGAGTTGTACACTTTGGTCGTGTCCGGGGGTGTGTGGTACCCTCGCCTTTCTGCTTGATGGTATTTATATTAGATTCGGTACTAAGTTATTTAGACAAATTGTGGGTATTCCGATGGGTACAAATTGCGCACCTCTTGTGGCTGATCTGTTCTTGTATTGTTGTGGGGGGGACTTCGTGTTGTCGCTTTCCGTTGGTGGCAGATCTGAAATTGTTGAGGCTTTTGGCTCCACTTCTGGATGTTTGGATGATTTATTAAATATTGATAATGCCTAATTCGATGGTTTGATCAGTCAGATTTACCCCCCAGAACTTCAATTAAATAAAGCAAATTCTTCTGATACCGGGGCCCCGTTTTGGGGTTTGCGGGTTTGCGTCTGTCTGTTGTAGGTGGGTTTGTTTCGTGCGGGGTTTATGATAAACGCGATGACTTTGATTTTGAGATTGGAAATTTTCCTTTTTTGGATGGTGATGTTCCTCGTGCGCCATCCTATGGCGTTTGTATTTCGCAATTAATTTGATTTGCTAGAATGTGTAGTCATGTAACTGACTTCAACACTCGTAATAACTTATTAACGGCTAAACTCCTTAATGAGGGTTATCGGTACCATGGACTACGCGAGGCATTTTCAGAATTTTGTAGACGCCGTTCTGGTTTGGTTTCAAAATTCAATATTGGACTTAAATCTCTTCTGCAACAAGGTCTATCGGAGCCCGAATTTTATGGTGACTTAGTATATAAATTCAGAAAAATGTATAACCGCAATGACTTCAGCACCCAATGTCTTCGATGTAGGGGGATTGGGTACAGCGTGGATGTTGTGCAGCAGGCTGCGTGCGTGGTGGTTGGCCCGGTCGCGGTTGGCGGCTTTGCTTCCCTCTTTGGTTGCGCGCCGGTGGGTCGGGCCTCAGGTTCTATGACGGCTCCAACGTAAAGGCTTATTGAGAATTAGAGAGATCTGAGTCTTGGTAATGTTGGTTGGTGCCTGATGCTCTGTCTCTGGTCTGGCCCATCGGAGTCTAACTGTTGGTTTTCTTTTGCTCCAGCATTTCAGTGGTTTCTTGCTGTCGAGTCCTCACTGTTGTCTCACCACTGTGGTTCTTTGATTTTTTGTGTTCACGGAGATGTTGCACTGATGAGTTAGGAGGCCTTCATGCGGACTGAACAAATTATTTGTCTAAATCGCGACGGAAGTAAGGGCGAGGATTGTGGCCATGTAAAATCGATTTAAGCCCCCCAGTGGAAATCTTTCCACTGACCGTTCCAAGGCGGTTCTTCTGGGGCGATTTATTTATGTTGTTGTTTGTTACTTACTGTGTGTATCACTTGTGTCTTTTAATGTTGGATGGCCATATGGCCATTTTGTGGGAAAGTAACTGTCCTTATGGCCTTCCTTTGTTTAGGTTTCCATTATGGTCTGGTCGCTTAATGTTTGTGTTTCTTTCCCTTTGGTGTCTTTGGTGGGTGGAGTAAGTTAATTGTATCGATTCCTGATCTTTGTTTTACTTCTACTTTGTATGCAACTTCCTTTGTCTGCCTAGTTGCAAAAGCCAAATTACGTCTGAGAAACCCTAATGTCCTAGTTGTTGACCCCTATCAAGATTATCAGTAATGGTGATACCAAGATATTTTGCGGATTGGACATGTTCCAAAGTATGCTGATGTAATGAGTAGTTGAATTTAATCTGCTTGTCTGGAGGGTGCCGTGACACCCTCATTGAATGACATTTGGCTACATTGAACTTCATTTGCCAATCGGCCTCCCAAGGTGCTAGGCTATCCAGGTCATCTTGTAAGATAATACAGTCAGAAGAAGTAAATATATTCCTATACAAAACACAATCATCAGCAAACAAGCGAACAGATGACCTGATATTATCTGGAAGATCGTTAATAAATATCAAGTAAAGGACCGGTCCAAATACCGAACCTTGTGGGACACCGGACAAAACAGGGACTGGATCCGACGCTTGGCCGTCAAGTACAACTTGTTGTGTGCGTCCAGAGAGCCATGAGCTAACCCACATAAGTGTGGATCCTCTAATCCCATAATGATCCAGTTTGTACAATAGCCTCCTGTGAGGTACCTTTTCGAAGGCCTTGAAAATCCATGATAATCAGGTCAGTCTGTTTGTGGCCACGATTAATGGCCCCATCCAGATTGCTCACTATGTCATGGTAGAACTGAACTAATTGAGTTTCACAAGACCTTCTGGTTCGATTCCCCAACCTCGGCAAACATGATGTCAAACGACCCAGGTAAAAATGACCCTGGGCCGAAAGGACCCATAGAAATAGGCCATAATGACCCAAGTGCAAATTTAGCCCGAAACGACCCAGGCCGAAACGACCCGGGGCGAAACGGCTCAGGACCGCTTCTATTCGCCTTAGTACCACGTTTTCCTTAGTTTAACAGAGCAGTCCTAAAACATCTTCATTGTATTTTGTAGATGTTTGAAAAAAGAAACAGTAAACAACTGATTTAACTTACCATCTTCTTTTTAGACTGTAAATTTCAATCGTCGTCGTCAATCAAAAGTTGTTTTTCGTGTATTTTTGTAAAAGTCGGTATTTATTTTGAACCGGAAGTTCACATGCAAATTTTTGCTGTTTAAACGACAAAGAATTGTTTTTATCATTTGAATATTACTATATTTACATTAATCAAACATACAGAAAAGTGAAAAATATAATAAATATTTAATTTAATCGCTTTGCTAGTTCTATATGCTATCCAGAAAGAGATCCATATTCAAGGGACATAACTTCTGAGGACAAAGTGTCATGATCAGTCTGTCATGATTCTGAGAGAATAATAACTTTCAAGAGACAACTACAGCCGATTGTGGCTTAGCAACAATCAACCAACCAACCAACTAAATATAAAGATCAAAATGGGTAGAGTATTTTTGTCATCTTGCCTGGACAGGCCCCCGCCCATGTGGGCTTGAAGAAATATATGGGCTGCATGATGCTTCCACGCAGAGCTGAAACCGACCTGCACACAAGTACTGGTAAACAGCTTAGCGGATCTAAGCCTGCCCAGGCAAAGCGGTGCGAGTAGGCCCGTCCATGCTTATAAACCCTATAGGAGGTTTTAGGAATTCCGTTTATGACGTCATTCTTGCGCATGTGCAAAGCACTGGCCGTCAATTGAAATGGCCATCGCTATTCAAATGTATTGGTGGAACTTAAACTGCTAACAATATTCAGACATTTTGAAAGGAAATACCGTATTCGCCCTAATTACCGCACATGCTCCTATAAGCGCACATCAAAGCTATTTTTGAAAAGGAAATGCATAAGCGCACACTTTATACTATAGCCTCCTGTGAGGTACCTTGTCGAAGGCCTTGGCAAAATCCATGATAATCAGGTCAGTCTGTTTGTGGCCACGATTAATGGCCCCATCCAGATTGCTCACTATGTCATGGTAGAACTGAACTAATTGAGTTTCACAAGACCTTCTGGTTCGATTCCCCAACCTCGGCAAACATGATGTCAAACGACCCAGGTAAAAATGACCCTGGGCCGAAACGACCCATAGAAATAGGCCATAATGACCCAAGTGCAAATTTAGCCCGAAACGACCCGGGGCGAAACGGCTCAGGACCGCTTCTATTCGCCTTAGTACCACGTTTTCCTTAGTTTAACAGAGCAGTCCTAAAACATCTACATTGTATTTTGTAGATGTTTGAAAAAAGAAACAGTAAACAACTGATTTAACTTACCATCTTCTTTTTAGACTGTAAATTTCAATCGTCGTCGTCAATCAAGTTGTTTTTCGTGTATTTTTGTAAAAGTCGGTATTTATTTTGAACCGGAAGTTCGAATGCAAATTTTTGCTGTTTAAACGACAAAGAATTGTTTTTATCATTTGAATATTACTATATTTACATTAATCAAACATACAGAAAAGTGAAAAATATAATAAATATTTAATTTAATCGCTTTGCTAGTTCTATATGCTATCCAGAAAGAGATCCGTATTCAAGGGACATAACTTCTGAGGACAAAGTGTCAGGATCAGTCTGTCATGATTCTGAGAGAATAATAACTTTCAATAGACAACTACAGCCGATTGTGGCTTAGCAACAATCAACCAACCAACCAACTAAATATAAAGATCAAAATGGGTAGAGTATTTTTGTCATCTTGCCTGGACAGGCCCCCGCCCATTGGGGCTTGAAGAAATATATGGGCTGCATGATGCTTCCACGCAGAGCTGAAACCGACCTGCACACGAGTACTGGTAAACAGCTTAGCGGATCTAAGCCTGCCCAGGCAAAGCGGTGCGAGTAGGCCCGTCCATGCTTATAAACCCTATAGGAGGTTTTAGGAATTCCGTTTATGATGTCATTCTTGCGCATGCGCAAAGCACTGGCCGTCAATTGAAACGGCCATCGCTATTCAAATGTATTGGTGGAACTTAAACTGCTAACAATATTCAGACATTTTGAAAGGAAATACCGTATTCGCCCTAATTACCGCACATGCTCCTATAAGCGCACACCAAAGCTATTTTTGAAAAGGAAATGCATAAGCGCACACTTTATACAATAACCTCCTGTGAGGTGGTACCTTGTCGAAGGCCTTGGCAAAATCCATGATAATCAGTTCAGTCTGTTTGTGCCCACGATTAATGGCCCCATCCAGATTGCTCACTATGTCATGGTAGAACTGAACTAATTGAGTTTCACAAGACCTTCTGGTTCGATTCCCCAACCTCGGCAAACATGATGTCAAACGACCCAGGTAAAAATGACCCTGGGCCGAAACAACCCATAGAAATAGGCCATAATGACCCAAGTGCAAATTTAGCCCGAAACGACCCAGGCCGAAACGACCCGGGGCGAAACGGCTCAGGACCGCTTTTATTCGCCTTAGTACCACGTTTTCCTTAGTTTAACAGAGCAGTCCTAAAACATCTACATTGTATTTTGTAGATGTTTGAAAAAAGAAACAGTAAACAACTGATTTAACTTACCATCTTCTTTTTAGACTGTAAATTTCAATCGTCGTCGTCAATCAAAAGTTGTTTTTCGTGTATTTTTGTAAAAGTCGGTATTTATTTTGAACCGGAAGTTCGAATGCAAATTTTTGCTGTTTAAACGACAAAGAATTGTTTTTATCATTTGAATATTACTATAGTAACATACAGAAAAGTGAAAAATATAATAAAAATTTAATTTAATCGCTTTGCTAGTTCTATATGCTATCCAGAAAGAGATCCGTATTCAAGGGACATAACTTCTGAGGACAAAGTGTCAGGATCAGTCTGTCATGATTCTGAGAGAATAATAACTTTCAAGAGACAACTACAGCCGATTGTGGCTTAGCAACAATCAACCAACCAACCAACTAAATATAAAGATAAAAATGGGTAGAGTATTTTTGTCATCTTGCCTGGACAGGCCCCCGCCCATCGGGGCTTGAAGAAATATATGGGCTGCATGATGCTTCCACACAGAGCTGAAACCGACCTGCACACGAGTACTGGTAAACAGCTTAGCGGATCTAAGCCTGCCCAGGCAAAGCGGTGAGAGTAGGCCCGTCCATGCTTATAAACCCTATAGGAGGTTTTAGGAATTCCGTTTATGACGTCATTCTTGCGCATGCCCAAAGCACTGGCCGTCAATTGAAACGGCCATCGCTATTCAAATGTATTGGTGGAACTTAAACTGCTAACAATATTCAGACATTTTGAAAAGAAATACCGTATTCGCCCTAATTACCGCACATGCTCCTATAAGCGCACACCAAAGCTATTTTTGAAAAGGAAATGCATAAGCGCACACTTTACAGTAATCTCCCCTTGAAGCTGTCATAGTAAATCTATAAAAACTTACCATTATTTCTTCCAACAGTGAAGGCAATGGTTAAGTATCATTTTCCGTCCCATTAAATATCAGTATGCATCATCTTGGAAGCTGTTGTTTTCCTATCAAGTGTGCGCTAATTAGGTAGATTTTTCACCATGATTTTATGACACGATTTTGAAAAAACTAAGCGCACAGTGCGGTAATTAGGGCGAATACGGGGTACCCGTTTACATCGAAATAATTCCTTGAGAAGGAAAGAATATGTTGCTTTTATTACTGAAATTCATTTATCCTGGATCTGTTTTTAATTGTCGAAAATCTCTTCGTGAATGACCCATGTTATTCACAAAAGCTTACTTACAAAATAAGTTTTTAGGTAACTTTTCGTTTTATTCGCAACATGTGTCCAAGTAAAGCTATCACATACGGACAGAACCATATTTTCCTGGTGTATGAATGTTCCTGGTGTATGAATGTCATTTGACGTGTCACCAGTAACAATTCTGATTCTTTGATCTCTCTCTCTCTCTCTCTCTCTCTCTCTCTCTCTCTCTCTTGAGAAACAATTCAACGATATGTCTAGAAGTGCAGGTAAAAATGTCCAGCGATCTGTCTACATGTATATGTGCAATTTTGTTAATTTGAAGATTCCATTTTTTTTTCTTCAAAATTTATTTCGAAAATGCCTTAACTTTTTGCAAATAGTGTAGGCCCTGATCAGACGCCGCATTCTGCTGCATCAGATCTGGGCCTGCACTGTTTGTCACTTACCTCTTTTGGGGTTTCCGGTACCAAATGGGTAAATGTAAGGGCTTGGAAGGTTGAAGAAATCTACCATATTTTACTGTAAAATCTTGCACTTGCGAATGAGTGTTTCATTCTCATGCACTGAAAGGATGTTCCATGTTTGTTTTGAATTTAATGTTCCAGTCCCACTGAGTCTTAATGGGTCCGAGCATTGGGCAAATGACATTTTATTAAGTGCCGTATTATCTTTAACGCGACGTTCTGACATTTCATAGACGTTGCAAAGTCAAATTCAATGTATCTCTTTGATGTTGGTTTGCTGTAGACACAACGTTGTTGACACCTTACATCTCAGACATGAGTTATTTAACGACAAACTGTACTTTACATTTACCTACGCTCGCTAACGGCTGGTACGCTAAGAGAGAGAGAGAGAGCAACATGTAGGCCATGACACCATCACAGAGAGAGAGAGAAAAAGAGAGGACCCTGTCGGGTCGTGCGAACAATAAATATGTCTTTAAGAGCAGTTAACTAAGAAAATAACAGACAATAACACATGGGATTTGTCATCATGAAAACACGCCTATGGGAATTTGACCCTCTAAAGCCCCACTTTTATATAGTAAAACTGGGGTTTAGAGGGTTAAACATTATTTTTTTTTATTTCTGCTCAAAAAGGTAGATTGTGAGTACTCGATAGAACTGCCTCGTCGAGGCGGTTCTATCGAGTCCCCGCAATCTATGTTTTGAGCAAAAATAAGAAAATTATCGCAATTTTTCATCTTAAAATTTCCATTTTTTGGACGAAAAATTGATGATGTATTTGTATAGGCATGTTTTGGTAATGTGAAATTTCACACCTGGCAGCATATCAGTTTTTCTCTCATTATCTTACATTAGAATTTGTCAAAAGTTTGAAATAATTTTACGCTGTAATTAACATTTTATCTGTCCCACTGCCTTGAAGCAATACGACAGTTGACGGCCAGGGCTTTTCCCGTTCTATTTTTAGAACCGGAAGTACGTCACGAAAAAAGCTCCTATTGGTTGCATTGGGCGACAGTGTTGAGGTGTCATTTCATCTCAGTGTCGGGTAAAAGTCCCACAAAATTAGAAGCAATGTCTCCAAAATGACCTTTACAGTGTTGATGGGGATGTTAAACTGCAAATCAAACAAACAAACAAATCATCTAGCCTTGAAACCCATAACTCCGCTCACCTAAATTTGAGCAATTCTGCTATCAGTTTTTGTTGCAATAAACATTTTCTGCAGGTATTTTTTTAAACATTTGACTATAAAGTGCCTGTGAGCATCTCAAGATTTAAGAAAATAAACATAACATCTTAAGATTCTACGAACTACATAACCCCAGCCCATCTGGGCTTGAACAAATAGAGAGAAGCCTCAGTGGTGTAGTGGTTACGCTACTCGCATTGTAAACCAGGGGTGGACTACCAGATGACTGGCGACAAGCAAATGTTACCCCGGTCTATAAAAAGGGGGAAAAATATGATGCAGCAAATTATAGACCAGTGTCGCTAACATGCATCAGTTGCAAAACCCTGGAGCATATATTAGTAAGCAACATCGACAAGCACTTAGCCTTTGAGAGCATTCTTGCTGACTGTCAACATGGTTTCCAGAGTCGAAGGTATTGCGAAACGCAGCTTGTTCAATTTTACCATGACATTGTTAGCAATCTGGATGGGGCCATAAACCGTGGCCACAAACAGACTGACTTGATCATCATGGACTTCGCTAAGGCCTTTGACAAGGTACCTCACAGAAGGCTATTACATAAACTGGAGTACTATGGGATAAGAGGATCCATGCATAGGTGGATTAGCTCATGGCTCTCTGGGCGCTCACAACAAGTTGTACTTGATGGCCAAGCGTCTGATCCACTCCCAGTTTTATCTGGAGTCCCCCAAGGTTCGGTCCTTGGACCGGTCCTTTTCTTGGTTTTCATTAATGATCTCCCCGATAATATCAGGTCATCGGTCCGTTTGTTTGCTGATGATTATGTCCTGTATAGGAACATATATTCTCCTTCTGACTGTCTTATTTTACAAGATGTCCTGGATCAACTTGCACAGTGGGAGGCTGATTGGCAAATGAAGTTCAATGTGGCCAAATGTCACTCAATGAGGGTGTCACGACACCCTCCGGACAAGCAGATTAAGTTTGACTATACACTTCACCAGCAAATTTTGGAGCATGTTAAATCTGCCAAATATCTTGGTATCACAATCACTGACGATCTTGATTGGGGTCAACATATCTCTGAGATTACATCTAAAGCAACTAGGACTATAGGATTCCTTAGACGGAACTTGGCTTTTGCACCTAGGCAGACAAAGGATGTTGCATATAAAACAATGGTTCGCCCTCAACTTGAATATGCATCACCCATTTGGCATCCCTATGTTAAAACTCAGACTCAGCAGGTGGAGAAGGTGCAGAGGACAGCTGCTCGATGGACCTGTAGGAGATGGCGAAATAGAAGTAGCGTCGGTGACATGCTTAATGAGCTAGAGTGGCCGTCCCTGGAGGCCTGTCGTGAGCAGTCATCTTTAACCTTCTTCTACAAGATACACTCTGATTCAGTGTCTGTTATAAACTTTATCCACATTGCTTAGTACTGGTTCTTACCCAGGAAAAGAGGGCCACATGGAAGATTAGTACCAGTACTAAATGTGTTACCCTCTATAAATAAGGTCGATTATTATTATTATTATTATTATTATTAATAAAGATAGGTACTTGACCCATGTAACAGTGTCGACCCAAACAAGGGCATCAAAAGTAAACAACTCACAATATTGTAGATACCAGTCCTATAGTGATGCCCTGAAGAACTCGTTCTTTCCTAGAACTATTCCCCAATGGAATAGTCTTCCCTCCTCTGCGGTGAATGCCAAGTCAGCAGAAGAGTTTAAAGCCCGTACAGTGTAAGATTGAGACTCAGAGGTATGCGTTTTAGGATACCTCTGTTATGCAGATTGTAAATAGTTTTAAGGATGCATCCAGTGCCTCTCTTTTTTTTCTTTCTTTTTTTTTTTAGCTAAATTCTAAATTTAGCTACCCAGTCAACTGAGGTAATGGCCAAATATGACTGACTCAGTATAAGATAGATAGATAGGTCGTAGGATCGATCCCGGGCTTCTCAAGACTTTTGGATGAGTCTTTAAACCAAGGTCCTGTTCCGTATGACCTTAGCTGGTAGTGGGAAGTAAAACTCAAACACTCACTCACTTGAACAAATGGTATGGGTGAAATCCCCAAAGACTGGCTCTTAGCAAACATCTGTCCACTTTTCAAAAAAGGAGATAGGGCTCTTGCCTGTAATTATAGCCCTGTGTCTCTGACTTGTGTTCTGTGTAAATTGCTGGAACATATAGTCTGCTCAAACATCATGGCCCACTTGGACGAACATAAACTTTTGTCAGACAGACAACATGCATTTAGGAAAAGGCACAGTTGTGAAACTCAGCAAAGCACAGTTATTAATGACTGGGCAAAAATCTTGGACAAAGGGGGAGGTGGACACATTTATTCTGGACTTCGAGAAGGCTTTTGACACCCCTCCTCATGAACTACTTAAATCTAAGTTATTTGGTTATGGAATTGGGGGAAAGACCCTCAAATGGATAGATTCCTTTCTTTGCTACAGAAAACAGCAGGTTGTTGTTAATGGTGAATCTTCAGAGTGGGCTTCAGTTCTGTCTGGAGTCCCGCAAGGAAACGGGTCAACTTGGCCTGTAACTAACTCGGCCCCTGAGTCAAGTCGGCCTTGAGTCAAATCGGCCGGGTCAACTCGGCCTGCATTTGTCAAGCATTATATATGACAAGAAACTTTAGTGAATAGAGAATTCTTTTCGTTTTTTGACCAAAGTTATATTTTCTGAAAATTATCAGTTGGGAATTGTGCTTAACTGCACATGTTTGAGCTGCATTGATAAAATAGGGGCAAAATAGGTATTTATTTCACATCAAATGTATACATTCACAGCAAAGGTTAACATTCATTTCGGGTCCGTTTGTTTCTAAATTTGAGTAATTTTCCAGTCTTGTAAAAATACCACACAACATCTTAAGTATTTGTTATGACTTATTCTAAATGATATTAATCTGCTGTCCACTAATTGTCGTTGATTAGAAATGTCAATGTTGTGTGAGAATCCAACCTTGCCGTCGAGGTCTACTGTAAAGATGTATGCAATATGAATAAACAGACAGAAAAACGGAAGGACACAGATATAAAATAGTATGCAGTAGCATATCATTTCATTAAGGACACGTCCGTCAAGCTAAATTCATACTGGGGTCCGAGTTGACCCGGCCGAGTTGACTCAGGCCAACTTGACTCAGGGCAGAGTTGACCCGGATTCATTCCGCAAGGGACCGTTCTTGATCCACTTTTGTTCTCCCTGTACATCAATGATATTTCCACTGACATCGACTCAGAAATAAGACTGTTCGCAGACGACTGTGTTTGTTACCGGGAAATTAGAGATACAGATGACTCACTGAAACTTCAGGCTGACATAGATAGATTAGGATGTTGGGCCCGAAAATGGGGCATGAGATTTCAGCCAGTTAAATGCAATATTATGCAGATAACTAGGAAGAGATCTAATAAAGCTGAGGCTGCTTACACCTTAGAGGGAACGGTCCTCGAGAATGTGGACTCCATTAAATACCTTGGAGTGACAATCTCACACAACTTGAGATGGAATACTCATATTAGCAACATGTGTACTAAGGTAAATAGAATGCTTGGTTTCCTGAGGCGAAATCTTCATCAGTGCCCTCAGGATGTAAAAGAGGTCTTGTTCGCCCAATCTTGGAATATGGTAGTTGTATCTGGGACCCCAGTGGAGTGGTCCTTAACGATGAAACTGAGAAAGTTCAGAATAGAGCTGCTAGATTTGTAACTTGAAATTACTGCTTTGAAACTGGGAGCATGACTGGAATACTTGGAAAATTAAAATGGGAGTCTCTCAAGAAAAGGAGAAAAGACAGTAGGCTAATCGTTTTATACAAAGGTCTAAAGGGTGCTGCCAGCATTCCAACCTTGTTCCCCCAGCTAGACACTGTAGAAATCACAATTCGTTGGCGTTTCAGACCCTTACTGCAGGAACTGACATTTATAAAGAGTCGTTCTTCCCCAGAACCATCAGAGATTGGAATGATCTTCCCAATTCGATTATTTCAACAGCTGAAGGTGCTGATGATTGTGTAGCTAAATTTACCTCTTTGGTTAGAGCTAGGGACTAACTTCCCACAGCACAGGTCCTGGTGTATGAATGTCATTTGACGTGTCACCAGTAACAATTCTGATTCTGATGGGCTGAGCCATGATGCTTCCACGCAGAGCTGAAACCGACTGCACACAGAGTAAATGCAGGAAAGACAAAGATCATGATCTGTGGTACAGGCCTGGACCGCCTGCAGAGTACGGGTTAGTTCCCATGTGCTGTATGTCGCACTGGAGTGGAAGGCAACAGTATTTTTTGCAATTGCTGCAAGTTCTGGGGGCACAAGAAATAGAGTGGGCTCGAGTGCTTGACAGAGGACCCTGATTACAGGTGTACATGGTGCCAACGAACTGCACACCCCTTAGATGGCAGACCACAGAAGGAAGTCCAAGTTGGACCTGACAAGACACGTGGCGGTTTGTACAGCTCTTGTATGCGGAGTGCAACGCTTCATGCCAGTGAGACTTGGCCATTGACAAAGCCAAACCTCCAACGTCTGCAGCGGAATGACAGGGCAATTATCAGACAGATCTGGAATGTCAAGCCACAGGGCACTGTCATCATCAGGTCCAATGAGCTACTTGCATGGCTTGGCATTGAGAGTTAGAATCAGAATTGTTACTGGTGACACATCAAATGACATTCACACACCAGGACCTGTGACATGGGCAGTTAGTCCCTACATCTGTAGCTCTAACCAAAGAGGTAAACTTAGCTACACAATCCTCAGCACCTTCAGCTGTCGAAATAATCAAATCAGGAAGGGCGTTCCAACTCTAATGGTTCGTGGGATTCGTTATAAATGTCACTTCTTGCAGTAAGGGTCTGAAACACCATTGAATGGTGCTTTCTACAGTGCCTTGCTGGGGGAACAAATTCATCTGTTGGAATGCTGGCAGCACCCTTTAGACCTTTGTATAAGTGTATGAGTCTACTGTCTCTTCTCCTTTTCTTGAGAAACTCCCATCTTAATTTTCCTAGAATTCCAGTCATGCTCCCAGTTTCAAAGCAGTAGTTGCTTGTTACATATCTAGCAGCTCTATTCTGAACTTCTTCAATTTTGTTCATTAAGGACCACTCCACATGGGTCCCAGATGCAACTACCATATTCCAAGATCGGGTGAACAAGTCCCTTATATACTGTCTCTTTTACATCCTGAGGCCTCTGATGAAGATTTCGCCTCAGGAAACCAAGTGTTCTGTTCGCCTTTGTACACATGTTGCTATTGCTAATGTGTGTATTCCATATCAAATCGTATGTGATTGTCACACCAAGGTATTTAATGGGATTCACATTTTCGAGGACCATTCCCTCTAAGGTGTATGAAGCCTCAGTTTTATTTGTTCTCTTCCTAGTTATCTACATAGTTTTGCATTTAACGGGCTGAAATCTCATGCCCCATTTTCGTGCCCAACATCCTAATCTATCTATTTCCTTCTGAAGTTTCATTGAGTCCTCTGTATCTCTGATTTTCCGATAGCAAAACAGTCGTCTGCAAACAGTTTTATTTCTGAGTCAATGTCAGTGGAAATATCATTAATGTACAGGGAGAATAGCAGTCAAGAGGACCTGGACCTCATCCTGAAAGAGACAAGGCTCCGCTGGTATGGACAGGTGGAACTCCAATGCTGTAGTCAAGACTGCCTGTGACATACAGGTAGATGGAAGGCCTGGGCCTGGGAGGCCCAAGATGACCTGGAAGCAGCTGACAAAGAGAGATTGCAGAAAGTGGAAGCTCATTGCTATCGACCCTCATGATAGACAAACCTAGAGATCTGATGTGAGATCTGCCATGCGTGCAGCAAGCCAGCTACCTGGAAGAGGGCCATTTATTTGGATGTTGGCCCTGTACCTGCACGTTAATCAAAACTGATGATGATGGTGACATAAGTACTGGTAAACCGTTAAGAGGATCTGAGCCTGCCCAAGCAAAGCGGTGCGAGTCGGACCCTCCATGCTTACAAACCCTATTGGTTTCATTGAGCAACAGGGCTTGAGCTGTTTGAGATACCATTTCATCACAATGTTGGGTAAAAGTCCCACAGAATTGGAAGCAGTGTCTCCAAAATGACCTATACCGTCTTGATGAGGACTTTTAATCTGAATCGTTACTGGTGACAGTCAGACACGTCAAATGACATTCATTCATCAATCTCAAATCAAACAAACAAAAAACCATCTGCAAACGAAGGGGTGTTTGCAGCACAACATTCCTCCTGTTTCTTTTTGACATCTGTGACAAAGTTTAGTGTCTTGTTCAACAGTTCCCCTGTTTCTGTGACACATATCAGATCAGGGAGACAGGTAAAATTATCTCGGAAACTGGTCAGTACGCACAACACATTACAGTGAGTGTTGTGACACAGTGAGACATTTTATTGTCATTGCCTTTTTCCTGGAACCCTTTTTGTACCAAATTGAATCTTCCTCCTTATATATAGCTGAAGTTCATTTCAAAATTTAGGGGTGTCAGGTTGTGTTTTCACCAAAATTTATTTGGAAAATGACTGAACTTTTAGCAAACAGTGGA
This sequence comes from Lucinisca nassula, assembly GCA_963580285.1. Lineage (NCBI taxonomy): Eukaryota > Metazoa > Mollusca > Bivalvia > Lucinida > Lucinidae > Lucinisca > Lucinisca nassula. Next base: position 12,417,280 of record OY757014.1, on the reverse strand, counting down.
GGCCCTGATCAGATGCCGCATTCTGCGGCGTCTGATCTTGGCCTGCACTGTTTGCAAGGGTACCCGTTTTGGGGTTTCTGGTACAAAACGGGTTAATGATGATATGAAAAATCTAGGTCTGCCCAGCACCTTTGAAACTGAGGAAAAAAGAAAGATTTGTTTTTGATCTTCATATTACACCCATTTTGTACCAGAAACCCTAAAATGGGTACCATGACAAACAGTGCAGGCCCAGATCAGACGCCGCAGAATCCGCCGTCTGATCAGGGCCTACACTGCAAAAAGTTCAGCTATTTTCCAAATAAATTTTAACGATAACACAAGCTGTCACCCCTAAATTTCAAAATGCACTCCTTCCGTTTATATGCAGGAAGATTCCATTTGGTACAAAAAGGGTTAAAAAAATAGAAACTTGTACCTGGTTGTTGTGACACTATGAAAAACTTATACACAAAGTGCTAATGCCATTTTGGTCGTGGATGGAAACGGAAGGAAGGACAGGGGTAGGACTATATTCCCTTTTCACAATTCTTTGAATGGTGGGGCATAAAAACAAACTCAGAGTGATATTCTGTTTTCAGTATCTTTAAGGTGTTTGTCCATTTTCTTTCTGTTCCTTCAAGTTCGCCATTTCCATAATGTTAAATGCATGCTGCCTTTCACTAAGCTGTTGGCTGCAAAGATAGCAAAAAAAAAAAAAATATGCATGCTCAAAACTGGTTAAGGGTTTCCAGTTTTGAATTTCATATTACCTAGGACACAATATACACAGACCAATATACACAGACTAGTCACTGTACTATTGGTGATGGGATTTATCGGAAAATGTTGTTGTGGCTGTGCCTGACTAAGCCTTAAATTTTTTGCAAGATTCAGTATCAATGCTGTAGATATCCCTTATTTCAACAAAATTGTAATATTTAACTTCAAAAAGCAATGGCTTGATGTATGGCTTGCAGAAATATAACATTATTTTAATTTAAAGTTAAACAGTTTTTGCAAACTTTTACGAGAAACGTGGACACCTATTGTAGGTATCTTCTGCACATTTTGCACAAATTTGTCAAATTTAGAGGCTTTAAGCTGCTTTCAATTCCATTTTAATCGATACGAGTACACCATTAAAATTTTTCAACCCCATTGTGTCAAAATTGACAACTAACATTAAATTACTGATCAATTTAATTTTCATTCATTTTCGTTGATAATGATTAATTAAAATGGCTGTGAGATCAAGACAGGACAATATACGTGTATTTTGGCAACTTAGTAAAGTAAGTAACTAGATCGTGTAGATTGGGTCTGTTAGTACTTAAAGTGTGTGCTTACTTGAAATTGGAAATGAAATACATGTCGACTCACCCAATATCTCAGATGTTGGAATGCCTTTAGTAAAAACCCCGCAAGTGGGCCTCGCACCGCGGACTTAGCTACGAATTTCCTCAAGTTTCTACATCTAAAACTTGAAGTTAATTATGAAAACACGCCTATACAAATACATTGCCATTTTTTGGGCCAAAAAAGATAGAGAATTTTTAAGATGGAAAATTGTGATATTTTTCTTATTTCTGCTCAAAACATAGATTGCGGGGACTAGATAGAACTGGCTCGACGAGGCGGTTCTATCGAGTACCCACAATCTATGTTTTTGAGCAGAAATAAGAAAAATAATGTATACCCCTTTAAACTCCAGTTTTTCTATATAAAAGTGGGTATGAGGGGGTCAAAATTATATAGGCATGTTTTTGTGATGTTATTGCTAGCCTGTGTACCTGAGCAGGCAGCTTTGTGTCTTATCTGGTTGAAAACCCTGAACACATATTTGCGGGTCAAGCGAAGAATGGTGCCACTGATAATCCGCCACATTGTGTTGCGACTGGTGGTAGTCGGTATTGTTTGCCTGCCCGTATCCCAGTGGTGGGATGCTGGACTTAACTTGTGCTTTATTTAACCCTTCTCTTGCTGAATATTCATGTTAGCCACACCCATCTCTGACTTTGAACCAATCAGATCACTTGATGTAATTTATTCCTACAAATTCATACACTGAATGTCAAACAGTGTAGATCCTGATCAGATGGCTTCTTCAGAAGCCATCTGATCTGGATCTACATTGTTTCCAAAGATAAGGGTTGTCGTGAACAGCAAGATAAGGGTTAATTGTTTTTTTTTTGTCTAATCAGAATCAATGTTTAGTTGTTTTACAATATTCACAGAGTTTATTTTGGAGTTGTTGTAATAATATTTTAAATTGTGATTAATATGCTGCCATATGGTGGCCCATGATTGGAAATAAAATTATTCAATTCTATTTATTTTTTAATTTCCAGCTTGCATTGGATGTTGCAAGGCTCTTCGCCCTAGATACAAGAGATTGATTGATGATATATTCCCTGTCAATCCCGAGGTAAGAATAATAAACTTATAGGACCATGGGTTTTAAATCTGAGCATGTATTTTGTACCATGAGTAGTCTAAAAAATTTGCCAGCTACCTGGAAGGAGACCCACTGATGTGGATGCTGCTCCTGTATCTGCATGTTAATCAAAAATCGGAAGATGATGATGATGATGATGATGATGACAACTTCTATCTTTGCAAACAATGTATATCCAGAACAAAGCCATCTGATCAAGATCTATTCTGTTTGTCATTCAGTTTGTGAATAAAACTAATGCATTGCATCAATTAAGACGGCTGTTCCTAAAACAATGTCATTATACCCCCGGCAAACGAAGTATGCTGTGGGGGTATATAGTTTTCGTCCTGCCGTTAGGCTGTATGTCCGTCTTTTCGTCTGTCCGTCCATCAGTTTGTCCGTCCATTAACATTTTTGATAAAGTTTTGCGTCAAAGTTTCTAGGAGATTGTATCTTCTGAACCCTTTGATAGATTTAGTTGATACTTACACTGAAGTTACATACTGGTCTAAAGATTTCATTGATGCATGTCACACCCCCAGGGGTTTAAACTCTGAGCATGTAATGTGTACCATGAGTATTCTTAACAATTTGCCAGCTACCTGGAAGGATTTTTTTTATTCTATTGTTGATGGAAAATTCTGTTAGCAAATAGTGCAGGCCCTGATCAGATGCTGCATTCTGTGGCATCTGATCTGGGCCTGCACTGTTTGCCAAGGTACCCCTTTAGGGAATCCCACATACAATAGGTATCTAGCTTTGCTTTATCTAAGGCATTTGAGCATAAGAATTTTGTTGTGCACTTTGAGCATAAGAATTTAGTTGTGCACTATCCAAATTTGGGTTGTTCGCGCTACGATTCGAAATTTGTCTGTGCCAAAAAAGTGGTTTCTGTATCTGTATGTATACTGTGCAGGGCCTGTTACAGCATCTGGTGCACCAGCATCTGATTTAAAGCAGTCTGAATTCATCAATGCTAGAGGAATAGTCAACTCTGATATTTTTCATATTTCTGCTCAAAAAACATAGATTGTGGGTACTCGTTAGAACTGCTATGATTTTTAGCAGAAATAAGAAAAATAATGTGTACTCTTGTAACCCTCAGTTTTGCTATATAAAAGTGGGGTTTAAGGGCGTCAGAATTACATGTAGTTAGGCATGTTTTCACGATGTGTATTGTAATGTACAGTGTTTTATAGTGGTTAATATTTTCCTCAGGATGGATTGGTTAAGAACAATATGGACAAGCTGACATTTTATGCTTTGTCATCACCCGAGAAGCTGGACAGGATTGGGGAATATTTGGCTGCTAGACTGAGCAGAGATGTGGATAAACGAAGAACAGCGTAAGTTTCTGTTATCTTAGGCTTTATTTATTATTCATATCTTGATAAATTAACTTGAATCTGAGCTGAATTCATAATATAGATACATGTACATGTACAATGTATTTCATCAGGTTAAGCCATTGTATGATAGTGGACTCTTCCATTGCTATATGTTGGACAAGTCCATTTGTCATAGAAGGGGTGTCAGACCTATTTTTTAGCTCACAGGAACAAAGTTACGGTAAGCTATTCTACTACCCTCGGCCTCCACAAATGTTAAAGTTTTTGCGTTAAAGTTTTTTAGTTGCTCATAACTTCTTTATGTGAACATGGATTAAGTTCATATTTGGTATTGTGATAGATACTGGGCTTAAGTTTTTATCTGCAGTATCAGCACCCATGACCGTGACCTTAAGGTCAAGGTCACCGACTTAGAATTTTAATGTTAAAGTTTTTAGGAGCTCATGACTTCTTTATCTTTGGATGGATTTAGTTTATACTCCGTATGGTTATAGATACTTGTCTCAGTTTTTAGCAGCAGCATCTGCGCTCATGACCATAGCCTTGGGGTCAAGGTCACTGACTTAGAATTCTTATGTTAAAGTTTTTGTGTTCAAGTTTTTAGGAGCTCATTACTTATTTACCTTCTTGATAGATTTGGTTCATACTTGGGCTGGTGATAGGTACTAGTCAAAAGTTTTTATCAGCAGCATCATCATACATGACCGTGACCTTTGGGTCAAGGTCTAAGACTAAGGGCTTTTATGTTTTTGCACTGAAGATTTAAGATCATTACTTTGTTACCTTCAGATGAATTTACCTGAGACTTGGAGTGATGATAGATACTGCTTTAAATTTCTCGAGTGAGTTCGACTTTCATCTCAAGGTCAAGGTCACTGTGGCTATCTTAAGTAATACTTTGTCATCGCTCTAGTGCCTACATTTATTGATAGATTTTATTATAACTTCACACAAATGTTGCTTATGATAATATCTCCAGCAAGGTTGACTTTCAAGGTCATGACCTCAAAGTCAAGGTTACTATGGCTATTTTTAGAAAAACTTTGTCATCGCTCCAGGGCCTACATTTATTGACAGATTTTTATATAAATTCACACACATGTTGCTTATGATAACATCTCAAGCGAGTTCAACTTTCAAGGTCATGACCTCAAGGTGGCTATTTTTAGAAAAACTTTGTCATCACTCTAGGACCTATCTTTTTTGATAGATTTTAATATAACTTCACACAAATGTTAGATTTTAATATAACTTCACACAAATGTTGGGTATGATAGTATCTTGAGCAGGTTTGTCTTCCAGGGTCCTGAGGTAGAGGTCACGGTCACTGGCTATTTTCAGAATAGCTTTGTCATGGCTGTATGGGCTACATTTGTTGACGAATTTTGCCATAACTTTACACAAATGTTGCTTATGATAATATCTCAAGCGAGTTCAACTTTCAAGGTCATGACTAGGGGTGTAACGATGCATCGATAGTTCGATGCATCGCGATAGGGACTGCCTCGATAGCAATGCATCGATAGTACTTTGGACTATCGATAACTATCGCGATAGTTCATTCAACTATCGATAGTTTCGATTGCTTTTTTTCTTGAATAGACTTTGAAAATATACCTGTACTGTTGTGTAATAACGCAAGTATTTTTGCTTAGGATATCCATTCAGCTGTAATCAGGACAGACTGATAAGCCATCACATATGTGCATGATGATCTGAGTCTTCGCTGGTCGCACATGTGTATCATAGTTTTTTACCATGTGATGAATTCCTCGCAGCGATGAATTTCCCGCTGTCATTTTTGCACGTGCAGTTGAGGCAGTCAGAAATTTTCCTGCGTTTTTCAATAACAAAACGTCAATGATAGCTTGCTCACGCGTTTGTTGCATGCAAATTTTTGGAAAACATGACAGTGAAACCTGTGCGACATGTGAAGGCTCAGATCAGCCTGCGCAGTCATATATAAATGTTTGTTGTTTGTATTAGCCTTGCATAGTATGACTTCTGGGACAAACACCATTTCCCTGTTCAGTTTTGAAGACATTTGCAAGATGCACAAGCTGATCTTATGTATGAAGAAATGTTTGTTTTCGCTGTGTACTGACTCATTCACATAGGTAAATGTATAATAAACGACGGTATAATGCAGTTTAACTTGTTGCATATGTGACTCTTTTTGCGTCCAACAAACACGATAGCTATTGAATATTAGGATCAGACTGTTAAACAGCCCTTTTGTGGTCTATTTAGAAATGTTTCGCGAGAAATGCACAGAATGTGCATGTGAGTACATGATAGACTCTGATTAGTCGATAAGTATGCACAGATGCATCAATGACGATGGCATCAGTCAGCTGGCCGGACCGATTGGGATTGAGTTCTTGGGGGAATATTTAAGCTGTCAAAGTTTTATTTTCCTGTTGTCATTCTGTAGGAAAAAAAACGTGCAGCACGAGACCTTAGGTCCCCGTCTATCAAGTACTTTCTTAAGGCGATTCTGGACATTTTGATGGTGCATACTGGACAAATCGACGTTTTAATTTTTCGTGTGTCTTTCTTATTTTATTTTTGGTTGTCTTTGTATTATGAGCCCAGGTCGATCCCTGTATGAAAACACCGACTTGATCATTGCTTTACTTCTAGCTTTTGGTGCTAACTTTAAATAAAAAATATGTAAATTCAAGTTTTAATGCAGTTTGTTAGATTCGTGTCGCCCTTAAAGAGGTGCTAAAATGTTGTGCTGTGATTACGCAATAGTATGTAATAATTAATCGGGTTACCTAATTAACTGAATACACAGATTAATTTACCATAGGCGGCAAACATCAAACAATCAAAGACCGAACAGCTTGTGTCAGTTTCCACAAGCAGAACATCTCAAACACTGCAGAGGTATTAAAGCTATGATAACCATCACTTACAAGCATATATACTGGAAGCAGCAAGCTAATTTTAGGCGGTGGGTTCTACTGCAGGTCGTGGGGATATGTAAAGAGCTGTCTCTCTATTATGTTTTTTTTCTGGAATAGCCGAGACGGAATGAATGCTGATATTGAAACACACAATAAACATACAATTTCAGGCCATTGCAATTTTCCTAACTCGTTCTGTCACTCTTAGCCATTTTATGTGAGTGATATAACATCTATGAATCATTTACAACAGTACCCGATAGTATCACGTTAGTATCGTGATAGTATGCCGCGATAGTGATAGTATCGTGATAGTAGTTTCCACGATAGCAATACTATCACGATAGTCAAAATTGGCCTCGATAGTCAGCCCTAGTCATGACCTCAAGGATAAGGACAGTGTGGCTATTTTTAGAAAAACTTTGTCATCACTCTATAACTTCATACAAATGTTGGGTATGATAATATCTCAAGGGAGTTTGACTTTCAGGGTCCTCAGGTCAAGGTCAAGGTTACTGTGGCTATTTTTAGAAAAACTTTGTCTTTGCTCTAGTGGCTACATTTATTGACAGATTTTAATATAACTATATTGATATAGCACTGGATTATTTTCTTTGTAACTTTGTTTCTGTTATAGGTCTGAAAATTTGCCTTTGCGCAACTGGGTCAAAGCGCGACTTCCGGTGAGCTATCCTGTCCGGCGACAGGTCATATTCGTTTTTATTCTATTTTTGGCAGAAACTTCTATTATCAAATAGTGCAGGCCCTGATCAGATGCCACATTCTGCGGCGTCTGATTTGGGCCTGCACTGTTTGCTAAGGTACCCCTTATGGGGTTTCCCTGCATGCAATAGGTCAAGAAATCTGTGTAATGAACACTCTTCTAAACCCCACTTTATATGGAAAAAAATTGGGGTTTACAGGAGGAACATTATTAGGGCCCCGCACTGAAAGTGTGGGTGCCCTATAGTAATCACTCTGTCCATCCGTCTGTCTGTTCGTCTGTCCGTCCACAAATTTTCCTACTCCTCTGATAGCGCTGCCGGGGCCCTAGTCAGTTTCACTGACAGCTCTAGTTTACTTAATTCTGCTTAAGAAAAATATTACAAATTTTCTTTAGAAAAATAACCCTTTTGGAGGTATAGGATGTGTTATCGTAATGATGTTTCCAGTTCAGTATCTTGTAATATGTTCTAGGTCCGCACTTAGATCACAACCTGAAAAAAAAATGAATGTCTGATAGAAACACAAATTGTATAATCAAAATCTTGTGTCAATATCAGGTTGCAAAGATTTTCTACATTTTACGTTAGTGGCATTGCGAAAACGCATTAGCGGCATTGCAAAATGTATGGTCAGTGCAAAATGCGAAATTTCTAAATTTTGCATTGTAACACCTGTGCTGAACTACCTAACCCTTATGACGCAGAGAAAAACTACATCTTAAAATGTTGTCTGCTTATGTCATCTGCTGAATTCTTTTTGCCTAAATAAAGCTGACATGAATACATGACTGAGATGACATATTTTCAATTTTCAAAGGGCATTGGCTACAAAAGAAAGTAAACCAGATTAATGTAAAACCTGGAAACTCTGTAAAGATAATGGTAGACATAGGATTTCACAAGTCTTGTCTGGCTCAGTTTGGTGAAAATTTGTTCAGACAAAAAGTGATAGCTATGGATGCATTGGATCAGCTGTTACTACTCCCTCAGCAAGTTTGCCGAGATAGAAAGCTTTCTGAAGATTGTGCAGAAACTACTGGAATATTGTATCTCTTCATCATTATTACACATTATCTCTTGTCAGAAGTAGGCAGGAGGCAAAATAGACTTCTCTTCTTCAAGCACAGTCTACCTTTGGGTCTTTTTGGACTAGTCCTTGCAATTCCTTCAGAGGGGCAACTTTTAAAAAAATATCATCAATAGGGGAATACTCTTAATTCATTGTATACTGATGGACTCTTCCAATACTATATGTTAGACAAGCCATTTTGCCAATTAAGGGGCATGAGGCCTATTTTTTCATTCCATTTTTGACAGAAAATCCTGTGAGCAAAAAGTACAGACCCTGATCAGAAGCCGCATTCTGCGGCATCTGACCTGGGCCTGCGCTGTTTGCCAGGCTACCCTTTTAGGTTTTACCTGCATAGAATGCATTAAAGAGTAAGCCCCAACTTCAGAGAGATGCAATGTACTGTAACAAAAATTCACCATATACCATAGCAATTTGCCATAGCACATGCAGGAAGTTGCAAGAGCTAGCTCCCCTCGTAAACAGCAGAACATTTGATATGTCTATCTTTTCTCAATATGTGCTGCCTTTTTACTTTCATATCCTAGCTGCCTACCTCTGAACATAATAAATGAGCCAGCGCACGACAAAACCTACAGCGCACGACAAAACCTACAATAAAACCTGCGCCCAACGAAGACTCAGATCAGCCTGTGCATCCACGCAGTCTGTTCAGAGACTTCATTGTGCCCTTTAAGGATAGCAAAGGGCCCAATGCTCCTTCATGCAGGAAGAGAAGTCTCTGGTGAGACTATACTGATACACAGGCTGATCTGATTCTTTGCTGGGTGCACATGTCTTATTGTAGGTTTTGTCGTGCACTGGCTCAAATATGTTGATTACTGGTATCATTATTTCAGGCTAGTGGTGATTGCCATGGATGCGTTAGATCAGCTGTTGGTATCATGCCATGATTACTCCCTTAATCTGTTTGTTGAGAGCTTTCTTAAGATGGTTCAGAAACTGCTGGAATGTGATGAGGTTGAACTACAGATACTGGCTACTTCTTCAGTAAGTCACATGACATAGTTCAGAGCCCAGTTGCTGAAAGCATTGTTAGCTTGTTATACAAACTTGTTAGTGTTCAAATGGTCTAGTAAGTACAATATTTAAAGGTAATACAGTAGATAGATATTTTTATCCACACGCTTTTCGAAAAGCTTCTTTGCCATCCATCCATACATCTGTCCTTCTATCCGTCTTACCAGATAACTCCTCCTAGATCGTAAGAGATACAAACTTGAAACCTTGGGAACTGATAGATCTTTGGTATGGGGAGTGCATGAATCTTTCAGAATTTTGGTCTCACCCCTGGGGGCAGGGGAGGGGTCACCCCTGGGGGCAGGGGAGGGGTCCTGGGGGTGTATGTCAAAATTTGTAAGAACATCGTTGTGTAACATTTCAAATCAAATGGCATGATGAGTAGAATACATTGCAATCAAAATTTGACCCCTCAGGTCAATGTGGAGTTCAAATCCTCCCAGCACCACCACCATCACCACCACCTCCATAATAATTAGACCTTTAGAGATAGAAACTTGAAACCTTGGGAACTGATAGATCTTTGGTCTGGGGAGTGCAAGATAGAAACTTGAAACCTTGGGAACTGATAGATCTTTGGTCTGGGGAGTGCATGGCACTTTTGGAATTTTGATCCCACCTTGGGGTTGGGCTAAGAGGAGGGGATCTGGAAGGTTGAAAATCAAAGTTTTCTGAACATGGTAGTGTAACGGAAGTGTGGGTATATGTGCTGGCATGCCATCTACTACACCATTCTAGTTAACAAATGCGAAAACTACCCCCATTTTTTTCAGCACATTTTCCAAGATACACCTCAACCTTTAGATAACATTGTTTGGAGATAGATCCCCAAAATGTATAGATTATTACATGTATATCTATACATTTTTGTTTGGATATAACATGGTTGTTTAACACAGTTTCTGCTTTGGACCCAACAATAGTGTTACAAAGACGTTGTGGTGTGTTTGATCAACGTTACCTTACAACATTATTGACCCTCATCCTGCTGTTCACAACAACCCCTACCTTTGCAAACAGTGTAGATCCAGATCAGATCTACACTGTTTGTCAATCAGTTCATGAATCTGAACAAAAGCAATATATCATGTAATCTGATTGGCTGATAGTCAGAAAATGGTGTGGCTGATTCATAAGGGTAAACTTTGAACAACTGGACCCATGGCCCCAAATAGTGAGTAGTGAGGGTATAATGGGGATATTGGAGAAATTTTTCATTTTATTTTTCCTCTAGGGATCTTACATGAGTGCTTACACAATATGATACTGATGAAATGAGCCATTGGTGAGTTTCATGGAATAAATGCAAGATTTTTTTCATCATATGACAATTTGACAATTTTTCTTTGTATTTACTCCATAGACAATAGATACCCACTGATATCTAACACCTCACTAAACTTATATGACCCCGCCAAGCGAATTTGTGTCTTCAAGCATTCCGTCATGACAAATTTTAACTGCGCATGCCCAGTCATTCAGAGGGGCCAGGGATATGGCTTTCTGTCTGAAGGTTCCTCTTGATTCACTGCTTGTATGAGCGAGCAACGAAGGTTCTGGCGAGACTGCGCGGATGCGCAGGCTCGCCTGAACCTTCGCTGCTCGCATAGGCGATAAGTACCAAAATCGCTTGACGTGGCCCATATGATGTAGAGCCATATAGTCATTGCCTTGGCCTACATTAAGGGTATATATTGAAAGTTGTCATTTGGGGAGGTAAAGCTGTGGCTTAACAGTTGGAAATTTTGTTTTACAGTAACGTGTAAGTGGAGCCATAAAATGGAATTTGCACTCCTTAAATAGACAGTTTACTTCACCAAATGATAGTTTTGAATATAGTTATTCCCATTGTAATACACTTATTAAAATATTTTTGTAAAACAATTGTGCTATTTTGCTTAAAGTGAAAAGCACTGTGAGCTGCATAAAACCAGATGCGAGCTAATGGAAAAGGACGATTTTTAGCTTTATGCAGTCAGACATCGTGTGACATTTCCAAGTTCAGTAGAATAGGTGTTGGTACAGCCAGAAACAACATATGATCTCTTATATGAGCCAGCACACGACAAAACCTACCAGTACAATAAGACATGTGCGCCCATCGAAGACTCAGATCAGCCTGTGCATCCATATAGTCTAACCAGAGACTTCTCTTGCTGCATGGAGGAGCATTAGGCCCTTAGCTATCCTTAGAATGCACAACGAAGACTCTGATCAGACTGCACGGATGTGCAGGCTGATCTGAGTCTTTGTTGGGGGCACATGTCTTATTGTAGGTTTTGTCATGTGCTGGCTCATATAGTCTGCTGTTCTATTGAGTTGTGTTTGTTTTGTAGTTCATAAAGTTTGCCAACATAGAAGAAGACACACCCTCCTATCACAGAAGATATGATTTCTTTGTGTCCAAGTTCAGTGCTATGTGTCATTGTGGAACAGGGACCCAGCAACAACAGTCTAGGTACACTGAGCTTATGAATTCATCTTGTACTAAATGGATTCTTCTACCTTATACATAGTCCGAGATCTAAATATTATTTTTTTTATTTCTGCATGCAAACATACATTGTGAGTACTCATTAGAAGCACCTCAGAGACACGCTTCTGATGAGTACCCACATCATATGTATTTGTGCAGAAATAAGAAATTGGAAGAAAAAAGCACCTTATCTTGAGCTATGCTTATGTATAATTGGAGTCCATGTAAAAATTTACAGGTGTTAAGTTGAGTTTCCGTATTCGCCATAGAAAGGGCACAGTACACTTAGACTTTTTCATAGCTCCAGATAAGGCACTTTGTTCATCCAAAAACTACTAATATTTTTCTCATTTCTTCACAAAAACATACAGTCGAACTTCAATAGCTCGAACACCTTTGGGACCTCGAAAGTCTGTTCGAGACAGGGGGAGTTCGAGCCACTGAGGTTTACTGCTAGGAGGCATAACGAGATACTTTTAAACATCTTTACGGTGTTCCATAATGAATATGTATGCTGTGTGTACTCATTAGAATCGCCTCCTCGAGGCGATTCTAATGAGTACACACAGCATACATTTGTAAGATAGAAGACTAAAATCTCCTTAATTATCCCCCACTAGTTCTTATGCAGAGGATTTCCCTAGGGGCTCAAGAATGGGTTCGACTCATCCATGGTAAACGAACCATCGGTGTTCGAGCCATCAAAGTTCTACTGTACATTGTGGGGTACTCATTAGAAGCACATTGGCAAGGTGTTTCTAATGAGTACCCACAACATGTTTTGATGGAGAAATAAGAAAAATCATATATGGATACCTCTCTTATCAGGGGCTATGCCTTGTATTCTAATCATAAAAACATGCCTGTTACATGTGGGTTTAAGGCATCCTGCAAACCTGCATGCTGACAAGACGAGCAAGGGTGATCTCTGACAGGTGAATGGGCAGCTGTGGGGTAAGGCACAAGAAAGATGTTATATACAAGACATAAATTATTAACAGTAACTATATACAACAATACAAACACTAAACATCACATTTATTTGCCTCTAAAATCAATTCACGACGCCCACCTCGAAGGCAAAACCACATTTTGTGTTCGGGCCGGTGACATGAATGTTATATAGAAGCAAAAGAATAAACTGACAATAATAACAAAATAAAAGAAATGACTGGCCAGCAAAAAATATAAGTCCACTTGGGCTGAACTGCCTCGATGCACTGGTGTACTCTAGCATTTAAATTATGTCAACTTCTTATTCACTGTCAACTTGACTATTCACTGACAACTTGACTCTATTCACTGACAACTTGTCATCATTTTATGGTCTCGACGGTCTGTATCATGGTTCTGCCCGCCTCTGCTTCGCAACTGGACGATACGTCGTACCAATACCTGCTCCTATGGACCAGGGAGCAGCAGGTCACCACACGTCATCTGACATTGAGCCTGCAAATGACCATAATCAACTAAAATACGGTTCACGAAATGTATACACTATATCATGATCCCTGCCCCGGAAGTCTGAATATGTTCATGCATAAACTGTTATTGCGCCTGCGTCGACCAAACAAACAGGCTGATCAGTACATGCAACAAATAACCGTGCAGCAGAACTCAACTTGACTGTGCAACAAAATATCAGCACCCAGCACTTGAAACAAGAATAGTCAAAATTTATGCTTCCTTACGGAGCACTACAGAAATCAATTAATGCTCGCTACAACTGAGCATACTACTCATCAAATTCGTGCTCATTAGCACATGTAAGAGGCAATAGAACAGACCGCGCATTTGCGCTACCTGGTCATCCACCAATTACAGGAAACATAACAAACTGCATTTCATATCCTTCTCCGCGACACGGCTCACAAATATAGTTATTCACAAACTCATTACATTAAAAACAGCTAGAAATTAAAACAGGAAGATTTTTTATCAATTCTACACCACATCTCTCAATGTTTGATAGGGATCAACACTGTTTGCCATACATTCTTTCCATATTTGGTAGGCACAACATGGTATGACAGCTGACGTCATCCACGCCATTATAACGTGTGACGACCAAATACCCTAACTTATCATCACATTCTTTACATGTACATACATGTACAAATTAAGGCGTAACTATACCAAATTTAGTAACGCAGAGGCCTTTCTGATATTTAATCTTCATCAGTGTGTCTCAACCCCAAAGTTTTGAAACCAAAACGGATGATGGAAAAGACCCGGCAAACACAGCACATCCCCCTCCGAGCACACACCGACAGATTTCTTAAACAGAAACGACATCATTTCAAATGAACTCTTAAGTCTTCTTGAACAAAATTATTTCTACACAACATGAACATGCTTGCAATATTAATTCATCACGGTTCATCATCAGGGATAACCCGACAGGCTCTTGTCTAAGAGTTGCCCTGATGATGAAGATATGGTTTAACTCCTCTTAATTTTATGCCCCCTTAACACCTGATGTCATATAGAGACGGGACCACGGTTTTCTAATGACCGATAGTTAAAAGTTATGGATCCAGCAAATGACCCGGCGTTAATAAATCTATTTTACAAAAGGGGTCTATAAAAGCCTAAATGAATCTAGAATGAGCGAGTGTTGAGTTTTACATCTCAGCAACATCTAGGGTCATATGGAGACAGGACCTCGATTAACCCTTATCTTGCTGAATATTCATGTAAGCCACACCCATTTCTGTCTATCAACCAATCAAATTACTTGATGTAATTTATTGCTACAAATTCATAAACTAAATGCCAAACAGTGTAGATCCTGGTCAGATGCCATCTGATCTGGATCTACACTGTTTTGCAAAGATAGGGGTTGTCGTGAACAGCAAGATAAGGGTTAAAAGACTCATTTGAATTCAAAAGCCTGGGATCGATCCTGTGATCCCCAGTTGGTAAAGCGAGTAGCATAATCACTACACAACAGAGGCTCTCAAAGTGAATCCAGAATAGGCTTCAGAAAGTCGGGGTATACTAGAAGAAAACCCCTCCAAAACCTACAAGCATGTTCATACAAAAAATAATACTAAACATAGATTTAACATACCGCCCAAGATTCTTCATATGGCTCGTCACAATGTTGTGTGTATACTTTTACAATTGACCTGCTGCTGGTATAAAGTCCATTTTTCATGGTACCCTCTTTATACAACATTTGATTTAACCTTAAAACTAGTTATAACAGCAATTTCAGTGGAACAAATCGTTAACCTAAGATGAGACCGAATATTGTAATTATTTAATACTCCAAGAAATGAATGTTGTGGATATTTGTTAGAATCACCTCAGTGAGGCGATTCTCACAAATGCCACTACATTTGTTTCTTGGAGTCATTATAGGGAAAAAACTTTCTTACCTATTATAATATTCCTTGTTGGGATTTATAATGACAGATTTGCTGCTGCGGGAAATTGTTTGGGAATAAATACTGTTATTATAGCCAGGATCCTCTGTATTTTGTAATTGTTAAACTATTTTCTTAACTTTTTAACAGAATCAGAACAGCTGGTTTGAAAGGATTACAGGGTGTGATTCGTAAAACAGTGAGTGATGATCTTCAGGTCAACATTTGGGAGCCGGTTCACATGGACAAAATAGTTCCCTCTTTGCTCTATAATATGCAGGAAGATAGGTAAGTTTTCTCAAAGCTTCAAGTCACTGGCATGTTGAATGGTTGAAATTGTTCTTTTTCTGCTGTGTAGTATTCAGCCGGCCTCATCAGGGCCCAGTTGTTCAAAGCATTGTTAGCTTAACAAGCTCGTTAGTGGTCAAATTGTTAACTGTTCTAGCAAGTTTAATATGTAAAATTTGATATTTTTGCTGAAAAAATGTGAGCAGCTTTTGCATATGCAAAAGCTGCTCACATGTTTTCAGCAAAAATATGAGCATATTTGCCATAATAAATGATCAAAATTTTAACGAAACGTTAACTAACGGCATCGTTAGTTTTGAACAACTGGCCCCTTGTGATCAGGAGGTCATGGGTTCAATACCTATCTATCTCTCCATAAAGCATACACCCTCAACTGAGTATTATGTGCCTGGGTCAGCAACTTTGTTTTGTGGAGAATGATCATGAAATCTTCTCTACGATCATTCTTTCCCTTCTACTGATTCAAGAAGGGCAGTTGTCATTTTCTGGAGGAAGAATGTGCACTGTACTGGTTAAACATTTATGCTAGGAAGTCTGATTAGGTAAACTGAACTGGCTTGATATGACCTAAACAGTGTTGAGAGGGCCATCAAGCTCCAGAACAAACAAACAAACTGTAACATTCAGGACAATTATAGCTGTTAGTGCTTCAGGGGCCGGTTGTTCAAAACTTACGATGTTGTTAGTTAACATATCGTTAAAAGTTTGATCATTTAATATGGCAAATATGCTTATGTTTTTGCTAAAAAAATGTGAGCAGCTTTTGCATATGCAAAAATTCTCACATTTTTTCAGCAAAAAAAAACAGAATTTTAGATATTATACTTGCTAGAACAGTTAACTATTTGATCACTTACGAGCTCGTTAAGCTAACGAGACTTTGAACAACTAGCCCCAAGTCAACAGTTTGTTCACATAGCTGAAACAGTTTACATTTGTAGAAAAGATGAAGAAATTAATCAGTGCTTCTGGTCAGTTTGAAAAATACTATCTGTTATGGGGATGCACTTTGAATGATTTCATATTGAAACTGAAATGTCAGAAGCATGACATAAAATGTTGGCAACATATCAAATACTGTAGACTATTAGACTGCCCGGGAGTTTGATTGACCCATTTAGTACCAGATAC
Source organism: Lucinisca nassula (assembly GCA_963580285.1). Lineage (NCBI taxonomy): Eukaryota > Metazoa > Mollusca > Bivalvia > Lucinida > Lucinidae > Lucinisca > Lucinisca nassula. The sequence goes on along the minus strand of OY757014.1, from coordinate 12,400,478 downwards.
CGAAAACGGGTAAGTGGTAAACAGTGCAGGCCCAGATCAGACGCCGCAGAATGCGGCGTCTGATCAGGGCCTACACAGTTTGCGAAAAATAAAGCCATCATCCAAGTAAATTTTGAAGAAAACACAATCTGACACCCCTTAATTTTGGAATGGACTCCTGGTATATATAAGGAGGAAGATTCCATTTGGTACAAAAAGAGTTATGGTCTGTACTTTTCCTTTAGACACTTTCCATGTACTCAGACTCATTAACTACTTTATGACATTGTTCTCGATAACAGTTTTTGAAATAATGTATTTTAAATTTAGATAAAAAAAATGTATGTATTATATAGAAAAATGATCAAAATTGTCATTGGTGATCAGCAGGACATAGGTTTGATATGTTGGGGTCGGCAACATTCTTTCATGGAGACTGATCATGAAATATTTTCTAGGGTCATTCTCTCCCTTTCGCTGATTCAAGAAGGACAGTTGTCAGTTTCTGGCGAAAGAATGTGCATTGTACTGGTTAACCACTTACGTATAAGCCTGTCCAGGAAAAGTGTGGATAGGTAAACTGACTGGCTCAAAAATGACCTAAAATAGTGTTGACTGGGTCATAAAACTCCAATACAAACAAAATAATTGTCATTGTTATTACATGTATATATAATCTTTTCATTTTTGTTTGGATATAACATCATTTTTTACATAGCTTCTGGTTTGGATCCAAACAATAATGTTATTAAGAGGTTGAGTTGAAGTTACAAAATTTGCCTGTAACTTTGTTAATTTTAACTCCTATTTCAGGTTTGTTCCTGTTGACCTTGAGAGCCCCAAGGATGAGGAGCACCCAGCACAGGTGGCAGAAACAGTGTTCAGAGACCTCATTTGTCGGGCTTCTTTCGGAAATATTAAGGCTATTTTGAAACCTGTACTAGTGTGAGTGAAATTCTGCTATTAAGACCACAATTAGGACCAATTCTGCTATAAAAAGCTTATTTTGAAGGAGACACTTAATTTTTCTTTGTATTTTCTGCCTACAGTGACCTGTGGTCAGGGACCACCTTTTGAACTGTTCAAAAGTGGTCTTTAAGACCACTTTTGAACAGTCTCAAAGGTGGTCTTAATACAGGAATTTTACTGTATTTAAGTTGATTTGATAGTTGGTTATTTAATTGAACAGCTATATGTCTAAGAGAGACTGATGTATGGATTTTCATTTGATTTCATCTTTTTCTGTTTAACTCTTGCCCTGTTGAATAAATAATGCTGACTATCAACCATATAATGTATTTGTCATAGTCCAAATAGGAATTTAGCCAGATCCGGAATCTGGCTAGACCAAATAGGAATTCCTATTTGGCCTAGCCAGATTCCGGATCTGGCTAAACTAATAATTAGCTTTGCTTCATTACCAGAATGTTTGTCTCGATGGTATCTATACAAAATTGCTGAATGGGTTTCACTTGGCTTAACAAAATGGCCAACAGAGCTGAAAATAGCAAGATTTATGAACACCATCTCCTTAGCAAATGGTCATGTTTCAAAATAATTTTTAACAGAAATGTTCCTCTAATGCTACTATAATGGTTCCACTCATCAAAAAGATTGCCTCCAAAGCTAAAAAATGGATGAAAAATTCTTGGTCAGCATGTCCCTAAATCAGCGACTCCATAACTTCCGTAAGCTATGAAACATCTTGAACTCAGGTGAGCAATCCAATCAATAATGATATTGTTAGTTTTGAATAGCTGGGTTGAGATCTTTTTAGCTCACCGTCACGTAGTGACGAGGTGAGCTTTTGTGATCACTTTTTGTCCGTCGTCCGTCGTGCGTCCGTCCGTGCGTGCGTCCGTGCGTGCGTAAACAATTTCTTTAAACGACATCTCCTCCTAAACCACTGATCGGATTTTGACCAAACTTCACAGGAATGATCCTTAGATGGTCCCCTTTCAAAGTTGTTCAAATGGTTCCGGTCCGTTGCACATCTAGGTCACAGGAGCCAAAAACAGATTTTTTTCACCCAAAACTTAAAAAATCTTCTTCTCTGAAACCACAAGGCCCAGGTCTTTGATATTTGGTATGAAGCTTCATCTAGTGGATCCCTACCAAGATTGTTCAAATTATAGTGCTGGGGCCAAAAATGCCCCCGCCCCGGGGCCCTTTGGTTTTACATAGGCTTATATAGGGAAAATCTTTAAAAATCTTCTCCTCTGAAACCACAAGGCCCAGGTCTTTGATATTTGGTATGAAGCTTCATCTAGTGGACCCCTACCAAGATTGTTCAAATTATAGTGCTGGGGCCAAAAATGCCCCCGCCCCGGGGCCCTTTGGTTTTACATAGGCTTATATAGGGAAAATCTTTAAAAATCTTCTTCTCTGAAACCACAAGGCCCAGGACTTTGATATTTGGTATGAAGCTTCATCTAGTGGACCCCTACCAAGATTGTTCAAATTTTAGTGCTGGGACAAAAAATGCCCCCGCCACGGGGCCCTTTGGTTTTACATTGGCTTATATAGGGAAAATCTTTAAAAATCTTCTTCTCTGAAACCACAAGGCCCAGGTCTTTGATATTTGGTATGAAGCTTCATCTAGTAGACCCCTACCAAGATTGTTCAAATTATAGTGCTGGGGCCAAAAATGCCCCCGCCCCAGGGCCCTTTGGTTTTACATAGACTTATATAGGGATAATCTTTAAAAATCTTCTTCTCTGAAACCACAAGGCCCAGGACTTTTATATTTGGTATGAAGCTTCATCTAGTGGACCCCTACCAAGATTGTTCAAATTTTAGTGCTGGGACAAAAAATGCCCCCGCCACGGGGCCCTTTGGTTTTACATTGGCTTTTATAGGGAAAATCTTTAAAAATCTTCTTCTCTGAAACCACAAGGCCCATGTCTTTGATATTTGGTATGAAGCTTCATCTAGTGGACCCCTACCAAGATTGTTTAAATTATAGTGCTGGGGCCAAAAATGCCCCTTCCCCGGGGCCCTTTGGTTTGACATAGGCTTATATAGGGAAAATCTTTAAAAATCTTCTTCTCTGAAACCACAAGGCCTAGGACTTTGATATTTGGTATGAAGCTTCATCTAGTGGACCCCTACCAAGATTGTTCAAATTATAGTGCTGGGGCCAAAAATGCTCCCGCCCCGGGGCCCTTTGGTTTTACATAGGCTTATATAGGGAAAATCTTAAATAATTTTCTTCTCTGAAACCACAAGGCCCAGGACTTTGATATTTGGTATGAAGCTTCATCTAGTGGACCCCTACCAAGATTGTTCAAATTTTAGTGCTGGGACAAAAATGCCCCCGCCACGGGGCCCTTTGGTTTTACATTGGCTTATATAGGAAAAATCTTTAAAAATCTTCTTCTCTGAAACCACAAGGCTCAGGTCTTTGATATTTGGTATGAAGCTTCATCTAGTGGACCCTTACCAAGATTGTTCAAATGATAGTGCTGGGGCCAAAAATGCCCCCGCCCCGGGGCCCTTTGGTTTTACATAGGCTTATATAAGGAAAATCTTTAAAAATCTTCTTCTCTGAAACCACAAGGCCCAGGACTTTGATATTTGGTATGAAGCTTCATCTAGTGGACCCATACCAAGATTGTTCAAATTATAGTGCTGGGACAAAAAATGCCCCCGCCACGGGGCCCTTTGCTTTTACATTGGCTTATATAGGGAAAATCTTAAAAATCTTCTTCTCTGAAACCACAAGGCCCAGGTCTTTGATATTTGGTATGAAGATTAATCTAGTGGACCCCTACCAAGATTGTTCAAATTATAGTGCTGGGGCCAAAAATGCCCCCGCCCTGGGGCCCTTTGGTTTTACATAGGCTTATATAGGGAAAATCTTTAAAAATCTTCTTCTCTGAAACCACAAGGCCCAGGACTTTGATATTTGGTATGAAGCTTCATCTAGTGGACCCCTACCAAGATTGTTCAAATTATAGTGCTGGGGCAAAAAATGCCCCCGTCCCGGGGCCCTTTGGTTTTACATAGGCTTATATAGGCAAAATCTTTCAAAAATCTTCTTCTCTGAAACCGCTAGGCCCAGGTCTTTGATATTTGATGTGTAGCTTCATCTTGTGGACCTTTGCCAAGATTGTTCAAATTATAGCCTTTGTTGATGTTTGGTATGAAGCTTCACCTTTAAGACCTCCCTCAACATTATGCACATTAAAGCCCTGGGGCCAATAATGGCCCTCTCTGGGGCCCACTTGTTACACCATGGATCAGGTGAGCGATCCAGGGCCATCATGGCCCTCTTGTTTATATTTTCTTCCTTTTAAATGTATTTTCAGGCATATGGATCATCATAGTTTATGGACACCACCAGTGTTTGTTATCAAATGTTTCAAGATTGTCATGTATTCTGTACCAGTAAGTACTGTTCTTCAGATAGCATTTCCTTAATGAACAGTGCACCTGCAGTATGTAGTCTCTTATATGCGCTTGCACCACACTTATATGGACCCCCTAACTTTATGGACACCACCAGTGTTTGTTATCAAATGTTTCAAGATTGTCATGTATTCTGTACCTGTAATTACTGTTCTGCAGATAGCTTTTCTTGTTTATTGAACAGTGTACCTGCAGTATGTGGTCTCTCATATGTGCTTGCACCACACTTATATGGACCACCTAACTTCATGGACACCACCAGTGTTATGAAATGTTTGAAGAAGTATTCTGTTCCTCTAAGGAGGAATAACAAGAATATTTTGGGGATACAGTAGAACTTCGATGGCTCGAACACCGATGGCTCTTTTACCATGTATGTGTCGAACCCATTCTTGAGCCCCTAGCGAAATCCTCTACATAAGAAATAGTGGGGGGTGATTAAGGAGATTTTAGTCTTTTATCTTGCAAATGTATGCTGTGTGTACTCATTAGAATCGCCTCGATGAGGCGATTCTAATGAGTACACACAGCATACATTTTCATTATAGAACACCGAAAAGATGACTAAAAGTATCTCGTTATGCCTCCTGGCAGTCACCTCAGTGGCTCGAACTACCCGTCTCGAACAGATTTTCGAGGTCCCAAAGGTGTTCGAGCCATTGAAGTTCGACTGTAATTATTTTTCCATTCAAACAACTTGGCCACTTAACTTTCAGGAACATTGATTGTGAAATAGCCATTTAGCCCCCCATCATGAGAAAACCTAACTCTTTCACTGCTCATCTTATTCAAACTATCCTTTCTTTGCTCACCTGGGCCAAAGGCTCCAGGGAAGCTTTTAGCATAGTACCATAAAAGTCCTAAAAATTGGGACACCTCGAGGCTTTGCTGTAAGTTTCCTAAAATTTTAACAAATTTGTTTCACGATCCAGCAGTGAGTCCAAAAGGTGCAGACAGAATGACAAACAGTGTAGACCCTGATCAGCTCCTTCTGGGTTTGCCCTGTTTGCTTAGGCCTGTCTGTTCCAATACTTAGGATCATTTAGATAGTTTCTCTGCCATACATCTGTCAGCATCTTTGACAAGCTATATCTCTGCTGCCTGCAGGGTGATCGCAATCATTTCTCATCCATGTCATGCCATTGAAAACAAGGCTTACCATGTGAATTGTTTGCTGAGCATATGATTCACATGTAATGTCAATATGTTCTATAAAAGGGTTATCTTTTGGAAGCAAGGATTACACCACAGAAATGAAAAATATGGAGTGTACATGTTTTCTGGGCCAGACTAGCTAGTTTCGGCCAATAAGGCTTCATCAGTGACCCTCAGATATTTTCAAAATTCCCCAATGGAATCAATGATCCCAAAGGACAAGAAAATATAATCTACACTATGATGTAGATTTTCCTGTTTATTGAACAGTGCACCTGCAGTATGTGTTCTCTTATATGTGCTTGCACCACACTCATATGGACCACCTAACTTCATGGACACCACCAGTGTTTGTTATGAAATGTTTGAAGTCTTATTTACTGCGAAAACTATTTTTAAAAATCAAATTGTTATCTGCTGTAGGATTTTTCATAGCATTTGAAGGGTTAGTGGTATGCTGATTAGCCTCACTTTATCTGTATTACATTGTTTGGGTCTTTAACCCATTGCATGCAGGGAAACCCCTAAAGGGGTACCTTGGCAAACAGTGCAGGCCAGGATCAGATGCCACAGAATGCGGCATCTAATCAGGGCCGACACTATTTTCTAACAGAATTTTCCATCAGAAATAGAATAAAACTGAAAAAATAGGCCTGACAACCCTAATGTGATGATTGGACTTGTCCATCATATAGCAATAGAAGAGTCCACCAGTATACAATGGGTTAATTTCCAAAAGAAACAGCCAAAATATTTAGTGAATTCATGGTGAATGAACTTTATGCTTTCAGCAACAATATGCATATTTAGCAGTGCAGGCTCTGATGTTCCATTTAGACAGTCATGTGAGAAGTGACCCCAAGGTCAAGTCTGCTATTGTCACTGTTCTGTTTGAATCTGTCCTCATAGCTGCTGGCGGATCCATAGGTAAGCTGTTGCTAGCTTATTCCTGGTAATAAGGGATCTGTCCTCATAGCTGCTGGCGGATCCATAGGTAAGCTGTTACTACCTTATTCCTGGTAATAGAGGATCTGTCCTCATAGCTGCTGCGGATCCATAGGTAAGCTGTTACTACCTTATTCCTGGTAATAGAGGATCTGTCCTCATAGTTGCTGGTGGGTCCGTAGGTAAGCTGTTACTACCTTATTCCTGGTAATAGGGGATCTGTCCTCATAGCTGCTGGCAGATCCATAGGTAAGCTGTTACTACCTTATTCCTGGTAATAGAGGATCTGTCCTCATAGCTGCTGGCAGATCCATAGGTAAGCTGTTACTACCTTATTCCTGGTAATAGGGGATCTGTCCTCATAGTTGCTGGTGGGTCCGTAGGTAAGCTGTTACTACCTTATTCCTGGTAATAGGGGATCTGTCCTCATAGCTGCTGGCAGATCCATAGGTAAGCTGTTACTACCTTATTCCTGGTAATAGAGGATCTGTCCTCATAGCTGCTGGCAGATCCATAGGTAAGCTGTTACTACCTTATTCCTGGTAATAGGGGATCTGTCCTCATAGCTGCTGGCGGATCCATAGGTAAGCTGTTACTACCTTATTCCTGGTAATAGGGGATCTGTCCTCATAGCTGCTGGCAGATCCATAGGTAAGCTGTTACTACCTTATTCCTGGTAATAGGGGATCTGTCCTCATAGCTGCTGGCGGATCCATAGGTAAGCTGTTACTACCTTATTCCTGGTAATAGGGGATCTGTCCTCATAGCTGCTGGCAGATCCATAGGTAAGCTGTTACTACCTTATTCCTGGTAATAGGGGATCTGTCCTCATAGCTGCTGGCGGATCCATAGGTAAGCTGTTACTACCTTATTCCTGGTAATAGAGGATCTGTCCTCATAGCTGCTGGCAGATCCATAGGTAAGCTGTTACTACCTTATTCCTGGTAATAGGAGATCTGTCCTCATAGCTGCTGGCAGATCCTTAGGTAAGCTGTTACTACCTTATTCCTGGTAATAGGGGATCTGTCCTCATAGATGCTGGCGGATCCCTAGGTAAGCTGTTACTACCTTATTCCTGGTAATAGAGGATCTGTCCTCATAGCTGCTGGCGGATCCATAGGTAAGCTGTTACAACCTTATTCCTGGTAATAGGGGATCTGTTCTCATAGTTGCTGGTGGATCCATAGGTAAGCTGTTACTACCTTACTCCTGGTAATAGAGGTACAGTGAAGTTCAACATTTATTCTAATCATAAAAACAAACTCTAGAAAGTCCTTCAATGTAGCTCACAGTAAGGCACATTTGTAAGCATAATAAAAGCTCAATACTGTAAAAATCCTAAAAATTGGGACACCTTGAGGACTGGCTGTAATTAGGGCCCCGCACTGAAAGTGTGGGTGCCCTATAGTAATCACTCTGTCCGTCCGTCTGTCTGTCTGTCCGTCCGTCTGTCCGTCTGTCCGTCCACAAATTTTTTTATCCTCCATAACTTTTTATTATTCCTGGATGGATTTAAATATTACTTGGCATCATTCTGTCCGTCCGTCTGTCTGTCTGTCCGTCTGTCCGTCCACAAATTTTTTTATCCTCCATAACTTTCTTATTCCTGGATGGATTTAAATATTACTTGGCAGAAATGTTAACCATAATGTGATGGAGTGTTGCGTGCAAGACTCAGGTCCGTACCTCAAAGGTCAAGGTCATACTTAGAGGTTAAAGGTCAAAAAAGGGTCTTTCCTGTGTCCAATTAATAATTAGGGCCCCGCACTGAAAGTGTGGGTGCCCTATAGTAATCACTCTGTCCGTCCGTCTGTCTGTCTGTCTGTCTGTCTGTCCGTCCGTCTGTCCGTCCACAAATTTCTGATAGCGCTGCCGGGGCCCTAGTCAGTTTCACTGACAGCTCTAGTTATTCCTGGATGGATTTAAATATTACTTGGCAGAAATGTTAACCATAATGTGACGAAGTGTCACACGCAAGACCCACAGCCGTACCTCAAAGGTCAAGGTCATACTTAGAGATAAAAGGTCAAAAAAGCGTCTTTTTTATTGTGTCCAATCTATAATTTTCTTATACCTGGATGGATTTAAATATTACTTAGCAGAAATATTAACCATAATGTGACAGTGTGTCACGCGCAAGACCCAGGTCCGTACCTCAAAGGTCAAGGTCATACTTAGAGGTGAAAGGAAAAAAAAAACGTCTTTTTTAACATCAACATTTTCCTACTCCTCTGATAGCGCTGCCGGGGCCCTAGTCAGTTTCACTGACAGCTCTAGTTCTCCTAAATATTTAACATTGGTGACATGATGCAGCAAGCAGTCCAAAATACAAGGCTGGAATGGCAAGCAATGTTGACCCAGATCAGTCTGATCTGGATCTGCACTCTTTGCTTAGGCCTATCTGTCCAAGTTCTTAGGATTATAATTGTAATCATAAAAATAAACCCTAGAAAGTATTTCAATTAAGCACACTGTAAATTACATCTGTATGCATCTAATGCTGACTTTGGACATTTTTGGTTGCACCAAACATACCCAAAGATGGCATCAGGAGCATGTATGTCAAGACTGAATAAGTTCCTCATTATACTCAAGTCAGGAATTTGGAGGTCAGTAGTTTGTCCTGTATCACAAAAGCATAATTATTGATATATCTGGCACTTTATCCTAAAATAATCATCAGTTCTCTTTATCTGGCACTTAATTCTCAAATAATCCTCACCGGCCTCAGTCGGATGCGCGTCTGACTGGTGATCAGGAGGATGCGGGTTCGACTCCCGCCGGGGTCAGCAACATTCTTTGGTGGAGATTGATCTTGAAATCTTTTCTACAGTCATTCTCTCCCTTCCGCTGATTTAAGAAGGGCAGTTGTCAGTTTCTGGCGAAAGAATGTGCACTGTACTGGTTAACCGCTTATGTAAAAGCCTGCCCAGGAAAGTGTTGATAGGTAAACTGACCGGCTCAAAAATGACCTAAATAGTGTTGACTGGGCCGTTAAACTCCAATACAAACAAACAAACAAACTCAAATAATCCTCAGTTCTCTTTATCTGGCACTTTATCCTCAAATAATCCTCAGTTCTCTTTTTCTGGCACTTTATCCTCGAATAATCCTCAGTTCTCTTTATCTTGCACTTTATCCTCGAATAATCCTCAGTTCTCTTTATCTGGCACTTTATCCTCAAATAATCCTCAGTTCTCCTCTATCTGACACTTATTTCTCAGAAATCCTGCAGCTCTCCTCTTTATCGGACACTTTTTATACCCCTGGCATACGAAGAATGTTATGGTTATACCCCGGTATACAAAGTATGCTATTTATACCCCCTGGCATACGAAGTATGCTGTGGGGGTATAATGTTTTCATCCTGCCGTTCGTCCATCCGTGTGTCCGTCTTTCTGTCCGTCTGTTAACATTTTGGTTAAAGTTTTGAGTCAAAGGACGGGTTACAGTTTAGCCATATTTGTGCCTACGATGGATCTTGATGAAACTTATATGCAATATAGTCCAACATATGCGCGTTCATATGACAACATTATTTAATTAACCATGACATGTGCAGTAACGTGACTTCCGTTTTTCTACAAGTGGGGTAATTGTCAGTATTTGGTGATTTGCCAAAGTAATATGACATTTATTATCAATTTACCACATTAAAGCGTGCTAATCTACATGTCCATATCATAATCTATGTTTCTAGTATCATGTGACACAATATTATGTACAGTATGTGCATAAGAAATATATATTGTGTTGAAGTTGTATGTATTTAGTATAATATGTTAGAAGTGCTTAAAACTACGGAATGAATTTTCGATTCTGAAATATATATTTAAAATGTTGGCAGAAAGACCAGAACAGTACAATATATCATTACAACAGACAGCAGATTCGATTGGATTTTGGTGACCTTTACCTCATTTTCAAGGTCACAGCAACCCCAAAAAAGTCATTTTTAGGCCAAAAATGGCTTGTCTGCACTCTATCTCAATAACAAATTGATTAATTTTAATCAAACTTGGAACAATGTATCATTACAACATACCGGAAATTTGATTACATTTTGGTGACCTTGACATTTTTTCAAGGTCACAGGCCCCCCAAAACAGTCAATGTTTGGCCAAAAATGGCTTGTCTGCACTCTATCTCATTAAAGAATGACCAATTTTCGCCAGACTTGGTACAATATATCAATATAACATACCGCAGATAGGGTTAGATTTTGGTGTCCTTGATCCTTTTCAAGGTCACAGGCCCTCAAAGACAATCAATTTTGGGCCAAAATGGCTTCTCTGCACTCTATCTCATTAATAAACTGCTTAATTTCAGTCAAACTTAGTACAATATAACAACAAGATGCAGATTTGATTATATGTTGTTGACCTTGACCTTTTTTTAAAGTCACAGGCTCCCCAAAATAGACAATTTTGGGACAAACAAGGCTTGACTGCACAATTTCTCATAAACAAATTGATTAATTGCATTCAAACTTGGTATACTATACCATTACAACATACCGCAGATTTGATTAGATTTTGGTGACCTTGACTTTTTTTCAAGGTCACAGCCCCCCCCCCCCCCCCCACCCACCCGCTAAAAAAAATTTGGGCCAAAAATAGCTAAGGATCACCCTTTCTACAACTTATTTAACGTCACTAGAGCTGGTTTCTCAGAATGTGTGGCTGCCGTAAAAAGTCTCCCAGCCCCACATTATAGTGTAGTTTATATTTTCTTGTCCTTTTGGGATAATTGATTCCATTGTTGAATTTTGAAAATATTGTTACGAGCCGCAGTTCTGAGGCCCGAGGAGACTCCTTTTGACCAGAATGGCTTTTCTGATGGTAGCTAGTTTTTGCCTCCCAAAACAAGACAGTATGATATCGTTGGTTCGGCTCCAGCAGTCAACGACACTAGGCTGCTGCTGACTGCTTGGGACTTCCCAACTTAGAAAGACGTATCAACCAAGATGTTGTCGTCTTGCTGACTTCTGTGAAGTTAGACTTTAAAATACCAGGGCTACTTGTGTTTAGTTGTATTTGTGTGTAGGGAACAGGAAAGAAACTAAACACTTTGATGAAAGGTTAACTGAATAAGTTGTTTGCTTTATTTATCCCCTCCACGGTGCTAGGGTGGGCACACACATACACACACTTAAACGAACCTAGATCTAGTTTTAGAAAGCTGAGGTTTTGTTAAAATTCTCTAGTGATCAGTTGAGAGCTAAAAAAACATGAATGCGGTAGCCTGGATGGTTTTTATAGATATAAACAAGAGCAGCCGTTGATGCGTCGTGAAGTAGATAGTAGTTTTTAGCTAAAATTAATAAAATTCCTTTTAAAATATGGAAAAGGAACACAAATTATACCTAGTGTATCCTTTCTCAGTTATTCAGAAGTATAAACAAGCAAGAAATTAGGTTAAGACGTGCTGTTGTTGTTGTTTCTACAACAGAGCGTAAATTCCTTGACTGCTCTCTATGGCCGAAAGTGACAGAAGTCACGAGCATCATTTGCTCTCTCCTTATATACCCATCCAGAATACGTCATCACACAGATTCTCTTGCTTGATGACACACAACAAAACAATGCAAGGAGCTCGCGCTTCACACACAAATTCTGTGTGTGGAACGTGTTCCCCTACCAACAGCCGCTAGCCGGTCATCCAGCAAGGAGGGTGCTCGCCGAAAATCACTAAAAAGATGACCAAGATGAATCGAATTGCACTAAACATGGACATCAGCGTGTAGGATAATGATTAAATATAATGACTGTTACATTTCTTCAAAATCATATGCCAACACGACGGTGAAATCTGCGTTGAAACTCAGAATTTGTGTTTTGACAGACGAACGTTGTTTACAACTGTCTTGGCAACCGACCCATAATGCAACAGTACGTCATCAAGTGTTGTAAACAAACATGGCGGACTATCACATCAGCTGTCATGCTGGTTTCGAAGACTTGATGAAAACAGACTCATGAGCATTTATAATCAACTGAAAATCATGTAAAATAAATGCGTAAGTAATAGTTTGCCTCGAGGGACGGTTGTCATAAACAGAAATCTCACAGTTGTAAAATTTAACAATGGTGCGATAATAAATGCACTTATCATAATTCAAGAGTGACACAAGTTCGTGCATCAGCCATCCAGGTCATATCATTACCCCCTCCCTAGCGCGTTACAGCTCCTGCTAACGCGGTCTAAAGCAGACAAACAGTGACTTATTGATAAAATCATTATGAAACAGTATAGCTGATGCACGAGTGTGCAAACATCTAACCCTCAAAGTGAAAATCCTGATAACGGCACCAATATTGTTAAGCTGTAGTATATGCTTCTTTAAGGACCCAATACATATTACGGAGAAATAACTTACATATTAATTAACTTAGATCCTAAATTCCTTTCATACCACTACTTTCATGCTTAACAATAAAAACAGTTCTCAACAATATTCATGACATACAGAGATCCAAAGTGTCATTCAAGAATGAACATGCTTGTAGAAGGCATATACACAATATCATAATACATTTCAAAACACGGGATTTGCAGCACATTAAAAGCATAGATGAAGCCTAATAACCAGAATTATGCCACTGACTAGACTTAGATAAATATTTACCTAAAATAATGCTGCATGCACATTCAATTACAATATATATCTATGAGAGATTTGACTTATAGTCAGTTAATTGCCAACAGGTGAGAATCATATAGCACACTTTGACTCCTCAAATCTTCGGAACTATGAACAGTGCACAAAACATTTCATAATAATTCAGTTTTTGTAATATGCAAAAACTGAACACATTTGATTGTAAAACACTCTTGACATTTTAAACAATTAAATCAAAGGAATAATCAACGTTAACATTTATAAGAATCATCATGACCAGCAGGCACGACGGTCAGTACGAAACATTCTCAAAACTTTAAAAGTTCAGCTGTAACATTCAACGTACGAGACTATGCAACCATGAAAAACAAGTTTATGAAACAAACGGAATAGTAGGACAAAATACCCCACCTTTAAGCATGAAAATACTCTGAACAAAGATTACTAGGTATGATCATATTGCATAGGTACCAAGAAACAGGCAACTCATAATGGTAACAAATTCGGATGCAACACTGAAAATGGCACCATTCTATGTATAGCTAGTCCGTGACCTTGCTACTTATATGTTATAATTGTCATTTTAAATTACCATTTATAGAACTCTCTCTCTCCCTCTCTCTCTCTCTCTCTCTCTCGCTCTCTCTCTCTCTTGAACTATTAAACTACGAATTAATGTCTTTTAGCATCGCCCTTATCATCTGTCCTGTTGGTGGTGATCTTCCTCCCTACTACCGATTTCAGCTGTCTCGAGTTCTCTTTGTAATCATCTTTCCTTCTTAGTATTCCCCTTCTTCTAATGTCTTCTCTCCTCCTTCTGTCAGTATCTCGTCTTCTCTCTTCCTGCTGTCTTTCTTCATCATCTTCTCTTCTCTTTTCCCGCCTCTTTTCTTGTTGTTCTCTCTCATCCATTGTCCACTTAAGTCTAGTAACAGAGTCAGCTAACTTAGACATGACACAAGTATTATCTACCAATAGCTCCTCTAGTCTGTTCATAGCCTTAACATTTCTATTCATCACTTCGGTGAGTTCACTTATCGCAGATATTAATGAGCTTTCTCCAACATCACGCACACTAAATTTCTTTTCATCGCCCCTCATCTCCATCTCATCTCCTTTTCTCTTTTGGCTTGGACTTGGGATTATTTCTTCTTCCTCTTCCGGCAACAATTGGTCCATTAAATTTTCTTCAGTGTCACCACTCTCAATTCCTTCATTAATACTATCTACATTCTCCTCCGAATCCTTCTTAAGTATATCCATTCCGGCTGCTTCATTCTTTTCCACAGTCCTCCTAGCCACTACCCTATTGTCTTCCTTTTCGAACACGAGAGTACTTATATCTAACCGACTGTTTGTTGGTGAAGCTATCAGTGGCGAAACGAAAAATTGGTCAGCATCCTGATCACTAACTATATCATTGCTCTTATCACTCATGTCCACTTCATTAGAAGTCACAGTTGCACTAGGTAACATGTGAACAATCCTGCTAATAGGCGTTGGCGTATACTCTGGAACATCATTGAGTAATGTTGATTGAAAACCTAGCAAATTTTCAGGTATGCACTCTTTTACTGCATCCTTGAGTTCCAGGCGATTCGCTTCTGCTGACCTTGACACAGTTACAAAATGTTCTATGCTCTCTTCCACTGAGTAGACATAATAATCCATGTTGGTGATGGGCTTGGGAGTGAAGTTTTGCTTCAAATACTGTGTATGATCAGTCACACATGCTTTCCTTGCAAAGTTTACATGACGTTTGTATGCAGTTATATGATTTATCAACTGTTCCCTCTTTAGGCACCGAAAATAGCACAAGGAGCAATAAAATGGCACTTCCTGGTAGGTTCTGTGCTCTCTCATTATATGGTCTTCGATCCGCCCGCGCACATCTACGACCTTCTTCCCCAACTTATAAAAACAGTGGAGGCATTGATAAGCTCTTCCTCTTCGCCTAGCCTTCTCCCGCTCTTCCATGTCCCCTCCTCCAACATTTCTGCCCTCCATTAGTCTGAAGTGTCAAAAGAAAAGTCTTTGAGTGCCTAATAAAGATACCTGATGATCAGTTATTCATTTCCATGAGTGACCTCGGAACACGTTTAACGCCGTTAAATAAAATTTCAACGTAATTATCTCTGCTCTCATAAGCAGACCGCTACTTATGTTTATGCTCTGGCTCTTATGACCGTACCGCTTGCACATCCGCCTCGTTTACGCCGAACCGAACCCTTTGCTTCGTAGCCGCAAATACCAACCGCGCATGCATACTCCTCTAGCGTATGCCCGATCTTCTTGACATCAGCCGTTCACAATCTCGTTTCAAATCCGCTCTATAATCCGAACCGAACCGGTTTCAGCCATTAGCTTCTAGCTTAATTCGATCGAGCTCACTCGATGGAAATGAATATACTTTCAGAAATAAACTACCAATTGTTACGTATTTGTATGATAGTAGAGACATCGCTGATTTACATTGCCAAGGCATGAATGTGCTAATTCTGCAATTCCACTCTAACTCCAATAGTCTAGCTTGCTCTATGAGCAATGAACTTCGGGAAATAGCTCTTCTTGGGTCGCCAACTTACAGACAGATAAGGTAAGGTATTCCGATTGTGATCGCTTCGAGTATGCTCTCATAAAATACAAATTACCATGTTGCACACAATGTAAATACGAAATGAAACAAAGACAAAGACGTTTCACGGACCTTTTATTGAAATAACAGCTTTTTAAACAATATCTAACATGTCAGCTGAGAAAGCTTCTTTCGGGCCTTCTTAAGCCAGGCTGGTGGACTGTCTCCCTCGTATGGCTTTAATTTATCATGGTTAACAACCTTCTGTCTTCCTGTGGAATCTGTTTGTATCAAGAAGTCTACTTCACTATACTTCTTTGCGACAAGGAAAGGACCGTCATAGGTATGTTCAAGCTTAGGCATGATCCCTACTTTCCTGGCTTCATTTAGGCACCATACGAAATCTCCAACATTATACCTGTAAACGGATATCTTCGTGTCATACAACCCTTTGCTCCTCTTTGCTGCTGATTCCAGATGTCTTCTAGCCATACTGTGTGCCTTCTGCATGCGCGACCTCAGTGTGTTAACATAATCGCCATAGGACGTGATATCTTGCCCCTGGTAAGCACCGGCACTTCCAAAGATGAGTTCTGCGGGGAGTCGAACCTCTCTACCAATTGTCAATAGGTTAGGAGTCATTCTGGTAGACTCACTTGGAGTAGAGCGATACGCACCTGCCAAACAACCCAAATGAAGGTCCCAATTCTTCTGCTCGCCGCACAGATATGCTTTAATCATCCGAGTGAGTGTCCGATTAAACCGTTCAGATTGGCCATTTCCTTTGGGATTGCGAACACTTGTGCGAGTCTTACGTACTTCGAGCATCCGACACATCTCCTTGAAAACCCTGCTCTCGTAGGTGCGCCCCTGGTCACTATGAACTGGAAGTGGACAGCCCCAGCGGGAAACATACTCATTTAAGATACGGGCCGCGCAAACTTCTGCTGTCATATCTGGAACTGGCAGGATCTCCACGTATTTAGAGAAATGGTCAGTTAACAGCAATATATAGCGATTTCCTCTATCAGTCACTGGAAAGGGGCCTAGATAATCGGTGGCTACGCAATCTCCAGGAGCACCTGTCCTCAGGGAACCCAGTGGAGCACGTGGCGTCTTCATAGGCTTCTTATCTGCCGCACAAACATCGCATTTTCTTATATGTAGTGCCACATCGTCTCTTAGTCCGTACCAGTAAAATCGCTGAAGTATTTTTGCCTTTGTCTTCTTACAGCCCAGGTGGCCAGAGATAACTGAATTATGCATTTGGAATAAAACTTCTGACTTCATGGATTGCGGTACGATTAACTGTAGATGTTCCTCTGATCCGTCTTTCTTTACAAACTTCTTAAACAAGACACCTTTATGTACTTGTAAAGAATCCCATTGTACCCAATAATGCCTTAAAGCTGGACTCTTTGTCACAATCTCTTGACTGGATGGTCGCTGGCTCACAATTTTTGCTTGCAACACCGGGCCAATGTCTGGGTCATCGTTCTGGGCGTTTTGCAAATCAACCAGTGATTTCTGTCCTACTACTGTGGTCACTTGAACCTCATCATCTGAGTTACTACAGACCGCATCAGTGCCCTGTGTAGAGGGTCCGGGTGTTTGATTGTCATCTGCCATGACTCCTCTAACTGCAGGCTGCGTTTCTTCGCCTTGAAAGGTCTGGTTCTGTAATTGGTGGCCTCCCCCTAGTGCTTTTTCCGTACTGTAATCGGTATGAGACATTTCTTGTGCCCGTTTCAAGCACTTCTTACACGGGCCACATTTAAGAGGTTCGTCTGTGTCTTGATTGGGACAATCACACTGTCGCGGATTCTCACAGCGTGACAAAGCGTCACAGTTTGTTTGTTTCTTTCCGGGTCTGTACTCGATACGAAAATCGTAATAGCTTAGGATTTCGATCCATCTAGCTACCTTTCCCCGTGGTTCCTTTAACTTAAAGAGCCACACCAGAGCTTGATGATCAGTGCGGACGACGAACTTTCTCCCCAGCAAATACTGCCTAAAATATTCAATAAAGAATCTCACTGCAAGCAGCTCTTTCTCAGTTATGCAGTAGTTGCGTTCAGCCTTATTGAGAGCTCTACTTGCATAGGCGATGACTCTTTCTCTCCCCTCCTGTATCTGATGAAGTATTCCACCTATTCCGACGTCTGATGCGTCCACATCTAAAATGAAGTCACCTGCGTCATTAAGTGGATAGCCCATGACATCAGGACTTACTAAAGATTCCTTGAGCTTTTCAAAGGCAAGATCACAGGCTTGAGACCAAATAAATTTCTTCCCTTTCTTGGTTAGGTCAACCATAGGTCTTACAAGGCTGGCAAAATCCTTGACATACCGCCTGTAGTATGATCCCAAAGCTACAAATTGTTTGATATGTTTAGCAGTTTTGGGCTTTGGCCAATCCATGATCTTCGCAATATTCACTGGATTCGGTTTCACGCCCTCAGCTGTAACCACGTGGCCAAGGAAAGTAACTTCCTTCTGCAACATATTGCACTTCTCAGGTTTTAGCTTTAAACCTGCCCGCTTCAGTCTCTCGAAAATCTGCTCCACTCTCAACATGTGTTCATCAAAATTTCGACCGAACACAATGATGTCATCTATGTAGATTAGACATGTTAGCCATTGTAAACCTGCTAACGCTAGTTCCATGGTTCTTTGAAACGTGCTAGCCGCGTTATTAAGTCCAAATGGCATGCGCGTCATTTCAAAATGACCGAACTTGCAAACAAAAGCACTTTTCGGGATATCGTCTCTCTTTAGTGGAATTTGGTAATAGCCTGACGTCAGATCAAAAGTGCTGAACAGTGTGGATCCTGCCACCGCATCTAAACAGTCTTGCACTCGTGGCAAAGGAAATCCATCAGGCTTCACAAGTTCGTTGACCTTTCGGTAGTCAACGCAAGGCCTTATTCCTCCATCTTTCTTTCTTACTAATACTATCGGACTAGCCCAAGGGGATACACTGTCTCTTATAACACCTTTTGCTTTCATATCTTCTATAGCCTTCCTCTCTTCGCTTGCGAAGGCCAAAGG
Organism: Lucinisca nassula; assembly: GCA_963580285.1. NCBI lineage: Eukaryota > Metazoa > Mollusca > Bivalvia > Lucinida > Lucinidae > Lucinisca > Lucinisca nassula. The sequence continues at coordinate 12,381,741 of OY757014.1, read as the reverse complement.
GACTCTTCTTGGTGGTTGTTTCACTGGTGCAGCATCACCTGTATCTATGGCATGTTCGGTGATGTGAGTCAGTCCTAAATCCCACTCATTTTTGGAGAAGTTGTCTTGAAATTTGATAAGTAGCTGTCGAAACAGATTTTTCTCGTGTACACCTAACTCCTTGGAAGATTTTTCATAAAGGCCTACAAGATGCTCTGGCACTGTCTCATTACCCGTTTCTTCTATTGCTCTATTCTTTTGGGAGATATTTGCAGAAACACATGAGCTCTGACTCTGAACTAGCTTAATCCTTCTTACACTGGCGAAATTGTTTGTTTCCTCCTGGCTCTCTAGCGGTGCTAGCAGCATTGGACTACCATCTATTGGCTCAGCTTGTCCGACAACTGTATCCTGTTTTATTGTCATGGCCGTTGGAAATGGATTGAGCAGCCTTACTTTACAGGTACATCCTTGGTTAATGTCCACAAGTGTTGTAGCCATTTGTAAAGGGTATTCTTCTTGAAAGTGTTTCGTTGGTTCTATTATATATTCACCAGCACAAGAAAAATCATCATTTTCTTTCCTATCCACATACACGTCTATGATGGACTCGCTTTGGGCTGGGATTAAAAAGTGATCAGCTGCCGTCACTCTTCGAGCTCGATTTTTCATTCCAATTTGTATAATTGGTACCTCTTTGTCGTCAATCATCAATACTCCCCTACTAAGCAGCAAATCTGTTGGACCCTCGGCCCCATTCTGAAGAACGTCTACACCTAGTAATCCGTCATCATCAATATCTGCGACTGTTGCTTCTACTTCTATTTGTACTGGACCCAGCTGCAGAGAAAATAACGCTTTACCCTTTTCATTAATCAGTGCACCGCTTGCACCGACCAGTTTTGAGGCTTTCATGAGCACGGGCTTATCTTGCGGCCTCATCGCATCGAATATTCGCGTTGAAATAATCGTCTTTGACGCACCGGTGTCGGTTGTAAAAAGTATCGGGTATCCTTGCACGTAACCCCGTATGTACACCCCGTCTGGTAGCTTCCTTGTTGCCTTAACAGATTTAACTACACCCCCGTTTTGTGTTAATGATTCGTTTGTTTGGCCTATGATATCAGAACAGGCTTCCCTGTGGCCCCCAGAGAGAGCCCGTTCTAGTTTAAAGGACGGCTTGCATTGCTAGATCTCGTTTCACCTTCGCCACTTTTACCCCTATAACTATGGGAACCATTTACCTGCTCTGATCTTGTTGGCGCTTTGCTAGTTTTATTGGGGCAGTCTCGAGAAATATGCCCTGGCTCATTACAGCTGTAGCATACAATACCTCTTCGCTGCGTCTGGCTGTTTCTCTGTTGAGTCGTCTGGTTTGTCTTATTTGCAATACAAGACATTTGTGTCATTAATGATTGCATGAGATTCCTAGTCTCAGTTAGTAGTTGCAGTGAATCATTTGGAGCAGTACTAGTTTTCTCAGTAGTTCCTAAGGCTTGCTCGTCTCTTGATGGCTTCTTTGATAGTGGTTTCTGTGGTTTGACTGGCACTCGAGATACGCGATCTGCGTCTTGAGTATCATCTAAAACAATTTCTTCATCTGTGCCATAACACTCTTCTTCACTTGTTCTCCGGGTGTATCTTTTTAATTTCTTATCTATATAGGCTTCGGAAGAGCTGCGGCGGCGCGTCTGTATGAAATTAACTGCATGGTATACAGCTTCGTCAATATCATCTGGTTCCTTGTTGTACTCTATCTCAAACCTGGCATCACTGTCTCTAAGCCCGTCCAGAAATCTCCTGACAAGGTCTTCTTGTCGTGTTTTAGAGTCTCTCCCCTGATATGCTTTAGCGTATAACCTCTTCAGATCTGCCACAAACTCTTCGACAGTTTCATTGGATCTTTGCTGTCTTTGGCTGAATTTTCCTGCAAAGGTTCGCTTAGTCTCCACCACGCGAAATCTGCTGTTTAGCTCTTTCACCAATTCTGCGTAGTCTGTCAAGGTCTCTCTTGGAAGCTGTGTGAACACGAAGTCGCCAGCTCTGCCCTGCAACCTTGGCAACAGGTTGTCAAGCCTGGTAGCTTCATCCCAGTGTCTTCTTTCAGCTATCGCCTCAAATCGGCTGATCCAGACTTTCCAGTCCTCTTTCCCGTCAAAAGAGGGTAGCTTAAAACCATAACCATATGAAGATTGCCATCGTCCGTTTTCCTGTGGTTTCTGGAAGTGGTTATCTGGTACATTACTTCTGGTTTCATAGGAATTTTGGTGCCAAGTTCCCCTGTCCATTTCTGAGCGTTGCGTTGTAAAGTCTTGTGGGTATGTCATGTCGCCCAATTCATTTGAATAACCCTGATATGTCGTGCCGCCCATTTCTCTTGCACTACTCCGGTATGTCTTGTCACCCATTTCTCTTGAATAACCCTGGTATGTCGTGCCACCCATTTCTCTTGCACTACTCCGGTATGTGGTGTCACCCATTTCTCTGGAATTACCCTGGTATGTCGTGCCACCCATTTCTCTTGCACTACTCCGGTATGTAGTGTCACCCATTTCTCTTGAATTACCCTGGTATGTCGTGCCACCCATTTCTCTTGCACTACTCCGGTATGTGGTGTCACCCATTTCTCTGGAATTACCCTGGTATGTCGTGCCACCCATGTTATGTGCCTGTGGGTAAACTGTCGCACCCGTTGATACATCTCTGCATCGGTAAATCGACTCATCTATGCTGTCGTGCCGGCCTCAGTGGCTCAGTCGGATGCGCGTCTGACTGGTGGTCAGGAGGACGCGGGTTCGACTCCCGCCGGGGTCGGCAACATTCTTTCGTGGAGATTGATCATGAAATCTTTTCTACGATCATTCTCTCCCTTCCGCTGATTCAAGAAGGGCAGTTGTCAGTTTCTGGCGAAAGAATGTGCACTGTACTGGTTAACCCCTTACGTATAAGCCTGCCCAGGAAAGTGTTGATAGGTTAACTGACCGGCTCAAAAATGACCTAAATAGTGTTGACTGGGCCGTAAAACTCCAAATCAAACCAAACCAAAATCTATGCTGTCGTAGGCATTTGTATATGGTGGTCTCCAATATTGCCGGTACATGGATCTGTCATCTTGTCGGTAGTTCGACCTGTCTGTGCCGTCTCGAGCATGCATATTTATTTGTCTGTCCTGCTGTTCAGTAGCCATTCTCTCGCTTTGTGGGTAACTTGACCTGTCTGTGCTGGTGTCCCTTTGCGAGTAAACAGTGCTTCTATCTCGCAGCCCAACCCCTCTGTTACTTTGGAGGTAAATCTGCCTGCCTCTATCTTCTTGACGCTGTGTATAACTTGGCCTACTATACTGCTGATCCGGCAGGCAGCTATTACCGCTTCGGTGCATCGTCTCGTCTGTACCCTCAGTTGCTTTGCTGTTCATTACATTTGAACTGATACAGTTGACAGCGCCTGTCAGGTTTTCCCTGTGGTCTGTGTTGCTGCAGCTAGATGGTCCTCCATACCCGTCTTGTTCTTGAATGTGCGACTCCGGATCAGTCCTGTTGACTTGTCGGACATCAGCGCCAGGTGCACCCCCTTGGTCAACTTCTTGGTATGTGTTGTGAGGTGTGGTGTTTGAGACTGCGCCTCCATAAGGCATGCTTCTTTCGTCCCTCTGTCTTCCAATGGCACCATCATTTCTTAGTTCATAAAGGACAGCCACCACATTCTGAAGTGCCCCTGTAAACGTTTCCTGCTTCTGGTGCAGGTCGGCTTGATTCTGCTGCATACTACTCAAGGCCCTGCTTAAACCCAAAATAGTGTTTTGTAGATTGGGTTCAGAATACAAGAAGGGGTTTTGAATGGAATTTTCTCCTTCTCGGAGATTTTGGAAAGCATGATGCGGGGCAAAAGGACCATTATTATTAGAGGGGTGTGGCCATGATCTATCCGACCTGAAAGGCATATTTTGTTCTTGCCGCCCTCCAATGATTGCCGACTCCAAGGACCTTTGTTCCCGAAACTGAACCAAAGCCTCTGCTGCAGCTTGATCTGCCCCTTCACACGCCTATCTGTCCTACTGGATTCTACGGCTTCTGCTCTAGCTTCCTTCCGATGGACCCCGAAATCTTGTTCTACCCTCTGTTCATCGTGGTGCTCCTCATCTTCAAATTCAGTTCCTGTCCTGGCTTGGGGTGTGCCGGTGGTACTTTCACTAGTCATTCTGGATCTTGAAGGTCCGTATCGCACGATTTAAAAGGGATATAAATCGCACCGCTGCGCCACCACTTTATGTTACGAGCCGCAGTTCTGAGGCCCGAGGAGACTCCTTTTGACCAGAATGGCTTTTCTGATGGTAGCTAGTTTTTGCCTCCCAAAACAAGACAGTATGATATCGTTGGTTCGGCTCCAGCAGTCAACGACACTAGGCTGCTGCTGACTGCTTGGGACTTCCCAACTTAGAAAGACGTATCAACCAAGATGTTGTCGTCTTGCTGACTTCTGTGAAGTTAGACTTTAAAATACCAGGGCTACTTGTGTTTAGTTGTATTTGTGTGTAGGGAACAGGAAAGAAACTAAACACTTTGATGAAAGGTTAACTGAATAAGTTGTTTGCTTTATTTATCCCCTCCACGGTGCTAGGGTGGGCACACACATACACACACTTAAACGAACCTAGATCTAGTTTTAGAAAGCTGAGGTTTTGTTAAAATTCTCTAGTGATCAGTTGAGAGCTAAAAAAACATGAATGCGGTAGCCTGGATGGTTTTTATAGATATAAACAAGAGCAGCCGTTGATGCGTCGTGAAGTAGATAGTAGTTTTTAGCTAAAATTAATAAAATTCCTTTTAAAATATGGAAAAGGAACACAAATTATACCTAGTGTATCCTTTCTCAGTTATTCAGAAGTATAAACAAGCAAGAAATTAGGTTAAGACGTGCTGTTGTTGTTGTTTCTACAACAGAGCGTAAATTCCTTGACTGCTCTCTATGGCCGAAAGTGACAGAAGTCACGAGCATCATTTGCTCTCTCCTTATATACCCATCCAGAATACGTCATCACACAGATTCTCTTGCTTGATGACACACAACAAAACAATGCAAGGAGCTCGCGCTTCACACACAAATTCTGTGTGTGGAACGTGTTCCCCTACCAACAGCCGCTAGCCGGTCATCCAGCAAGGAGGGTGCTCGCCGAAAATCACTAAAAAGATGACCAAGATGAATCGAATTGCACTAAACATGGACATCAGCGTGTAGGATAATGATTAAATATAATGACTGTTACATTTCTTCAAAATCATATGCCAACACGACGGTGAAATCTGCGTTGAAACTCAGAATTTGTGTTTTGACAGACGAACGTTGTTTACAACTGTCTTGGCAACCGACCCATAATGCAACAGTACGTCATCAAGTGTTGTAAACAAACATGGCGGACTATCACATCAGCTGTCATGCTGGTTTCGAAGACTTGATGAAAACAGACTCATGAGCATTTATAATCAACTGAAAATCATGTAAAATAAATGCGTAAGTAATAGTTTGCCTCGAGGGACGGTTGTCATAAACAGAAATCTCACAGTTGTAAAATTTAACAATGGTGCGATAATAAATGCACTTATCATAATTCAAGAGTGACACAAGTTCGTGCATCAGCCATCCAGGTCATATCAATATTTTAGGGTCACTGATGAAGCCCCATTGGCCAAAACTAGCTAGTGTGGCCCAGAAAACATGTACACTCCATATTTTCCAGTTCTGTGGTGTATTCCTTGCTTCCAAAGGATAACCCTTTCTGCAACTTATTGTCTGCACTCTAAGGCCAAGGTCTCCCGAAACATGTTCTTTTGAGGGCCAATAATGGCTTATCTGTAACCTATATCATTTAAGAATTTATAAACATCGGTAGTGCTTTTAATTACAATCTACCAAATTTGTCTGGTGATCTGGGCTTTTTAATGACTGTATGTTTAAGGTCATAGGCTCCCACAAAAACTGTCAGCTTTTTGACCAAAAATGGCTGATTTGCAGCTTACATTTTGTTGACTTTAATCTAGTTATTAAAGTCAAATGGGTGTTTATGATACATTTATGGTGGGGGGACATTGTCTTCCTCTGAAAACATTTTTATTTTTACCAGCATTCAGGGTACGTCTGCAGAAAATATGAAATGTTACATACACTGTAAACAATATAAGACATAAACTGGTAATGGAAGGTAAACATGAATGTATGTCATACAGGTAACACGCACAGCATGCGACAGCAGTTACATAATAATCCTTTAATTCATCAATGAAAAGCATTCCCGTTTGCCCAGCAAGGAATGATGGTCGTGCTCATACAGATGGCCAGCCGCTGTCCTTCTGTATATGTAGACAATATATATATACTTTGATTACATTGATTTTTTCACCTTATTTTATCGATAAAAGTTTATTTTTCAACATCCTCCACATCGTTAACGGCCAAAACATCAGCGTTTTTGAAAGCATTATTGTTTTTGAAATAAAGTGGTGTGTAGTTTTCTCCGGTTAACAATGTGGACGACCATGCAATTTTCCTTTAAACACCACAGGGGTCTTCACTTTTTCCATAGGCGCAATGTTACACATGACCAGTAGTGCATGTATTCAACCAGAAATTTTGTTACGAAAATGCATGCGGATGAAAAAGAAAATATTTGTCAAACAAACCAGAGATATTTGGTCACCTTATGAGTGTATTTTGATCAGTTTTTGTTGACTTCAAGAATTAGCTCTTTCAGTAGGCACTTTGCAATAGAAAACTGTAACCCGTCCTTTCTGAGAGATTGTATCTTCTGAACCCTTTGATAGATTTAGTTGATACTTACACTGAGATTACATACTGGTCTAAAAATTTCATTGATGCATGTCCCACCCACCCACATTGACCTTGAGGTAAAGGTCACAGACTTAGAAATTTTATATTTGGTTAAAGTTTTGCATCAAAGTTTCTAAGAGATTGTATCTTCTGAATTCTTTGATAGATTTAGTTGATACTTACACTGAGGTTACATACTGGTCTAAAAATTACATTGATGCTTGTCCCCCCCCCCCCCCCCCCACAGAGTGACCTTGAGGTAAAGGTCACAGACTTACAAATTTTATATTTGGTTAAAGTTTTGCGTCAAAGTTTTTAAGAGATTGTATCTTCTGAACCCTTCGATAGATTTAGTTGATACTTATACTGAAGTTGCATACTGGTCTAAAGATTTCATTGATGCATGTCCCACCACCACAGTGACCTTGAGGTCAAGGTCACGGACTTAGAAATTTTACATTTGGTTAAATTTTTCTGACAAAGTTTATAGATGCGTGTATGTTCTAAACTCTAAGACAAATTCAGTTGATACATGTACTTGCATCAATGTACCAGTCCAAAGATTTCATTGATGCATACCCCACCCTACTGCTTCAGAAACATTGATACCCCCCACCCCTTCTGTAACTTTGATGCCCTCACTCCCTTGGTCCATTTAGAAATTTTATGTTTGCTTTAGCTTTTATAAGCACATTTATAGATTCTTATAGCTTCTTGACATCTTCATTCATATTACATACAAGCTCAAAAGATATATTGGAGTATGGCACTGGCCAGGGGTATATGACCCACTGGTCGCTTTCTCTAGTTTCTCAGGTATTCCTCAGTTCTCCTTTTTATCTGGCACTCTGTACAAATATATAAAAAAATACACAATTTGAGTTGGTCAAAATGGAAAACAGAACTTATTGCATGGGGTTACAACTACATGTATGATTCAGGCTAGCCCTCTTCTATAGCTCCATTAAAAAGGATTATTTTGGGATAATTGCATTCCAGGCATTCAACGTGTCTGATCAGTGTTCATCCCTTTGTTTGTTCATTTGTTTTAATCATCAGTGGCTAGAACAACCTAGACCTACTGTAAAACTTCGGACACCTTTAAGACCTCCTGTAATTTTCCTAGAAGCCTCCGTGGTGTAGTGGTTACGCTACTCGCCTTGTAAACCAAGGATCGCAGGATCGATCCCGGGCTTCTCCAGACTTTCGGATGAATCTTTAAACCGAGGTCCCGTCTCCGTAAGACCTTAGCTGTTGGTGGGACGTAAAACTCAAACACTCACTCACTCACTCCTGTAATTCTCCTAAAATTGTAACAAATTTGTTTCATGATCCAGCCATGAGTCCAAAATGTGCAGACGGAATGGCAAACAGTGTAGACCCAGATCTGGGTCTGCACTGTTTGCTTAGGTCTGTCTGTCCCAGTACTTGGGATCATTACGGTACTCATGCCTGGTACAAACTTACATAGTCCCACGGGTTGAACACCACTGATATTAACCCTTGTCCTGCTGAGCCCGGATATGCCTTACCTTTCAAACAATGTAGTTCCAGATCAGATGGCTTCTGAAGAAGCCATCTGATCAGGATCTACATTGTTTGTCATTCAGATTACGAATTTGTTGCAATAATTTGCATCTAATAATCTGATTGGCTGATAATCAGTAGCGGGTGTGGCATATTTGAAAACTCAGCAGGACAAGGGATAAACTGAATAATGTAAATTTCAGGTCCCTCAGTGTTGGATGTATTCCACAATCTAGTCAAACATCTAAAAATATCATTAGACAACAAAAGTACTGATGAACAACAACGAACTATGGAGAAGAAATTTGAAGATGACCTGGTCAATACTATAGGTAAATGTCTTTATATTTTGAAGAAAACACAACCAGACACCCCTAAATTTCGAAATGAACTCCTGCCATATATAAGGAGGAAGATTCTATTTGGTACAAAAAGGGTTAAGGTACTATGAAAGTTCTGGAGCAGATGACACTCAAGTATTTTTCCCTACTTTTAGAGAAAACAATGCTTGAAACGTTGTGTGAATTTTCTTTCCAATGGATGATTCACATGTAATGCCAAGCCTCTTTTTGTCTGAAAATTATGAAAAAAACAACAAAAACTTTGAAACTGTGATTGACACGTGAAGGGTTAAAATGGAAGAAAACAACTCCAAGGGAGGCTACTCAGCAATAAAATGATTTGTCTTCCTTTTCATTCAGACTACACTTAAATAAGAAAAATTATTGGCATTAATCTCAATACTGATAAACTTGTTAATAGGCAAAATAACAGCTGTTCTAGCAGGGACAATAACTACTGTTCTGGTATTTTGCTTAAAAATGTTCGCAGCTTTTGCAAATGCATTTGCACATAGCGAAAACACACCTATACAAATACATTGTAAATTTTACGGCCGAAAAATCAAAAACTTTAAGATGAGAAATTGTGATATTTTTCTTATTTCTGCTCAAACTATAGATTGTGGGTACATGTTAGAAACACATCAGCTTCCTTATTTCTGCTCAAAATATAGATTTTGGGTACATTCTAATGTGTACCAAGAATCTATATTTTGAGCAGAAATAAGGAAAATAAGGTTTACCACTGTAAACCCCAGTGTTACTATATAAAAGTGGGGTTCAAGGGGGTCAAAATGATATAGGCGTGGTTTCGTGAAAGCAAATCTGATTTTCCAAATAAAGAACATCAATGGCAGTTTGTTTTGTTACTTTATATACATGTGTAACTTTCCTGTTTGAAGTGTGTGAAGGTATACTAGAATTTCATCAGTTAGCCCTTCTCTTGCTGAATATTCAGTTTAGCCACACCCATTTCTGACTTTGAACCAATCAGATTACTTGATGTAATTTATTCCTACAAATTCATAAATTTAATGTCAAACAGTGTAGATCCTGATCAGATGGCTTCTTCAGAAGCCATCTGATCTGGATCCACACTGTTTCCAAAGATAGGGGTTGTCGTGAACAGCATGATAAGAGTTAGGCAACTCAACACATTCCAATAAGTTTTTCAGTCACCTAATTTATTGGCAGATTGACCTAATCTTGACAGCACTAATCTTCAAACATTTAAACACCAAACCAATTGACTGTACACTATCTTGTATTGTGTTGATATAGCTTCTGCCATTAAGGCACACCACTACTTGAGGGGTAGTGTATCCCTATCCCATCACCAAACACTTTTAACATATAATCAGCGGAGGCGGTTTACAATTCGAAATTAGTATTTAGGTAAGTCTTAATCACTATCCACCAAAAGGGCACACTGTCTTTAGATACACCAAGTGATGAAATCCATCATGCCACAGTGTGGGGCATCAATAAAATACTTCCATTTAAAACTACCGTCAGTTCATGCCATTACATCATATGGCATCAAGGGAGTAAAAAGTACAGAGTACAACATGAAGTTCTATTTACAAATGTTTCATCTGAGCACATGTCTTATAACTTTTTAATTCCCTGCAGTGACTTGCAAGGAAGTTTATGCAGGGGCCAGTGGGTAATCTGGAGTCTCTAGAGCAGTACCCAACTGTCTTACAAGCTGAACAGCGTTTCAGATCACTATCACTGCCCCGTTTTGAGCATTGTGAGCAGAAGCAGAACCGGTCCTTTTCAGTTTCACTATTTGAATCACTGTCATCACTGTCCAAATGAGTCCTGGTAAACTTGCCTCTAGACTGTTTTTTTTTTTTTTTTTTTTTTTTTTAATATTGTGACACTTGTTCCGCCAGGGATAGCTGGGTAACTAACCTGCCCAAACGTGTGCCAGATCTATTCCAAAATTGTCTGGGCGTAGCCTTTATTCTGCAACAAATAAAATTAGATCTTTACTCCCGTCCCTTGAAACCACGTTGAGAAAAGTTCTCAAGAGGCCCCTCAGGGGGCATAGACAAGGCAAAATACAAAATAATATACAATTTTTACATTTTATATTTGTGTTATTAATTTAAATTTAAATAGATATTAGTATACATGGAACTTTGTTAAGCAGTAGGTACTCATAAGTGACCTTATCATTTATTTATGTTTTTTATTTATTAGGGCCCCGCACTGAAAGTGTGGGTGCCCTATAGTAATCACTCTGTCCGTCCGTCTGTCTGTCTGTCTGTCTGTCTGTCCGTCTGTCCGTCCACAAATTTCTGATAGCGCTGCCGGGGCCCTAGTCAGTTTCACTGACAGCTCTAGTTTATTCATTTATTATTATTATAAATTAATTTTATTATTAGCTTTATTTTTTTATGTATTTATTTGTATTGTAGTTATATTGAAGTTTGAATTTTATTGTATATAAGTGAGTTGAAACAGTGAACGGCTAGTTGAGGGTTAATCTATCCAGCCATTCCCCATTCAATCCACTAGAGTTGATTATGGTGTAATTATTTGGTACATGTCCATATTGAATCATTATGTTGCATACATTTTGTTCATTTTCATATTTATATCAATATTTCTTTGAATGTTAATAAATTGATGTTTAAGGATTTGTCGTTCATTGTTGAAAAATGTACAGTCTTTTTTTTTTCATACATTTATATATAAAATATACATGCTAGCCTGAGCAGGGTATGTTCCGGAAATGCCGCTGAGATGGCGCCGACCCCCAGCGTGGTGAGTCGGCAGCCATGTCAGCCACATCCCCAAAACAGACCCAACACCCTCTCATTTTAGTATTGTTATTTCCTAAAACCACCTGACCCTTAGTCATGAGCGGGAAAACACAACTTATATATATATATATATTTTTTTTTTATATATATACATTTATATATTATAAGATCAATATTGTTTTAATTGAGATTACAGCCGATCATAAAAACACTGATTTAGGTCCAGCATCGGTTGAGCATCGCTCATCCACTACAGCATCTAAATCATTGTAGTAGTGTTTAGCACTATATAGATGACGTGCATCATAGTGTAGAGTTGCCTGCCTGGATTATAATAATAATAATAATAATAATAAGACTTTATTTTACGAGGGTAACGCAATTAGTACAATAACTAATCTCCCTTGTGGCCCTCAATATTTACAAATTATATATACAACAAATGGAGAAGTATTAGATGCGAAGATTTAAGACAATGATCGTTCTCTCTGCCATTCACAATGTTAACACTCACACACATATAACAATTGATTGAATAGACAAATTAATGGACAAAAAAAAAAAAAAATTATAGCATGAAAATAGGCATATCAAAAATGAATGAACAAATGAAATATGTACAAATATAAACAATTATAACAAAATGTTATGGTTGTAAAGTCAGGGTAAAATGGGTTAAAATTGCAGGGTTAGTCTTTCATCCATTTGATACATCTTGAATGAAAAGATTCAAGAGAAGGAGCACTTTTAACATTGGGATCAAGGCAGCCCCAAATAACTGGACCCGAAAATGCCAAACTGCCTTTATATAATCCTGTCCGTGGCTTTGGCAGCAAAAAGTTGTCTGCAGTCATTGAACGTAAAACAAGGGAGTCATGAGCATTAGTCTGAGCTGGCCTTTTCGAGAACATTTCATTTATGTATTCTGGAGTTATTCCATTTGAAATCTTATACATGAACTTGGCTTTCCTGAAAAAGACTCTTTCAGACAAAGTCAAAATTTTTAAATCATTCATAGACTGGTAAACATTATCTACATTATAGTCCAGAATGATTCTACATGCACGTTTTTGAAGCTTTTCTATTTTCATTAAATTTGTTTTAGTTGTGCTTCCCCAGACAATATTAGCATAGTCAAGGTGTGGTTGGATGTAGCTTTTGTAATAAATAACTCTGTGTTCTCTAGACAAATAACCCTTTATTTTAGAGAGCAGCCAAATATTTTTAGCCATCTTTTTGGCAACTTTGCTAACTTGTTCCCCCCATGACAAATTATTGTCAATTTGTACTCCTAAAACTTTATCGCTGGTAACAGTAAGCAATTGTACATTATTTAAAGATAAACTTAGATTTCCGTCAATTCTGTTTCTTTTCTGTCTTGTAGTAATCAGCATAGATTTTGTCTTATCTATGTTGATGACCATTCCATTTTGTTTGCACCATGAGGCTAAGTCTAAAATAGCTGTTTGCAGTTTCATTTCAATGTCTTCCTTTGATTTATTGATTTCATAGAGAGTTGCATCATCTGCGTACAGGTCAGTCATTGCCCTAGTATATAATGGAAGGTCATTAATAAAGAGAAGAAACAGAAGTGGCCCTAAGATAGATCCTTGAGGCACTCCGTATTTAACTGTTTCTTGTTCTGAGAATGTGTTTTTAAAATATACTTTTTGTGACCTTGTTGTCAGATAAGATTTAAACCAATTTAGAGAAATCTGATTTACTTTGTAAATTTCTAACTTTTTCAGCAAAATGTTGTGATCAACCAGATCAAAAGCTTTCCTAAAATCTACAAAAACGACCCCTACTAATTCACCCTTATCTAGAGCCCTTAACCATTTTTCAACCATGTGAAGTAGTGCAGTTTCACATGAATGGTTAGATCTGAAGCCGGACTGTGTAGTGTGCAAAACTTTGTATTTTTCCAAGAAACTAAACAAAGATTCATGTACATGTTTTTCAAAAAGCTTGGAGATAACTGGGAGGATTGAAATGGGTCGAAAATTATTGAGGTCATTTGCTGGCCCCCCTTTGTGAAGTGGCTTAACTTTTGCTTGCTTCCATTTTTCTGGGAACAAACCACTTTTAATGCTTAAATTGCAAATAAATGTTAAACTTTCTGCAATGAAGGGAGAGGCCATTTTTAAAAGCCTTGGGCCAACATAATCAGTCCCTGTAGATTTCTTGACATCCAAGTTATTCAAATATTTCAATACTTTGTCAGAACTAAGAAAGGGCATGTCAAAGAAAACTGGGCCTGGTATTTTTCTGTCACAATAATCCCTGAGCTTGTCATGGTTGGAGGGAGTGATGGGCTCTTTAATGTTTTCGGCTATGTTGACAAAAAACTCATTAAAAGTATTTGCAATATCCTCTGGTTCATAAGTTTCACAGTTGCCAATTTTTATCGAATTAGTACTGTGGGAAGAGTCAGACTTTTGCTTACCTGCCCCTAATTCACTGAAAATTTTCCATATTGTTGTTGGTTCATTTTTCCCTTCTTCAATTAATTTTTCATAGTTGTTCTTTTTTGATCTTTTAATCAAATTGACTACCTTATTCCTCCAAATTTTATAATCAGCAGTGTTACCAACTGCCTTCAAATGATCTCTTGTTTTGATGGCATCTATAATTTCTGGTGTTAACCAGCCTGGCTGTTTTACTTTTTTAACTCTTTGTTGCTTCAAGGGAATATGCTTGTCAATTACACCCAGAAATAAAGAGTACCAGGTATCTAGAGCATCATCAACACTATCAAAAACCTTAATAACATCCCATGGAACTGAGTTCAAATCTTCACTAAAATTTGTGGCATCAAAATTTTTGAAGGATCGATATTTGATAGTATGGTGACATTTCTTTGGACCTTGCAAGTTAACTTTACGGGTAAAGAAAACGGGATAATGGTCACTTATACCTATTTTGGGGACATCAACATATTGTACATTCTCGGAGAAATTAGAATAGATATGGTCAATTAGAGTTGCACTAACATCTGTTACAACCCTGGTAGCTTCATTGACATGCTGGCTTAAACCAAGTGAGTTTATATATTCAAGCCATTGATTTTTTATTTGGGTGTTTAACAAGTCTCTATTAAAATCACCAAGAAGGAAAATTTCTTTTTCTTCCTCTAAAGCTTTCTCAATTTGATCATCAAAAATATCATTCCAAGAAATATTTGAACATGGATTCCTGTAAAAATGCCCAACCAATATAGACTTACTGTTTTGGGGAAAAATTTCTACCCAAATGCTTTCAAAGTGCTCATTTTCCAGATCTTTTCTACGAGAACAGGATACATCACTTTTTACATAAACTAATAAACCTCCTGAACCTTGAATTTTGTCCTTTCTTAAACACTGGAAATTTTCGACTTGAATAAAAGAATCTGGGACATCTTCACCAAGTTTACTCTCACTCACTCCTAACACACAAATATTATTTTCATTGGAATTAAGCGTCAGTTTTATTTGGTCCATTTTCTCTCCAGAGCGAATGCCTCTGATATTAAGATGACCTATATGCATTCCTCTGCCACGTAACCCTAAATTTGTTAAGTTACTCTGGGCCAACAAGGGAGAATTATCAATATTATGCAAAGAATTACACAAAGTTGAAGCATTGTATAAGCTGTGAAGCAAATGCGTTGAGTCATTCTCAACAGAAGTGTCATTTTCATACACATTACATGTATTTCCAATGTCATTAAGTGTGGAAGAATGATCATCATCCTTGATGGAAAATATCGTTTGGGAAGATCCAGTTCTCTCCGAAATATGTTTAGTCCTGTATGTGATTGTGTCTTCAAGTTCGGTATATAATGGAAAAGTATCGCATTCACAAGCGTATTTATTACAATCACTGCAAATAGACTGTAGTATGGAG
This sequence comes from Lucinisca nassula, assembly GCA_963580285.1. NCBI lineage: Eukaryota > Metazoa > Mollusca > Bivalvia > Lucinida > Lucinidae > Lucinisca > Lucinisca nassula. Next base: position 12,366,410 of record OY757014.1, on the reverse strand, counting down.
AAAACGTTGGAGTCAGCATCTGAGGCATCATTGCCAATTTCCTATTTACTTGGGCACTTTGCCTGTTTATGTCCATAGTATCCACAGTTGTGACACTTTATCTGTTTTTTGTGTTTGCATTGAAACGTAGAATGGTTATTTTCTCCACACTTTATGCAATGTTGATTGGATGTACTCCTCTGACCTTGCCCCGTTCTTGAGGTCTGTTGTCGTCTCTGTGTCTGTGATCCAGACTTACGGTGCTGCTGATTTTGTCTGCCATTATTCCCTGGTTGCCTGCCATACACACATTTATCAAAGTCATTCACAAGAACAATGTTGTCACAAGACTTTTGAATGCCATCTAACATTCGACGTATTCCAGAATTTGAGAGGTGAATTTTGTCATTGCTAAAGTATCTTAAAACGGGATTTTCATCTGAATCACAGAAGTATGTGTTCATATCGACTATTTGAGTTCTATAATCCACACTTAGCGACTTGATTATGTTATTCAGCTCATTGACTTCACAGTCCCGGCGGGGACAAACCGTACACAAAGTGATAGAAAGGTTTTTGTTGGCTTTCTGTAAGTACTGAATCAGACTGTCATATCTGTCCTCTACAAACTCAATATCTGAGCCTTGGGAGATGTCATTTCCACCTACATATATAATTACAGAGGCAAAATTTTGCAAATTATAGACAGATATCTGTTCTAGTACAGTCTCTACTGTCCCTCCAGAGATTCCATTACAAAAGACAGTGTTTTTGAGTCCCTTTGGATTGATACCTTTTATTATGGAATCACCAATAATGAGAGTCTTCTGAATCTTTCCTTGTGAGTGTTTTGGGCCTTTCTGTTTATTCAACAGTTGATTCCTATTTTCTATTCTTTTGGGGCGTGGGGTAGAATTTGGCTGGGATGGTGTCTTTTCACTAATTTGACCCTCTCCCTGATTAGAATTTATAAATTGGATACTTGAGTCACTTTCGAGGGATGACACTGAGATGGATCTTGGCCTGGCTGTAGGTTTATTTTTTTCTGAGTTGGCCCTTTCAGATGTGCTGGGTTTTGATGGCTCGAACCCCTTTGGGAAAATGAAAATTTGTTAAGAGACAGTGGTAGTTTGAGCCACGGAGGGTTACTATTAGGGCCATACCAGGGGCATAATGGAGATAATTGTGGGATATCTTTTCATGCCCCCATAGGAGGGCATATAGTTTTTGCACTGTCCATTTGTGGGTTTGTGCGTTTGTAAGTCCGCACTTTTTTGCGATGCGAACTTCTTCCATATTTCTTCAACGATTGAGCTGAAACTTTGCACATGCATTCCTTGTGAGGTGAAGGGATGCCTGACACAATTTTCACATTGGTCCTATCATTTCCTAAGGAGTTACAGCCCTTTCCTCAAATAAGCTCCCACAGGGGCATTGCTCACTTATATTGACAGCTCTTGTTGGTGTTCCATATTATATATGTTTGTTGTGTGTACTCATTAGAATTGCCTCATCAAGGCAATTCCAATGAGTACACAGAGCACACATTTGCAAGATAAAAGAAGAAAATCTCCCTAAATTATCCCCATATCCTATTTGAAGGAATTCCCATACTCGAGAACGGGTTCGACCCATTTTGTTTGTTTGATTTGAGGTTTAACATCCCCATCAACACTGTCTAGGTCATTTTGGAGACAATGCTCCCCATTTTGTGGGACTTTTACCCGATATCGAGATGAAATGACATATCAACCTGTCGCCCAATGAAACCAAAAGGGTTTATAAGCATGGACTTGCACCTCTTTGGCAGGGCAGGCGTAGATCCTCTAAGCGGTTTACCAGTACTCATGTGCTGTCCGTTTCAGCTCTGGGTGGAAGCATCATGCAGCCCATCTATTTCTTCAAGCCCCGATTGTCGGGGCGTACCGGTTCAACCCATCCATAGTAAACGAGCCATCGGGATTGAAGTTCTACTGTATGTTAAAAATAACAATTATCTATACATTTTTGGGATTTATTTTATACCCTGTTGCAGCCAAAACCATGTTATAATGAACAGTGTTATCAAGAGGTTATAGTATAATTCATTTGGTAGGTATAAGTATGCTGAACTAACAGTGGGCTTATGGTTTGCTTTATGTGAATAATTTTCAGGTGAATTTGCTAACTGCCTACCAGATTATCAGAAGATAGAGATTATGGTGTTTGTATTAGGAAAATTCCCTCAGTTCAGCAGTGATGAAGATTTTGGGTGAGCATGATAAGACATTAGACTTAAGGGGAATGGGAACACCTGCCAGATTTTTCTGCCATTTTTCAAAGGGAGACAACTTTCGGGACTTCCTGTTCGAAATTCTTTCCTTTAAGAGTTGACCCCTATTGACATGGGAGACAAAAATACTTATGCAGCTATTGCCTCCCCTGAAGGTGTTCCCTTTCCCCTCAGAAAGACATAAGACAATTTTTTTTTAAATCGGACAATATATAGCTATGTATAGCTGTTCACAGACTTACAGATAATACAAATGATAATAATTGCCAAATATGGCTTTAATAGAGTTTACTGCCACAGTTCATTTGTAAAGAGTTTCACATTCGAAATGATAGTGAGTTTGCCAATGTCCCATTTCGGGACCCTAGGCATATTATATTGGTTTACCATTTCAATGTATAAAAAAAAAACTTTCTGGTATTTGAAGGTCCTTTATTTTCATTGTGCTGAATTTTGAACAATTCACAGAACATTCTTTTATGAGATTAACCAAGAACTAGTTTATGTACTTCTCTCAGAATCAGAATTATTACTGGTGACACGTCAAATGACATTCATACACCAGGACCTGTGATATGGGAAGTTAGTCCCTAGCTCCAACCAAAGAGGTTAACTAAGCTACACAATCCTCAGCACCTTCAGCCGTCGAAATAATCGAATCGGGAAGGGCATTCCAATCTCTAATGGTCCCTTCTTCTGATGTCAGTAATTGGTGAGTACTAGTTAATTACTTAGGACTTTCCCTTCCCAGGAATTAGGTTAACTGACCAGTGTTGCTGGGTCCATTTTACTGAAGAAAAAAAATATGCACACCAGCCACATGTTGAATGCTGTTTCTATATTTTAATGTATTTTCAGGTTAAAAATGGATGAACAATTACAGACTATGCTGTTAAAAACTCTATTAAAGGTACTTGTTCTTAATTTTGAACTTTCATGCCTAGTTCTAACAATAATCCCATTAACCCTTTTTGTACCAAATGGAATCTTCCTCCTTATATATAGCAGTCCAGTTCAAAATATAGGGGTGTCAGGTTGTGTTTTCTTCAAAATTTATTTGGAAATTGCTGAAGTTTTTGCAAACAGTGTAGACCCTGATCAGACACCACATTCTGTGGCGTCTGATCTGGGTCTGCACTGTTTGCCAGGGTACCCTTTTTGGGGTTCTCACAGCATTGACCAGACCATTTCAGAAATAGAAACATTTGCATGGTTTACCTTGTTTCTCACTAGAAATTATAGGAGGACTTTGGGTTAGTGTAAGTGCCGTGTATCTTGGCAACAAGGCATTAATTAAACTGCAACTGGCTTGTAGGCTCAGTTGTTTAAAGCCTTGTTAGCTTAACAAGCTTGGTTGGTTGGTGGATTTGAGATAACACTCTATAGGTCATTTTGGAGACGTCGCTTCCAATTTTGTGGGACTTTTACCCGACATTTAGATGAAATGACATCTCAAGCCCTGCCACCCAATGAAACAGATAGGGTTTATGTGCCTTTAACAATCTTGTTACTGGTCAGAATGCTATCTGTTCCAGCAAGTATAATATCTAATGCAGTGCTATTATTGCTGAAAAAAATGAGCAGCTTTAGCAGATTTCTTTTGCAAATTTAAGTATGTGAGCCACATCAAAGGATTAAAGTTTTAATGATACATTGACTAACAACATTGTAAGTTTTGAATGGCCCAAGTAGGGTATGCCTGTTGTCATAGCAGCACTACAGGTTGGGGCAGAGTGGGGTATGTTTTTGTTACTCCTGTTTCTGTACTTCCATTCTCTTTCTCCTCATCTTATCTTTCATCTCTATTCCCTTCTATTTTCCCTCATGTCAACAAGTCCGTGAAATGAACACCCACTTAAACGATACTTTATATAGAGAAAAGTTGGGTTTACGGGGATATATATTATTTTTCTTTTTTTTTCTCCAAAACATAGGGTTTGGGTACTCGTAAAACCGTCTCAATGAGGTGGTTCTAACAAGCACCCATAACCTATGTTTGAAGTAAAGATAACAAAAATATCACAGATTTTTATCAGAACACTATGTCACAGGGCTGTGTTACTGTAATGTCTTGAAGATGCAGAATGACCCTTTAGGGTTGATGTGTCATTTACCCATACACCCCTGAGTTTCTTCAAGCTTTGACCTGTCTGTTTCTCAATATGGTTTAGCCAAACATCATTATCAAACTGTCAGCTAGTGTAGTTCCAAATAAGATGGTCTTTTGTGAGCTTTCTCATCTGAATTTACACTAGTTTAGTATAGTTCCAAATAAGATGGTCTTTTGTGAGCTTTCTCATCTGAATTTACACTAGTTTAGTATAGTTCCAAATAAGATGGTCTTTTGTGAGCTTTCTCATCTGAATTTACACTAGTTTAGTATAGTTCCAAATAAGATGGTCTTTTGTGAGCTTTCTCATCTGAATTTACACTAGTTTAGTATAGTTCCGAATAAGATGGTCTTTCGTGAGCTTTCTCATCTGAATTTACACTAGTTTAGTATAGTTCCAAATAAGATGGTCTTTCGTGAGCTTTCTCATCTGAATTTACACTAGTTTAGTATAGTTCCAAATAAGATGGTCTTTTGTGAGCTTTCTCATCTGAATTTACAATAGTTTAGTATAGTTCCAAATAAGATGGTCTTTTGTGAGCTTTCTCATCTGAATTTACACTAGTTTAGTATAGTTCCAAATAAGATGGTCTTTTGTGAGCTTTCTCATCTGAATTTACACTAGTTTAGTATAGTTCCAAATAAGATGGTCTTTTGTGAGCTTTCTCATCTGAATTTACACTAGTTTAGTATAGTTCCAAATAAGATGGTCTTTTGTGAGCTTTCTCATCTGAATTTACACTAGTTTAGTATAGTTCCAAATAAGATGGTCTTTTGTGAGCTTTCTCATCTGAATTTACACTAGTTTATTATAGTTCCAAATAAGATGGTCTTTGGTGAGCTTTCTCATCTGAATTTACACTAGTTTAGTGGAATTCCAAATAAGATGGTCTTTTGAGAGATATCTCATCTGAATTTACACTAGTTTAATGTAGTTCCAAATAAGATGGTGTTTTGTGGGATATCTCATCAAATTTTCCACTGGATTCATACCTATCTGATCTGGGCCACAAGGTTGAAAGAGATAAACTTAACCACAACATTAACAACAACAGGAAGCAGATTATAAACAACAGAAAGCTGATTGCGAGTAAATTGTATTCTCTCTCTAAAAAAAAGGAGTGAAATCTTAATGGGAATGAGAACACCTTCAGGGAGGCAACTCCTGCAAAAATAGTTTTGCCTCCCATGTCAATAGGCCAGGTATTCCTAGTCCCCTTTAAGGAAAGAATTTGTCCCCACAGGAAGAATATTGTTAATGATGAAAGATTCTGCACTCTGCTGGTTATCCACTTAGAACTCCGCTTTACTAACAGGATTAACATAAATTTAACCATTATTAACCCATTGCATGTGGAAAACCCCAAAAGGGGTACCTTGGCAAACAGTGCAGGCCAAGATCAGATTTTCCATTTGAAATAGAACAAAAACTAAAAAATAGGCCTTACACCCCTTATATGACAAATGGGCTTGTCCAACATATAGCAATGGAAGAGTCTACTAGCATACAATGGGTTAAAGACATCATTCAGAACAATTGTTGTCTGCTATGTTGTCTGCTGATTACTTAAGTAGTCATTGGTGCAAATTGTGTGGACCCAGATCAGACTGCTCCTCTTTGAGAAATCTGATCAGGTGCCATCCTCATTGTCTGTATGGGAGGTTATTTTTAGAATATTTGCAAGAAGATGCAGCAGATTACATAAACAGATGACATTGTAGATGCAGATTTTTTTTCCATATTAAGGGTTAAAAATACATATTGCCAGTAAGATTATTCTCCCTTGGTATTGATTCCCATTATTTCATCTTCTGCATCTGTTTTATTCTAGGTTGCCACAAAATATAGGACAACAAACATGTCCAGTGCATTTCCTGAGGAGTTCCTTCAGCCAATGTTACGAATGTCCCTGTTAAAGGATCCCAGTATGAGGATCATAGTTCAGGAAATTTTACATACTCTCATAGATCGTCATGACAACACAAAGAAGCTTAAACATATCCAGTAAGTTTTCTCTATATAAGGAAATTCACATGTGGTTGGTGAGTTGAAGGCCGTGTCTCCACAATAAATCTTCTGATCTCCTTTTCAAACACCCCACTTTCAAATGTGCAACTTATATTGAACTCAGCCATCCACAGGTGTTGGACTATCAAATTCAACTTTCGCATCTCTATCTCATGCTTGGAATTTTAGCAGCAGACGACAGTTTGAAATATTTTTCTTATTTTTCCCAGAAAACAGTATTTGACATTTCATGCAAATTGTCCCCTAAAATACCAACAATTTGTCGTCTGCTGAATTCGCCTAGAGATTTGTAAATGTTAATTAAAAAAGTTTGAATCACTGGTCCACAAGATCAATCGTGTCAAATTCAATGACGACAAATTTGACAGGATTGATTATTAGCTCGCCTTACGAAAGTAAGGGGGAGCTATTGCCATACCCCCGGGCATCGGTCGTCAGCGTCAGCGTCAGCGTCGGCGTCGGCGTCCGCATTTGGTTAAAGTTTACCTGCAAGCTCTTATATGTGATGTTTTACAAGTTTATTTTGAATATATATTTCACAATTGGTAAAAAACAATATTTAACATTATCATTTTACTTCATTTTACAGGTTTTTTGGCTTAAATTGGTCTTTTTGAGAAGTTAATATTTTCCTCTGTATTACCTCCCTTGAAATCCTGTGTTAAAGTTTACCTGCAAGCTGCGTGAGTTCAAATCCCGGGGGAGGCATGTTTTTTTTTTTTTTTTTTTCTTAGCGGGTCTGGGGCTCAAGGTCAAGGTCACTGGCTATTTTTAGAAAAACATTGTAATCACTATAGCGTCTTCATTTATTGATGGATTTTAATATAACTTGGGACATAATGATATCTCGAGTGACTTTGACTTTCAGGGTCTTGGGCTTAAGGTCAAGGTCACTACTTTCAGGGTCACTGGGTCAAGGTCACTGTGTCTATTTTTAGAAAAACATTGTCATCGCTCTTGCACCTTAATTTATTGATGGATTTTAATATAACTTCACACAAATGTTGGGTATGATTATATCTCTAGCAAGTTCAACTTTCAGGGTCTGGGGCTGAAGGTCAAGGTCACTGTGGCTATTTTTCGAAAAAACTGATCGCGGTAGTGCCTACATTTATAAATGGATTTTAATATAACTTACACAAACGTTGGGTCTGATGATATCTCGAGCTCGTTCGACTTTCAGGGTCTGGGGCAGAAGGTCAAGGTCTCTGTGGCTATCTTTAGAAAATCTTTTTCATCGGTCTTGCGCCTTTATTAATGGATGGATTTTTATATAATTTCACACAAATATTGGGTATGATGATATCTCGAGTGACTTTGACTTTCAGGTTCCGGGGCTGAAGGTCAAGGTAACTGTGGCTATTTTTAGAAAAACTTTGTGATCGCTCTAGTGCCTACATTTATGAATGGATTTTAATATAACTTTACACAAATGTTAGGTATGATGATATCTTGAGCGAGTTTGACTTTCAGGGTCTGGGGCTGAAGGTCAAGGTCACTGTGGCTCTTTTTTGATAACTTGCCCTCATCCATCTTAGGCCCCCAAAGGCGAGCTATGTTGTCTTCTGACAACTCTTGTTTTTGAATTTTACATGATTGATTATTGTTGAATTTGACAGGGTGGATCATTGTCAAATTAGACAGGATTGATCATTGTCGAATTAGACAGGATTGATCATTGTCGAATTAGACAGGATTGATCATTTTCGAATTAGACAGGGTTGATCATTGTCGAATTAGACAGGATTGATCATTGTTGAATTTGACAGGGTGGATCATTGTCGAATTAGACAGGGTGGATCATTGTCAAATTAGACAGGATTGATCATTGTCGAATTAGACAGGATTGATCATTTTCAAATTAGACAGGGTGGATCACTGTCGAATTAGACAGGATTGATCATTGTCGAATTAGACAGGATTGATCATTGTCAAATTAGACGGAATTGATCATTGTCAAATTAGACAGGGTGGATCATTGTTGAATTAGACGGAATTGATCATTGTCGAATTAGACAGGGTGGATCATTGTCAAATTGGACAGGATGGATCATTGTCGAATTAGACAGGGTTGATCATTGTCAAATTAGACAGGATTGATCATTGTCAAATTAGACAGGATTGATCATTGTCAAATTTGACAGGATTGATCATTGTCAAATTAGACAGGATTGATCATTGTCAAAATTGACAGGATTGATCATTGCCAAATTTGATAGGATTGATCATTGTCGAATTTGACAGGATTGATCATTTTCGAATTTGACAGGATTGATCATTGTCAAATTTGACAGGGTTGATCATGTGGATACTGCCTTATACAGCATCTGTTATGTAGTAAAATCGTTCTATAAAAAGGTAATCCGTAGGAAGCAAGGGCCTCAACACAAACCTGAAAACTGTGGCATGCACAAGTTTTTCACTGGGCCAGACTAGCTAGTTTGGGCCAATTAGGCCTCATTGGTGATTCTCAACTTCTTCAAATTCCATAGTGGAATCATTGATCCCAAAAGACTAGAAAATATAACCCACACTATAATAAGGAAGGGGAGACTTTTTACGGCTGCCAAATATTGCCACATGAAAGCCTCATATTGGATTTTATAAACATGACAATGTACTTTAATTCACTTTTATTAAAATTCTTGCAAAATGGTATGAAGTTCAATCGGTATTTATTAGAGCCAAAAAAATAGACAATTTCCAGTTACATGTATTATATTGCATCATGCCACTAAATGGAGGTTCTCATAAGATGAGAAATCTCCCTTTGAATTTCTGACACTATAAATTGCTAATAATTTTGTTGTTTCATTCAAATCCTTTCAACCTTTCATCATTGTTAGAAGAAATTATGCCAAAATTGTTTACTGTATCAAATGCATTTATATCTTCTTCAACGTTTTTGATGCAAGAAAACGATGTCTTCCATAATGAAATATTTGTGAGACATCATAAAACCGCAGGCTTTCAGATCAGGCTCTTTTTTCCCAGTGATTTATTGCAGAATAAATCACAGTTCCTTTCAATAGCCTATAGGTGTGCTGTGTTAGAATTAATACAGTAAAGTTTGTATATTAAGACCACCTTTGGGACTGTTCAAAACTGGTCTTTAAGACCACTTTTGAACAGTCACAAAGGTGGTTGCTGACCAGAGGACACTGTATGCTGAACACACAAAGAAAGAATAACTGCACCCTTCTAAATAAGCTTTTTAAAGCAGAATTAGTCTTAATTTTAGGTGGTCTTAATAGTGCAATTTCACTGTATTTAGTACAAACTGCTATATTTACAGCATTTCAAAAGATGTGTCACAGCTGGGTTTGAAGAGAGAGAAAATCAACAGACAGGATATTATATTTATGAAAAAGGTAATAGCAAGAATATTTGCATTTATACTAAAATAGTGATACAAAGAAATGATGAGATTATTCTTAAGGCAGCGGTGGGGGTGGGGTTAGTTGGGTGCAGAACATGGCATCTGATCAGGGCCTCCACTGTTTGCTAAAAGTTCAGTCATCTTCCAAATAAATTTTTTGATGAAAACACAACCTGACACCCCTAAAGTTTTAAATGGACTCCTGCTATTTATAAGGAGGAAGATACGCCGGCCTCGGTAGCTCAGTTGGATGCGAACCTGACTGATAATCAGGATGACACAGGTTCGATACCTGCCAGGATCGGCAACATTCTTTCGTGGAGATCGATCGTGAAATTTTTTCTACTGTCATTCTCTCCCTTCAGCTGATTCAAGAAGGGCAGTTGTCAGTTTCTGGCGAAAGAATGTGCACTGTACTGGCTAACTGCTTATGTATAAGCCTGCCCAGGAAAGTGTGGATAGGTAAACTGACCGGCTCAAAAATGACCTAAAACGGTGTTGACTGGGCCATTAAACTCCAATACAAACAAAGAAGGAGGAAGATTCCATTTACTACAAAAAGGGTAAAGGGGTTATTTTCCTTAATCTTTATAGAACCATACATTGTGGGTACTTGTTGTTAGAGTTACCTCAGGGAGATGCTTCTAACATGTACCAACATCTTTTGTTTTTATACCGGCCTCGATAGCTCAGTTGGTAGAGTGTCCGCTCTGGGGAATGGGAGGTCACGGGTTCCATCCCGGGCCGCGACATATCAAAGTCATTAACAATGGTACTAGCTGCCTCGCTTGGCACTAAGATTTACGGGGTAGAGCTAGGACTGGTCGACCCAGTGTCAGGATAATGTGGCTGGGTGTGGTATCATGTAATGTGTCTGGGACATGATACGTCAGTGAGGCAGCACTATAAAAGTGAGCATTGAGCTCCCTGTGGCAACCAGACACCGTCGTGATATGACTGAAAAATTGTTGAAAGCAACGTTAAACCCGAATTCACACACACACACTTTTGTTTTTATTAAGAAATAAAAAAGTTATCCCAAAATTATTCTCAGACAATCCAACTGATTTTTTCAATCATTACCAGGTAAAATGTCCAACCTTGAAATATTTTTCCTCTCCTCTTAGTACTTCTCAGGTGAAAATACAAAAAGACTTATTCCATTGGAGGTGAAAATAGTAACCCTGATGTTAAAAAGATTCAAAAGCAATGGAAGTTATTTCCCATCTATTACAGTTGTATATAGTGGCAAAAATAAAATGTACATTTCTGTAAAAGAACAAAATTATATAGAGCTGGAAGGGTAGCACCTATGAGAGAAAAAAAAAAACATTTTTATGCAATGGTAGTCTTCCATTCTCATGTTTTCACTCACCTTTATTAAAAGCCTTGTGTACTTGACTCCCTGCAGAATGGTTTGAAGTACTAGAGTAACAAAATGGACAATTTTGAGTCATTCTATTGCATCATGTCACTAAATGGAGGTACTCTTAAGATAAGGAGCTGCTCTTTGATATTCTCTGATGACAGGCTAACACATTACTGTGACTGTACCCACTAACCATAACAGGCCAGCCTAGTGACCCAGCTGAACATGTCTCCAAATGTCCCCAACTGCATTACGCAAACACGCCTATACAAATACATTGCCACCTTCATCGCCAAAAAAAAAATGAAAATTTTAAGATGAAACATTGTGATATTTTTCTTATTTCTGCTCAAAATATAGATTGTGGGCACTCGTTAGAACCGCCTCATCGAGGCGGTTCTAACAAGTACCCACAATCTATATTGCACGACCCGCAGAAAAAGCCACCGACTGAAGTCGGTTGATTTCTAAGAGTGCCCTAAAATCACCGTGTCATTCTGTCAGTCTGTCTGTCTGTCCGTAACCCGTTTGTGAAAATTGGTGATAGTGACTTAACCGCTTGGAATATTTAAACAATTTTTGGCATACTGATAGATATCAATGAGATCTAACCAATGAACTTGCGAAATATTACATTCCATTTAGTATAGCCTCGCCGAGGCGAAAAATCTGAAAATTTTCGAACTGCTTCTCCTCGGAAACCATTGGCCCGATTGAAGTCAAGTTTCATATGGAGCCTCTATGGGATGGGGGAAACCAAAATTTGCTCATTGGGTCCAGGTCACATGACCAGAATGGCCGCCAAGCCATATATGGTCTGTCTGTCTGTCCGTCCGTAACCCGTTTGTGAAAATTGGTGATAGTGACTTAACCACTTGGAATATTAAAACAATTGCTGGCATACTGATAGATATCAATGAGATCTAACCAATGTACTTGCGAAATATTACATTCCATTTAGTATAGCCTCGCCGAGGCGAGAAATGTGAAAATTTTCGAACTGCTTCTCCTCGGAAACCGTTGGGCCGATTGAAGTCAAATTTCATATCGAGCCTCTATGGGATGGGGGAAACCAAAATTTGCTCATGGGGTCCTGGTCACATGCCCAAAATGGCCGCCAAGCCATATATGGTAAAAACCCTTCAAAAATAGTCTTCTCCAGAACGACTGGGCAGATTTCCACGAAACTTGATAAATAGCATCTGGGACGTAGGCCCATCATAAATTGCTAAAATGGTGACCCTGGGTTGACCTTGACCTTCTTTGTGCCTAGGTCAAACTTTGACACATATGCTTTTTGTTGGAATATTTAAACAATTTCTGGCATACTGATAGATATCTATGAGATCTAACCAATTACCTAGCGAAATATTACATTCCATTTAGTATAGCCTCGCCGAGGCGAAAAATGTGAAAATTTTCGAATGGCTTCTCCTCGGAAACCGTTGGGCCAATTTAAGTCAAATTTAATATGGAGCCTCTATGGGATGGGGGAAACCAAAATTTGCTCATTGGGTCCAGGTCACATGACCAAAATGGCCGCCAAGCCATATATGGTAAAAACCCTTCAAAAATAGTCTTCTCCAGAACCACTGGGCAGATTTCCACGAAACTTGATAAATAGCATCTGGGACGTAGGCCCATCATAAATTGCTAAAATGGTGTCCCTGGGTTGACCTTGACCTTCTTTGTGCCTAGGTCAACTTTGACACATAGGCTTTCATATTGGAAAAGTGAGAATGCAGTTTATCCTACAAACGATTCAGAATATAGTACTAAATTATAAGATCTATTTTTGCTCCTTACGATAAGGCGCATTTATTGGGGGGAACCATTTTAGGTCCAGGTCACATGACCAAAATGGCCGCCATACCCATATATGGTAACACTCATAAAGCTAAAAGATCCGGCGGGTCGTGCACTTCAGCTGAAGCACTGGTTTTTGAGCAGAAATAAGACAAATAAGTTTTACCCCTGTAAACCCCAGTTTTACGATATAAAAGTGGGGTTCAAGGGGGTCAAAATTATATAGGCGTGTTTTTGTGATGTATGATCAGGGACTAGTTGTTCAAAACTAACAACATTGTCAGTTAACAAACTGTTAAAATTTTGATCATTTAATATGAAAAATCTGCTATTTTTGCTGAAAAAAATGTGAGTGCAAAAGCTACTCACGTTTTTTCCATCACGAAAACACACCTATATAAATTTGACCCACTTTAACCCCACTTTTATATAGTAAAACTGGGGTTTACAGGAGTAAACCTTATGTTTTCATTTCTGCTCTAAATTATAGATTTTGGGTACTTGTTAGAACCGCCTCAATGAGTACCCACAATCTATATTTTGAGCAAAAATAAGAAAATTATCACAATTTTTCATCTTAAAATTTTCATTTTTTCTGGTGTAAAGTTTACAATATATTTGTATAGGCATGTTTTCGTAATGAGAAAAAAATAACAGAATTTCAGCTAATGTACTTGCTAGAATAGTTAACAATTTAACCAGTAACAAGCTCGTTAAGCTAACAATGCTTTGAACAACGGGACCCAGGAAGTTACTGGTTCATTTCCTTCAGTAAAGATTGATCATGAAATATTTCATAGCATCATTCTCTCCCTTCTGCTAATTCAAGAAGGAGATTTGTTAGTTTCTTGTGGAAGAATGTCCACTGCACTGTATAACAACTTACATGTAAGCCTGCCCAGGAAAATTGTGGTTTGTTAAACTGACTGGTTTGACATGACATGAATAGTGTTGACTGGGTGGTTTAACACCAAAACAATCAGTCAGGCCCTGAGGTTATAAAACTTTTTTCATGCTCAACTCAGCTGAGCATGAAACTTATGGTGCTCATAAAAATTAAAATACTAAGCAGTCGAGCGATTTTTCTTTCTCAGATAGCAGAGAATGTTATATGTCCTGCTAACAAATTTTAAAATGCCAACAATTGTTGGCATTTTAAAATTTGTGAGCAGGACAAATTTCTTGCTCAAGTGAGTTGAGCATGAAAAAAGTTTTCAAGAAATCTTTCCACTGACCGTTCCAAGGCGGTTCTTCTGTGGCGATTTATTTATGTTGTTTGTTACTTACTGTGTGTATCACTTGTGTCTTTTTATTTTGGATGGCCATATGGCCATTTTGTGGGAAAGTAACTGTCCTATGGCCTTCCTTTGTTTAGGTTTCCATTATGGTCTGGTCGCTTAATGTTTGTGTTTCTTTCCCTTTGGTGTCTGATGGGTGGAGTAAGTTAATTGTAGCGATTCCTGATCTTTGTTTTACTTCTACTTATAACCTCGGGGCCAGTATACGCTACCATGTTTCTGAATTTGGGATACTCTTAACTGTAAGGATTTCCCCCCTCTGCTAGCATATTCTTTTCATTGAGAATAAACTGTCTGTTAGAAAAGCCTCCATTGAAAAGGTTTGTGTTTGTTGAGATTTTTTATCCCCATTAATGCTATTTAGGTCATTTTGGAGAGGTCACTTCCAACTTTGACTTTTATCCAAAGTTGGGATGAAATAAGATCTCAAGCCCAACCACCCAAAGAAACAGCCAGGGTTTATATGCAGGGGTGGTCCAGCTCGAATCATTGCCAGGGCAGTCTTAGACCTTCTAAACGGTTTACGAGTACTCAAGTTAGGTTTGTTTAAGCTTTGCACAGAAGCACCACGCAGACTAATCTATTGCTCTAAGCCCCGATGGGCTGAGGGAACCATTGAAAATGTATAAATTTTATTAATGCACCTGCTTTAAGCATGGCCTGATATAAGAGTTCTGTTTTACACCCATTCATTCATCCAACAGACCTCCGTGGCCTAGTGGATAAGAACGCTGACTCCTAATCATTAGGTCTCTTACCGCTGTGGGTTCGAGCCTGGCCAGGGTCACATTTGAGGTATCAGGTTCTGCAACGGAAGGTCAGGTGGTTATTCTCTGAGCACTCCGGTTTTCGCCCACCTCTGATTAACGATCGGCTCGATATGAGTGAAATAATCTTGAAAGGGCCAATTAACCAAACCCCCAAAAAAACATTCGTTCATCCATTTATCAGTCTGTCAACATTTGCATCAACTCTAGCGTCAACCAAAAAAACTCCAAGTCCATTTCTCAAGAACTATAATCACAGATGAGACATAGCCTGCAGTGGAATTATTATTTTGTAAAGTTTTTATGCGCGTTATTTTTAGCTCACCGTCACGTAGTGACGAGGTGAGCTTTTGGGATCACTTTTTGTCCGTCGTCCGTCGTGCGTGCGTCCGTCCGTCCGTGCGTCCGTCCGTGCGTCCGTAAACAATTCTTTAAACGACATCTCCTCCTAAACCACTGATCGCATTTTGACCAAACTTCACAGGAATGATCCTTAGGTGGTCCCCTTTCAAACTTGTTCAAATGGTTCCGGTCCGTTGCACATCTAGGTCATAGGAGCCAAAAACAGATTTTTTTCACCAAAAACTTAAAAAATCTTCTTCTCTGAAACCACAAGGCCCAGGTCTTTGATATTTGGTATGAAGCTTCATCTGGTGGACCCCTACCAAGATTGTTCAAATTATAGTGCTGGGGCCAAAAATGCCCCCGCTCTGGGGCCCTTTGGTTTTACATGGGCTTATATAGGGAAAATCTTTAAAAATCTTCTTCTCTGAAACCGTAAGGCCCAGGTCTTTGATATTTGGTATGAAGCTTCATCTACTGGACCCCTACCAAGATTGTTCAAATTATAGTGCTGGAGCCAAAAATGCCCCCGCTCTGGGGCCCTTTGGTTTTACATGGGCTTATATAGGGAAAATCTTTAAAAATTTTCTTCTCTGAAACCGTAAGGCCCATGTCTTTGATATTTGGTATGAAGCTTCATCCCACACGACCATGCTCCTTCTTCCCCCCCCCCCCCCCCCCCCACTCCGTGGCCCTTTGGTTTTAAATGGGCTTATATAGGGAAAATCTTTAAAAATCTTCTTCTCTGAAACCGCAAGGCCCAGGTCTTTGCTATTTGGTATGAAGCTTCATCTAGTGGACTCCTACAAAGATTGTTCAAATTATAGTGCTTGGGCTAAAAATGCCCCCGACCTGGGGCCCTTTGGTTTTACATAAACTTATATAGAGATATTTCTTAAAAATCTTCTTCTGAAACAGCAAGGCCATGGTCTTTGATATTTGGTGTGAAGCTTCCTCTGGTGGACCTCTATCAAGATGGTTTAAATTATAGCCCTGAGGCCAAAAATGCCCCCGCCCTGGAGCCATTTGGTTTTATATAGGCTTATGTAGGGAATATCTTTAATAAAAATCTTCTTCTCTGAAACCGCAAGGCCCAGTTCTTTGATATTTGGTATGTAGCATATCTAGTGGACCTGCCAAGATTGTTCAAATTATAGCCTTTGTTGATATTTGGTATGAAGCTTCACCTTTTTAGACGTCTCTGAACATTATGCACATTATAGCCCTGGGGTTAATAATGGCCCTCCCCGGGTCCCACTTGTTACTCTATGGATCAGGTGAGCGATCCAGGGCCATCATGGCCCTCTTGTTTTTTTTCAAACAGCATGGTATGAAGTTCTACTGGTATTTTCTGGAGAACATACAGCTTGATAGTAACAAAGTGGACAATTTCGAGGCATTATTCTGTACCGTGGCACTGATCATTGTGGAGATGGGCTGCAAAGAATTGGCAGCAGAACTTGTCAGATTAGCACTTGACATACAGGTAAGTTGGAAAACAGACTTTATGTGCAGACATGCAGATTATATGTTCTTTTCCTTTGGGAACATTGAGCCCATTCTGGTTACTTTGATAATCGAATATCGCTTAAACGGACACTAGGAGGTGTATGCAGCCTTGCCAACTATATTGCTGTGTATGAAGAGACTCAATAAAACTGAGTCTCCAATTTTCGTTCTTTTATGTGTTCTTTGTTTCCAAAAGCAACTTTTTAGCTTTTTATTTTAGGTTCACTTTTAGGATCAATGTCCATTTGTTTAAAACTAACAATGCTGTGTTTAATTACAAGTTTGACCACTTCATATGGCAGATAAACTAATATTTTTGCTGAGAAAAATGTGAGTAGCTTTTGCAATGCAAAACCTACTCACATTTTTTCAGCAAAAATACCATTGTATTCATTATGAATACACTCCTATTCAAATAGTTAGTAAATTTTACTACAGAAAAATCGAGAATTTTCATATGAAAAATTGTGATATTTTTCTTATTTCTGTACCCACAATCTATATTTTAGAGCAGAAATAAGAAAAATAAGGTTTACCCATGTAAACCCCAGTTTTACTGTATACAAGTGGGGTTCAAGGGGGTCAAAATTATAAAGGCCTGTTTTCGTGATGTAAAATATTGTACTTAATATAACAGTTAATATTTCGACCATTAACAGGTTTGTTAAACTATTGAGGCTTTGTACAACTGGCCCATGGTATTTGGAGGCTGAAAAAAGCATCCCAATAGGGTAGTGTAGATAATTTTGCTGGTCACTGAGCCATTCGAAGACTTCAGAAAATTAAATTTTAATGAGGGTCATTTAGGAACCCTAATTTAGAGGAATGGAAACACTGTCAATGGAGGCAACTCATGCAAAACTATTTTTGCCCTCCATGCAAATAGGGGTCTTTTCTTAAAGAAAGACTTTTATTCTGGGCAGCAAATATTTTTCCTTTAAGAGCAGACCCCTTTTTCAATGAGATTGAAAACAGGAAGTCCAGAAAGAGCCGGAAAATTGCCTGGTTTGTTTGCCTTTTAATGGTTATGGGCATTACAAATTTCATTCTCAGCTGAGTTGAGCATGGAAAATGTTTTCTAACCTCGGGGCCAGTTTGCTTCTCAAGATCAAATTGTTTCTACGAAGAGTAGACCTGTGTTGATACAGGTGTCAGTATGTGTCAGGGTTGTGGTTGACCGTGTTTCTTTCCTTCAGCTTCTAAAGCTTCCTCCACCATGATTGACCACAATATGTCTGTACTTTTGATAATACATTCACAAATTCATTATTTCTTTGAGCTAAGTAAAATCAATATATTTGAACATTTTTAAGAGTAGACTGCCTTCTGTGGAGAGACTCAGTTTACAGAATTGGTTTGGTTTGATTGGGCCTAGTCAACACTATTTAGGTTATTTTGAGCTGATCAGTTTACCTAAGCAAACTTTTTCTGAGCAGGCTTATGTATATTATAGCCAGTGCAGTGCACATTCGTTTACCAGAAACTGACAAGTGTCATTCGTGAATGAGCAGCAGGGGGAGAATCACCCTAGAAAAGATTTCATGATAGATATACATGAGGAAATATAGCTGATCTGGCAGGAATCAAACCTGCACACCTGATCACTAGTTAAACTGACATTCAACTGAGCTACAGAAGCCGCCCAATTTAACCTTTACCACTCTCTAGGCTAATTCAGCAGACAACAAATTGTTCATATCTTTCTTATTTTTCCCAGAAAACAGGACTTGACATTTCATGCAAAATGTCTCCTAACAGGACTTGACATCTCATGCAAATTGTGTCCATAGGAGACAATTTGCATGAGATGTCAAATCCTGTTTTCTGGGAAAATTAGAACAATATTTCAAAATTTCATCTGCTGCAAAAGATTCACAGCATACAGAGCATTTAAGGAAAGCAAAGGTGGCTTTACTATAGAGAAGTAAAGAGGAGGAAATGAAAGTCTGCCTTTGAAAACTTGCAGAAAGTAGTTCATATATGTACATTTCCCTTAAATGGTACTAGTACTACATGTAACAATTATTCTGACACTTTGTTTGTACTCAAAGCATACCTCACATATCACTCAAGGGGAATTGGAACACCTGGCAGATTTTTCCACCGTTTTTCAAAGGGAGACAACTTTTGGTACTTCCTGTTCACTTTTCTATAAGACCTGTCCCATTGAAAAAGGGGTTTACTCTAAAAGGAAAGAATTTGCTCCTCGGGAGCAAATTCTTTCCTTTAAGAGTTGACCCCTATTGACATGGGAGACAAAAATACTTTTGCAGGAGTTGCCTCCCCTGAAGGTCTATCCATTCCCCTTAACACTTGTCCTACTGAATAGGATAACCCATAGGGGCTTGAATCATGAAAAAAATGAAAAAAAAAAAAAAAAAATTTTTTTTTTTTTTTTTTTTTGGTGGTACTATATAAGAGACAAGGGGGGAAACTTCGGCTCCATTTTTTGGGGGGTTACCTCATTTTAACCGGTGTATCTTTTTCGCAAATGCAGTTTTTCACCTGCTTATTATGATTTATACAAGTTAAATATGTCCACTTTGCAACAATAACCCGCCTCTGTCTGTCACTTGCAGGAAACATGTTTTTCTCGCATGGATTAACTCAACAAAGCAAAATTCGGCATAAACGTGTGACAAAAATTTTCAGGTTTTCATCAATCACAAGCGAACTAGTGTTACGGGGGAAACTTTTTTCGCTTTCAACTGATGTCTTTCATTAAAATGAACCTCTCTTGACCAATTTGAATCCAAAATGGTGTATTTGCAGCTCTAAATTTAGTTTTTGCTACATTCACATCGCTTTCTGTAACAGATCAATAAAACAATCGTCGCAAAGCTTGGTTTTCTGCTGATTCCGGGCTACTCTATCGATGAACTAACGACCGGAACGACCGGTGCTGTTTAATTTTAAACCGTTCGAAGTAGTGACAAATGAGCATTATCGCTATTTTTCTTCCATTTTCAACTAAACCCTAAGAGGGAACACAGACGTTGTATACTGCATATACTCCAGTTTTGAAGGATGAAAGAGTACACAGTAACCATGTAATTACGGTAGGGTTCTTTAACCTGCATAGGGGACGGTTCTCCCTGCACAGGGTTGGGGGGGGGGGGTGGGGGGGGGGGGCTCCAGTTAACGCCAGATTCGAAGGGCGATGCACTTTTTGACATTCATACCTGCAAATGATGCCGATGTGGCGTGTTCTGACGCCGAAATTTTGTCACCGCTGCTGGGGATCGAACCTGGGACCTTTAGCATCTGAGGCAAATGGACTAACCACTGAGCTAGGTGGGTGGCTAAATTTAGGAAGGCAGGGATTAGCCGTAGTTATCTCCTTACAGGATTCAGAAAAAGTAAGATGTATTTTTTGTTGAAATCATGGACGTTTTGTGTTATTTTCAAAGCAGTTTCACTCATGCATGTGTAGACAGAAATGAAAAAATCAGCCAGCTTGTTAAAAATGTCACCAATAGGTAAATGTTCAAAATGATGCAGCATGGAAACAATTTGTTCCCTATTGCAACATATTCCTTTCCATGTTTTGAAATTTTGATCCTGAGTCGCTAATGGCCAGTAAATGACAATAAGCACTATTTAGGTTGGGCCCATTGGGTCCTTTTCCAACAGGGATTTAAGGGGACAGAACCCCTACAGTGCAGCACACACATGCTCTCTCATCCGCCTGTTTCTGAAGTGGACGCTTCTATTTATGAATTCGGTCAAAACCATTGATGTAAGGACTTTGGTAAAAAAAACATTGCTCAATTTTTCTGCTCAGCAAGTTTGTATTAATCTGAATAGGCACCATAACTCACCACAACACAGCAAACAAAAAAGGTCAGCTAGAGCATATCAACCTTAATTTTTTTGTGAGTGTGTGTGTGTTTGGAGATGGGGGTGGGGGGGGGGGGGGAGGGGGTGCAGATCGCGGATCATTTTACGGTCCTTTCGAGATTATTTCACCCATATCGAGCCGATCGTTAATCACATGTGGTCGAAGACCGTAGTATCCGGTAAAAAAAACAACAACAAAAAACACCTGTCCTTCCGTTGCAGAACTCTTGAATGCCTTAAAATAGATGACTTTTATGAAAGGTTTGAATGTGAAGTGCTTTAATAGATCTACTGAAAAAGTACTTGTATTAGCCTAGAATAAGTGAGAAATGGGGCCTTGTCAAGATATAGGACATTTAAAAATTTTGGTGCGGTTGAGTAAAGCGGCAATCCAATCTTAGTGTTTCTCGACCAGGCTATTTAAAGGTTATACAACGTTTTTCATGCCCAATTCAGCCGAGCGTTAAATTTGTGATGCTCGCTATTTTTAAATAATAACAGTTCAGGCAATTTTCCTGCTTAGATTTGTTTGTTTGATTTGAGGTTTAACGTCCCCGTCAACACACTGCAAAGGTCATTTTGGAGACGTAGCTTCCAATTTTGTGGGACTTTTACCCGACCTTAAGATGAAATGACATCTCAAGCCCTGCCGGCCAATGGACCAATAGGGTTAATTAACACGGACGGGCCGACTCGCACCGCTTTTCCTGGGCAGGCTTAGATCCTCTAAGCGGATTAACAGTACTCAGGTGCGGGTCGGTTTCAGCTCTGCGTGGAAGCATCATTTCTTCATGCCCCGATGGGCGGGGGCGTTTCCTGCTTAGATAGGAACTGAATAATAGAATGTATGATGGGATTGAGGCCGAAGCAAGGAATTTTCAAGCAAGTTTTCAGTTTAGTTTAGTATCATGTGGGGTTTTGTCGAGCATGCGACTTTAATTCATTGAAAACGAGCCCGAAGCCACGACCGCAATATTAATTATTTTCCTCACCCAAACACT
Source organism: Lucinisca nassula (assembly GCA_963580285.1). Classification (NCBI taxonomy): domain Eukaryota; kingdom Metazoa; phylum Mollusca; class Bivalvia; order Lucinida; family Lucinidae; genus Lucinisca; species Lucinisca nassula. The sequence goes on along the minus strand of OY757014.1, from coordinate 12,344,709 downwards.
TTAAGAAATTTATTTGTTTGATTAGATGTTTAAAGTGCCCATCAACAGGTCATTTTGGAGACGTTGAATCCATTTTGTGGGACTTTTACTCGACATTGAAATGAATTGACATCTCAAGCCCTGTCGCCAAATGAAACCAATAGGGTTTATAAGCATGGACGGTCTGACTCGCACCGCTTTGCCTAGGCAGGCATAGATTCCCTGAGCGGTTTAGCAGTTCTCGCGTGCGGTCGGTTTCAGCTCTGCTTGGATGCGTCACGCAGCCTATCTATTTCTTTAAGCCCCGATAGGCTGGTCCGAAAACTTTAAAGAATGCATTGTGAATGCAAAGACTGCACAGATATACAGAAATTAATAAGCGATAAAGCACATTCAAACAAATGTATCACAACAAAATGTTAGTATTTTAATATTCATACCTCCTGAAGGAAATCGTCATCATTTTTCCAGTGACACGCTAAAGTTTGTGTCTAAAGCATCCGTTTACATGTAAAGTGCTACCAGTGCATGTACATTTCATGACCTGCTTTCTTTGACAGTTGACAGCAGTTTGATGACAAATTGAATGTCCATTTCATTAAAAGTTGATAAGGACATGTCATTCTGACTGTTAAAAATGTACATTTAGGAGAAACTGAGAAGCTTCTCTCCTAATTGCACGGATAACAAAACATGCTACAGAAGACGGTTTTGAAAACAAAATTATCCCCGGCTCAATGTGGGTGTTTTGCAATGATAGACATAATGAGATAGCTAATAAACCCTAGAGTGAGGCAGCAATATGAGGCAAAGAAAACAAACACTTAAGAAATGAAATTTATTTTTCTGCTGTTCATGATAGTACGAACGCAGTGGGTTGTGTGCAAAGTAAGTGAACCCCAAAGAGGTTCATGTAAACTTTGATAGCGACTCGCTGTCGGTCATACTTTCATGAAAAGCAGAAAATTAAGTTTATTGATTTATAATTACATTCTTTGCCCCTCATCACTGGACGAAAAATAATGCTTATAGGGCAAACTTTTTAAACTGAAAAACATTTACACGCCATTTTACTACAAAGAGAGGACCAGCGTTGACCTCACCAACGCCCGTAGAGAACAATGGTTTAGAATGACGCCACTTGACGTCACTGAAAATCATAAGACTCGTTGCGTTCACTGAAGTATGAACTACACTGTTTTCTACGTGTTTACGTTACATTTTTTTAGTTATGAGCCGGATAAATATCATGCCCTATCAGTTGAGCATGAAAAAAAAGTTTTATAATCCTTGGGCCAGGTTGGTGCAGTTTAGGTCTGTACACTGTTCTTTCTACCTCTGGAATGAACAGTACACAATATTTCCATCTACTTAGTCTTAAGACCTATACACATCTCTTACAAATATCTGAGAGAGAGAGAGAGAGAGAGAGAGAGAGAGAGAGAGAGAGAGAGAGAGAGAGAGAGAGAGAGAACAGCAAACATTAGACAAAATACATATTGAAACGTTTTTCCTTGGTTTCAACTTATCACAAAGAAAAAAAAAAAAGAGGGAAAAGTCCTACAGGCCTATTGTGATTTAGGTAACAATATTAGGACACACGCTTAAAGTCGTCAGTCATTCCGACCACTATGAATCCAAATTTGTAAATCAATTTCAAGTTATTTCTAGGCGTATCTCTTTTAACTTATATTCTGAACCGTTTGGCTTAACACAGCTGCATTTTTTTTTTTTTTTTTGCTTATTTAACCGTCACCGTGTACCGGGAACGAGCGTTTAAACACAAGGTGACGACGTCATGTACACACGTTCTTTAGCACTCTGCCAAATGCCAAAAACACAGATTTTATACGATACCCGTTGTGCAAGAAACTGACAAACATTTCCCTTCAATACGAGCACTCTAGCAATCTCCTCGATAACGTGGGTTATGCCCTCCCAGCCTGGATATAAACAAGGCAGTTGTGTCTTGTTTTTTTTATCAGATCTAAGGCCGTCTTCTGCTTTTCAGTAAACATTTTATGTCCTTTTCTGCGCATGTGTCAAAAAAGTTGCAGTGGCTATTTGGAAGTTGACCGCAAAGCGATACAATACAAAATTACAAGAGCACAGCCCATTATACGTAGAAACGCCATCCAGTTATCTTATCTGCGTAATACGTGTATCTATCTATCTATCTATCTTCTTATACTGAGTCGGTCATATTTGGCCATTACCTCAGTTGGGTGCGTAGCTAAATTTAGAATTTAGCTGAAAAAAAAAGAAAAAAAAAAAAAAAAAAGAAAGAGAAGTCACTGGATGAGTCCTTAAAACTGTTTACAATCTGAATAACAGAGGTATACTAAAACGCATACCTCTGAGTCTCAATCTTACACTGTATGGGCTTTGAACTCCTCTGCAGTCTTAGCATTCACCACAGAAGAGGGAAGACTATTCCACTGGGGAATAGTCCTAGGGAAGAAGGAATTTTTCAGGGCATCACTGTAGGACTGGTACCTGTGATACTGTGAGTTGTTTACTTTTGATGCCCTTGTTCGAGTTGAAACTGTCACAGGGGTCAAGTATTTATCTTTATTAACGGCCACTGTACCTGAATGTATCTTATAGAAGAAGGTTAAAGAGGACTGCTCACGACGGGCCTCTAGGGACGGTCATTCTAGCTCGTTAAGCATGTCACCGACGCTGCTTCTATTGCGCCATCGTCGGCAGGTCCATCGAGCAGCTGTCCTCTGCACCTTCTCCACCTGCTGAATCTGAGTTTTAACATAGGGATGCCAAATGGGTGATGCATATTCTAGCTGAGGGCGAACCAATGTTTTATATGCAACATCCTTTGTCTGCCTAGGTGCAAAAGCCAAGTTTCGTCTAAGAAATCCTAAAGTCCTAGTTGCTTTTGATGTAATTTCTGAAATGTGTTGACCCCAATCAAGATCATCAGTGATGGTGATACCAAGATATTTGGCGGATTGAACCTGCTCCAAGATTTGCTGGTGTAGTTTATAGTCAAACTTAATTTGTTTGTCAGGAGGGTGTCGCGACACCCTCATTGAATGACATTTGGCCACATTGAATTTCATCTGCCAATCGGCCTCCCACTGTGCTAGTTGATTCAGGTCATCTTGTAGAATAAGACAGTCAGAAGAAGAATATATATTCCTATAAAGGACACAATCATCAGCAAACAAACGGACAGATGACCTGATGTTATCAGGGAGATCATTAATGAATACCAAGAAAAGGACCGGTCCAAGGACCGAACCTTGGGGGACACCAGATAAAACAGGGACTGGATCAGACGCTTGGCCATCAAGTACAACTTGTTGTGAGCGCCCTGAGAGCCATGAGCTAATCCACCTGTGTGTGGATCCTCTTATCCCATAGTAATCCAATTTATACAATAGCCTCCTGTGAGGTACCTTGTCAAAGGCCTTAGCGAAGTCCATGATAATCAAGTCAGTCTGTTTGTGGCCACGGTTTGTGGCCCCATCCAGATTGCTCACAATGTAGTCCTAGCAGAATATGTTACATTGAAAAAATAAATCAAAGGCGAAATCAAGGCTATCACACACATTTTAACAGTAACAACAACTACTCCACTGCCGGACGTAGTTTCCAAAGTTCCGGATTATATCTGTCCTGCACGTCCCGTTTTTTAAACACGACGATTATGGCAAGCGCCCGGGTATCTATACCGATCATTGACAGAACACTGCGGAATGCGAAGCAAAAGAAGCAAAACAAAAATTTAGAGCAACGAGTACATCTTTTTGGATTCAAATTGGTCAAGAGAGGTTCATTTTAATGAAAGACATCAGTTGAAAGCGAAAAAAGTTTCCTCCGTAACACTAGTTCGCTTGTGATTGATGAAAACCTGAAAATTTTTGTCACACGTTTATGCCGAATTTAGCTTTGCTGAGTTAATCCATGCGAGAAAAACATGTTTCCTGCAAGTGACAGACAGAGGCGGATTATTGTTGCAAAGTGGACATATTTAACTTGTATAATTCATAATAAGCAGGTGAAAAACTGCATTTGCGAAAAAGATACACTGGGTAAAATGAGGTAACCCCCCCAAAAATGGAGCAGAAGTTTCCCCCCTTGTCTCTAATATAGTACCAAAAAAAAAAAAAAAAAAAAAAAAAAATTTTTTTTTTTTTTTCATTTTTTTTTTTTTTTTTTTTTTTTTCATGATACAAGCCCCTATGGATAACCATACCTTTGCAAACAGTGTAGATACAAATCAGATTGCTCCTGAAGTCATCTGATTGGGATCTACATGATCATTCAGTTTGCAAATGTGAATGAATACATTATATCAAATAGTTTGATTGGTTCATAGTTTGAAATGGGTGTGGCTAAATTAATTTATTCAGCAGGACAAGTACTAGATACCATGTTGACAGGCCCCTGCCCATAAGGGCTTGAAGAAATATATGGGCTGCATGATGCTTCCACGCAGAGCTGAATCCGGCCTGTACACTAGTACTGGTAAACCGCTTAGAGGATCTAAGCCTGTCCAGGAACTGCCGTGCGAGGCGGACCGTCAATGCTAATAAACCCTATTGGTTTCATTGGGCGACAGGGCTTGAAATGTCATTTCATCTCAATGTCGGGTAAAAGTCCCACAAAATTGGACGCAACTTCTCCAAAATGACCTTTACAGTGTTGACGGGAACGTTAAACCTCAAATCAAACAAACAAACAAAATCAGTTAATGACAGACATTGGTTTGGTTTAAGGCAAAAGTCTTTATCAATGTCTTCTTTAGAATGTGCCAGGCTACGAATTTTTTAAGTCTTTCAGTTGTGTGATCAGACATGAGCTTGTGCAGTGTAGATTAGTGTAAATCCAGTTTAATTGGTTCACCATAATATTCTCTGTGTGCCATCTGATGTTGCTTCTGTCTAATACTTCTGTTTTCAAAAACAGACATGCCTAACTTTGAACACAGAGAAACAGAAACACCTTAATGGGAGGCAACCCTTTCATAAAATGTTATCCTCCTTATTACTAGGGGTCTGTTCTTAAAGGAATGAGGAGCAAATTCTTTCCTTTGTCATAGCTTCACATAAGAGGGGGTATATTATTTTTCTTATTTCTGCACAAAAACATATCTTGTGGGTACTCATTAGATGCACCTTCTAATGAATACCAACAATATATGTTTTTGTGCAGAAATAAGAAAAATATCAGTAGTTTTTGGATGAAAAAGCGCCTTTTCTGGAGCTATGCTTTAAGGGAAGACTCTCTGTTTTGGAAGGAAAACAATGTTACTATAAAAGTTTTCTCCTTTGCGAAAATGATGGAATGATGCTGGATGTATCCTTTCCAGTTTACTCAGTTGGATGTGGAGCGCTGTGGTGCAGTGGTAAAGCATCGGATTTGAGATCGAAAGGTAACCGGTTCGATCCTCACAAGCGCCACGCGTTGTTTCCTTGAGCAAGAAACTTTATCCACATTGCTTAGTACTGGTTCCTACCCAGGAAAAGAGGGCCACATGGAAGATTAGTACTAGTACTAAATGTGTAACCCTCTATAAATAAGGTCGATTATTATTATTATTATTTGGGAACTGTTGGACAGCAAAATTCTGCTATTTAGACCATCTTAAGTTAAGACTAATTTTTCATTTAAAACATTTTCAAAGGTTTCATTTACAGTAACTTTGTTTATGTTTTTTTCTTCACACAGTGCACTCTTCACACAGTGCACTCTGGTAAGAGACCAATTTTGGAACTATTCTAAAGTGGTCTTTTGAACAGTCCCAAAAGTGGTCTTATTATAGGAATTTTGCTGTATTTCTTACACAAGTACCTGATATCCTTTGCAAGAATTTCTTGGAGTAAAATGCTTTACTGAATTACCCAGTCCTTGGCTATTGCATCAGAAATGAGACCATTTGATGAAGATGATGATATTGGAACCCCTGAAGATTTGGTAGATTTTTTCTTACTTTTCCCATTTGTAATATAAGCTTTTAACTCTTATCTTGCTGTTCACGACAACCCCTATCTTTGCAAACAGTGTAGATCCAGATCAGATGGCTTCTGAAGAAGCCATCTGATCAGGATCTACAATGTTTGACATCCAGTTTATGAATTTGTAGGAATAAATGACATCAAGTATTCTGATTGGTTCAAAGTCAGAGATGGGTGTGGCTAAAATGAATATTCAGCAAGAGAAGGGTTATTGGGTCAATCTCTGATACCTTATCTACCCAGGATTCATAGAAATGCTGCGACAAAGACTCTAAAGGCTATACTTGTATTTATAGAAACCAACTAGTAAGAAAAGGTCACTCAGGAAAGGCCACAATCAAAGAATGCAGCCATCCCAAGACACCTAAAGAAAGGCACACACAAAAACATGAAGATGAAACATGAACCAACGACACAAAGCCAATATACAAGACATTGCAAAAGAATTACCGTCTTAGGATGGCCAGTAGTAAAACTACTACGGGGCTTCAACTCTGGAGTTTATGAAATTTCAACACTTGCCCTTAGTTCCAGTGCAGTATCAAATATAATAACAATAACAAATTGATCCACATGGAGGCTTTCTAGCTCAACAGTGATTCATAATAAAATACACAGTAAAACTATCATGTATAGATTAATACACTCATGAATCAGGGTTGAGGTCTGAACCATGGATAGCTAGATTGTCTCAGCAGTAAAAACTATCTTTTGACATTCTTTCGTGGAGATAGATCATGAAATCATTTCTACTGTCATTCTCTTCTGCTGAATCAAGATGGGCAGTTGTCAGTTTCTGGCGAAAGAATGTGCACTGGTTAACGGCTTACATATAAGCAACCGCACAGGAGTACTGGTAAACTGCTTAGAGGCTCTAAGCATTCCCAGGAAAAGTGTTGCAAGTTGGACCGTCCATGCATATTGGCCCTGTTAGTTTAATTGGGGAGGAAGGGCTTGAGATGTCATTTCATCTCAATGTCGGGTAAAAGTCCCACAAAATTGGAAGCAATGTCTTCATAATGATCTATACAGTGTTGACGGGGACGTTAAACCTCAAATCAAACAAAATATATATCAGCCTGCCCAGGTAAAGTGTGGATAGGTAAACTGACCGACGCAAAAAAGACCTAAATAGTGTTGACTGGGAAGTTAAAACTCCAAAACAAACAAACAAAACAAACAAAAACTATCTTTTATGGTCTCAAGCCTGACTGAGCCATTAAATTTCAGTTGTATTACCCCAAACTATTTTGTGTATTCCGCACACTTCCCTGCCAATGTATGTCACATTCCCTATTCAGGAGCTTTTACACAATGTTGATGGATGTTTTGGAGCTGAAATTTTACTCAAACAATGTTTTCTTTTTCGACATCAAATTTGAAGAAATACACTGGAAATGTGTGCTTTGCATTCATATTCATTGAATGATCTGAATAGTTGAGTGTACTTTGCAATTCATTAGGAAAACTAAAACATGTCCGTGTGAAATAATGGCATCCAACATGGTGTCAGAAATTACACATTTTTGGTAAAAATGATAACATCTTTCTTATTTCTGCTTTCAACATAGATTGTGGATGCTTGTTAGAACCGCCTCAATGAGGCAGTTCTATCGAGTACCAACAGTCTATGTTTTTGAGCAAAAATAAGGCAGATATTGTATACCTCTGTAAACCCCACTTTTCTCTATATAAAGTGGGGTTTAGAGGGGTCTTTTACGCGGACTTGTTATCTTGATGTGTGGGCCCACTTGTTCAAAACTATAGTCAAACTTCAATGGCTCGAACACCTTTGGGACCTTGAAAATCTGTTCGAGACAGGGGTAGTTCGAGCCACTGAGGTTACTGTCAGGAGGCATAACGAGATACTTTCAGTCATCTTTTCGGTGTTCTATATTGAAAATGTATGCTGGGTGTACTCATTAGAATCGCCTCATTGAGGTGATTCTGATGAGTACACACAGCATACATTTGCAAGATAAAAGACTAAAATCTTCTTAATTATCCTCCAATATTTCATATGTAGAGGATTTCGCGAGGGGCTCAAGAATGGGTTTGACACATCCATGGTAAACGAGCCATCGGTGCTCGAGCCATTGAAGTTCTACTGTAATATGTTTGTTAGTTAACACTGTGTTTAAACCTCATTCATTCATTATGACAAAAATCTTACCTGTATTTTGGCAGCAAAAATATCAGTGTATTAGATACTGTACTTTTTGGTACAGTCAACATCTTGTTGCTGTTTTGAACAACGTTGGGGTGGTTTTTGGGTCGATTGTTTATAATCGACCCTAATTTAATAAATGGCATACGGAATACCTGCAGTTGTCCATTTGACCATCACTGATTAGGGAAAACCAATATTAATAGAACTTGAAATGTTGCGCTATTTTTATCGATGCAACATATAGGTCAGAGCAGTCTGAGCTATCAATAGAGTCTTGACAGGAATCGTGTGAACACTGAATACACAGATCAGATGCCGCGGAATGTGGCTTCTGCTCAGCATGTTGCACAGGGACTTCACTGTTGGCTTAAATAGTGGCATTTGAGGTATTTGGCATACGAAATAGTATAAGAATGCCGGGTTGCTCACGTAATGAAAGAAAAACAATACACGCTGTCACGTGACGTCTTTGGAAAACTGTTACACAAATGTATGCCAAGTCGAGTAAAAATAGACTTTTCGCACTTCTGCTTAGAACTTTGAAATGTTTAAGAGCAAAAAATGAGCAGCCCAGTCTTTATAGGTTATTAGGCATACAGCATAGACCCAGCTTGGATAGACACTACATGCCTTCTGATCAGGGTCGGCTCTGTTCGCCATATGTATGTAGGAACAGTTTTGAACATGATTCAGGCCTGTACGCAGACTCTGAAAAGGGGCGGGTTGAGGGTGCGAATTTCGGGTGAAAAACTACATGAATCTGAGATAATTTCCAAAAGTGTGGAGGGGCTCCATTTGCATCCTCCCAACTGTGTACAAGCCTGCATCAACAGGTAAAATTAACTTTTTTGTTTGAGCATATGGCTGAAGGGGCTCGGTTACAGATCACTGTTATTCAGGAGCTGGGATGCAGTGGTTGGAGGAGAAAAGAGAGAGGAGAAACAACAACAAACATTGTAGATGCTGATCAGAAGCCATTGATGGATCTACATTGTTTGCAGCTGGATAAAATTTAAACATGTAATATTTTTTCAGCACAGATTGTTTTGCATAATCAATGAAATACTCTAAATTCAGAAAGATGAATCAATATATGCATATATAGAAGGGAAACAATTAAACAATATGCTACCATATTTTTTTTCGACAAAAAATTGATTGAACACTTTTCTTATAATGAAGAGTTTTAACGGGTACCCACAGTCTATGTTATGAAGCAGAGAATCTTTTGCTTGCTATTGTCCGCGTGACTATCACTGACCATCTGACCTTGAACAAAATCCAAGTACTGGTTGTTTGTAGCATCCCTAAGACATCAGAGCGAAGCGTAAGAAGGAAATTCTGGGCTGTGCTTGTAGTTTGTTTGATTTGAGGTTTAACCTCCATGGCAACACTGTTTAGGTCATTTGGAGACGTTACTTCCAATCTTATGGGACTTTTGCCGGACACTGAGATGAAATGACATCTCATGCCCTGTCGCGTATTGAAACCACTAGGGTTTATGAGCATGGACGGTCTGACTCCCATCGCATTGCCTGGGCAGGCTTAGATCCTCTAAGCCATTTACCAGTACTCGTGTGCGGTCGGTTTTAGCTCTGCGTGGAAGCATCATACAGTCCATCTATTATTCAAGCCCCGATGGGTTGGACTGTGCTCGTGCACTGTGGCATTGGCAAACAGAATCTAAATAATCAGATGCCACATAACGCGATATCTGATCAGATCTACTGTGCTTGCTTAAATTTAAATGAACAGTTTGATTCTCAGTTCAGGACTATTTTCCCAACCTACACTCAGAGACGATCAACCCACCAGTACTCTCAGTGCTTTGATTATTGTTGCTCTTAGTCTGAATGGAGCTGATGGAAGGGTTGTAATGCTAGTCAAATTTTAGTGTCAAATTAAAAAAAAACTTATTCTGTAGACAGATAGTAAAAGGAATTTCTGTTAGAATTTGATAAATGGAAAAGTTGAAAGTTTGATAAATTTAGACCACTTGTCTCAGTTGTTCAAAGCCTCATTTGCTTAGGGGAATGGGAACACCTAGCAGATTTTTCTGCCATTTTTCAACAGGAGGCAACTTTTGGGACTTCCTGTTTGCTTTTCTATAAGTCCTGTCCAACTGAAAAAGGGGTCTACTCTTAGAGGAAAGAATTTGCTCCTCTATAGCAATAAAAGCTCTACAGAGCTTATGTTATTTGTTTTGAATATGCGACGTTGAATAAAGCTTCTTTTATCTTTATCTTTATCTTTCCTTTAAGAGTTTACCCCTTTTAACATGGGAGACAAAAATACTTCCGTAGGAGTTACCTCCCCTGAAGGTGTACCCATTCCCCTTAAAAGGCAAATATTAAGAAGTTTAAAATATTCTTAGCATTAAGCAGGGTGAAAGCAGAAACAAAGAGGGTCATTTTATTGAAAATTGCATGAAAAAATTCCCATTTGTTTTAAAGTACATACCTATTTTCCTCTAAGAGTAATCTCCCTTGAGTTTCCCACAATGCAATATTCTGTGATGTCATAGTGGATTTAAATTTAATTTTAAATTACCATATTTACCCTCAATATTTGGACACCTAAACTCATTTCCACCTAACAAGTACAAATAACTCACTGATTTTGTGTCTGGAAATAGCTTGGAGAGTGGCGAACATGGTAGACACTGATGAGACACCGCATTCTGTGGTGTCTCATTCTGTGGTGTCTCATCTGGGTCTACACTGCTTGCTCCCACCTGTTGGTCAGAAAACATGGTGAATATGGTATTATGTTCTCCATCTTGCAGTTGCCTATTGCATTTTTCTCATGCCCTTTTATTCAGCAGTATGTTATTCATAATTTAGGATATAAATGAGAAGTTTAATTTTGAAATTCAAATTTAAATTTAAAGTATTTTTTAAATATTTAAAACTACCATTTGATTCAAAATTTCCCTTAGACTACTTGAGGTTAAGTGTTTTTACATGCCTTTTAGTAAGGACAAAGATTGTGGCCACGTAAAATCGATTTAAGCCCCCCAGTGGAATTTGTTTCCGCTGACCATTCCACGGCGGTTCTTCTGTCACGGTTTAGTTTTGTTATGGTTTGTCTTTAGGTGTTTGTGTCGCTTATATTATTTTATTTTGGATAGCCTATTGGCCATTTTGTGGGAAAGTAACTGTCCTTTTGGCTTTCCGCTATTGATGTTTCCATGAGGGTCTGTTGTTGCATGTTTGTGTTTCTTTCCCTTTGGTGTCTTTGATGGGAGCTGTGGGTTAATTGTATCGATTCCTTATCATTGTCTCCACTTCTATTTTAAGCAGATTAGTAAGTTCTATGTCATTGTATCTAGTAACAAACACAGGAACTGGGATTTAAATAATTTTATAAATTTTTATATATGTAGTTCCTTTACTATATGGAATGCCTTAATGAAATGTTACAGATAAATATAACACTAAAGTACCACTATTATGGCCAAGGCTATAACCATATTGTCTTGCAGTACATGGCAGGGTATCGTGCAGTGTTAGCATGATTTTATTCCCACATGCAATGGGTTAAAAAACAGGCTTTCCTGGTTTTAGCAATTCTGTTGTCATAATGAATTTTAGAAGTATTTGAGAAAGAAAATTGATTAAGCATTAAGCATTAAGCATTAAAGTAATTCATTTATAGATCTGACAATGCATTTGCATGACAGCGCTTGGGCTGACCCATTTTAGATGAAAAGCCCCAAAATGGGACATTGACAAACAATTCTGGTCAGCATCTACTCAGGGCCTTTACTGTTGGCAAGAAGTTCAGCCATTTTCTAAATAAATATTGAAAAATAACGAAACCTGACACCCCTATATTTCAGAATGGACACCTGCTATATTTAGTCAGGCAAATTCTAGTTCAGTTCAAAATGGGTTGATCTAAAATGTCCCATTTATCCAATGCAAAACTAACTAGAATGAATATTGGAACAAATTAAGATAGTATTCATCTCAATCTGTCATAGTTTAGATTATCAGTAAGAGTGGTTGTAGTTGTGTGCATCTTGAAGTAAATTGGTCAAGGTCTGCTGCTCAAGAAGTCATGATTTTTTGTCGCACCTGCTATTAGCATGGCGCGATATAGGCGCCCGTTTTCCGTCCGTTCGTTCGTCTGTTTGTCAAGGCATCAACATTTGCGACCACCCTAGCGTTCACCCTAATGGTCAAGTTTATTTCTCTAGAACTATAAGAGCTTCATTAATGATACTTGGTACAAACTTGAATCTGGGGATGACAACTTACATTGAAGCATCCATATTTGACCTTGACCTACATTTCATGGTTCACTGACTTTGTAAAATATTGCGACCACCCTAGCGTTCACCCTAATGGTGAAGTTTATTTCTCCAGAACTATAAGAGCTTCATTAATGATATTTGGTGCAAACTTGAATCTGGGGATGGCAACTTAAATGCAAGCATCCATATTTGACCTTGACCTAAATTTCATCGTTCACTGACTTTGTAAAATATTGCGACCACCCTAGTGTTCCCCCTAACGGTTAAGTTCATTTCTCAAGAAGTATTAGAGCTTCATTAATGATACTTAGTACAAGCTTGCATTTGAGAATGGAATCTTTTGTGCAAGCATCTATGGTTGACCTTGACCTACATGTCCTGCTTCAATGACTTTGCACCCCCACAGGCGCGACATAGCCTTCGGCGGAATTCTTGTTATTCACCATGCTTTGTAGGATTGGCAAGCCCTGTTGTCAGCCATTCGTCATTGTCCATCAGCTGGCCATTTTCATACATCCACTCTGAAGCAAATGGGCCAAATTGGAGCCTCCATTAGATTGAGGAACCAAAGTTGGTGCCAAACCGAAAGTTGTATCGAGTGGAAACTTGATTTTAGGTATCAGGGTATCATGGAGATTCAGAATTCCTTGAAAGTTGTATTGTGCTGAAACATCATCACGAAAACATGCCTATATAATTTTGACCCCTTTAAACCCCACGTTTATAAAGCAAAACTGGGGTTTGCAGGGGTATACATTATTTTTCTGCTCAAAAACATATAATGTGGGTACTCGTTAGAACCGTCTCACTCAGGCGGTTCTAACGAGTATCCACAATCTATGTTTTGAGCAGAAATAAGAAAAAAATCACAATTTTTCATCTTAAAATTTTCAGTTTTTCGGCAATAAAATTTACAATGTATTTGTATAGGCGTGTTTTCATAATGTGATCTGAGGCATTGGGTAATCATGATGGTTCAAGTCATTCGTCGTTTCGCACCCGCCCATACGGGCTTGAAGAAATATATGGACTGCATGATGCTTCCATGCAGAGCTGAATCCGGCCCGCACACTAGTACTGGTAAACCGCTTAGAGGATCTAAGCCTGTCCAGGAACCGCGTTGTGAGGCGGACCGTCCATGCTAATAAACCCGTTTGGTTTCATTGGGTGACAGGGCTTGAGATGTCATTTCATCTCAATGTCGGGTAAAAGTCCCACAAAATTGGAAGCAACGTCTCCAGAATGACCTTTACAGTGTTGACAGGGATGTTAAACCTCAAGTCAAACAATCAAACATTCCATTCGTCACCATGGCGGCAACCTTGAAATTTTTCAAACCACATCTATTCCCAAGCCGAAAGATTTTTTAACTGAAACTTGATTGAATTGCTAAAACTGTTTGTTCCAATAGCCAAGATGGCAGCAATCATCTTGAAATTCTTCAAATGACATATCTTCCCAGACTAAAAGTCTGATTGGGCTGAAAACTGATGGGAGGCATTGGGGTAACATGGAGATTCAGAATGGCTAAACCCAATCCATTCCAATATCACGTGGCCATCTCAAAAAAAAAATCTTCAAACTACATCCTGAATGGTAAGTCGGATTGACCAAAATATCTTGGGAGTCTTCAGGGTGACTTGGAGATTCAGAATAGCTAAAATCATTATGTTTCGGCCATATTGAAATTCTCCCTCGACAGCTCCCAAACTATAAGTTGGATTGAGCTGAAGCATGATGATCAGCTTCATCTTGGTGATCAATTTCTGGCCCACTTGGGTCACTTTTTTATGCCCCCAGGACGTGGGGAGTTGCATATAGTTTGGCCCTTGTCGGTACGTATATACATACGTGACGGGGCATATAGTTTTGCCTTTGTCCGTATGTATGTACGTCACACTTTGTAGTATTATTCTTGTCTCTGCAACTCCTCCTACAGTATTTGATGCAGGGCATTGAAACTTGCAACACATTCCTGACATGTATTGAACATGTGCATAATTATAGGAAACAAGATTCTGATCCAGCCCCTTATTGCAGAATTATGTCCTCTTGAAAGACTTAAACATTTTGGCCATATGTGTAGCATATTAGGTTAAATAGTACTGTTAGTGTCTCCACAACTCCTCCTACAGTATTTGATGCAGGACATTGAAACTTACAACACTTCACACATGCATTGAACATGTGCATTAAGGAAGCAGGATTCTGATCCAGTCTCTAATTGTAGAATTATGTCCCCTAGAACAACTTTAACATTTTGGCTATATGTGTAGCATATGACTTTGAACAATCAGGGCTTGAAAGCCAGTATGGATTCAGAAAAAAACAGAGGAACAATTGATATGATCTTCACAGCAAGGCAGCTTCAAGAGAAATGCCAAGAACAGAACATGGACCTATACATGATCTTTGTCGATCTTACCAAAGCATTTGACACAGTGAGTCGTGAAGGTCTTTGGAAAATCATGGTGAAGTTTGGATGTCAGTCCATGTTCACAGCAATGGTGAGGCAGTCCCACGATGGTATGCTTGCACGGGTCCAAAATGATGGTGAGTTTTCGGATCCATTCCCTGTTACAAACGGAGTCAAGCAAGGCTGTGTGCTAGCCCCAACACTGTTCAGCATGATGTTCTCTGCCATGCTCACAGATGCATTCCAGGATGGTGACAATGGTATACCCGTTTGGTATTTCCTTGATGGGAAGCTTTCCAATCTCAGAAGGTTGCAAGCCAAATCCAAGGTGCAGACAGAGGTGCTACATGAGTGCTTCTGTCAAGAGTCATTAACATTGATGATGAAGTCAATGCCAGGATTGCCAAAGCTCATGCAGGATTTGGCCAACTACGTGGTAATGTTTGGAACCGAAGTGGAATGAGGCTTGTACACTTCATATTTTCTGGTTCTGTGGTGTATTCCTTGCTTCCAAAGGATAACCCTTTTATAGAACTTATTTAACGTCACTACAGCTGGTGTTTGGGAATGTGTGGCGGCCGTAAAAAGTCTCCCTGCCCTACATCATAGTGTAGTTTATATTTTCTTGTCCTTTGGGATCATTGATTCCATTCCGGAATTTTGAAAACATTTGAGGGTCACTGATGAGGCCTAATTGGCCGAAACTAGCTAGTCTGGCCCAGAAAAAATGTACACTTCATATTTTCTGGTTCTGTGGTATATTTCTTTCTTCCAAAGGATAACCCTTTTATAGAACTTATTTGACACATAACTGAACGTCTACAGAGCTGTGGTGCTGCCAACACAATATATGCATGTGAAACATGGAGAGTTTACCAATGGCACACCAAAAGACTGAATCACTTCCATACAAGATGTCTTAGAAAACTCTTGAAGATTAAGTGGCAAGACAGAATTCCAGACATGGAAGTCCTGAAAAGGGCAGGGATGCAAAGTGTACACACTCTTCTGAAACTAACATGTTAAGATGGGCAGGCCATGTTACCCAGATGCCTGAGGAACGTCTGCCAAAAAATTTTCTATGGAGAACTAAAAATGGGTAAACACTCGCTGGTGGTCAGAAGAAGCGCTACAAGGACACCCTCAAAGCCTCCCTCAGGGACTTCAACATTCCATCAGAGTCATGGGAACAAATTGCAGAGGACAGAGCAAAGTGGCGAGGTCTCATCAAAAGGGGTGCCAATGAAAAAGAGGCAAAAGAACCAGCTAAGCTGAGCAGAAACTGGCACAGCATAAAGCCAGAGCTAAGGCATCATCAACAGAGCTGTCTTCTAGCCTCTGTTGCTCTATTTGCAACAGACAGTTCAGAGCTATGTGTAGCATAGGAGCTTAAATAGTACTGTTCGTGTCTCTGCAACTCCTACAGTATTTGATGCAGGACATTGAAACTTTGCCGTTAAGACATGCACTTAACAGGTGCATAACGGAAACATGATTCCGATCTAGCCCTTTAAATATTTTGGACAAATGTGGAGCAAAGGAGGTCAAATAGTACTGTTTGTGTCTCTGCAACTTCTCAGTGTTTGATGCCGGACATTCAACACACATTTCAGCACACTTCACATGTGCATTAAGGAAACAGGATTGTGATCCAGTCCCTATTTGCAGAATTATGTCACCTAGAATTACTTAAACGTGTAGCTTAATGTAGCATAGGATGTTAAATAGTACTGTTAATGTCTCCGTAACTCCTGCAGATATGCGCAGTATTTGTTGCAGGACATTGAAACTTGCAACACAGTTCAGACATGCACTGAACAGGTGCATAAATGAAACAGGATTCTGATCCAACACATTATTGCAGAATTATGTCCCCTTGAACAACTTTAACATTTTGGTCATATGTTATTTGGAGAATGTTGCGGTTTCTAATTTAGTTAGAATGTGTTCCTGTTGTCTACTGCATATGTCAAACACATCTAGTGGGGCTTATGGGGGGGGCATTCATCACCTTATCCGCCATCATGAGTACTGGTAAACCACGAAGCGGTCTAAGCCTGTGGGAGTCGGACAGTCCATGCTTATAAACCCTATTGGTTTCATTGGTGGCAAGGCTTGAGATGTCATTTCATCCCAGTGCCGGGTAAAAGTCCCACAAAATTGGAAGCAGCAACTCCATAATGACCTAAATAGTGTTGTCGGGAACCACATTAAAACAAACAAAAATTACAAGTCCTAAAAAATTGGACACCTTGAGGACTTGCTGTAATTCTCCTAAAATTCTAACAAATTTGTTTCATGATCCTCCAAGGAGTTCAAAAGGTGCAGACAGTATGACAAACAGTGTAGACCCTGATCAGACTGTCTTGAAAGAGCAGTCTGATCTGGGTTTGCACTGTTTGCTTGGGCATGTCTGTCCCAATTTTTAGGATCATTACAGTCAGCTGCACTGCTGTTGAATTTGTGATCATTTTCTGATGTTTACTCCAAACTTGTGGTGCTCGTTAGAACCGCCTCATTGAGGTGGTTCTAATGAGTATCCACAACCTATGTCTTTGAGCAGAAATAAGAAAAATATTGTATATCCCTGCAAACCCCCAGTTTTCTCTATAAAGTGGGGTTTAAAGGGGTGTTCATTGCATGGACTTATTTTCATGATGTTTTCTAGGTTTTGTTGTATGCCGGCTCAACTCTGATGGATAATAGAAGCAACCAACTCTTGATATTAGAGTTTATGGTTTAAAGATGCCCAAGTTGTCCTTAAATCTAATCTACAGCAAAATGGAAACACTCCCCTAATGGATTTTTTTCCGACATCAGTCTGTTAATCATTAAAACATTTGCAGTGAATGTAGAGTAAGACCACACTGCCTTAAAGGGCCTCAAATTTTTTGAGCAGACAGCAATTTTTTTTAGCTCTGCTGTTTTCAAAGAAAACGACGAGGTATTGTCATAGCTCTGTCATCGTCTGCGTCGTCGTCATACAAAAACTTGGACATTTTGTAATATCTCTGTCATTACTGAACATATTAACTTGAAACTCGGAATAGTTGTTCATTATGAAAAGTGGAACTGATACCACTAGGTGAGGTAACTCTCAAAATATTTTTGGCACAGTTATGCCCCTTTTTGGACTTAGAATTTTTGCAAAAACTTGGACATTTTGTAATATCTCTGTCATTACTGAACATATTTACTTGAAACTCGGAATAGTTGTTCATTATGAAAAGGGGAACTCATACTAATAGGTGAGGTGACCATTAAAATATTTTTGGCACAGTTATGCCCCTTTTTCGACTTAGAATTTTTGTTTAACTAAAAGAAACTGCAGCCGAGCGTTGGCACCCGCATGTGGTGCTCTTGTTTAAATTATTTTTCTCAGGACACAAGGAACATACTTGTGAGCCTCTTTGAGCCTACTCTCTCTCTCTCTCAGTGATATATTGAACATACTTGTGAGCCACCCCGAGCCAACTCTTTCTCTCTCAATGATATATTACATGTATACTTACTTATGAGCCTCATAGAGCTACATAATTCCTCTCTGAGCATGCCATGGCCTACATGTAGTTCAGCGGATCTCTGCGCGTGTCATACATATAGATCACTGGTAGTATTCTTGCATCTGAGGCTGGAGGATGGCTGGCAGTGTTCAGAAAGTTTCCATATCTTGCATCATTTGCAGAGATGAAGGCCATAACATGCGCCTTCCTTTGGATCAGGACATTAGCTGGATGTCTCCCGTGCAGGGAAATTAATCTTTCGTTCAAGTTAAAGACCTCTACTGCACTTATCATATAATTGCTATGTTGGCTTTAAATTCCTTCTGCAATTAAACCCCTGTCACACCAGGGCTGCGTTCTCACGGCATCCAAGAAAAATACAGAACGCCGAGGTGCGCGCAGTACGATCGCAAACATCGCCGTAGCAATGCAGTGGCATCGCCAGTAGACGCGTTGGGATCGCATAGAATGCCAAGCGACGGCGCGCATTTTGAGCATGCTCAAAACAAACGCCGTTGCTCGGCGTTCTGATTAGAGCGCAGTGAGGTCGCCGTGAGGTTGCCATAGCAGCGCAGTAAGGTATCCTACAAAGCTACAGGAGCTCAACAGGGACGCACAGAGGTCTCCTACAACGCCATATTAGCTCCGCTTGTATAATTGATTAACTGATTGATTGATTTGATATTTAATGTCCCAGTCAACACTGTATAGGTCATTTTGGAGACGTTGCTTCCAATTTTGTGGGACTTTTACCCGACTTTGAGATGAAATGACATTTCAAGCCCTGTCGCCCAATGAAACCAATAGAGTTTACACGTATAAGCATGTTTACACCAATAGAGTTTACACGTATCTCGCACCGCTTTGCCTGGGCAGGCTTAGATCCTCTAAACGGTTTACCAGTACTCGTGTGAGGTCGGTTTCAGCTCTGCGTGGAAGCATCATGCAGCCCATCTATTTCTTCCAGTCCCGATGGGAGGGGGCCGCCCGCTTGTATAAACAGTGGCTAGAGTAGAGTTTGATTGTGTAATGTCCCGAAAAAACCTACTTCTGAGGTTAGGTAATGGCGGTGGACTTGCTCCTGCTTGCGGTGATTGCGGTGGACTTGCTTCCGACGGCACAGGAGTACTGGTAAACCGCTTAGGGGATCTAAGCTTGCCCAGGCAAAGGGGCACGAGTCAAACCATCGGTGCTTATTAACCCTATTAGTTTCATTGGGTGACAGAGATTGAGATGTCATTTCATCTCAATGTCGGGTAAAAGTCCCACAAAATTAGAAGCAACGTCTCCAAAATGACCTATAATGTGTTGGTGGGACGTCAAACCTTAAATCAAACAAAACTGTTCGACTGATGAAGATGTCTGTTTACACTTTGAGAACGTCTTCAACATGTGAGCACCGTAAAAGTGCAGTGCACGCATTGAGAGCGCCGTAAAAGCGCAGGGCACGCATTGTGAGCGCCGTAAAAGCGCAGAGGAAGCGCCGTGAGAGCACATACAATCGCCATCAAGAACGCCACAGGATTGCGATAGATCGCCATGTAAGCTCCGTAGCAACGTCTTGGTCGCTGTAGGGACGCCATGACAGGTCCATGTTCACAAAAATATCCCATATTTCTTGCGATCTCGCGGCGTTCTGAAAAATTAAATAACGCCGTCCCATCGCAGTGAAAACACGACATAGTGTGACAGGGGCTTTATCGAGTGTCTGAAAATGTTAAGTACTGTAATGATCATAATTATTTGGATAGATAGGCCTCAGCAAACAGTGCAGACCTAGATCAGACTGCTCCTGAAGTCTGAACAGGGTCTACACTCTTTGCCATTCCGTCTGCTTCTTTTGAACTCCTTGGAGGATCATGAAACAAATTTGTTAAAATTTTAGGAAAATTACAGCAAGTCCACAAGGCAGGGGTGTGGAAATACCAATTTTTTTCACTTGTCCACGGACAAATCAGACCAAAAATTCTACTTGTCCGCAGATTTTTTCACTTGTCGGGATTTTCAAAATAAACTCCACATTTAACTTCCCATATTCTTTATTTTGGTCATTGAAACAAAGAAACATAATATCATGACTTACAGCAACTGGCAACAAACTAATTTTCAAAAAATACTGCAAACACAAACTGTATCTTGACCATGTCTCTCTTATAGCAATATGCTAATCATTATGATTGATTTACATTAAACAGCACTGGGCGGATGGGTTCTCAGCCATTGCTTTCAGTTTCTCCTTGGCAATTTCCTCTCCACCAAGAGATTTAACAAGTTCGTTTAACATTGGTTGAATAGTTTCAGACTCAGGAATAGATTGGCTTGAGGTTGAAGGAATAGGCTCATTTGTGTACAATTTATGTTCCGCCTTTACATTTGAATAGCAGTTGCCATTTTGATTGATGGCCAGCGCTTTGCGCATGCACGAGAATGACGTCATAAAGGGAATTCCTTAAAGTTCCTATTAACTTCAAACGTTAACATAATGCAAGGGGGGAAACCTACGTCACGATGACGTCACAATTTTACACCAAGGCGGTAGCCATCTTGAAAGGAACTCTCGCTTCGGTAAGTATTTCTGTGTTAAACATATATTTTACGCACAATCTTGACATAGCTATTATCGCAGAGTACGGGCAAAATTACAATGTTTTGTCAGCAAAAAGAAATTTAGGCAAGCTTTAAGTAGTTTTGATGAACACGTCGGATTTAGTTAATTTCAGCGATCCATTCGTCAACACTCTGGATATGAAAATCATTCATATGAAGCAGCGCAGTGTTTTCATTAATCCTCAAGTAACGAGTACTCGACTTTTTCAGACGAAAATACAATAGAAGTGTTTATTTGTATTAAAACTAAATTTTTTTAACTTTATAAGACGTTTTCAGTAAATGGTATCGTGAACACTCGTTCTGAAAAGAGATACGTACACACTCTGAAAATCTGCATATAGTTGTTTCTCGTGACAACCTGAAAAGCAGGGTAAAAGGCACCAAATTCTCTAAAGGTTACAAGTATCTTGGACAATAATGGTGGCCAGATGAACAGGCAGTTGTAATGTCCGCTCCCTTGTCACTTAAGAAGATATAGCCCACTCTGGAGCATTGTCGTACTTGCGTTGAGGTATAAAACAACAGAATTAGGTTTACATTTATCTCTGAAAATAAAAAGAGTCATACAGGCTAACGAAGAATAGGCAGACATCTCTTGAGGTCCTCAATGGTCTCTTACATGAGCGGAAAAATACTGTCGTGGCTGAGAACTAAACTTCTTGTAATGATCTGCTCGTTATAAAAAGGCATTATCTTACTTTATTTAAGCCGGCCTCGGTTGCTCAGTTGGATGCCTGTCGGGTGATCAGGAGGACGCGGCTTCGTTACCTGCCAGGGTCGGCAACATTCTTTTGTGGAGATTGATCATGGAATCTTTTCTATGGTCAGTCTCTCCCTTCCGCTGATTCAAGAAGGGCAGTTGTCGGTTTCTGGCGATAGAATGTGCGCTGTACTGGTTAACGTATAAGCCTGCACAGAAAAAGTGTGAATAGGTAAACTGACCGGGATAAAAATGACCTAAATATTGTTGACTGGGCCCTTAAACTCCAAACAAACAAACAAACTTACTTTAATCAAAGTAGTAATAGAACCGGTGGGTCAGCTGTCTCTTGGGAGGGTTTGAAAAATACACGGTGACTTAGACTGTAAACATTTGTTTATTCCTTACATCCGTGTACAAAAAGCAAACAGTGTAGACCTTGATCAGATGCCGCACTCTGTCGCGTCTTGTTAGGACTTACACTGTTTGCTAAACCCAACACACGATTTTAGTCCAGATTCTATTGATAACCATATTATTGAATACGCCGTCCTCACAGCTATAAGAATAAGGCGGCTATTTTCTATAAATAACAGATACCTTTAGTTATGGTCAGGTGGACTTAAACACTACTTTGAAAAAAGCTCCATTGCTTAGTAACTTTTGTCGACCAAAAAACAATATTGTACACTGTAGCACAGTTTTAATGAAAAGTGTAACACTTTATGTAACGTTAATTTGACATTTACCTCACTCGATGCAGTATTTGGCATAACACCCACAAAAAGTAGGCATTTTGTGTAGTTTCAACGTTATTTATTTTAATTAATGAGCCGGTGCAAGAAAAAAGCTACTATAAGGCAATTTATGTGCGACGATAGACTACCCAGATCAGCTTGCATACCCGGGCAGTCTGATCGGTGTATTCTTGAGTTTTAAAAACAGTGGTAATATTTGACACTTCCCACACCTGCTTGTTGTATAAACCGATCTTTATCGAGGCCCCAATGACATTTTTTCTCGTTACGCTGTTCAGGATCTGCTGTTGGACTTGTGCGGTTGGTTAGGATTAAGAATCGTCCGTACAACGAGCAGGTGTGAGTAGTGTAATAGCTCACTATTGTTTCAAAAGCGAAATATTACACCGATCAGATGCATGGACTGGTCTAGGTATTCACTAGTCGCACATGTCATATTTTAGCATTTGTCTTGCACCGGCTGATATATTGACAAAAACAAAACAAATAACGTCTCAACTACAAAGATAAAAGAAAAACGTCTACTATTTTTGCGCGATACGCAAAAAAACTACGAACGGCATAAACATATGAAATGATGATGCCTGTTTGGTTGAAATTGATGTTGACGGCCCCGTCAACAGCACTTAGGTCATTTTCGAGACGTTACTTCCAATCTTTTCGGGACTTCTATCCAACATTAAGATGAAATGACATCTCAAGCAATGCCTTCAGTGAAGCAAATAGGGATTCCTGACCATCGCGTTTACTTCTATATATACACATGTACGGTCCAACTCGCACCACTTTTCCTGGGAAGGCTTGGGGTCTTTGGGTGTTTGTGTCGCTTGTATTATTTTATTTTGGATAGCCTTTTGGCCATTTTGTGAGAAAGTAACGGTCGTTTTGGCTTTCCGCTGTTGGTGTTTCCGTTGGGGTATGTTGTTTCATGTTTGTGTTTCTTTCCTTTTGGTGTCTCTGATGGGAGCTGTGGGTTAATTGTATCGATTCCTGATCATTGCCTCTACTTCTAATTTGGACCCTCTAAGTGATTACCAGTATTCGCTTATATCCTTTTGTTTTGGACAGCCAACTGGCCATTTTGTTGGAAAGAAACTGTCCTTTTGGCTTTCCGCTAGTGATGTTTAGAGTCTAGTTATTATGCCCCCAACTTTGAAAAAGTTGGAGGGGCATATTGCTTCTGCCTCGTTCGTCCGTTCGTCCGTTCGTCTGTTCGTCCGTTCGTCCGTTCGTCCGTTCGTCCGTCCGTTACGCTTTTGATGCATAGCATAACTAAAGAACCGTGTATGCTAGGGTTTTGAAATTTCATATATGGATTCCTCATGGAAAATTAGCTGACGCGTATTTTTTTTCTAGTCCGGATTATGCCCCCTTCAAGAGTTATTGCCCTTTGAAATTTTTTTAATAAAATCTTGTCAGCAAGATATCTCAAAAACTATTGGAGCTAGAGCCTTGAAAGTTGGTGATTATATTGGTGGTGATGAGTAGATGAACTGATTAACTTTTGACAAAATTCTGAAAAATACTTTGTGAGTTATGGCCCTTTGTCATTTTGGTAATTTGTGCCCATTGTAATGTATGCTAAAAGTGATGCATAGCATAACTTTAGAACCGTGTATGCTGGGGTTTTGAAATTTCATATATGGATTCCTCATGGAAAATTAGCTGACGCGTATTTTTTTTCTTGTCCGGATTATGCCCCTTTTAAGAGTTATTGCCCTTTGAAATTTTTTTAATAAAATCTTGTCAGCAAGATATCTCAAAAATTGTTGGAGCTAGAGCCTTGAAAGTTGGTGAATATATTGGTGGTGATGAGTAGATGAACTGATTAACTTTTGACGAAATTCCGAAAAATACTTTGTGAGTTATGGCCCTTTGTCATTTTGGTAATTTGTGCCCATTGTAATGTATGCTAAAAGTGATGCAAAGCATATCTTTAGAACCGTGTATGCTAGGGTTTTGAAATTTCATATATGGATTCCTGATGGAAAATTAGCTGATGCGTATTTTTTTTCTCGTCCGGGTTATGCCCCTTTTAAGAGTTATTGCCCTTTGAAATTTTTTTAATAAAATCTTGTCAGCAAGATATCTCAAAAACTATTGGAGCTAGAGCCTTGAAAGTTGGTGAATAGATTGGTGGTGATGAGTAGATGAACTGATTAACTTTTGACAAAATTCTGAAAAATACTTTGTGAGTTATGGCCCTTTGTCATTTTGGTAATTTGTGCCCATTGTAATGTATGCTAAAAGTGATGCATAGCATAACTTTAGAACCGTGTATTCTAGGGTTTTGAAATTTCATATATGGATTCCTCATGGAAAATTAGCGGATGCGTATTTTTTTTCTTGTCCGGATTATGCCCCTTTTAAGAGTTATTGCCCTTTGAAATTTTTTTAATAAAATTTTGTCAGCAAGATTTCTCAAAAACTATTGGAGCTAGAGCCTTGAAAGTTGGTGAATATATTGGTGGTGATGAGTAGATGAACTGATTAACTTTTGACGAAATTCCGAAAAATACTTTGTGAGTTATGGCCCTTTGTCATTTTGGTAATTTGTGCCCATTGTAATGTATGCTAAAAGTGATGCATAGCATATCTTTAGAACCGTGTATGCTAGGGTTTTGAAATTTCATATATGGATTCCTCATGGAAAATTAGCTGACGCGTATTTTTTTTCTCGTCCGGATTATGCCCCTTTTAAGAGTTATTGCCCTTTGAAATTTTTTTAATAAAATCTTGTCAGCAAGATTTCTCAAAAATTATTGGAGCTAGAGCCTTGAAAGTTGGTGAATAGATTGGTGGTGATGAGTAGATGAACTGATTAACTTATGACAAAATTCCGAAAAATACTTTGTGAGTTATGGCCCTTTGTCATTTTGGTAATTTGTGAAAAACTTTGTCATCGTTCTAGCGCCTACATTTATTCACCAATTTCAATATAACTTCACACAAATGTTCCTTATAAAAAAAACTCGAGGGAGTTCGACTTTCAAGGTCATGACCTCAAGGTCAAGGTCAATGTGGCTATTTTTAGAAAAACTTTGTCATCGCTCTTCCGCCTACATTTCTTCACAAATTTCAATATAACTTCACAAAAATGTTCCTTATAAAAAAATCTCGAGCGAGTTCAACTTCAAAGTCATGACCTCAAGGTCAAGGTCACTGTGGCTATTTTTAGAAAAACTTTGTCATCGCTCTAGCGCCTTCATTTCTTCACCAATTTCAATGTAACTTCACACAAATGTTTCTTATGACAATATCTCCGTGAGTTCGACTTTCAAGGTCATGACCTCAAGGTCAAGGTCACTGTGGCTATTTTTAGAAAAACTTTGTCATCGCTCTAGTGCCTACATTTCTTCACCAATTTCAATATAACTTCACACAAATGTTCCTTATAAAAAATCTTGAGAGAGTTCGACTTCAAAGTCATGACCTCAAGGTCAAGGTCACTGTGGCTATTTTTAGAAAAACTTTGTCATCGCTCTAGGGCCTACATTTCTTCACCAATTTCAATATAACTTCACACAAATGTTTCTTATGACAATATCTCAGCGAGTTCGACTTTCAAGGTCATGACCTCAAGGTCAAGGTCACTGTGGCTATTTTAAGAAAAACTTTGTCATCACTCTAGCGCCTACATTTCTTCACTGATTTCATTATAACTTCAAACAAATGTGCCTTATGACAATATCTTGAGCGAGGTCGACTTTCAAGGTCATGACCTCAAGGTCAAGGTCACTGTGGCTATTTTTAGAAAAACTTTGTCATTGCTCTAGCGCCTACATTTCTTCACTGATTTCAATATAACTTCACACAAATGTTCCTTATGACAATATCTCAAGTTTGTTCGACTTTCAGGGTCATGACCTCAAGGTCAAGGTCACTGTAGCTATTTTTAGAAAAAAATTGTCATCGCTCTAGCGCCTACATTTCTTCACCGATTTCAATATAACTTCACACAAATGTTCCTTATGACAATATCTCTAGTGAGTTCCACTTTCAAGGTCAAGGTCACTATGGCTATTTTTAGAAAAACTTTGTCAATGCTCTAGCGCTTACATTTCTTCACCGATTTCAATATAACTTCACACAAATGTTCCTTATGACAATATCTCAAGCCATTTCAACTTTCAAGGTCAAGGTCACAATGGCTATTTTTAGAAAAACTTTGCTATCGCTCCAGCGCCTACATTTCTTCACCGATTTTAATATAACTTCACACAAATGATCTTGATGACAATACCTCAAAAGAGTTCGACTTTGAAGGTCAAGGTCACTGTGGCTATTTTTAGAAAACCTTTTTCATTGCTCTAGCGCTTACATTTTTTCACCAATTTCAAAATCAATTCACACAAATGTTCCTTATGACAATATCTGTAGCGAGTTCCATTTTCAAGGTCAAGGTCACTGTGACTATTTTTAGAAAAACTTTGTCAATACTCTAGCGCTTACATTTCTTCACCAATTTCAATATAATTTCACACAAATGTTCCTTAAGACAATATCTCGAGCGATTTCGACTTTCAAGGTCAAGGTCACTGTGGCTATTTTTTGAAAAAAACTGTCATCGCCCTAGCGACTACATTTCTTCACTGATTTCAATATAACTTCACACAAATGTTCCTTATGATAATACCTCGAGTGAGTTTGACTTTCAAGGTCAAGGTCACTGTGGCTATTTTTAGAAAAATTTTGACATGGCTCTAGCGCTTACATTTCTTCACCGATTTCAGTATAACTTCACACAAATGTTCCTTATGACAATATCTCGAACTATTTCGACTTTCAAGGTCAAGGTCACTGGGGCTATTTTTAGAAAATCTTTGTCATCGCTCTAGTGCCTACATTTATTGATGGATGTTAATAGAACTTCACACAAATGTTTCTTATGGTAATATCTCAAGTTGCTTGGTCATGACCTCAAGGTCAAGGTCACTATGGCTATTTTTAGAAAAACTTTGTCATTGCTCTACCGCCTACATTTATGATTTTAATCTAACTTCACACAAAAGATGCTTATGATAATATCTTGAGCAAGATCTACTTCGCGGCCATGGCCTCAAGTCAAGGTCCCTATGACTATTTTTAGAGAAATATTGTCATCACTCTAGAACCTACATTTATGGATGGATTTTTAAACAAACTTTGCACAAATGTTGCATATGATAATATCTCAAGCAAGTTGGACTTTTGCCATTTCAGTGTTTTCCACACACAAAGTTGTCTTGTGCGAGGGGATTTGTATCGCATGCGATGCCTTGTTTTTTTTTTATAAAATCTTGTCAGCAAGTCCATATCTTGAGAACTATTAGAGCTTCATTAATCATTCTTGGTACAAACTTGCATCCAGGTATTGCAACTTCAACGCAAGCATCCATATCTGACATTGACCTATATTTCATGGTTCACTGACTTCGTGAATTATTGCGACCACCCTGACTTTCACCATTTCTCGAAAACTATTAAAGCTTTTTAAATTATAATTGGTACAAACTTGCATCTAGGAATTCCAACTGCAACGCAAGCATCCATATTTTACTTTTACCCATATTTCATGGTTCACTGACTTTGTGAATTATTGCGACCACCCTGACTTTCTATCTAATGTAAGAGTCCATTTCTCAAGATCTATTAGAGCTTCATTAATTGTATTTGGTACAAGCTTGCATTTAGGAATTGAAACTTCAATGCAAGTATCCATTTCTGACCTTGACCTACATTTTATGGTTCACTGACTTTGTAAAATAGTGTGACAACCCTAACTTTGACCCTGATGTAAGAGTCTGTTTTTAAGAGTTACTTGGTACATGCTTGCAACTAGGAGTGAAATTTTTATGCAGGCATCCATGTTTGACCTTGACCTAGATTTCATGGTTTGGTGACTTTGCGCCCCCACAGGCGCGACATAGCCTTCGGGGGAATTCTTGTTGTATGTTTTTGAGTCTTTAACAATATTTGTTGAATATTTTGCCAGCTAAGGTCAAGCAAAGGTTGGGGGCATTGTGTTTTACAAACACCATTTCTAGTTTCATGCTTGTGTTTCTTTCCCTTTGGTGTCTCTGATGGGAGGAGTGGGTTAATTGTATCGATTCCTAATCATTGCCTTCACTTCTATTTTTCATATGCAGTTGGGATGATAACTTACATAGTGTAAGAGGCAGTGTTTTTCTTGACATCCCATTTCATCTTTACTTTAATTCTTTCTCTCTATCATAGGTCTAAGTTAAATTCCATCAAAAATTTCCTAGGAACTATAAAATGTTGAAACTTCAATCTTTATCAGAGTGTGGCTTTATCTTTATTTTCTTGTTGCCCTTGCTTCCAAAG
Organism: Lucinisca nassula; assembly: GCA_963580285.1. Classification (NCBI taxonomy): domain Eukaryota; kingdom Metazoa; phylum Mollusca; class Bivalvia; order Lucinida; family Lucinidae; genus Lucinisca; species Lucinisca nassula. Next base: position 12,316,010 of record OY757014.1, on the reverse strand, counting down.
GATTACAGTTTTCTAGAAAGTAATATATTTCACCGTAGCTGGTGTTATGGGAATATTTGGCGTCCTAAAAATGTTTATCTGCTCTTCATCAAAGTGTGGATTTATTTTTCAGTCATTTGGGATCATTGATGCCACTGCAGGGTTTCGTAAATGTTTGAGGGTTAGTGATGCGGCCTAACTGGCCGAAACTAGCTAGTCTGGTCCATAAAAAAATCGTGTACACTCCACAGTTTTCAGTTCTGTCTTGTAGTCCTTGCTTCAAAGGGATTACCCTTTTCTAGAACATTTGTATGCAATACAATAATGATGGCTTATATTGTATAAAAGGCAATAAGCATCTTCAGCTTATTTGTTCATGTATTCTTTAAATCTTCTCCCAAAAATTAGGCCAATATTAATATTTTGTCAATGTTTTCACAAGAACAAGAAAAGCTAGAAACCTAATTTCGCAGCATAGTCCTTGGGTGGGCCTCTACTTAGATTTTTCTAGCCTTAATAGCTTAATGAAACGCATGTCTTCCATAGGGCAGAGCCCAACTGAACTATGGTGAGTATAGTGGCCCAAGGGCCTCTTGTTTTTACAGATATTTTAAATCTGAACCATTTGTTTTATCGTCATTTTTTTCGTAACTCGGCGCAACATTGTAAATAGTTTAAGTGCGACAATGTTCTAGACTGGGCAATGTCTTCTTAAGTGACAAGAGCGCGGAAATTGTGATCGGCTGTTCATCTGGCCACCTCTATTGTCAAAGTTACTTGTTACCCTGCTTTTCAGGTTGTCACGAGAAGCAACTATATGTGGCCTAGTGGTTAAGAGCGCTGACTCTTGATCATTAGGTCTCTCACTGCTGTGGTTCGAGCCTCGCTCGGGTCATATGTGAGACGCTAAGTTCTGCGAAGGAAGGTCATGTGGTTTTTCTCCGGGTACTCCGGTTTTCGCCCACTTCTGATTAGCGATCGGCTCGATATGAGTGAAATAATCTGGAATGGGCCGTAAAACCAAAACAAAAACAAAAAACAAAACAAACAACTATATGCTGGTTTTCAGAGTGTGTACGTATCTCATTTCTGATCGAGTGTTAGTTAACGATACCATTTACTGAAAACGTCTTATAAAGTTCAAAAATTTTAATTTTAATACTAATTAACACTTCTATGGTATTTTCTTCTGAAAAAGTCGTGTACTCGTTATGAGTGGATTAATGAAAACACTGCGCTGCTTCATATGAATGATTTTCATATCCAGAGTGTTGACGAATGGATCGCTGAAATGAACTAAATCCAACGTGTTTATCCATACTACTGAAAGCCTGCACAAATTTCTTTTTGCAGACAAAACATTGTTATTTCGCCCGTACTCTGCGATAAAAGCTGTGTCAAGATTGTGCTTAAATCATCTGTTTAACACAAAAACACCTACCGAAGCGAGAGGTACTTTCAAGATGGCGGCTGCCATTGTCTTTTTTGTGTGACGTCATCGTGACATAGGTTTCCCCCCTTGATAATGGCTGTGTTAAAATATAAAGTTTCTTGTTTGTTTGAAATTTTATCCAAAGTTACAGTTTGCCTAGCTAGGGGCATTTCGCTTACCTAGGCGTGGATACAGCAACAATATCCAGCTCGCTGCAGTGTTGATTTCTTAACAAATACTGTTAGTAGTAGTTTGAGGACTGTCTTGTTGTTGTATGATAATAAGTGAATGGCAAATATGCTCTCGTAAAGGCTGTCCATGTCTTCCACCTATGTAGGAGAGATTCCTCCTAGCTAGGTGTGGCCATTACTTTACAATGACATTAGGTCTAGACTTGGGACTTTGTAGAATACCAGCTAATTAACTTAAATTGTTAACACAAAGTCAACTGGATCACAAACTTATTATTCTTTAAGAGACTGTGTTATATAATGGCAACTGTTAGGGAAAGATTCGTAATTCCATCCTAGAAGACTCACATAAGTGTTGTCCATTTTTGTTCTTCACGGATACTCAAGAACACCATTACAGTTGTGGGTTGGGTATTATGTCTTAACCCTTGTTCTGCTGAGCCCAGATATGTCTGTTCTTTAAACCAATGCAGATCCAGATCAGATGGCTTCTGAAGAAGCCATCTGATCAGGATCTTCATTGTTGTCTTCCAGCTCATGAATTTGTTGCAATAATTTGCATCAAGTAATCTGATTGGTTGATAATCAATAGTGGGTGTGGCATATATTCAGCAGGTTAAGGGTTAAATAATTATAGGTATATTATCAATGAAGCTGCAATTGTGAAAATGTGTACCTCTGCTAGAGATTACCATACAACCACTAGAGACATCCTACTATTGCCTATTGCATAGTTTTACATGATTGCTAAGATAAGTTGGTTTACATCAGGTGAACAAGTCCATGTACACAGAGAAAAATGTGGTTTACGGGGTCTTTAATTATTTGCCTTATTTCTGGTTGGGTGCTTTAAAGATTGTTCAGTTTATGACCCCTGTTCAGCTTACAGCCCTGGGGCCAAAAGCAGCACCATCTGTCCCTTTGTTTTACATATACTTAGATAGGGAATACTTTTAAAAATCTTCTCGTCTTAAACCAGAAGGCCGTAGCCTTTGATATTTGGTATATAGCTTCATTTGGTGGACTTCTACTAGGATTGTTCAAATTATAGCTCTGATTTCACCAAGAATGTCCGCGCTCAAATTTTCACTTATTATCTCACCTGAGCCAAAGGTTCCAGGGCAGCTATTGTGATCAGTCACCGTCCTTTTAACCCTTTTCGTGCTGAATATTTAAATTAGCCACACCCATTTCTGACTATAAGTCAATCAGATTACAGGAAAAAATATTTTCGCTCAAATTCACAAACTGAATGACAAACAGTGTAGATCCTGATCAGATGGCTTCTTTAGAAGCCATCTGATCTGGATCTACACTGTTTGCAAAGGTAAGGGTTGTCGTGAACAGCAAGATAAGGGTTAAAGTTGTTCCAAGAATTTGATTCTTTTCTGTTTTCAGAAGAGTACCACCAGTAACAACTGTTGCAGATGCTATTTATATATGATTCTTTCTTATTTTTTTTGTTCAGAGAAACCAATAGGGTTTATTAGCATGGACAGTCTGACTCGCACCGCTTTTCCTGGGCAGGCTTAGATCCTCTAAGCGGTATACCAGTACTCGTGTGCGGTGGGATTCAGCTCTACGTGGAAGCATCATGCAGCCCATATATTTCTTCAAGCCCCGATGAGCAGGGGCCTTGACATTTTATGTAAAATATTATTCAAGTGAAATGTCAAGTCTTGATTTTCATTGAAAAAAGTCATCTGCTTTGCAACTTTCCTTAGTGTTTAAGGGATGGCTTTGTTTGTTTGGGGTTTAACCCTTAGGTTGCCAATCACAATAATTGTCATCTGCTGGTAACTTTGAAAGTCATTTTTTTGCAAACAATGTGGATCCAGATCAGACTGCTCCTCTAGGAGCAGTCTGATCAGGGTCCACATGGTTTGCCTGTATGCAAAAATATGTTTGAAAAGTTTGCAAGAAATAGCAGCAGATTACAAAAACAGACAATCTTGTAAGATGGAGGCTTTCCTGGCATCTAAAGAGTTAATGACCCAGTCAGCACTATTTTGGTCATATTAAGCAAGTCACTTTACCTAACCACACTTTTTTCTGGGCAGACTTAGACATGAGGTTATCCAGACTGAGTGCAGTGCACATTCTTTTGCCAGAAACTGAAAACATGTGGGAAGGAAAGACTGACGACGATAAAAAAAAATTCATGTACTACCTTCACACACAAAGTTGAACTTCCAGCAAACAAAACAGAGCCAGGGCATGTGTGGTATATAGACCTTAAAGCTCTCTGGGAAGTTGCAAAGCATTTGACACATTTTGTTTCTTAGAATTTTGCCACAGTCAGCTTGAGCCCACCACTGACACTTAACTCATTTTGTACCGGAAACCCCAAAACGGGTGCCTGGGCAAACAGTGCAGGCCCAGATCAGGGTCTCCACTGTTTGCTTAAAGTTCAGCCATTTTCCAAATCAATTTCCTGACACCCCTAAATGTTGAAATGGACTCCTGTAAGAGGAAGATTCCATTTGGTACAAAAAGGGTTTAACATCCAGGAACAACATTAATTTTCTAAATCATGTACATGTTCATCTATTTTCAGAATATTGCCACTAACAACTTGAGCCTCCCACTGACCCACAAATGTGCCATGCATGCCCTGGTAGCAGCATTCCTAAATCTTCTTGGTCAGCTGATAGACATTCCACAACTTGCTCCTTACATATTCGCTGTAAGTACTATAAGAATCTTATATGGGTATGAGGGGTGGATTGAAAAATCCGTCCCGAGGGACACTGTCCGGCATCACGAGGCTTGCCGAGTGATGCCGGACAGTGATCCCGAGGGACGGATTGTTCTATCCACTCCTCACACCCATATTGGATTCTTTTTCTTGCGTACCTTCCATTTCTATTGCGAATCTTTAATGCTGCTGTCACTTCGATTAACGACGTCTGCCATTTTGAGATGACACAACAAGAATGTTTAGTGACGTCACGCTTGACGACGCCGCGCGTGAGGTTGTAATCAACCAGTGCATTTATCAAACACGCGATTATATTCGATTTTGGGTCGGAACACCAGGGTCAGAACATAAATTTCTATCCCAGGGTAAAATCACGGATTTCCTTGTCTGGTGTGCAAGAAAATAATTTCTGTCAACTAAAAACTGGATCTGAAAATGTCGTCCTCTTCTGTCATCTGCTGCATCTTCTTGCAAAGTTTTAGCTCACCAGAGTGGAAGGGGAACTTATAGTATAGGCAGTGGTCTGATATGTGCGTCCTTGTCAACATTTTTAAACAACATCTCCTCTGAAACCACTGGGCCAATTGAAACCAAATTAAATGTGGAACCTCCATTTGGTGGGGGATTATTTGTTTATAGATGGGATCCTGGTCCCATGTCCAGATGGAATATATACCCTATGGAATATATTTATGAAATTTACAGGTACATGCATGGCATTGAGATGATTTGACATGACCAAAGAAGACAACTCTTGCTTTTTTGTTTTTGAATTATCTGCCCTTGACTTTGTTCCTTATAGTAAACTGTGTCCGGGCCATTACTCTTGAAAATGATATCTACCTTAATAATTACTAAATGCTATACCTGTTACTATTACATATAAACCCTTTTTGTCGTGCCTGCTATTAGCATGGCACTATATAAGCGCAATGTTTTCCGTCTGTTCGTTCTTCCGTCTATTTGTGAAGGCGTCAACATTTGCGACCACCCTAGCGTTCACCCTAATGGTCAAGTTTATTTCTCAAGAACCATAAGAGCTTCATTAATTATACTTGGTACAACTTGTATCTGGAGATGGCAAGTTAAATGCAAGCATCCATATTTGACCTTGACCTACATTTTATGGTTCACTGACTTTGTAAAATATTGCGACCACCCTAGCGTTCACCCTAATGGTCAAGTTAATTTCTCAAGAACTATAAGAGCTTCATTAATGATACTTGGTACCAACTTGTATCTCAGGATGGCAACTTAAATGCAAGCATCCATATTTGACCTTGACCTACATTTTATGGTTCACTGACTTTGTTAAATATTGCAACCACCCTAGCATTCACCCTAATGGTTAAGTTCATTTCTCAAGAAGTATTAGAGCTTCATTAATGATTCTTAGTACAAGCTTGCATTTAAGAATGGCAACTTTTATGAAAGTAACTATGTTTAACCTTGGCCTAGATATCATGTTTCGATGACTTTGCACCCCAACAGGCGCGACATAGTCTTCGGCGGAATTCTTGTTCTGAATGGCATTTTGGCGGGGGCATCCGTGTCCTATGGATACTTTTTCTAATTGAACAAAAAGTGCATAATTGAAATTTTACTTTTTTGCATAACTGCCCTCATCTAACTTAGGCCTCCATAGGTGAGTAGATACTACACAAAATCTACGCACCCCTAGAAGTGAACATGTTTTTCTGTAACGTAACGTAAAGTAATGTAACGTAACGTGTAACGGAGTGTTTGTGACTGTATCCTTATATAGACATAGTTCCAATAAAAATAGGAGTTACAGTCTTGTTACGAAACGTTTCAGTCTGTTTCGTAACACATTTGTAACAGAAACAAGAAAACACATGTATGTTACAGTCCTGTTTCGTAACGTTTCATTCCGTAACGTAACGCCGTTACGTTACGTTTCACTTTTTTTTTCTTGAAACAGGATGCAAGGAGAATCTGTTACAGTTCTGTTACATAACGGAATGAAACGTCACGAAACAGGACTGTAACATATATGTTTTCTTGTTTCTGTTACAAATCTGTTACGTAATGGACTGGACCGTTACCTAATGGGATTCTGTTACGCCGTTACGTTACGTTTCACTTTTTTTTTCTTGAAACAGGATGCAAGGAGAATCTGTTACAGTTCTGTTACGTAACGGAATGAAACGTTACGAAACAGGACTGTAACATATATGTTTTCTTGTTTCTGTTACAAATCTGTTATGTAACGGACTGGACCGTTACGTAATGGGATTCTGTTACGCCGTTACGTTACGTTTCACTTTTTTTTGCCTTGAAACAAGATGTAATGAGAATCTGTTACAGTTCTGTTACGTAACGGAATGAAACGTTACGAAACAGGACTGGAACATATATGTTTTCTTGTTTCTGTTACAAATCTGTTACGTAACGGACTGGACCGTTACCTAACGGGATTCTGTTACGCCGTTACGTTACATTTCCCTTTTTTGCATTGAAACAAGATGTAATGAGAATCTGTTACAGTTCTGTTACATAACAGAATGAAACGTTACGAAACAGGACTGTAACATAGTTGTTTTCTTGTTTCTGTTACAAATCCATTACGTATCGGACTGAAACGTTTCGTAACAGGATTCTGTTACGCCGTTACGTTATGTTTCACTTTTTTGCTTGAAACAAGATGCAATGAGAATCTGTTACAGTTCTGTTACGTAACAGAATGAAACGTTACGAAACAGGACTGTAACATATATGTTTTCTTGTTTCTGTTACAAATCTGTTACGTAACGGACTGGATCGTTATGTAACGGGATTCTGTTACGCAGTTACGTTACATTTCACTTTTTTTGCCTTGAAACAAGATGTAATGAGAATCTGTTACAGTTCTGTTACGTAACGGAATGAAACGTTACGAAACAGGACTGTAACATATATGTTGTCATGTTTCTGTTACAAAACCGTTACATAACGGACTGAAACATTATGTAACAGGATTCTGTTATGCTGTTACATTACGTTTCACTTTTTTGCTTGAAACAAGATGCAATGAGAATCTGTTACAGTTCTGTTACATAACGGAATGAAACGTTACGAAACAGGACTGTAACATATATGTTTTCTTGTTTCTGTTACAAATCTGTTACGTAACGGACTGGACCGTTACATAATGGACTGAAACCTTACGTAACAGGATCTGATACGCCGTTACGTTACGCTTCACTTTTTTGCTTGAAACAAGATGCAATGAGAATCTGTTACAGTTCTGTTATGTAACGGAATGAAACTTTACGAAACAGGACTGTAACATATATGTTTTCTTATTTCTGTTACAAATCTGTTACATAACGGACTGGATCGTTACGTAACGGGGTTCTGTTATGCCGTTACATTACGTTTCACTTTTTTTGCCTTGAAACAAGATGTAATGAGAATCTGTTACAGTTCTGTTACGTAACGGAATGAAACGTTACGAAACAGGACTGTAACATATATGTTTTCTTGTTTCTGTTACAGATCTGTTATGTCATGGACTTGATCGTTACATAATGGGATTCTGTTACGCCGTTACGTTACATTTCACTTTTTTTGCCTTGAAACAAGATGTCATGAGAATCTGTTACAGTTCTGTTGCGTAACGGAATGAAACGTTACGAAACAGGACTGTAACATATATGTTGTCTTGTTTCTGTTACAAATCCGTTACGTAACAGACTGAAACGTTACGTAACGGGATTCTGTTACAATTGAAACAGGACTGTAACATATATGTTGTCTTGTTTCTGTTACAAAACCGTTACGTAACGGACTGAAACGTTTCGTAACAAGACTGTAATTTCTATTAATACTGGATCTAGGTCTATATAAGGATACAGTCACAAACACTTCGTTACACTTTACGTTACAGAAAAACATGTCCACCTCTAGGGCTGCGTAGATTTTGTGCAGTATATGTAGGTGAGCTATGTTGTCTTCTGAGAACTGGTGTTATAACTTTCTTTTTATCCCCTCGCACAACATAGTTGTGAGGGGGGATATAGCATTTGTTCCGTACGTACGTAAGTACGTACGTACGTACTTTGTCAGCGCTCTAGCGCCTTCATTTCTTTTCAGATTTTAATATAACTTCACACAAATGTTCCTAATGAGAATATCTCGAGCAAGTTCGACTTACAAGGTCATGACCTCAAGGTCAAGGTCACTGTGGCTATTTTTAGAAAAACTTTGTCATCGCTCTAGCGCCTACATTTCTTCACCAATTTCAATATAACTTCACACAAATGTTCCTTATAAAAATATCTCGAGCGAGTTCGACTTTCAAGGTCATGACCTCAAGGTCAAGGTCACTGTTGCTATTTTTAGAAAAACTTTGTCTTCGCTCTAGCTCCTACATTTCTTCACCAATTTCAATATAACTTCACACAAATGTTCCTTATAAAAATATCTTGAGCGAGTTCGACTTTCAAGGTCATGACCTCAAGGTCAAGGTCACTGTGGCTATTTTTAGAAAAACTTTGTCATCGCTCTAGCGCCTACATTTCTTCACCAATTTCAATATAACTTTACACAAATGTTCCTTATAAAAATATCTCGAGCGAGTTCGACTTTCAAGGTCATGACCTAAAGGTAAAGGTCACTGTGGCTATTTTTAGACAAACTTTGTCATGGCTCTAGTGTCTACAATTCTTCACTAATTTCAATATAACTTCGCACAAATGTTCCTTATGACAATATCTCGAGCGAGTTCGACTTTCAAGGTCATGACCTCAAGATCAATGTCACTGTGGCTATTTTTAGAAAAACTTTGTCATTGCTCTAGCGCCTACATTTCTTCACCAATTTCAATATAGCTTCACACAAATGTTCCTTATAAAAATATCTCGAGCGAGTTCCACCTTCAAGGTCATGGCCTCAAGGTCAAGGTCACTGTGGCTATTCTTAGAAAAACTTTGTCATCACTCTAGCGCCTACATTTCTTCACCAATTTCAATATACCTTCACACAAATGTTCCTTTTGACAATATCTCGAACAAGTTAGACCTTCAAGGTCATGACCTCAAGGTCAAGGTCACTGTAGCTATTTTCAGAAAAAAACTTTATCATCGCTCCAGCGCCTACTATTTTTCACCAATTTCAATATAACTTCACACAAATGTTCCTTATAAAAATATCTCGAGCGTGTCCGACTTACAAGGTCATGGCCTCGAGATCAAGGTCACTGTGGCTAGTTTCAGAAAAACATTGTCATTGCTCTAGCGCTTACATTTCTTCACCGATTTCAATAAAACTTCACACAAATGTTCCTCATGACATTATCTCTAGCGAGTTCCACTTTCAAGGTCAAGGTCACTATGGCTATTTTTAGAAAAACTTTGTCATCGCTCTAGCGCCTACATTTCTTCACTAATTTCAATATAACTTCACACAAATGTTTCTTATGACAATACCTCGAAAGAGTTCGAGTTTCAAGGTCAAGGTCACTATGGCTATTTTTAGAAAAACTTTGTCATCACTCTAGCGCCTACATTTCTTCACTAATTTCAATATAACTTCACATAAATGTTTCTTATGACAATACCTCGAAAGAGTTCGACTTTCAAGGTCAAGGTCACTTTGGCTATTTTTAGAAAAACTTTGTCATTGCTCTAGCGCTTATATTTTTTCACCAATTTCAATATTACTTCACACAAATGTTTCTTATGACAATATCTCTAGCGAGTTCCACTTTCAAGGTCAAGGTCACTGTGGCTATTTTTAGAAAAACTTTGTCATGGCTCTATCGCTTACATTTCTTCACCGATTTCAATATAACTTCACACATATGTTCCTTATGACAATATCTCGAGCGATTTCGACTTTCAAGGTCAAGGTCTCTTTGGCTATTTTTAGAAAAACTTTGTCATCGCTCTAGCGACTACATTTCTTCACTGATTTCAATATAACTTCACACAAATGTTCCTTATGACAATACCTCGAGCGAGTTTGACTTTCAAGGTCAAGGTCACTGTGGCTTATTTTATAAAAACTTTGTCATTGCTCTAGCGCTTACATATTTTCACCAATTTCAATATAACTTCACACAAATGTTCCTTATGATCTCGAGCTATCTCGACTTTCAAGGTCAAGGTCACTGTGGCTATTTTTAGAAAAGCTTTGTCATCGCTCTAGCGCCTTCATTTATTGATGGATTTTTATAGAACTTCACACAAATGTTTCTTATGATAATATCTCTAATTGCTTTGACTTTCAAGGTCATGACCTCAAGGTCAAGGTCACTGTGGCTATTTTTAGAAAAACTTTGTCATCGCTCTACCGCCTATATTTACTAACAGATTTTAATATAACTTCACACAAAAGATGCTTATGATGATATCTTGAGCAAGATGTTCTTTCGCGGTCATGGCCTCAAGTCAAGGTCACTATGGCTATTTTTAGAGAAACATTGTCATCACTCTAGAACCTACATTTATTGATGGATTTTTAAACAAATTTTACATAAATGTTGCATATGATAATATCTCAAGCAAGTTGGACTTTTCCCATTTCAATGTTTTCCACACACGAAGTTGTCTTGTGCGAGGGGATTTGTATCGCATGCGATGCCTTGTTAGATGATAAAATTACTCCCAAATTGAAAGTCAAACAATGTTAGTCTGATGGGTAAAATTTGGCAAATTTAATGCAAAAAAATTTACATACTGTGGAGTAAAAATTCCATCTAAATGGTTAACTCGGTGTACATTGCTTGTCAAAACAGGGTAATAGTAAGGTCTAATAAACTGAAGCGTATCTTGTTTCTTATAGGTGATTGAATGTCGAAGGCCAGAAGCCCCACATTTGTTACCAGATTTTGCATTTAATCGTCAGAACAGACCAAACAGGTAAGATATTGTCATCTAACTCCACCCTTAAAGGTGCATTATTGAGCTACCAGGTCTCAAAAATTTTTTTCTGGTTTTTATCTTCAATGCATACTCCTTTGTCATGTGTACACTTTTGGAGCCAAATACAGCTTCAGAACTTTGTGAAAATGGTCGTTTTCATTCTTGTTTACCCTTCGCTTTGAACATGTGTTCGGAATTTCTGTTCTAAAAATAAATCTGTCGCTTTACACATACATGGAGACAGTATCGTCTCTGAGTGTTGTTACTTATGGCATGCTATTCAGCATCATATGTTTTTCCGATTCATGCATGGCCTAAGCAAACAAGGCCAAAAATGAACGTCACATAACGTCATATATGGGGATTCTATTTTTGTCACGAACTAAAAATAGATCTAAATAGTGTTCGAAACCTAGTTAGGGAATCCCGCTCAAACTCGTTTACATGTCATCATAATTGTTTGCATTTTTGCATAAAATGCATTCATTTGTATTGTTTAAAGAAAAATACCGGCTATATGTATTTTATTTTTGGAAGCATTTTTTCCAGATAGCTCAATAATGCACCTTTAAAACACCAAGCACAACTCAGTAACATATTTATTTCTTTTATCATTTTTATGCCCCTGCCATTCAAGAATGGTGGAAGGGCATATAGCGTTGCCCCTGTCCGTCCGTTCATACGTCTGTCCGTTCGTTTGTCCGTCTGTCCGAAACTTAAACGCAGTCAATAACTTTCATATTTCTGGATGGATTTTGAAATTACTTTGTAGAAATGTTTACCATCATGAGACGATGCGTCACGTACAAAACCCAGGTCCGTACCTCCAAGGTCAAGGCCATACTTAGAGGTCAAAGGTCAAAAAAAGGGTCCGAAACTTAAACGCAGTCAATAACTTCCTTATTTCTGGATGGATTTTGAAATTACTTTGTAGAAATGTAAACCATCATGAGATGATGTGTCACATTTAAAACCCAGGTCCGTACCTCCAAGGACAAGGTCATACTTAGATGTCAAATGTCAAAAAATGGTCCTAAAAATGAACACTTAGAAATGTTAACCATCATGAGACAATGTGTCACTTGCAAAACCCAGGTCCGTACCTCTAAGGTCAAGGTCATACTTAGAGGCCAAGGGCCAAAAAAATGGTCCGAAACTTAAACGAAGTCAATAACATTCTTATTTCTGGATGGATTTTGAAATTACTTGGCACAAATGTTGGCCATCATGAGACAATCTGCCTCACACAAAACCAAGGTCCTTACCTCCAAGGTCAAGGTCATACTTAGAGGTCAAATGTGAAAAAAAGGGTCCAAAACTTATTCACCATCATCAATAACTTTCTATGGATTAATACGAACATCAACATATTTTCAGGCGGGGACATCTGTGTCCTATGGACCCATTTCTAGTTGTTATTAATTTTGCTTGTAATCACCATATTTTCACTGAAAGATGATAAAAAATATTTGAAAATATTGTCAGCTTCAGTTCTGTTTGGTATTATAAGGGTAAAGGAATGGGTGCATTCTTTTTTTTTTTTTTTTGTTTTTTTTGTATCTGACACAATAGAAGGATCAAGGTAATAAAATAACATGCAGTACTTACTATGAAATAAACAATTTCTGCCAGGAAAATTAAACGATAAAATTGAAACGTTATCGTCTGCTGAGCTGTAACTTTGTATTCACCATATGTATTAGGACAGATAGGTCGGAGCAAATAGTGCAGACCCAGATGAGAAGCCACAGAATACAGAGTCTCATCAGGGTCTACACTGTTTGCCACTCATCCCACTAATCTTAGACACAGCATCAGGTATTTTACAACAAGTATGGTAAGGAGTTGAGGTGTCCAAATACTTAGGGTAAATATGGTATCTGATTATTTCAGCTAGTTTTGATACAGTCATCTGGCATTTTCCATAGGTACATTATGATTTTTTTCTAAAATCTTGCATTATCATCATTTGGGCCCCGTCAAGCGATTTTGGTACTTATCGCCTATGCGAGCAGCGAAGGTTCAGGCGAGCCTGCGCATCCGCGCAGTCTCGCCAGAACCTCCGCTGCTCGCTCATACAAGCAGTGAATCAAGAGGAACCTTCAGACAGAAAGCCATATCCCTGGCCCCTCTGAATGGCTGGGCATGCGCAGTTAAAATGTGTCATGACGGAATGCTCGAAGACCCAAATTCGCTTGGCGGGGCTCATTTAGCGTTGACATAGTTCTGATTTCATAGTCTAAAGACTGGTAGGATGGGATAGTTTGACAATGTGCAGGGTGGGTTTGTGCTTCTGTTCAAATAAACATAAATTGTCAACTGCTAGGTTCTGAGGACTCTCATTATAACAATAGTATTTGTTCCCTATTGTTGTGCCATTATAAAGAATTTGCCATTATAAAGAATCCCAGTTAGGAGAATGATAGGTAATAAATGGCCTTTTCCCCATCATTACTCCAAGAAACAAATGTTATAGACATTTGTTAGAATCGCCTCACCGAGGCGATTCTAACAAATATCTATAACATTTGTTTCTTGGAGTATTAGTTTACAAAAACTTTTTTATGGCTATGGACTCGCTTTGAGCATTTCCATTCTGAGGAAAGCCATGCCACACAAAACCTAGGCTAAGCTTTTAGCAAAGAAGTCATTTCATTGAAATTGCTATTGTAATGAGTTTTGCTGTTATAACGAATGTCTGTATAAAGAGAGTTAACTGTATATACATGTAACTGCATATGCTATTTGTAGATTATTTTACCTGGAAAACTATGGTTAGAAAAGGTCATGGAATAACTAGTTTGTGTGTAGAATAGCAATAGATAAATTTGGAGGGAATGAAACTATTTTCTTGCTAGTAATTAGACTTTACTAGGGGAATACTTGGAAAACCAGACACTTACATTTGCATGGTTATGTTTAGAAAATCCAGCTTTTATGATGAAATAAGCTAACTAAAATTCCAACATCAAAATTTATGAAAATTTCCAGACAGTATCTCTAAAACATCAGCCACAGTGATGTAAAACAAAGCTACAATGGTTGCCCTTAGGAATGTGTAATGAACACATACACGAGAATGAAAATTAGCCTTTACCTCTCTCCAGCCTAACCCTTCTCTTGCTGAATATTCAGTTTAGCTACACCTATTTCTGACTTTGAATCAATCAGATTACTTGCTGTAATTTATTCCTTCAAATTCATAAATTGAATGTCAGACAGTGTAGATCCTGATCAGATGGCTTCTTCAGAAGCCATCTGATATGGATCTACACAGATATGGGTTGTTGTGAACAGCAGGATAGAGTTAATTCATCAAAGGACAAATTGTTGATATTTTTCTTATTTTTCCCAGAAAACAGGACTTGATATCTGACACAAAATGTCTCTTATACAGGACTTGATATCTCACGCAAATTGTCTCTTATACAGGACTTGACATCTCACGCAAATTGTCTCTTATACAGGATTTGACATCTCACGCAAATTGTCTCTTTTACAGGACTTGACATCTCACACAAATTGTCTCATACACAGGACTTGATATCTCACGCAAATTGTTTCTTATACAGGACTTGATATCTCACACAAATTGTCTCTTATACAGGACTTGACATCTCACGCAAATTGTCTCATATACAGGACTTGACATCTCACACAAATTGTCTCGTACACAGGACTTGATATCTCATGCAAATTGTCTCTTATACAGGACTTAACATCTCACACAAATTGTCTCTTATACAGGACTTGATATCTCATGCAAATTGTCTCTTATACAGGACTTGATATCTCACACAAATTGTCTCTTATACAGGACTTGATATCTCACGCAAATTGTCTCTTACACAGGACTTGATATCTCACGCAAATTGTCTCTTATACAGGACTTGATATCTCACGCAAATTGTCTCTTATACAGGACTTAACATCTCACACAAATTGTCTCTTATACAGGACTTGATATCTCATGCAAATTGTCTCTTATACAGGACTTGATATCTCACACAAATTGTCTCTTATACAGGACTTGATATCTCACGCAAATTGTCTCTTACACAGGACTTGATATCTCACGCAAATTGTCTCTTATACAGGACTTGACATCTCACACAAATTGTCTCTTATATAGGACTTGACATCTCATGCAAATTGTCTCCATTGCATGAAATGTCAAATCCTGTTTCCTATAAAAAAATATTTCAATGTGATGTTTGCTGAAAAAAGTACCAAGCATGCAGAGCATTAAGAATCAAGAAAAACAAAAATGTGTCAGTCCACTTAGGCTGTACCATCTTTGACAGATAGACAAAAGAAGACCCGTTTTGCAAATGTGAAAAAAAACTTCTGCAAATGTATCCAAAATATAGCCAAAAAGCTATCAACAATTTAGTCACTGGTCATCCAGACGCTAGACAAAGCTAGACGTCTTGACATGTTCTATTTAAATTTTTATGACCGCTAAGTGGCATGTATACCCAGGAAACGCTTCACAGGATGTCAACAACAATAATGGCGACGCCTGTCAAATCTTCAATAGTCGCGATTGTCTGGCGTGTTCGCAGCGCACACAGCAGAAGACTTTGCAGTAAACAGAACAGGGGCAAAGGAACCATTCTTGAAGCTGTCCAAGAGTTTTATGACATCAAGTTAGCATGTACCCAAAATCTTGGTACATCTGTGGATGCCATGTTGTTTGACCTGATTTGCTTTAGCAAATCAGCACTTTCACCAGAATTTTGGTAAGCCTCATTTTTGATTTCAAATAAAATTCTATAGAACGTTAGAAGATGTTGGTTGTGATCACATGATCTTGATCTGGATCACCTGAAAGGCTTGGTGAACAAGACTACTGATGACTATTTTGAACCAAAGCAGAAGTATTTCAACCGAATTTGGGCCACCTAAAATGTGGTCATCCAATTATTTTCAAACAACACAAACGGTAAAGAAGGTTTTATAAATAAGGGTCCAGTCATGCAAATTCCAATGCTGAAAGGCGGAACAGTCGCAGTAAGGGTCTATAAAAATGTTTTTTTTTTTTAGCTCACCATCACATAGTGACGAGGTGAGCTTTTGGGATCACTTTTTGTCCGTCGTTTGTCGTGTGTCCGTGCGTGCATCTGCCGTAGACAATTTCTTTCAACGACATCTTCTCGTAAACCACTGATCGGATTTTGACCAAACTTCACAGGAATGAGCCTTAGGTGGTCCCCTTTCAATTTTGTTCAAATGGTTCCAGCCCATTGCACATCTAGGTCACAGGAGCCAAAAATATATTTTTTTCACTGAAAACTTAAAAAATCTTCTTCTCTGAAACCATTTGATATTTGGTATGAAGCTTCATCTAGTGGACCCCTACCAAGATTGTTCAAATTATAATGCTGGGGCCAAAAATGCCCCCACCCCGGGTCCCTTTGGTTTTACATGGGCTTATATAGGGAAAATCTTTAAAAATCTTCTTTTTTTAAACCGCAAGGCCCAGGTCTTTGATATTTGGTATGAAGCTTCAACTAGTGGACCCCTACTAAGATTGTTCAAATTATAGTGCTGGGGCCAAAAATGCCCCCGCCCCGGGGCCCTTTGGTTTTACATAGGCTTATATAGGGAAAATCTTTAAAAATCTTCTTCTCTGAAACTGCAAGGCCCAGGTCTTTTATAATTGGTATGAAGCTTCATCTTGTGGACTTCTACAAAGATTGTTCAAATTATAGTGCTGGGGCCAAAATTGCCCCCGCCCGGGGGCCCTTTGGTTTTACATAGACTTATATTGGGAAAATCTTTAAAAATCTTCTTCTGTGAAACCAAGAGGCCTAGGTCTTTGATATTTGGTGTGAAATTTCATCTAGTGGACCTCTATCAAGATTGTTCAAATTATAGCCCTGGGGCCAAAAATGTCCCCGCCCCGAGACCCTTTGGTTTTACATAGACTTGTACAAGGAAATCTTTAAAAATCTTCTTCTCTGAAACTGCAAGGCCCAGGTCTTTGATATTTGTAATGGAGCTTTATCTAGTGGACCTCTACCAACATTGTTCAAATTATAGCCCTCGGGCCACAAATGACCCCGCCCCGGGGCCATTTGGTTTTATATAGACTTATATAGTGATAATCTTTGAAAATCTTCTTCTCTGAAACAGCAAGGCCCAGGTTTTTGATATTTGGTGTGAAATTTCATCTAGTGGACCTCTATCAAGATTGTTCAAATTATAGCCCTGGGGCCAAAAATGCCCCCCACACCGAGACCCTTTGGTTTTACATAGTCTTATACAGGGAAATATTTAAAAATCTTCTTCTCTGAAACTGCAAGGCCCAGGTCTTTGATATTTGGTATGGAGCTTCATCTAGTGGACCTCTACCAAGATTGCTCAAATTATAGCCCTCGGGCCACAAATGACCCCGCCCCGGGGCCATTTGGTTTCATATAGGCTTATATAGAGATAATCTTTGAAAATCTTCTCTGAAACAGCAAGGCCCAGGTCTTTGATATTTGGTGTGTAGCTTCATCTAGTGGTTTTTTGCCAAGATTGATCAAATTATAGCCTTTGTTGATATTTGGTATGAAGCTTCACCTGTTTAGACCTCTCTCAAAATTATGCACATTATAGCCCTAGGATCAATAATGGCCCACCCAGGGGCCCACTTGTTACTCTATGGATCAGGTGAGCGATCCAGGGCTATCATGGCCCTCTTGTTTTTTGTTTGAATTGAGGTTTTAAGTCCCTATCAACACTTAAGTTAATTTTGGCGATGTTGTTCAAGTTTTGTAGGGCTTTTACCTGACATTGAGATGAAATACATCAACAGGCTAATAAGATGTATTGAGGTAGATAGAGAGTATTTTTAATGGCAGAGCAAGTCAAAAAGATTTTAACCTATAGGAGAAACAATGAAAGTTGCATTATTTTTGGAAGAGCCCTGATGAGCATGATACTTAGCATGTAAGGATCAAGAGATACATAAGACTCCCCAAACTTTTTGTCTTTTGCTAGTGGCATAGGGGACTCACATTTCTTGTTCTCTTTTGTTATTGGCATAGGGGACTCACCATATATGTTCTCTTTTGTTAGTGGCATAGGGGACTCACCTTACTTGTTCTCTTTTGTTAGTGGCATAGGGGACTCACCTTACTTGTTCTCTTTTGTTAGTGGCATAGGGGACTCACCTTACATGTTCTCTTTTGTTAGTGGCATAGGGGACTCACCTTACTTGTTCTCTTTTGTTAGTGGCATAGGAGAATCACCAGAGTTTTCTTCACAAGAGTAAGTAAGAAACCATATGAAATTGTTGGTTTTAGTTTTAGCATCCTGCATTAGCCTAGACTAACTCCATTTGTGCCAGCGCATGAAAAAACCCACAATAACATCTATGCCACCAGCAAAGACTCAGATTAACCTGCATGTCTAAGTCTGATCAGACAGCACAGAACAGCATGCTAGTTCAAGTCTTCACTGGTGGCACAAGTCTATATGTAGGGTTTGTCTTGTTTTTTTTTTGATAATTTAAATTTTTGCAAGATGTCTGATTTTGAATTTTTTGACCATTTGACTGAACAGCATGATTTGTCATTTTGAATTTTATTTGAATTGAATTGACAGCATGTTTCTTCATTTTGAATTTTGTATGAATTTGTATTGAACTGACAGCATGTTTTTAACATGTTCATGTATTTTTAAATTTTATGTATTGACTGGCCAGCATGTTTATTATGTGTACATGTATTTGAATATTACCGTACATGTGTTGAATTGACAATGTATTTCATAATGTAATTTTTTTTTAATTTTACATGTATTAAATGGTCAGCATATTCATATGTGTACATAAATTTGAATTTTACATGTTTTGAATGGTCAGCATATTCATATGTGTACATAAATTTGAATTTTACATGTATTGAATGGTCAGCATATTCATATGTGTACATAAATTTGAATTTTTCATGTATTGAATTGACTGTATATTTCACAAAGTACATGTATTTGAATTTGACATGCATTGAGTAGCCAGCATGTTTCATATATGTACATAAATTGAATTATACTTGTATCGAATTGACAGTTTCTTTTACACTTTCTTTGGGCTTAACACTACTCTTGATGAATATTCAATTTAGCCACACCATTGAACCAATCAGATTGATTTAATTTATTCCTACAAATTCATAAACTAAATGTCAAACAGTGTACATCCTAACAGTGTAGATCTCTGGATCTACACTGTTTGCAAAGATTGGGGCTGTCATGAACAGCAGGATATGGGTTAAAATGGTTGTTGTTGACACCGGTACTCGGGTGTATCTTGCATAGCATGACGAGATTTTAAGGTGCTGCAGCTGTTCATGTAGATGCCCAAAATTAAAATGAATGTGCACACTATTTTCGTTTCTTTCCTAGTATAATTATGCCAATAAAGATGCAATGAATTCTTTTTTCGAAAAGAGTTGCCTTTTAAAACCTGACAACAGGTACTCATTATTCTTGTATGCATGTATGTGACAAAGAACAGCTTAATAGTTGCCAGAATAAAGGTCTAGAGTTTTTGTTTTAAAAAGACTCTTTTGTGAATCTAGAAAGATAAAGATACAGTAAATGCCACTATTAAGAGCACCCACAATTTTGACTAAATCTGTTTTTAAAGCTTATTTAGAAGTTTTTCACTATTCTTTCTTTGTATTTTGTACACTCAGTGTCTCCTTATAAGAGACCATCTTTGGGACTGTTCAAGATTGGTATTTAAGACCACTTTTGAACAGTCCCAGAGGTGGTCTCCATATAAGAATTTTACTGGATTGCGAAAGGTTTTGGAAGAAATATGATGTCCTCTGAAGAGAGGTGGCTGTTAAACACAGGTGTCTGTTAGTAGAGGTTTTACTTGTTTGCATTAATATAGTTTGAATACATATGTAAAGAAGAGAGGAAAGACAACTAATGGTCAACAGCAGTAATGGTAACTTTTTTATGCCCCCGTATCGGCATATAGTTTTTTGGTTTTCCGTACTTGCCTACGTGCATACATGTGTAGGTCCGTCTGTACATGTGTGTGTACGTACGTACGTATGTACATGATCCTGTAACCTCAGGTTAAGGTTTTTATACCCCGCCACACGATATTGGCGGGGTATTATGTTATACCCTACGGTGTCCGTCTGTCCATCCGTATGTCTGTCCGTGGTCCGTCCGCACTTTGTTTCCGATCGATAACTTGAGTATTTTTTCACGGATTGTGTTCAAATTTTGCATACATATTGGTATTGGGGATGAGTGGTTTGGGATTGTTAATGGGCAAAATCCGTTAATTTTTAGCAGAGTTATTGCCCTTTTCAGTATCTGAAAAATGGTTTTTGGCCTCTAATTCCCTTACTATATGGAATATCTGGATGAAACTTCACAGATATATAAAGGACTAAACGGTTCATATTGTGGCCAAGGACTGCTACTCTGGCTGTTCCAGTTCTTGAGTTATCTGCCCTTGACGTATTTAAAAAATGCATTTTAGACTGTAGTTCGTTTATCATTTACAATATCTTGCTGAAACTTCATAGATATGTAGTAGATGAATTGTTATATACTGTGGCAAAGGAACATGACTCTGGCTTTCCCAGCGATTGAGTTATCTGCCTTTGAAATATCTGAAAAATGTTTTTTGGCCTGTAGTTCCCTTACTATATGGAATATCTCGATGAAACTTCACAGATATATAGAGGACTTAATGGTTCATATCGTGGCCAAGGACCGCTACTCTGGCTATACCGGTTCTTGAGTTGTCTGCCCTTGAAGTATTTAAAATGCATTTTAGACTGTAGTTTCTTTATTATTTACAATATCTTGCTGAAACTTCATAAAGGCCCTTCTAAGTGGTTAACCAGTACTTAGTGCACATACTTCATGCCTGCCCTTCTTCAATCAGCAGAAGGAGCACAATGACCGTAGAAATTACTTCATGATCAGTCTTCACGAAAGAATATAGTCAGACAGGCAGTACATCGAAAAACATGAAATTCTTACATGTACCACATAAAGATACATGTTCCACAGCCATTTAAGGTAAATACTTGCCTCCATAATTTTCTAATAATGTCAACTTATTGCGTTGCCTTCCCATCAAATGTCTGAAAAATGGATTTTTATGCCCCCGCCATTCGAAGAATGGTGGAAAGGGCATATAGCGTTGCCCCTGTCCGTCCGTCCGTGCGTCCGTCCGTGCGTCCGTCCGTCCGTCTGTCCGTCCGTGCGTCCGAAACTTAAACGCAGTCAATAACTTCCTTATTTCTTGATGGATTTTAAAATTACTCGGCAGAAATGTTAACCATCATGAGACGACGTGTCACGTGCAAAACCCAGGTCCGTACCTCCAAGGTCAAGGTCATACTTAGAGGTCAAAGCTAAAAAAAAGGGGGTCCGAAACTTAAACGCAGTCAATAACTTTCTTATTTCTGGATGGATTTTGAAATTACTTTGGAGAAATGTTAACCATCATGAGTCGATGTGTCACGTGCAAAACCCAGGTCCGTACCTCCAAGGTCAAGGTCATACTTGGAGGTCAAAGGTCAAAAAAAGGGTCCGAAACTTAAACGCAGTCAATAACTTTCTTATTTCTGGATGGATTTTGAAATTACTTTGTAGAAATGTTAACCATCATGAGTCGATGTGTCACATGCAAAATCCAGGTCCGTACCTCCAAGGTCAAGGTCATACTTGGAGGTCAAAGGTCAAGAAAAGGGTCCGAAACTTAAACGCAGCCAATAACTTACTTATTTTTGGATGGATTTTGAAATTATTTTGAAGAAATGTTAACCATCATGAGACAATGTGTCACGTGCAGACCCAGATCCGTACCTCCAAGGTCATACTTGGAGGTCAAATGGCATAAAAAGGGTCCAAAACTTAAACACTGTCAATAACTTTCTATGGATGAATACGAACATAGACATATTTTCGGGCGGGGGCATCCGTGTCCTATGGACGCATTTCTAGTTACATATGCTTCCTACATCTTCTAACAACTTCATCCACTCACATTAAGACATTACACTTGCGGATCATATCTCTGCTATCCCCTATCTAGTTATTTAGCCTTGATATATTTTCAAATAAGTTACATTGCTTAGCAGTGGCGGGGTATTAATGTTAAAGACTCAGGTTAAGGTTTTTGTAACAGGTAGACGTGAACATTTAGAACTCATATTTTCCAAACCATTTGATGGAATTAGTTCATATTTGTAGATATAGGTCCAAAGTTTTATTCAGCGATACCCACACCCATGCCCATGACCTCAAGGTCAAGGTCATGGACTTAGAAATTTTCCATGTTAAAGACTCCAGTTAAGGTATTTGTACCTTGGTAGAACCTGAACTTTTATGATGGCTTTTGTTCATATGATGATAGATATAGGTACAATGTTTTATTCAGCAATACCCCCACCCATGCCTATGACCTCAAGGTCAAGGTCACAGATTTAGATAATTTTAATGTTAAAGATTTTAAAGAGCTCAAATTTTCCAAACCATATTATGGATTTGGCTTATATACGAGGTCCAAATGTTTATTTCGCAATACCCCAACTCATGCCTATGGCTTCAAGGTCAAGGTCACAGACTTAGAAATTTTTAATTAGATATTTTAAGAGTTGATATTTTCCAAATGGTGTGATGGATTCAGTTTATATTTGGTATGATGTTAGATACCTGTCCATTTTATTCAGCGATACCCCCACCCATGCCCATGAGCTCAAGGTCAATGTCACAGGCTTAGAAAATTTTAATTAGATATTTCAAGAGTTTATATTTTCCAAATCGTATGATGAATTAAGTTTATATTTGGTATGGTGATTGATAGTGGTCCAATACCCCCACCCATGCACGTGCCCTGAAGGTCAAGGTCACAGACGAAGAAATTCTTTATTTAAAGTTTATTAAGAGCTCATACTCACCAAACCATACAGATTTGCTTCATATTTGGTATGATGATAGTTACTGGTTCAAAGTTGTATATACCCCCACCCCTGACCTCAAGGTCAAGGTCACAGACTTAGTCTTATTATGCTTTTAAAGTTTTAGGGCTTATATTTATAGATTGGCTTCATATTTGAAATGATGATAGATACAGGTCCCAAGTCTCATTCACCCATACCAACGACCCTGCCCATGACCTCAAGGTCAAGGTCACACACTTAGAAAATTTTGTTGAAACATGGATTTTCGGGGTGAGGCGGGGCCCTTGGCGGGGGCATCTGTGTCATCTGGACACATTCTAGTTGTAACTTGTATATTTTCTGCACACTTTACAGCCTGTCTGTTGCATTGTTTAAGTTTTGTCATGTTCAACATGAAAATAATGAAACAAATTCCAGCAAGATGTAACATGATTATAGTTGATATAACTTTTGAAACATAAATGACAGTATGAAACAATATAGATAAAATTCATGTGACAGAGATAGAAGACATGTTGGTTTTGTTTGTTTGATTTGAGGTTTAACGTCCCCGTCAACACTGTAAAGGTCATTTTGGAGACGTTGCTTCCCATTTTGTGGGACTTTTACCCGACATTGAGATGAAATGACATCTCAAGCCCTGTCGCCCAATGAAACCAATAGGGTTTATTAGCATGGACGGTCCGCCTCGCACCGCGGTTCCTGGACAGGCTTAGATCCTCTAAGCGGTTTACCAGTACTAGTGTGCGGGCTTGATTCAGCTCTGCATGGAATCATCGTGTAGCCCATATATTTCTTCAAGCGCTTGTGGGCGCGGGCGACATGTTTAGTTGGTTGATGTAATCAGGGCCAAGGGCCTATAACTCTTGATGTTAAATCCCTTGATATATTTATTTATTTGCCTTAAGTGAAAACTTCTTGTTACAACTTTCTCAGGACCTATTATGGCCATTAAGTTGGAATATGGGGAACCAGACAGTGGACTGATGTATCGTGCATACCAGAGTCGTAAACTCATGGAGTTACATCCCTTGATAGGTTTTACAGTTTGCCTTTAATAAAATTTTTATGTCCATTTATACTCAAGATTTTTAAGGGTTACAAAGTTGAAACCTGTATCACACATGGAAAGTCGGTTGATGTATTGTGTATACCAGAATCAGGGCTTAGGGCCCCAGAACTCATGGAACTATTTTACATTGTCATGGTACCGTGTCCTACAGAAATGTTAATTGGTAAGCATGTATTTAACCCATTTAGTACTGGAAACCCCAAAACGGGTACCAGGGCAAACAGTGCAGGCCCAGATCAGACGCCGCAGAACGCGGCGTCTGATCAGGACCTACACTGTTTGCAAAAAGTTCAGCCATTTTTCTAATAAATTTTGAAGAAAACAAAACCTGACACCCCTAAATTTAGAAATGGACTCCTGCTATATATAAGGAGGAAGATTCCATGTGGTACAAAAAGGGTTAAAATATTTCATTTCAACACTATGGGTTTTTCTCCTCTAATAGTGCTGCAGCGGGGCTATAATCAGCTCCTCTGACAGCTCTAGTTCTCTTTAATATCTCCCATATCAAATACAGTGGTAAAACTATATTGCAAAACATGAAAATCATAGAAATTATTGTAATTAAGAATGACATAATGATGAGCACATAATTCTCTTAAAACTTGCAAACAGATTAAACTGTCACTCAAGTTTTGTGCCAGGATTAGTGCCATAGTAGCACAAATAATAGGCATAATAAGGTATGTAATGACTAAGAAACATTTCAGTGCTCCCTACTTGTTGATATATATGGAATATTTATAATAGGATATATATTTCATGTGCACAGCTCTGCATGCATGCTCATGGTTTTTGAGCAGCCTCAGAAACATATACAGTCAAACCTGTCTTAGTGGCCACCTCTATTAAGCAAGCAACCTGTCTTAAGCAAGCAGGCATTCAGTTCCGGAAAAAGGAAAATGCATTAAAATTCACCTGTGTTAATCAAGCACCTGTGTTAAGCAAGCACTTTTTTAATATCCCATAGGTGCTTGCTTAATACAGGTTGGACTGTATACACCACAACCTCTTTATAACACTATTGATGGGATCCAAAGCAGAAACCGTGTTAGTTAAACAACCGTGTTATATTCAAACAAAAATGTATAGATTATATAGAAAAATGACCATATTTATGGTCATTTTTCTATATAATCTATACATTTTTGGGACCCATCTTGAAACTGTGCAATATATCCAAAACCCTGTTATGATGAACCGTGTAATAACGAGGTTGCGGTAGAACGTCATTGGCTCGAACCAAGATGGCTCGTTTAACATGCATGAGTCAAACCTGTTCTTGGGTCTGCAGGGAATTTCTCCAAATACAATATAGGAATATTGTAGAAAGATTTTCTTCTTTTGCCTTGCAAATGTATGCTGTGTGTACTCATGGGAATCACCTTGATGAGAACACACATACATTTATAATATAGACCATCAAAAAGATATCCAACAATTATCTCTATTATGCCTCCTGGTATAACACTAATAATAACCCCCTCGCTGCATCACAACAACACGTTTATATAACTTTGACCCCTTCGAACCCTAGTGATCGGATTTACTTCACAGGAATGATCCTGAGGTGGTCCCCTTTCAAAGTTGTTCAAATGGTTCTGATCAGGGCTTAAGAAATAGATGGGCTGCATGATGCTTCCACGCAGAGCTGTAACCGTCCGCACAGTAGTACTGGTAAACCGTTTAGAGGATCTAAGCCTGTCCAGGAACTGCGGTGCGAGGTGGACCGTCCATGCTTATAAACCCTATTGGTTTCATTGGGCGACAGGGCTTGAGATGTCATTTCATCTCATTGTCGGGTAAAAGTCCCACAAAATTGGAAGCAACGTCTCCAAAATGACCTATACTGTGTTGACGGGGACGTTAAACCTCAAATCAAACAAACAAAACAAATGGTTCCGGTTCGTTGCACATCTAGGTCACAGAAGCCAAAAATAGATTTTTTTCACTGACAACTTAAAAAATCTTCTTCTCGGAAATGACAAGGCCCAGGCCTTTGATATTTGGTATAAAGCTTCATCTAGTGGACCCCTATCAAGATTGCTCAAATGATAGTGCTGGGTCAAAAAATGCCCCCAGCTCCGTGGCCCTTTGGTTTTTCATGGACTTATATAGGGAAAATCTTTAAAAAATCTTCTTCTCTGAAACCACAAGGCCTAGGTCTTTGATATTTGGTATGACGCTTCATCTAAAGGACCCCTGCCAAGATTGTTCAAATTATAGTGCTGGGGCCAAAAATGCCCCTGCCCTGGGGGCCCTTTGGTTTTACATAGGCTTATATAGGGATAATCTTTAAAAATCTTCTTCTCTGAAACCGCAAGGCCCAGGACTTTAATATTTGATATGAAGCTTCATCTAATGGACCTCTACCAAGATTGTTCAAATTATAGCCCTGAGGCCAAAAATGCCCCCCCTCCGGGGCCCTTTGGTTTTACATAGACTAATATAGGGAAAATCTTTAAAAATCTTCTTCTCTGAAACCACATGGCCTAGGTCTTTGATATTTGGTATGAAGCTTCATCTAGTGGACCTCTATCAGGATTGTTCAAATTATAGCCCTGAGACCAAAAATGTCCCTGTTCCGGGGCCCTTTGGTTTTACATAGGCTTATATAGGGAAAATCTTTAAAAAGCTTCTTCTCTGAAACCTCAAGGCCCAGGACTGTGATATTTGGTATGAAGCTTCATCTCATGGACCTCTACAGAGATTGTTCAAATTATAGCCCTTGGGCCAAAAATGCCCCCACTCCAGGGCCCTTTGGTTTTACATAGACTTATATAGGGAAAAGCTTTAAAAACAATTTTCTTCTCTGAAACCACAAGACTTAGGTCTTTGATATTGGGTGTGAAGCTTCATCTAAAGGACCCCTACCAAGATTGTTCAATTTATAGTGTTGGGGCCAAAAATGCCCCCGCCCCGGGGCCCTTTGGTTTTACAAAGGCTTATAAAGGGATAATCTTTAAAAATCATCTTCTCTGAAACCGCAAGGCCCAAGACTTTGATATTTGGTATGATGCTTCATCTAATGGACCTCTACCAAGATTGTTCAAATTATAGCCCTGAAACCAAAAATGCCCACGCTCTGGGGCCCTTTGGTTTTACATAGACTTTTAAAGGGAAAATCTTAAAAAATCTTCTTCTGTGAAACCACCAGGCCTAGGTCTTTGATATTTGGTGTAAAATTTCATCTGGTGGACCTCTATCAAGATTGTGCAAATTATAGCCCTGGAGACAAAAATGTCGCCGCCCCGAGACCCTTTGGTCTTACATAGACTTATAAAGGGAAATCTCTATGAAACTGCAAGGCCCAGGTCTTTGATATTTGGTATGGAGCTTCATCTAGTGGACCTCTACCAATATTGTTCAAATTATAGCCCTGGGGCCACAAATGCCCCTATCTCGGGGCCCTTTGGTTTTAAATAGACTTATATAGCCCCTGGGCCATTTGCATAGGTTATGTAGGGAATATCTTCAAAAAAAATTTTCTTCTCTGAAACCGCAAGGCCCAGGTCTTTGATATTTGGTGTGTAGCTTCATCTAGTGGACCTTTGCCAAGATTGTAAAAACTATAGCCTTTGTTGGTGTTTGGTATGAAGCTTCACCCTCAACATTATGCACATTAAATCCCTGGCGCCAATAATGGCCCTCCCTGGGGCCCACTTGGATCAGGTGAGCGATCCAGGGCCCTCATGGCCCTCTTGTATAGTAAAACTGGGGTTTACAGGGGTACACCTTATTTTTCTTATTTCTGCTCAAAATATAGATTGTGGGTACTCGTTAGAACCGCATCATCGTTTTCTTATTTCTGCTCTAAAATATAGCTTGGGGGTACTGGGTAGAACCGCATCGATGATGCGGTTCTAACGAGTACCCACAATCTATATTTTGAGCAGAAATAAGAAAAGAATCACAATTTTTCATCTTAAAATGTTTGTGTGTTTTTTTTTCGGCGGTAAAGTTTTCAATGTATTTGTATAGGCATGTTTTCGTAATGGTGCAAACAATTTTCATTGTCCCAAAGGGGTTTGAGCCATCCAAGTTCAACTGTATCAATGCTGAAACATTTGAATGACCATTAACCCATTGTATGCATGTGGACTCTTCCGTTGCTATATGTTGGACAAGTCTATTTGTCATATAATGGGTGTCAGACCTATTTTTTTTTTGTTTTTAGCTCACCTGAGCACGAAGTGCTCACGGTGAGCTATTGTGATCGGTCAGTGTCCGTCGTGTGTCGTGCGGCGTGCGGCGTCAACAATTTGCTTTAAATGCTAACTCCTCCTTAACCCTTGAGCCAATTTCAATAAAACTTCATAGGAATATTGCTGAGGTGACCCTCTACAAAAATAGCTAAAATTGTTCCGCTCTGCTGAACAAGATGGCCGCCAGAGCTAGAAAATAGAAAAATCTTTAAATGACAACTTCTCCTGTACCTTAAGACCAATTTCATTCAAACTTTATAGGAATATTGCTTAGGTTACCCTCTATCAAAATAGCTAGAACGTTTCTGCTCCGGTGAACAAAATGGCCACCAGAGCTAAAAATAGAAAATTCTTTAAATGACAACTCCTGTACCCTTGGGACAAATTAATTCAAACTTCATAGGAATGTTGCTTAGGTGACCCTCAACTAAAATAGCTAAAACGGTATTGCTCTGATGTGCAAAATGGCCACCATAGCTAAAAATAGAAAAACATCGTAAATTTGCTTCAAACACAAACTCCTCCTCAACCCTTGTGCCAATTTGATTCAAACTTCACAGGAATGTTGCCCAAATGACTCCCTACCAAAATAGCTAAAATCGTTGTGCTCTGACAAACAAAATGGCCACCAGAGCTAAAAATAGAAAAAATCTTTAAAAGACAATTGCTCCTGTTCCCTTGGGCCAATTTTATTCAAACTTCATAGGAATGTTGCTTAGATGACCATCTACCAAAATAGCTGAAAAGGTTCTGCTCTGATGAGCAAAATGGCCGCCATAGCTAAAAACAGAAAAACATCATAAATTTGCTTCAGACACGAACTCCTCCTTAACCCTTGGGCCAATTTGATTCAAACTTCACAGGAATGTTATGTAGGTGACTCCCTAAAGAAATACCTAAAATAATTCCGCTCTGACTAACAAGATGGCCACCAGAGCTAAAAATAGAAAAATTCTTCAAATGACTACTCCTCCTTTACCCTTGGGCCAATTTCATTCAAACTTCATAGGAATGTTGCTTAGATGACCCTCTACCAAAATAGCTAAAACTTTTGACATCACAGGAATGTTGCCCAGGTGACTCCCTACCAAAATAGTTAAAATCATTCCACTCTGATAAACAAGATGGCCACCAGGGCTAAAAATAGAAAAAAAATCTTCAAACAACAACTCCTCCTGTACCCTTATGCCTATTATATTCAAACTTCATAGGAATGTTGCTTAGATGACTCTCTACCAAAATTTCTAAAATGGTTTTGCTCCGATGAACAATATGGCCGCCAGAGCTAAAAATCGAAAAACATTGCAAATTTGCTTCAAATGCGAAGTCTTCCTAAACCCTTGGGTCAATTTAATTCAAACTTCAAAGGAATGTTGCCTAGGTGACACCCTACCAAAATAGCTAAGATCGTTCCACTCTGATGAACAAGATGGCCACCAGAGCTAAAAATAGAATGTACTAGAGACAGTGACATTCAGGTGAGCAAATAGGGCTCTCTGGGCCCTCTTGTTATTCTATTTTTGATGGAAAATTCTGTTAGCAAATAGTGCAGGCCCTGATCAGATGCAGGGTTTGCACTGTTTGCCAAGGTACCCCTTTAGGGGTTAGCCCGCATGCAATGAGTTAAGTGCTTTAGTAAAAATAATGTGACAGTTAATATGCCCTAGATATAATGTGATATAATGGATTAAGTGCTTTAGTAAAAATAATATGACAGTTAATATGCCCTAGATATAATGTGATATGATATATATATGGATTAAGTGCTTTAGTAAAAATAATGTGACAGTTAATATGCCCTAGACTTGGTCATCATGTTTTATTGTTGTGAAATAAAATCTTGCAAAGCCTATGGGATGACCTTCTTGGGCCTTTTATGGGTCTAAGGT
This sequence comes from Lucinisca nassula, assembly GCA_963580285.1. Lineage (NCBI taxonomy): Eukaryota > Metazoa > Mollusca > Bivalvia > Lucinida > Lucinidae > Lucinisca > Lucinisca nassula. Next base: position 12,285,742 of record OY757014.1, on the reverse strand, counting down.
CATTTACATTCAAAAGTCACCCCTATATTAACCCATTTAGTACCGGAAACCCTTAAAAGGGTACTTGGCAAACAGTGCAGGCACAGATCAGGCGCCGCAGGACGCGGCATCTGATCAGGGCCTACACTGTTTGCAAAACGTTCAGCCAGTTTCCAAATAGATTTTGAAGAAATCATGACCTAAATTTTGAAATGGACTCCTGCTATACATGTATATAAGGAGGAAGATTCCATTTGGTACAAAAAGGGTTTACAGCAAAATCTGGTGAGCATACTCTGATTGTCTTCACTGGAATTGTGTTATCTCGTTATCCCTGCTGTAGCTGCAGTGGTGTCTTAACCAAGCCCCAATCAAAAGTGTGCTTGCGGAATACTGGTTGTACATGCACATAATTAACCCTTATCTTACTGTTCACGACAACCCCTATCTTTGCAAACAGTGTAGATCCAGATCAGATGGCTTCTGAAGAAGCCATCTGATCAGGATCTACACTGTTTGGCATTCAGTTTATGAATGTGTAGCAATAAATTGCATTAAGTAATCTGATTGGTTGATAGACAGAAATGGGTGTGGCTTAAATGAATATTCAGCAAGATAAGGGTTAAAGAATGACAATAAATCACAACATTCTTGAACACCAACTTTGGTTCTGACACCAAAGTATGCCACAACTTTTCGAATGTTCAGTTACTCATTGATTGGAATCACCGGAAGCAATATTCAATGGTGTATGTCAATGCAATAATTGGTCCTTGCAGCCAATCCCTACCAGTCAACATTGAGAAACTATTATTGGTCTGTTTCTTTGTTTGATTTGAGGTTTAGCATCCCCATCAACACTATTTAGGTCATTTTGGAGACATTGCTTCCAGTTTTATGGGACTTTTACCCGACATTGAGATGAAATGACATCACAAGCCCTGCCGCCCAATGACACCAATAGGGTTAATATGCATGGACAGTTCGACTTGCATCACTTTCCTGGGCAGGCTTAGACCTTCTAAGCAGTTTACCAGTACTCATGTGTGTTCATTATCAGCTCTGCGTGGAAGCATCATGCAGCCCAGTCTATTTCTCCAAGCCCTGATGGGCGGTGCGGGGGTGGGTTGAGAAATTATTACGAAACTGCATTGTCACAAAGCATTTATATTTGGAACATGTGAGGGCCTTCTAAGGGTAGGACTTGAGGGTCAAATCTAGGACACCTTTCTGATACTGCCTTAATGTTATCTGGACAGTAACTCATCACAGAACATTTATATTATGAAATTTGGTACCTGGGAATATCTTCTAGGACACCTTTGTTTTATGGTGAGGTTTTACAGACTGTTTAATATAACAAACAAGTCTTGTCAAACTGATCAACTCATTTGCTTGTTAATGGTTTGCTACAGCTGTAATATGACCAAGCCTGCTCAATTTTGTAAGATACTTAATATTGTCATTTTTAACATTTCTAAAAAATTATGAAAAAATAACATTCTTAAAGGTCATTGTTCATGGTATTGAAAGCTATTAGAGCTTTAAGAAAATGAAAGCTGAAAACCAGATCAAACTACAGTCGAACTTCAATGGCTCGAACAACTTTGGCACCTCGAAAATCTGTTCGAGACAGGGGTAGTTCGAGCCACTGAGGGTTACTGTCCGGAGGCATAACGAGATACTTTTAGACATCTTTCCGGTGTTCTTAAATGAAAATATATGCTGTGTGTACTCATTAGAATCACCTCATCGAGGCGATTCTAATGAGTACACACAGCATACATTTGCAAGATAAAAGACTAAAATCTCCTTAATTATCCCCCACTATTTCTTATGTAGAGGATTGCGCTAGGGGCTCAAGAATGGGTTCGACACATCCATGGTAAACGAGCCATCGGTGTTCGAGCCATCAAAGTTCTACTGTATCATTATAATTCGATCTTTTATCTTTTTTGCCACGTTTTTTGGCAATAACTTTTTTATTTTTTATCAACACATCCAGCAGGACATTTGTGAAGGAGAAGCTCTGCCAATTTCTCTTAAAGGAGTCAAACTCTTGAACTGTATACTTTTTTGCTCTAATCAGATGGAATTTTTACAAATTTTGTATTTTTTCATTAGAAACGAAGTCCATTTCTAACACTGACACTGTCGAAATGTAAACAGATGACTAGCTTATTTGTAGATAAATGCCATGCATTCAACGAAGTGTTCTACTGAAGGGACGTTATAAAAAGTATCAGTGTGTAGACAGTCAAAAGCATGGAATTTGTGGTTTATGTCAGCAAACCCATAGTACAGACAATACAGATCCTAGGCCTTTGATCTTTATTGTTCAAGTACACCACAGCCTCATTATAACACAATTCATTATAACATGGTTTTGGATATAACATGGTTTCAAGATGGATCCCAAAAAATGTATAGGTTTTATAGAAAAATGACCATAAATGGTAATTAGGGCCCCGCACTGAAAGTGTGGGTGCCCAAAGTAATCACTCTGTCCATCCGTCTGTCTGTCTGTCTGTCCGTCTGTCCGTCCACAAATTTCTGATAGCGCTGCCGGGGCCCTAGTCAGTTTCACTGACAGCTCTAGTTTTTCTACATAATCTATACATTTTTATTTAAATATAACACGGTTGTTTAAGAAACACGGTTCCTGCATTGGACCCCAACAATAGTGTTATAAAGAGGTTGGGGTGTATTAAAAATACATGTACTGTACCAGTCATTGCCACATTCTGTTTCACTCTCAATTGTGTACATTGTAGACATGCAGAATAATTGAATGATTCACATAATTTTCCATCAATCAAGCACATCATCAAGGCGTGATTATATGTTGAAACAGAAAATTTCGCACAGACTTGGCTTAAGAGGAAAACTTCCCAGTTTTATTGAAAGCTTTTTAGGGGAGCGCATGTTTCAGGTGCGTGTGGGGTCTACCGTGTCAGATTTCTATGATCAAGAACAGGGTGTCCCACAGGGTAGTATTCTTTCAACTACGCTATTTAACATCAAAATAAACAATATTGTACAATGTTTGGACGACAAAACTGATTGTTCCTTGTATGTTGACGATTTTTGTATATGTTACCGTTCAAAAAATATGAAAACAATTGAACGAAAGTTACAACAAAATTTAAAAAGAATAGAAGAATGGACTGATAAAAATGGTTTCAAGTGCTCCAAGTCGAAAACGCAGTGTGTTCATTTTTGTAAGCTACGGAAGAAACACGAACATCCTTCCTTGTTTTTATACGGATCGCAAATTCCTGTTGTTGAAGAAGCCAAATTTCTTGGGGTCATATTTGATCAAAAGTTATCTTTTATTCCCCATATAAAATATCTTAAAGCGAAATGCTTAAAAGCTTTGAATCTTTTGAAAGTTTTAGCTCATACAAGTTGGGGAGCAGATCGGTATACTTTATTACATCTTTACCGGTCTCTGGTCGGGCTCATCGGAGTCTAACTGTTGGTTTTCTTTTGGTTTCTTGCTGTCGAGTCCTCACCGTTGTCTCACCTCTGTGGTTCTTTGATTTTTGTGTTCACGGAGATGTTGCACTGATGAGTTAGGAGGCCTTCATGCGGACTGAACAAATTATTTGTCTAAATCGCGACGGAAGTAAGGGCGAGGATTGTGGCCACGTAAAATCGATTTAAGCCCCCCAGTGGAAATCTTCCACTGACCGTTCCAAGGCGGCTCTTCTGTGGCGATTTATTTATGTTGCTTGCTGTGTGTATCACTTGTGTCTTTTGGTTTTGGATGGCCGTATGGCCGTTTTGTGGGAGGGTGGCTGTCCTTGTGGCCTTCCTTTGTTTAGGTTTCCATTATGGTCAGGTCCTTAATGTTTGTATTTCTTTCCCTTTGGTGTCTTTTATGGGTGGAGTAAGTTAATTGTATCAATTCCTGATCTTTGTTTCACTTCTACTTTGAAATTGCAGAAATCTCAGTCTGATTACAGCTCTGTTCAGAAATTTCGCGGGGGGTGGGGTGGGGGGGGGGGGGGGGGGGGGGGTGGGGGGGGGGAGGGGGGGGGGGGGAATGGAAAGCACCATGAAAATGGCTCCAAGAAACAATGGAAGCAGAAAAAATTGAGTTCAGGGACGTTCAGGTCATGATTTGAGTCGTGAAAAGGTCCAAAGAAATTCAGCGGATTCAGAGATTTGCTTTTGTGTTTTTAATTTCATTAATGTTCAGTTGTTTACTGTCGGATTATCCAAATCGACTGGTAAGTTTCTTTTTTACACACGTTAGTGTAATGAGTTATAACTTTATTGTGCTTCTGATGCACTGCAGCTGTTAAGACGGACAATTTAAAGCGAATGAAAATTTAAAGCGAATCTGCTGCTAGGTCTTGAGGTGGATTAAGCTGCAGCGATATAAAAATTTCAATCGAATTAATGAGGTTAATGTAAATGGATAATGCGCATCTACTTTGGAACTAATGCCCATTAAAAGCATTGTCTAAACAGGGTATAAGTGGCATGAAACCTTTTTGAGAAGTTGGAGGAGCTTCTGCTATACAACTGCCTCACTGGATATGTTGATCACAAATTGAAATACCAAATAACCTGGCAAAAAAAGATAAAAAAATTGACTGTAGTTTCTAAGATGTTACAATCTGAAATCCCAAGCTGAGGGTCCAGCAGTCACGAGAAATGAGGCCTTGTTGATTTTACCATGTGAGGACCTGAGGGTTGGGATTTTTTTTCCCACTGAACAGCGATGAATGATTCTTTTGCTCACATACAACCTGGCCCAGAGGTATAAAAAAATTTTCATGCTCAACTCAGCTGAGCATGAAATTTTTTATGCTCATAACTATTAAAATACAAACAAATCCGGTATTTTTCCTGCTCAAAGCAGCAAAGAATGTCATTTATCCTGCTCCATTTATCCTGCTCATAAATTTTGAAATGCCAACATTTGTTGGCATTTCAAAATTTATGAGCAGGATAAATTTCATGCTCAAGTCAGTTGAGCAAAAAAGTTTTGTAACCTCGGGGCCAGAATGTGACAACTTGATTGCCACCCTTCAGTGAAGCTGAAGAAAAGGGTGGCAAAACCAAATTTTCATGAAGTCAAGCAATTTAAACACCTAAAGTTCTGTTTCTCCAGCTAATGTTACCAGTGTAGAAAGCCGACATCATCCAATCATTCGGATTGTCATGAAGTCAAGTCCCATGTGAGCTGTCTGGAATGGATGCCCATGGGGGATCAATTATGAGCCTAGTGAGCAATCACAGTGATGTGTTGGTCATGTAGGCATTGGATTGTGGGAAGATATTGACTTCGTGGCTCTGATTTAACCCTTATCCTGCTGTTCACGATAACCAATACCATTGCCAACAGTGTAGATCCAGAAGCCATCTGATCAGGATCTACACTCAGTTTATGAATTTAAAGGAAAATATCATGTTATCTGATTGGCTGATAGACAGGAATGGGAGTGGCTAATTTAAATATTCAGCAGGATAAGGGCTAAGTAATCCTTTGTTTACTTGTACATTGTGTTGGAGTTTGAGAAGGCAGTTATAGTCAAGTGTGTCAGTTGTCTCTGATGTGGGCTGGGAAAATGATTCTGAGCTTTTGTTTAACCCTTATCTTGCTGAATATTCATTTAAGCCTCATCCATATCTGTCTATCAGCCAATCAAATTACTTGATGTAATTTATTGCTACAAATTTATTAAATGAATGCCAAACAGTGTAGATCCTGATCAGATGGCTTCTTCAGAAGCCATCTGATCTGGATCTACACTGTTTGCAAAGATAGGGGTTGTCGTGAATAGCAAGATAAGGTGTACATTTAAATTCCTGTATTTTGAGAAAAAAGTGTAAACCCTGAGCTGATGGTCTGAACTGTGTCAGTACTGTTTGCCAATGCCATAACACGAGCCCAGTCAAAATGCTTAATGATAAAAGTAACTGTTTACACAGGCCCCTGTTAACCCTGACTAAAGAGGGGCAAGAATTATTTTTTTTATTTGAGAGGTGGGTGGGGGGGTGAGATGAGGGGGAAGGTGGTGGTGGTGGGGGAGGTTACGGACCTTCAAGAAAATTTCATTTATTCCGAACTTATCATGAATCAGAGGTGAGAGTACCCAGAGAAAAACCACCTGACCCTCCATTGCAGAACACGAGGTCTCACATATGACCCAAGCGAGGCTCCAACCACAGTGGTGAGAGACCTAATGATTAAGAGTCAGTGCTCTTACCCACTAGCCACTGACAAGAATTGCATGGCAAGAATAACAACTGTTACCTGGATATTGAACAAGATAGTTGAACAAAGCAGGCGGGAACCTTCAGTAGTTATTAACTTTGGGTGGATTGATTCTCATATACCCCTGGTAACCCCAGTTGTAAGCTCGCTTGTACTAAGTACGTGGAGAGCTATTTTAGTCACTGGGGTCATCAGCATGCATGTTTGCATTCCCATCACATTGTGTTAAAGTTTTACAAATGCTTATACATGTAATTTCAACAGTGACTCCTCACAAAGCATTTATAGGGTCTTCTAGTGGTAGGACTGGGGGGTCAAAATCTAGGACACCTTTCTAATACTGCCTTAAAGCTATCTGGACAGTAACTCATCACAGAACATTCATATTTTGAACTTGGGTATCTGGGAGTGTCATCTGATAGTCAAAATCTAGGACACCTTTGTTTGTTTGTGTTGAGGTTTTACAGCCCCTTCAACACTATTTAGGTCATTTTTGAGACATTGCTTCCCATACTGAGTGAGAGATGAAAGGACATTTCAAGCACTACTGCCCAAAGATACTGTACTAGAGTTTAAGGAGGGTTCCGACATGCACCACTTTTCCAAGGCATGCTTAGACATTCTAAGCGATTTACAATTTTCAAGTTTGGTCGGGGAAGAACCATGCAGCCAATCTATTTGTTCAAGTCCGGATGAGCACAGCTTTGTAATGTTATATATGTTTTCATTATGCTAGAGACAACATGTTGTACATGAGTCAACTTTATAACATTGGTTCTAGTGTAAAAGAGTTAAGGTCATGGTGACCTACATTTCATGTCTAGTGATTTTACTTATGTATTCAGTGATTTTGACTTACATCTTGAATACTATTTGATGGAGAAAGTTCATAACTGGATTATTGGTGCCATGTGACCTAAAGATTGACATAAAAGTATATCTAGGTCAGTGTGACCTATATTTCATGTTTCAATCATTTTGTCTTATAATTTGAAGACTATATATATAAGTTCAATGTGACCCGATGAATGACCTCAGAATATGTGGTTAAGTGATTTTGCCTTATATCTTGAATACAGTTAATTTAGTCTATTTGATGAAGCAATGCCATGCATTGAATATATATTTAAGAATAAAATCTATAATTATACTTTATGTAACCCTTCATGATATTGTGAAAGCATATATAGACAAGGTGCAAAACAGAAGAGCTGTGCTGTCCTGCCACAGCTCTTGTTCTCTGTACTAACCAGCTCATGGGAAAAGGAAACTTACTCATTAGGCAGGCAGCAAAGGCTCAAGCAAGTCTGTGAAAATGTTAGTCTTGTGAGAGCCTTGATTGCTCGCAGGCATATAGAAAAAGCATTGAGGTAGCTTTGTGTGAAAAGTCATGCGTCTATAGCAATTGAAGTCAACCCTCTTTATACCGACATTCGTTGTAACGGCAAAACTCGTAATAACGACAATTTCAATGGAATGGATTCTTAGCTCAAGGCTTAGCCTTCATTCCGAGCGACGTGGGCTTCCCTCGGGTTGGAAATGCCCGAATCAAATCCATAGTCATGAAAGATTCTTGTCATTTAATCCCCCAAGAAAAAATTGTTATAGATGTTAGAATCACCTCACCGAGGTGATTCTACCAAATGTCTATAACATTTGTTTCTTGGGGTTATGATGTGGAAAAGACCTTTTATAACCCTATACTCCTAACTGGGATTCTTTATAACGGCAAATTCATTATAACAGCACAATAATAGAGTTATAACACAGGTCCTCTGTAGTTGCCTTTGCATGGGCAGTTGTAGAAATCAACTGGAGCATAATGGCCTTTTTCTTGTTTGTTTTTGTTTGATTTGAGGTTTAACGTCCCCGTCAACACTGTAAAGGTCATTTTGGAGACGTTGCTTCCAATTTTGTGGGACTTTTACCCGACATTGAGATGAAATGACATCTCAAGCCCTGTCGCCCCATTGAAACCAATAGGGTTTATTAGCATGCATGGTCCGCCTCGCACCGCGGTTCCCGGACAGGCTTAGATCCTCTAAGCGGTTTACCAGTACTAGTGTGCTGGCCAGATTCAGCTCTGCGTGGAAACATCATGCAGCCCATATATTTCTTCAAGCCCCTATGAGCGGGGGCGTACCTTTTTCTTGTGTGTCAGGTTATGAAGAAGGAAATGAATGTGCCAACATCATGCACCGTGTTATTGAGAAAATCACCGATACAGAACATCACGAAAACACGTACGCCTATATAATTTTGACCCCCTTGAACCCCACTTTTGTATAGTAAAACTGGGGTATACCTTATTTTTCTTATTTCTGCTCTAAAATATAGATTGTGAGGCGGTTCTAACGAGTGCCCACAATCTATATTTGGAGCAGAAATAAGAAAAATATCACAATTTTTCAGCATAAAATGTTCATTTTTTCGGCGATAAAAGAGGCAATGTATTTGTATAGGCGTGTTTGAGTAATGGTATGCCACACTCCTCCCCGATTTTCAGCCATTTGTGTTGCATGATTTAAAATTTTACCATGTATTCAGAAGCAGAATGGAAAACTGTAGATCCTGATTCAGCTGGCTTCTGAGAAGCTGATCTGGATCTGTACTGTTTTCAAAAATGGAAATAATTTATTATTGTGGGGGTTAACATTCTCCAATTTATTGTCACACCTGCTTTAGCAGGAAGACATGGACGTGCAAGTTTCCATCTGTCCATTTGTCTGTGCATCTGTCTGTGCATCCGGTTGTCCATCCATCTTTCTGTCAACAGTTTACACTGGGTGTCTTGTCATTGCAACTCCTCCTACAGTTTTATACCAAATATTTTGAAACTTTGCATTTGTTTTCGCTATGGTATAAGGATGTACATGTGGTTTGGACATAATTCTCGGATCAATTTTTGTCACTTTTTCCACATTATATACAGTAGGTACCTCTTGTCAACGCAACTCCTCTTACAGTTTTATACCAATCATTTTGAAACTTTGTATGTGTTTTTGCCTTCGTATGAGGATGTGCATGTGGTTTGGATATAATTCTCCTATCAATTTTTGTCACCTATTCGCATCGTGAACTTAGTTTGCCAAGGTGACCATCTATCTAAGTGCAACATTTATGCTTCATGGAATAAGATGGCTGTCAGTCACCCACATGACATTCGGAAGCTATGTAACATCTTGAAATCAGTTGAGCGATTCAGAGCCATCTTAGCCCTCTTGTTTTTAATCTTTTGATTTATCCTGTACAATGATGCTTCTTTTAACCTGTAGGCTTATTCAGCAGAACACAAATTGTTGATATTTTTCTTTCCCAGAAAACTGGACCTGACATCTCATGCAGGAGACAATTTGCATGAGATGTCAAATCCTGTTTGCTGGGAAAATTAGGAAAATATTTCAAAATGACGGCTGCTGCGAAAAAATACCTAGCATGCAGAGCGTTAAATGAATCTAAACCCTTAAGATGCCAAGCACAAAAGTTGGAGACAACACTCTGATATTTGTACTGTACTATTAATTCAATCAGGGTAAGATTTCCAGGCAATCACCTTGGGTAAATGCTTATTTTTTCCGAAATAGAGTGCAAATACAATTTCACTGCACCCTATATACGAGGGTCCTTCAAAAAGTTTTGTCACTAAAAGGTTTCCGTAATTTTATCATATGTATTTCTGATAACGCTTCATTGAACTTGAATAGCCTTTCAAATAGCTACTAATAACAGTTTATTTCGTGCATATTGCTTTTATAATGACCAAGCTATGTCAAACTGAAATATCGTTGGATGCCCTAAGTTCGTTACCGCCTTAACTCTGTGACGTCATCATTTTCTGTGCTCCTCCACGCTGACCTCGTTCTCATGTGACTAGAAGTTTTCCTGGACAAAGTATTGGATACAAAATGAGTTAACATTTATATTTTATTTTTCTTTTGTAAGAAAGTCATTTTCACTATTCCCAAATTCGTCATCTGGAAAAATACTAATAAAAATAATTTTTCAATCCGATGTGCCACAACGATCTGTTGTATGTTTTGTTTACCATTTCAGGGTTAAGATCACATGACCTGTCAAATAAAATTGGTCCAAGATAAAGAAATTAATCGTTTTGAAATTCTGTTGGTTCTTAGAGTACAGTTTGACGGGTTCAGGAACATGTACACATTTAAACACTTGGTGCATCTCAAGTATTGCACTGATATCTCTGTCATAAGGAGTCACATAGTGTTCCAGTGTCCTCATTGCATAGTTGCCCATATAAGGAATAAATTTGATATCAAATACAAGTTTTGTTTCCAAGTTATGTTTTTTTTTTTTTACTGTCTTTGATGTTGAAAAAGTAAAACTTTCTGTTTTAGCATTTTTTTAAAGTCAAGACTTCATCATACTGATCAGTTTACTGTTTAAACTTTGAACTGGTCATCTATTCAAATATTGAGTATTAATACCAAAAACCTAAGAATTACTTATTGTAGCCTAGCAGAGGAGCACAAATATGGTGACGTCATGGGTTCACTAACTTAGGGCCAGAAAATGTTGCAGAGGCCATGTGTGTGTACATTTGAAACTGTTGTTATTTAATTGTACGGGAAAGGATATATAGGGGAATTGCTTTGTTACTCAGAAATTTAATATGATAAGTTAGTGAGGTGAGTGAATTGATTTGATTTGTGCTGCTTTATATTATTATGTGTAGACAACTTTGGCTTCCTGTAACGAACTTTGGGCACTCCAGGATACATGCAGTCATATACACTGGCCAATTTGCGAGTCACATTGTAAAATGGACAGAAAGACTGAAATTCACGGCTACATTAAACGCTGTGTTAGGCTTGACACAGGTTCAAGTAAGATAGTTGATGAATTATGTGGCATATATGAACCTTTTGCCATTTCAAAGCGCACAGTTTATCAGTGGGTCAAAGCTTTTAAGACTGATGCCCGTTTTGGTAGCCCCAAGACCTCTATCACCAAGGCATCCATCGCTGCTGTAAAGGCAGCCGTCGAAGAAGATGCGCGCTTGAGAAAGATTTGCGCTAGGTGGGTACCCCATTTGCTCACTGAGGAGCAAAAGAAGCAATGCCTTAAATGCGCCCAACAGCCCTTGAAAAAGTACAAAAACTGTGATGCCCCAGTGATTTATAACTTGCTAACAGGTGATGAAACCTCGGTGCAGATGTTTGAGCCAAGAGAAGAGCTGGGCCCAGTTGTTCAAAACTAACGACATTGTTTGCTAAAGTATCGTTGAAACTTTGATCATTAAATATGGCAATTATGCTGAAATTTTTGCTGAAAAAATGTGAGCAGCTTTTGCAGTCGCAAAAGCTGCTCACATTTTTTCAGCAAAAATACTAAAATTTACGATATTGTACTTGCTAGAAGAGTTAACAATATGACCACTAACGAGCTCGTTAAGCATAATGAGGCTTTGAACAACTGGCCCCAGATATCAAACTGGAAGATCAAAGGCGCCCCAGTATTGCCAAGAGAACCATCAGCTCCAAGAAGATGTTGTATGTAATCTTCTTCAATTCTAGTGGACCAGTGGTTGAAGTGGCTTATCCTTCTGGCCATACAGTCACTGGGCGATTCTATAAGAACGCTGTACTAAAGTGAGTCAAGGCATTTTACAATATGAAGTGTCCAAGCAAAGGTTGGTCAGGAGTGCACCTGATCCATGACAATGCCTCCTCTCACAAGTCTGAGGTTGTGAGGTCGTAGTTGGCAGCTGAAAAGGTCAAGGTTGTAAATCATCCTCACTATTCTCCTGACTTGAGCCCATGCGACTTTTTCTTGTTTCCAAGGCTCAAGAAAATGCTTTCTGGAAAGAAATATAATATGTTCTATAAAAGGGTTATCCTTTGGAATCAAGGAATACACCAAAGAACTGAAAAATATGGAATGTACATGTTTTCTGGGCCAGACTAGCTAGTTTCGGCCAATTAGGTCTCATCAGTGACCCTCAGATATTTTCGAAATTCCACAATGGAAACAATGATCCCAAAGGACAAGAAAATATAATCTACACTATGATGTAGGGCAGGGAGACGTATTAGCCCCGCCACACATTCACACACACCTGCTGTAGTGAAGTTAATTATGTTCTATAAAAGGGTTATCCTTTGGAAGCAAGGAATACACCACAGAACTGAAAAATATGGAGTGTACATGTTTTCTGGGCCAGACTAAGTCCAGAAGTGCACATGGCAGCAAGATTTATCAGTGCTTCCAATAGGTACCCAAAGAAGACTACCAAGCAGCTTTCAGGAATTAGATCCAAAGGTTACAAAAATGCACCCCTGTGACAAAACTTTTTGAAGGACCCTCGTATGACAATATAATCCTTCTATCCAATAGCTTAACCCTTTTTGTACCAAATGGAATCTTCCTCCTTATATACAGCAGGAGTCCATTTCAAAATTTAGGGGTGTCAGGTTTTCTTCAAATTTTATTTGGAAAAAGGCTGAACTTTTTGCAAACAGTGTACACCCTGATCAGACGCCGCATTCTGCGGCATCTGATCTGGGCCTGCACTGTTTGCCAGGGTACCCATTTGGGGGTTTCTGGTACTAAATGGGTTAGAGGCAGTCCATTTCCAATTATAGAGGTTTCAGGTTTGCTTTGTTTGTAGCAAAGTATACTCTTGGTGCTGTAGACCCAGAATGGATGCTACATTTTGTGGTGTTTGATTAGGCCCACAATAATGGAAACAAAAATATGGAACACTGGGCATATGTGATAACTAACATATGGAACATATGGAACACTGGGCATATGTGATAACTTCGGGGTTCATTTACTTTGCACGCGACCTACTGCATTCATACTTCAATGAACTGCAGAAAAATAAACTTCATTTCTTAATTGTACTTTGCTTTAGCACCACAAAAACTCTCTTATATAATTTTGACCCCCATGAACCCCACTTTTATATAGTAAAACTGGGGTTTGCAGGGGTAAGCCTTATTTTTTAGCTCACCTGTCACGTAGTGAGGAGGTGAGCTTTTGGGATCACATTTTATTATTAGCTCACCTGAGCACGAAGTGCTCATGGTGAGCTATTGTGATCGGTCATTGTCCGTCGTGCGATGTGTGTTGTGCTGCCTCAACAATTTGCTTTAAATGCTCACTCCTCCTTAACCCTTGAGCCAATTTCAATAAAACTTCATAGGAATATTGCTGAGGTGACCCTCTACAAAAATAGCTAAAATTGTACCGCTCCGCTGAACAAGATGGCCGCCAGAGCTAAAAACAGAAAAATCTTTAAACGACAACTTCTCCTGTACCTTAAGGCCAATTTCATTCAAACTTTATAGGAATGTTGCTTAGGTGACCCTCTACCAAAATAGCTAAAACCTTTCCGCTCCGGTGAACAAAATAGCCACCAGAGCTAAAAACAGAAAAATCTTTAAATGACAACTCCTCCTGTACCCTTTGGCCAATTTTATTCAAACTTCATAGGAATGTTGCTTAGGTGACCCTCTACTAAAATAGCTAAAAAGGTATTGCTCTGTTGACCAAAATGGCCACCATAGCTAAAAATAGAAAAACATCGTAAATTTGCTTCAAACACAAACTCCTCTACCATATTAGCTAAAATGATTCTGCTCCGATGAACAAATGGCCACCAGAGCTAAAAATAGAAAAACATTGTAAATTTGCTTCAAACTTCACAGGAATGTTGCCCAGGTAACTACCTACCAAAATAATTAAAATCATTCCACTCTGATAAACAAGATGGTCACCAGGGCTAAAAATAGAAAAAATCTTCAAAAATCAACTCCTCCTGTATCCTTGGGCCAATTACATTCAAACTTCATAGGAATGTTGCTTAGATGACTCTCTACCAAAATAGCTGAAACGGTCTCGCTCCGATGAACAATATGGCCACCAGAGTTAAAAATAGAAAAACATTGTAAATTTGCTTCAAATGCGAACTCTTCCTAAACCCTTGGGTCAATTTGATTCAAACTTCAAAGGAATGTTGCCTAGGTGACACCCTACCAAAATAGCTAAGATCATTCCACTCTGATCAACAAGATGGCCACCAGAGCTAAAAATAGAATGTACTAGAGACAGTGACATTCAGGTGAGCGAATCAGGGCCCTCTGGGCCCTCTTGTTGTCCGCCGTCCGTCCGTGCATCCATGCATCTTCAAACGACATCTCCTCCTAAACCACTGATAGGATTTCGACCAAAATTCACAGAATTGATCCTTAGGTGGTCCCCTTTCAAAGTCGTTCAAATGGTTCCGGTCTGTTGGACATTTTGGTCACAGGAGCTAAAAATAGATTTTTTTACTGAAAACTTAAACAATCTTCTTCTCTGAAACCACATGGTCCAGGTCTTTGATATTTGGTATGAAGCTTCATCTAGTGGACCTCTACCAAGATTGTTCAAATTATAGCCCTGTGGCCAAAAATGTCCCCGCCCCCGGTGCCTTTGGTTTTACATTAGGCTTATATAGGGAAAGTCTTTAAAAATCTTCTCTGAAACCCCATGGCCCAGGTCTTTGATATTTGGTATGAAGCTACATCTAGTGGACCTCTACCAAGATTGTTCAAATTATAGCCCTTGGGCCAAAAATGCCCCCCGCTCCTTGGCCCTTTGGTTTAACATAAACTTATACAGGGAAAATCTTTAAAAATCTTCTTCTCTGAAACCACAAGGTCCAGGTCCTTGATATTTGATGTAAAGCTTCATCTAGTGGCCCTCTATCAAGATCGTTCAATGTTCAAATTATAGGCCTAGAGCGAAAAATGCCCCCACCTGCGGGCCCTTTGGTTTTACTTTGGCTTATACAGGGAAAATCTTTAAAAATCTTCTTCTCTGAAACCGCATTGCCCAGGTCTTTGATATTTGGTGTGTAGCTTCATCTAGTGGACAGATACCAAGGTTGTTCAAATCATAGCCCTTGGGCCAAAAATGACCACCCCCTCCCCAGGGCCCTTTGGTTTTACATTGACTTATATAGGGAAATTTTAAAAAAATCTTCTACTCTGAACTGCAAGGCCCAGGTCTTTGATATTTGATGTGAAGCTTCATCAAAATTGTTCAAATTATAGCCCTAGGAAAAAGAAGACAAGGCAATGAAAACCTTTGAAAATCTTCTTGTCTGAAAGCAGAAGGCCAAGGTCTTTGAGATTTGGTATGAAGCTTCGTCTTGTGGATTTCTACCAAGATTGTTCAAATTATAGCCCTGGGGCCAAAAATGGCCCGCCTCTTGGACCGCAAGGTTTATATAGACTTATATGAGGAAAACCTTTAAAAATCTTCTTGTCTGAAACCAGAAGGCTCCGGTCTTTGATATTTTGTATGAAGCTTCACCTTTTAGACCACTACCAAGAATATTCAAGTTATAGCCCTGGGCCAATGGCTGTCCCAGGGGCCCCATTTGTTACCTTATGGATCAGGTGAGTGATCCAGGGCCATCATGGCCCTCTTGTCTTATTTCTGCTCTAAAATATAGATTGTGGGTACTTGATAGAACGGCCTCATTGAGGCGGTTCTAATGAGTACCCACAATCTATATTTTGAGCAGAAATAAGAAAAATATCATAATTTTTCCTCTTAAAATTTTCAATTTTTTAGCTATAAAGGTTACAATGTATTTGTATAGGTGTGTATTCCTAATGCATTGAATCAAACCAGAGCAACATACCAGAGAAGTTAATACTTGTCGTGCTGAATAAATTGTTTGTTTTGAGTTTTAAGTCCCCATCAACACTATACGTCATTTCGGAGTCCCTGCTTCCAATTTTGTGGGACTTTTACCCGACATTGAGATGAAATGACTTCTCAAGCCCTGTCGCCCAATGAAACCGATAGGGTTTATAAGCATGGACGATCTGACTAGCACCGCTTTGCCTGGACAGGCTTAGATCCTCTAAGCGGTTTACCACTACTTGTGTGCGGCCGGTTTCAGCTCTGCGTGGAAGCATCATGCAGCCCATCTATTTCTTCAAGCCACGATGGGCGGGGGCTGGACAAATAGTGTAGGTGTTGATCAGATGCAGAAGCCATCTGATCTGGATGATACACAGTTTGCAAAGGTCGTGGTAATCCTGGTCAGCAGGACTGGAAAACAATAAATATAACTATATCAGTGTCTGATAAACATTAATGTAAGAGTAAGTTAATTTTACCACATCTGTTTCTGATCATTAACCAATCAAATTGCGGTAAAAATCCTAAAAATTCGGACACCTTGAGGACTTGCTGTATTTCTCCTAAAATTTTAACAAGTTTGTTTCCCGATCCAGCAAGGAGTCAAAAAAGTGCAGAATGAATGGCAAACAGTTTTGATCATGATCAGGAGCAGTCTGATCTGGGTCTGCACTGTTTGCTTAGGCCTATCTGTGTAAATACTTTGGATCATTATAGTACATGACATTTGTTTGTTTGAATTGAGGATTAATGTCCCCATCAACACTATTTGGGTCATTTTGGAGACCGTGCTTCCAGTTTTGTTGGACTTTACCTGACATTCAGATGAAATGTAGTACTTGATGTAATTCATTTCTTTAATGACAAACTGAAGATGACTTCTCCAGAGGCCGTCTTAATCCAATATGCATTTCAATGACATTTTTTTATATTTTAAAATATTTTTATATAACATTTCTTTGAAGTTTGAGTTTTTAAAAATAATAAATTGTTTAGCTTCTGAGGACAGGCCTTAATGGACTTAAAAGTTGGTAAGAATGCCGGCTCTTAATCATTAGATCTCTCACTGCTGAGGTTCGAATCCACTCTCGGATGATATGATAGAAGCCAGGTTCTGAAAAGGAAGGTCAGATGGTTTTTCTGGGTACTCCAGTTTTTGCCCACTTATGATTAACAGTTGGCTCAAAGGAAGTGAATTAATTTTGACAGGGCCGTAAAACCATAAGCAAAATCAAACCGAAAAAAAGAGTTTGTTTGAGAAAACCATGAAATGTATAAGCCCTGTTCCAGTCTTTCAAGAACATGGAAAACACCAGTTTTTTAATCCCCCGCCGCGAAGCAGAGCGGGGATTATAGGAATGGCCTTCGTCTGTTCGTCCATCCGTCTGTCTGTCTGTCTGTCTGTCGGCCTGTCAATCCATCTGTCTGTCCGTAACACTTTCTTGTCAGCTCCATATCTCCTGAACCCTTTGATATATTTTCATTAAACTTTGGTCAATTATTCGTCTCAGTGAGCTGGTGTGCAGAACCCATAAGGTCAAGGTCACAGTTAAAGGTCACGCGTTTGAAACTTTGAATTTTGTGTCCGTTCCATAGTTCATTTACCCCTGGAATGATTTTCATTAATCTTTTGTGAAATATACCCCACAGTGAGCTGATGTGCAGAACCATGAATAACCATACCAGCATAAGGTCAAGGTCACAGGTGAAGGTCACAAGGTTGAACCTTGATACAAAGTTTGGCGGGGGATTTGGCTGTCCTTCAGACTGCTTTCTTGTTTTTTTTTGCTGTACCTCTCATTAATTCTTTGCTTGCTTGGCATTTTTTTCAGCAGATAACATTTTGAAGTATTTTAAACATTTTTTTTCCAGAAAACAGGATTTAACATTTCATGCAAATTGTCTCCTTTGGAAAAAATCCTGTTTATTGGGAAAACAAGAAAAATAACAACAATTTGTCATCTGCTGAATTAGCTCAGAGAACATGACTGTGCAGAAAGGACACAGGATTCTGATCCACTGTTTTTTTGCAGAATTATGACCCCTTAAAATGACTTAAACATGTAGTACTGTTGGTGTCTCAGTAACTCCTGCAAGGACATTGTTGCCTCCCCCCCCCCCACCCAGGCAGAGCTGAAACCCGACTACACAGTCATGAGTACTGTTAAACCGCTTAGACAGTCTAAGCCTGCCCAGGTAAAGTGGTGTGAGTCGGTCTATCCATGCATATGCACCCTATTGGTTTTATTGTGGGGCAGGGATTGAGATGTCATGTCATCTCAATGTCGGGTAAAAGTTCCACAAAAATGGAAGCAACATCTCCAAAATGACCTATACAGTGTTGAAGGGGATGTTAAACCTCAAATCAGACAAATACTATGTCAAACAAATTTGTCATCTAGTGAGGCATATGGCGGGGGCATTCATCACCTTCAGTGATTGGGAAGTTTTTTCAAACAACCAAGGTGCCGATTTATTTGGAAAATGGCTGAACTTTTTGCAAATAGTGTAGGCCCTGATCAGATGCCACATTCTGTGGCGTCTGATCTGGGCCTACACTGTTTGCGAAGTACCCATTTGGGGTTTCTGGTACAATAAGGGTTAAAACACCTCTGGTTTTTTTCTATATATCTGTTTTTGTGTGTGCCTCCGTGTCACTTTCTACAGGTGACTTGAGACGTCTGCGTTCTTAGATAATTGTGGCCTTTCCTGATTGACCTTTTCTTACAAGCCCTAAACTGGTTACAATGACGATTCAATGGAATGAATCCCAAGCTCAAGATGAGATTTGGCTAGGACATTAGGAAAACACGCCTATACAAATACATTGTCAATTTTATCACTGAAAATATGAGCAGTTAAGATGAAAAATTGATATTTTTCTTATTTCTGCTCAAAATATAGATTTTGGGTATTGTTAGAACCACCTCATCGAGGCGGTTCTAACGAGTACCCACAATCTATATTTTAGAGCAGAAATAAGAAAAATAAGGTTTACCCCTGTAAAACCCAGTTTTACTTGATAAAAGTGGGTTCAAGGGGATCAAAATGATATAGGCATGTTTTCGTGATGTAAAATGGTATCTTCCTCCCCATTTCAAAATTTAGGGTGTCAGGTTGTGCTGTCTTGAAATTTAAGATGGAAAATGGTTGAACTTTTTGCAAACAGTGTGCGCCCAGATCAGACACCACAGAATATCAGGCGCCACAATTTGTGGTGTCTGATCTGGGCCTGCACTGTTTGCCAGGCTACCTGTTTTAGGGTTTCCGGTACAAAATGGGTAAATGAAGTTATTGAAGAATTTCATGTCGGCCCCCGGCCCATCATGGCTTGAAGAAATATATGGGCTGCATGATGCTTCCATGCAGAGCTGAATTCGACCCGCACAGGAATACTGGTAAACCGCTTAGAGGATCTAAGCTTGCCCAGGCAAAGCGAAGCGCACAAGTCCATGCTTATAAACCCTATTGGTTTCATTGGGTAACAGGGCTTGATATGTCAGTTCATCTCAGTGTCGGGTAAAAGTCCCACAAAATTGGAAGCGACGTCTCCAAAATGACCTTTACAGTGCTGACGGGGACGTTAAACCTCAAATCAAACAAACAAACAAACATAATAATGGTGTATAGAATGGCCCATTTTATCTACATGTATTTTATAATACCCGAGTCCAATATAAAGATTCTTTAAAATCGCAGTCTTTATAATTGGGAACAAAACACAATTACATGCTTTAATTGTTCGTATTGAGGTTTTACATCCCTATAAACACCATTTAGGTCATTTGGAGATGTTGCTTCCAATTTGGTAGGACTTTTACCCGATATTGAGATGAAATGACTTTTCAAGCCCTACTGGCAAAGAAACCACAAGGGTTTAAGGAGCAGTCCATCCTGGGCAGGCTTAGAATTTCTAAGTTGTTTACCAGTACTGCAGTTTTGTCAGCTCAGCTCTGAGCAGAAGCATCATGGAGCCCAATCTATTTCTTGTTGCCCGTATGGGTGGGGTATACTGTCGTTATGACCAAAGTCTGTCCCCTGGAGGCAGGTTTTAAACTCCGGAGAGAGGTTTTACCATGAAGGACCTCAAATGATGTTATCTTGTTATTTCTGAATTCTATAAAATATCAGACTGCAATCTGTTAAGTAAATAGTTCAAGAGTGCAATAAATGACAAAATGAGCACTATAAGAGGTTTAAATTGTCTGCATCCTTCCTGCTGTCTGTATTAATCATACAGCTGCAGCTAATCATGCATGCCCATGATCTCTTTTCTTCATCTTTTATTGTAAGTGGTGAATAAAAGTAACGGTTCAGTTTCTTGGGAAAGAGTACCCTATGCACCTTTTGTATTAGCCAGGCAATCAGGCCCTGTATTTAACCCTTATCTTGCTGAATATTCATTTAAGCCACACCCATTTCTGTCTATCAACCAATCAAATTACTTGATGTAATTTATTGCTACAAATTCATAAACTGAATGCCAAACAGTGTAGATCCTGATCAGATGGCTTCTTCAGAAGCCAAACCGGCCCCGATAGCTCAGTTGGTAGAGTGTCCGCTCCGGGGAACGGGAGGTCTGGGGTTCGATCCCGGGCCGCGACATACCAAAGTCGTTAAAAATGGTACTAGCTGCTCCTCGCTTGGCACTCAGGTTTACGGGGAAGAGCTAGGACTGGTCGATCCAGTGTCAGGATAATGTGACTGGGTGTGGTATCATGTAATGTGTCTGGGACATGATACTTCAGTGAGGCAGCACTATAAACGTGAGCATTGAGCTCCCTGTCGCAACCAGACACCGTCGTGATATGACTGAAAAATTGTTGAAAGCGACGTTAAACCCGAATTCACACACACACACACACACATTCTTCAGAAGCCATCTGATCTGGATCTACACTGTTTCGAAAGATAGGGGTTGTCGTGAACAGCATGATAAGAGTTAATTTAAGTCATTCTTATTAACAAGGTACACAACTACAGTAAACCTGTAGAAACATGTATTATTATTTGCCCCTCATCTAAAATACAGGTGTTAAACCAGTGTGTGTGATTTCAGGTTTAACGTCGCTTTCAACAATTTTTCAGTCATATCACGACGGTGTCTGGTTGCGACAGGGAGCTCAATGCTCACTTTTATAGTGCTGCCTCACTGAAGTATCATGTCCCAGACACATTACATGATACCACACCCAGTCACATTATCCTGACACTGGGTTGACCAGTTTCAGCTCTACCCCGTAAATCTGAGTGCCAAGCGAGGAGCAGCTAGTACCATTCTTAACGTCTTTGGTATGTCGCGGCTCGGTGTCATATAATATTTTGACCCGCCTAAAAAGTGACCCGCGGGTCATAATATTATGACCCGCGGGTCAATATATTATTATAATATTTTGACCCCCCCCTATAATATTTTGACCCCCCTCCCTAACTTCACAAAAGTTACATTTAAATGACCAAATATGGTGAGGTAACTGTTAAGCAGTAAAACTATGACAATTGTGGTGGTTTTTCCTGCTGATTTTTACACTTGGGCAGTGTCAGAGGGGTGGGGTGGGAAAGTTCTATGACTATAATATATAAGAAAGGGCAATCATGTTTAAAGGGAAATGGCTAAAAAGCAGCAAAAAAGATAAAAAAATAACAGAAAAAAACCACATGACTAAAATGGTATTGAGAGAACCAGCCTATAATAAAATGACCCACCCTTTTTATCTGTTATTGATATACTGGTATTTGAGTTCATTCAATTAATTAAACTTTTCATTGAATTAGATGGCTTGTAATACACTAGATTCAGTAAGGTTCAGTATGTGGGAGGGGTTGTTACTTAATGACTTGAAATAAGGGGGGGGGGGTCAAATTATTATAGCTATAATAATATGACCCACCCTTTCTATTTGTAATTAGTGTACTGGTATTTGAGTTCACACAGTTAAATTAAAACTTAAATTGCTTTATATGGCTAGAAATAGACTATATTCAGTAAGGTTCAGTATGTGGGAGGGGTTGTTACTTAATGACTTGAAATTGGCGGGTGGGGGGGGGGTCAAATTATTATAGCTATAATAAAATGACCCACCCTTACTATTTGTAATTAGTGTACTGGTATTTGAGTTCACACAGTTAAATTAAAACTTATATTGCTTTATATGGCTAGAAATAGACTATATTCAGTAAGGTTCAGTATGTGGGAGGGGTTGTTACTTAATGACTTGAAATTTGGGGGAGGGTCAAATTATTATAGCTATAATAAAATGACCCACCCTTATTATCTGTTATTGATATAGTGGCATTTGAGATCACTCAATAGATTAATTAGACGGCTTGTAATACACTAGATTCAGTAAGGTTCAGTATGTGGGAGGGGTTGTAACTTAATGACCTAAAATGGGGGGGGGGGTCAAATTATTATAGCTATAATATAATGACCCACCCTTATTATCTGTTATTGATATATTGGTATTTGAGTTCATTCAATTAATTAAACTTTTCATTGAATTAGATGGATTGTAATACACTAGATTCAGTAAGGTTCACTGGTTCAGTATGTTGGAGGGATTGTAACTTAATGACTTTAAATGGGGGGGGGGGTCAAATTATTATAGCTATAATAATATGACCCACCCTTACTATTTGTAATTAGTGTACTGGTATTTGAGTTCACACAGTTAAATTAAAACTTAAATTGCTTTATATGGCTAGAAATAGACTAGATTCAGTGAGGTTCAGTGGTTGGGAGGGGTTGTTACTTAATGACTTGAAATTGAGGGGAGGCTGGTATTTGAGTTCACTAAAAAAAATTAAACTTTTAAAGCTGCTGGCCCACGGCTCAATATCGAAAATATTTTTTTTTTTTAAATCGCCTAAAACAGCTTTTTTTGAGTCCATTTCCTTTGTTGAAAAAGATACTTGGGGGGGGGGGGGGGTCATTTTATTATGGGTATAATATTTTGACCCCCCCCCCTTCTAAGCAGCAACACCCATTTCAAAAGAGAATATTATTCTTCATTATCTTGTTAAATGTGATATAATATGTTGTTTTATCCGTTTTCTTGACATGATATTATTGTCCAGTATTATTTCCAGTACTTCGTAAATTGTACTGGGGGGGGGGGGGGGGGCATTTTATTATAGCTATAATATTTTGACCCCCCCCCCCCCCCCCCCATTTCTTGGCAGCAACACCCATTTCAAAAGAGAATATTATTCTGCATTAATTTTGTCAAATGTGAAATAATCTGTTGATATTATTGTCCAATACTATTATTTTGAGTCCATTTCCTTAGTTGAAAAAAGATATGTATTGGGTGTGTGTGGGGGGGGGGGGGGGGTCATTTTATTATAGCTATAATATTTTGACCCCCCTACCCATGTTGTCAGATCTGCAATAGACTCCTTGCAATACCCATTTCTTATCTTGTCAATACCTATTTATCGATAAAAGTCCACTTCTGATTTATTTTGCTGAAGTTTTAGGGGCGGGTCAAAATATTATAGGGGGGGTCAAAATATTACTGTAATATATTGACCCGCGGGTCAAAATATTACACGGGTCTAAATATTATCTGACACCGGGATCGAACCTGTGACCTCCTGTTCCCCGGAGCGGACACTCTACCAACTGAGCTATTGGGGCCGGTATATTAAATCAAACATTACTTTACAATTATATAAGTGTATGCTTTGCAATGTTTTATGAAACAGCTCTATTTAACAGACTGATACCAGTCTACTTTTGTATATGCCTGTCCAGAAAAATTGCATTTAAGTAAACTGATCAGCTCAATATTCACAGAACCATTAACCCATTTGGTACCAGAAACCCCTAAATGGGTAATTAGCAAACATGCAGAATGTGGCGTCTGATCAGGGCCTACACTGTTTGCAAAAAGTTCAGTCATTTTCCAAATAAAATAAAGCTGGAAGAAAACACAACCTGACACCCCTAAATTTTGAAATGGGCTCCTGCTATATATAAGGAGGAAGATTCCATTTGGTACAAAAAGGGTTAAATTCCAAACAATCATATTGAGGGCTTTGTTGAGTTCTGTGCAAACATTTATAATTCTAGTTGTTATTGGGGTCCAAAGCTGAAACCCCAAAACCCGTAACTGGCAAACAGTGCAGACCCAGATCATACGCCGCAGAATGTGATGTCTGATCTGGGCCTATTGCAAAAAGTACAGCCATTTTCCAAAAATACAACCTGACAACCCTAAATTTTGATTTGTTTGATTCGAGGTTTAACGTCCCTGTCAACACTGTATAGGTCATTTTGGAGACGTTGCTTCCAATTTTGTGGGACTTTTACCCCACATCAAGATGGAATGACATCTCAAGCCCTGCCACCCAATGAAACCAATAGGGTTTATAAGCATGGATGGTCCGACTTGCACTGATTTGCCTGGGCAGGCTTAGCTCTTCTAAGTGGTTTACCAGTACTCTTGTGCAGTCGGTGTCAGCTCTGCGTGGAAGCATCATACAGCCCATCTATTTCGGCAGGCTTAGCTCTTCTAAGTGGTTTACCAGTACTCTTGTGCAGTCGGTGTCAGCTCTGCGTGGAAGCATCATGCAGCCCATCTATTTCTTCAAGCCATGATGGGCGGGGGGCGACAAAATGGGTTAAACAACCTTGTTACTGTTATTGACAGACAGGCTTAAGTCTGAAGGAGCAGTCTGATCAGGATCTACACTGTTTGCCATTCTGTCTGCACCTTATGGACTCCTTGCTGAATTGTGAAACAAATTTGTCAAATTTTTTTTGAGAATTACAGCAAGTTCTTTCGCCCCCACTGATTGGGCTTGTGGAAATAGATTGGGCTGCATGGTTCTTCCAGGCAGAGCTGAATCTGGCCACACACAAGTACTGGTAAATTACTTAGGACTAAGCCTGCCCAGGCAATGCGGTGTGAGTCAGATCATCCAATGCATACATGTATACGCCTTCTGGTTTCATTGGGCTAAGGATGTCATTTCACCTCAACGTGGGGTAAAAGTCCCACAAAATTGGAAGCAAAGTGACCTCTAAATAGTGTTGACAGGGATGTTAAACCCCAATTCTAACAAATACAGCAAGTTCTCAAGGTTTCCGAGTTTTTAGGATTTTTACGGTATATCCAAACAAACATTTGAAAAATTTTCAGTAAAATATATACATATTTGGGATTCACCTTTAACCCTTTTTGTACCAAATGGAATCTTCATCCTTATATATGGCAGGTGCCCATTCCAAAATTTAGAGGTGTTGGGTTGTGTTTTCTACAAAATTTATTTGGAAATGACGACTTTTAACAAACAGTGGAGGCCCTGATCAGACGCTGCGTTCTGCGGCGTCTGATCTGGACCTGCACTGTTTGCCAGGGTACCCCTTTAGGGGTTTCCGGCCTGAAATGGGTTAAACTTATATTCAAAACTGTGTTTTTAAATAAACATAGACATAGAATATTTATTTTCTGTTGAATATGATATAACATAAGCCCAGTGGAGCTTTCACTTAACTCTTATCTTGCTGTTCACGACAACCCCTATCTTTGCAAACAGTGTAGATCGAGATCAGATGGCTTCTGAAGAAGCCATCTGATCAGGATCTACACTGTTTGGCATTCAGTTTAGGAATTTGTGGCAATAAATTACATCAAGCAATTTGATTGGTTGATAGACAGAAATGGGTGTGGCTTAAATGAATATTCAGCAAGATAAGGGTTAAATAACAAAACAATACAGTAAAACTGTGATGGCACCGATGGCTCGTTTACCATGGCTGAGTCAAACCTGTTTTGAGTCCCCAGAGAATTCTACCACATAGGAAGTAGTGTGGGATAATTGAGGAAATTTTTTAATGTTAACTTGCGATGAGGTGATTCTTTTGAGTACACAAAGCATACATTTTTATTATAGAACACCAAGCAAATGTTCCAAAATTAGCCCCGTTATGTTTCCTGGCAGTAACCCTCAGTGGCTCGAACTACCCCTGTCTCGAACAGATTTTCGTGGTCCCAAAGGTGTTCGAGCCATTGAAGTTCGACTATATCCCAGTGCATGCAATAAAAATAAAAATACGTATACTTAGAGACTTAAAAATGCACCACTATATATCATTTAATTTCAGCCAAGATAAACAATTCTGAATAAGATTGAGTGCAAGATTGAGTTTTTTAACCCTTATCTTGCTGTTCACAACAACCCCTATCTTTGCAAACAGTGTAGATCCAGATCAGATGGCTTCTGAAGAAGCCATCTGATCAGGATCTACACTCTTTGGCATTCAGTTTATGAATTTGTAGCAATGAATTACATCAAGTAATTTGATTGGTTGATAGACAGAAATGGGAGTGGCTTAAATGAATAATCAGCAAGATAAGGGTTAAGTCTGCAAATGCTTACACTTGCATGAAAATTTAGGGAAAAATGTATGTTTGTTATTTTTTCACATAAAAATTTAATGAGTTGATATGTATGCTGTATTTTAACTTTATCCTTCTGATAAATTGTGGTGTGGGATTGGGCTGGGGAGCAAACAGCCTAATGGCTCATGCAGTATATTTCTCTAGTAGTAATTTTATCTAGATACCATTCAGCAAATCAGAAATAAGAAGTCACTGACTGGATGTGTAAATTTATAGAAAATGAAGGGAAAGTGGAGTTATAGCACAAGTTTAAACTGCTTACCGTATTCCTCCCATTTAGCGCCCCTGCTCCTATAAGCGCCCCCTCACTGTTTTTCCAAGAACAAAATAATAAGCGCCCCTTCGGAGGAAATAGTATTTCGGCTTACCTAAAGTAAAGATTTCAGCCTTTCAATCATCGCCCTACGTATCATTTAAGGTATTTCTAAACCCCCTGCTATCACAATGTCTGTGTTGACCACTTGGTACTTTACATGTCATGATTCCACCATATTCTAATGGAAATCTACCCCATGTAATGGGTTTTAACTCTCCCTTCTGGTAAGATGTTTGTTTCTAATAAACGCCCCCGCTTTTTCCAATTTTTTAAGCGCCCGGGGCGCGAAATGGGAGGAATACGGTATCTGTTGTGTGGATTGTCACAAAATTTCACTTTATAACCATGAGTGCAATCACTGTAAAGTAAGTAAGACATTGCCTCTACTATACTTGAGCTAGTTTGTGTAAAAAGGGTTCAGCCTAGGCGACAAGGAAAAGTTTTGGTGAGCTTGTGCATAATAATGTGCAGTTTCACCAGAGCCTTTGCATAGGTAAGGCCTTAACCCATTTTGCACCAGAGACACCAAAACCGGTAATTGGCAAACAGTGCAGGCCCAGATCAGACACCGCAGAATGCGGCGTCTGATCAGGGCCTACACTGTTTGCAAAAAGCTTAGCCAATTTTCCAGATACATTCTGAAGAACAGAACCTGACATCCCTAACTTTGTAAATGGACTTGTGTTATATGTAAGGTGGAAGATTCTATTTGGTACAAAAAGCGTTAAAAGAAGCCTATTTAGATGCTTGTCTTGAAGACCATAAATTAGAGATTGCTATGAGCCTCTTTCTCATGTGTGCGGCTCGGTCATTCTCTCAGCAATCCTCCAGGAAAGACTAATGTATTTTCCTGACAAAGCCCTATTTTTTTCACAGTTTCCAGACAATTCTCATTAGAACAAGACTGACAACAACTTTAAATGGAGCGAAATGGAGAAAATAGTGGCATTTTAATGGCAGTAAACGTATAATTGATATTGTCCAGCTACTGTTAAAATCCTAAAAATTCACACACCTTGAGGATGTGCTGTAATTTTGCCTCTTCAAAGTTGGAGGGGCATATTGCTTCTGGAGCATTTGTGTGTGTGTGTGTGTGTGTGTGTGTGTGTGTGTGTGTGTGTGTGTGTGTGTGTGTGTGTGTGTGTGTGTGTGTGTGCATGCATGTATGTGTGCACTTGTGCCCATGCTTCCATTATGCTTTTTGGTGCATAGCATAACTTCTGAACTATGCATGCTTGTGTTTTGAAATTTCACATCTGGATTAATCATGAAAAAATAGCTGACACATATTTTTTCCCATCAGAATTATGCCCATTTTCTGAGTTATGGCCTTTGAAAAAATATGGATGAAATCTTGTCAGCAAAGTTCCTCAAAAAGCCTCTTGAAACCTGGTGAATAGATTGGTATTGATGAATTGATGACCTGATTAACTTTTGAATAAACTCTGAAAAATACTTTATGAGTTATGGCCCTTTGTAACTTTGGGCATTTGTACATTGCATGCTTTTTGATGCATAGCATAACTTTTGGACCATGCGTGGTAGGTTTGTTTTTGTTTGTTTGATTTGAGGTTTAATGTCCCCGTCAACACTGTATAGGTCATCTGTGCATGGTTCATATATGGATTCCACATGAAAAAAAATAATAACTGACATATATATTTTTTTGCCCGTCAGGATTATGTCCCTTTCCTGTGTTACGGCCCTTTGACAAAATATGGATGAAATCTTGTTAGCAAAATATCTCAAAAACTATTAAATCTAGATCCTTGAAACATTGCATGCTTTATGATACATAGCATAACTTCTGAACCGTTCATGCTAGGGTTTTGAAATTTCATATATGGATTAATCATGAAAAAAAAAAACTGACACATGTTTTTCTGTTGTTGTTTTTTCTCATCAGAGTACTTCCCTTTCCTGAGTCATTGCCCTTTGAAAAAAAAAGGGTGAGGGTTTGATCCCGGGCTTCTCCAGGCTTTTGGATGAGTCTTTAAACCAAGGTCCCATCTCCATGTGATCTTAGCTGTTGGTGGGACTTTAAATTCAAACACACTCACACTCACATTTCATGGCATAACTTTAGATCCCTGTATGCTAGGGTTTTGAAATTTCATAAATGGTTTCTCCATGAAAAAATAGCTGACACATATTTTTTTTTCTCATCCAGATAATGCCCCTTTTCCAGAGTTATTGCCCTTTGTAGAAAAATTGGATGAATTCTTAACAACAAAATATCGCAAGAACTTTTGAAACTAGAGCCTTGAAAGTTGATAAATGGATTAGTAGTGATGAGTAGATGATCTGATTCACTAATGAATTCATTCTGAAAAATACTTCAGGAGTTATGGCCCTTTGTAAATTTATGTATTTGTACATTGCATGCTTTGTGATGCATAGCATAACATTAGAACCATGTATTTAAAATTCTGTTTACAAATTAGTTCTGAGTGAGTGAGTGAGTTTTAGTTTTACGTCCCACCAACAGCTAAGGTCATACGGAGACGGGACATCAGTTTAAAGACTCATCCGAAAGTCTGGAGAAGTCCGGGATCGATCCTGCGATCCCTGGTTTACAAGGCGAGTAGCGCAACCACTGCACCACGGAGGCTTCTACAAACTAGTTCTGTATAGGACAAGTTAAAGTTGGGGGCATAGCGTTTCATAAGCACCATCTCTAGCTCTCCTGAAATTTTAGCAAATTTCTTTCACATTATGGTAACACACCCGTGCAACAAAGTGCATTTTTTCACATCTCCAAAATGATAACCGTAAAAATCATAATCAAAGCACTGAGAGTGCTGATGGAGCGTAGCTTTGATAATTTTATTTAGCGTCTGATTGGTATTTTAATTCAGGCTCATATTGATCTAATGAACATAGCTGTGTGAAGCTATTCTGGGCCAGAAGTCGTGTTAAAGCAACAAGACCTATATTGAAATTAACTCACGCTAAGGTGTAGACCCCGCAACAACCATCACGAAAACACGCATGTACAAAATTAATACATTGTCAATTTTTCGGCAAAAACTGGAAATTTTAAGATACAAAACTGTGATATTTTCTTATCTCTGCTCAAAACATTGATTGCGGGGACTTGATTGAACCGCCTTGACGAGGCAGTTTTATCAAGTACCCACAATCAATGTTTTTGAGCAATACAGCAACCATGCAGTTCTACAGTTTACTTGAAGATTTCTGCAGAGCTATAGTTCGTGCAATAACTGCGGCTTGCGCAATTGTTTGGCAGCTTTAAAGTTATTTTATGTAATCAGTTTTTGAAAAATTACCTTGGAGGTTATTTATCTTGCATTAGACATTCGCCTTGGTTACGTCTTGATGATGTTTATCTTCATGTGAAAAATTATCATAATTTTCCCAGCAGTTTATAAGTTATACATCCGTAATCAGTCTTTAAAAATTGCCTCGGTGAGGCTGTTTATAAAGCTATCTGGCATTAGACAATATCATTAGCTTGATCTTGTCAATTTACACCTGCATGCTAAACATTATAAAAATATACCCGTCGGTTTGAAAGTTATACGACCGTTTCAGTGGGTGAATTTTTTATCTTGCCGAGGCTAAAATAAAGAAATTGGGCATTCAGGAATCGGGTTGGTTAGATCTGTACATTATTTGTCTGTATGCTAACAGTTGTCAAAATATTCCAAGTAGATCAGAAGTTACACTTCGAAATAATTTTTCAGTTTTCCGAGGCGACGCCGTTTGTAAAGTAATTTGACATAAGGCAATTTTGCGGGTTATGTATTGTCAATATCAACCTGTATGCCGAAAATGATCAAAGCCGGGTTTGGATGTTATACTCCGTATTCATTTTTTATATTATTTTGCCTCGGCGAGGCCATTCATAAAGTAATATTGCATAAAACAGCCTCATGGGTTAGGTATTGTCAATATCAATCCGAATGCCAAAAATGATCGGAATATTCAGAGCGGTTTGAACATTATACACTGTTAACATGTTTTTAAATATATATATTGCATCGGCGAGGCCATTTATGAAGCGATCTTGCATACGACAGTTTCTTGGGTTAGTTATTGTCAATATCAATCCGTAGGAATATTTGAAGAGGTTTAGACATTATACTCCGTTATTATTATATAAAAATAAATTGCCTCGACGAGGCCATTTATGAAATGATCTGGCATTAATGCAATTTCTTTGGTTAGATATTGTCAATGCAACACAGTGCACAGTCTTTTACCGGAAACCAACAACTGCCCTTCTTGAATCAGCGAAAGGGATAGAATCACCGTGGAAAAGATTTCACGATCAATCTCCTGGAAAGAATGTTGCCGAACCCGGCAGGTATCGAACTTGCGTCTGAGCTGATAATTTGCTTTATTTATGGTCACATGCCTAGGACGCAGACAGGTCGCTTTAAAAAGTAGCATTGTCCCCTCCACACACACACACACACATTAACCCATACTCTGAGTATATGTCTAGCAGCCTTTTTAGGGACAACCATAGCAGACCCAGATCAGACGCTACAACAAGTGGCGTCTCATCTGTGTCTAAACTACAAAATGTACTGCTTACAATATATGCCTTGACGTGCACCTGTCCAAACTCATTCCAACTTATTTTGGTAATACATTATCGACCCACACTACGTACTTTTAACCCATTTTAAACAAATGGAATCCTCAAAACCTTATATCAGTATGGAATGAGTTCATTTTCAAATCAGGGATGTCAGGTTGTGGCTTCCACGAAATATTTGGCAAAAATTGGCTGAACCTTTTTGTAAGTATGCAGTGAAGGTCATAATGAAACTCTGCGTTCTGTGGTATCTGATCTGGGTTTGTCCTGTTTGCAAGTTGCCAGGTTTGGGATATTATGGTACAATGGTACAAGTGGGCTGTAAAACTGGGTTATATGAACTGAACTATAAAAATATTAGACTGCTTCACAGTTCATCTATTAAAAATATTCATCTATTCCGTTTGAAATAGGTGATCTGTGAAACAGTCTATAAGAAGATACCGCATGGCGTAATAATCTACCATGTTAACACGGGGTACTATGTTCTCACTGGTGATTGGGTCATACGCAGTAACAGCGAAAGTAGTGCCGAAATCACTTCTCATTTCACTGGAGCTACGCTGCAACAGCTACCGTAATGATCCGGCTATAAGACGGGGTTTTTTACCGCCAGAATACCCCCTAAATTTTACACCCGTCTTATAACCGAGATCTCGGGCATCCTTGAAATTTTCCGCAAAGAACGGAAGGAAAATCACGTGCGGTAAGTACTTGTGTATACCTGTTGCGTAACTATTGGTCTGTGAAGTGATGACCGGGAGCGTGATTCCAAATAAATAATAATAAACATCGGTAAAAGAAACCAAAAGATCGCGAAGAACAGTTATAATTCAAGCCTAAAGTTTTTCTTTTATCATAATTGGATTAATTCCCATGCGTTTTCAATGGATACATTCCCCGGAAGGTGCCCCGGAACGTAATAAGCACGCGCGAATTTTCATTGGTTTATGATAATGAGTTCATAAATATTAATGAGGCGAAAGTTTCACTCCATTTGGTAGTGCCAGAATGGATTAGTTCCCTGGGACCCCACCAGCTGACGACCCGCGACACGGGGAAACTGGAAACAGCAAACAACAACAACACTCCATTTGCATAAGAAAATAAGTTGATGATGCCTTACGTTTTTTTTTATTATTATTGTTATTATATTTTTCCATAAAAGCCCAATGCAGCAAAATAAATCTCCGGTCTATCTATCTATCTATCTATCTACAGATACTGCGTCGGTCACATTTTGACCATTACCACATGTGTATTATACATTATGGATGCACAGGCTATTCTGTCTCTTCCTATCACTCTTGATTAGCAATGGCCTTTTTTTTTAAATCTATTTAATCTCTTATATAAACACACCAATTATCCAATAACTCCCTGCAGAGTTAATCACCTTATTAAATGTCCGATAATGTTTACACGCGTCAGCAGTTCACCACAGGTGTAAATCTGTCAACCGCATAGGTATTTTACTGCCGTAAATACTAGAATGGTCGGGCGGCGAAATATTTCTTAAGGAAAATTGTCTTGTCAGGAGATTGGGGCCATCGGGTGGAAGACCGGGAGATAGCGGGTTCGAAATCCTGTTATTTCGATAAAAACGGGAGATATCAAATGTATGCCGACGCACATGTATTAAACTGTAGAAAATGCCAGTTATGCGTAGTTGCTTCCCTTAGTTACTGTCAATCATTTTACTTTCCTTTCTTCATTGGTTTATGATAATGAGTTCATGAATATTAATGAGGCGAATGTTGTGACGTTAATAAACTCAAATTTCAGACACAAAAAATAAGTGATTACAAATTCTAGGTAAGAAAATTTATTCAGGGACTTGCTAGGTACCTACAACTATCTGTTTATCATTGAAGTCGGTCTAATATAAATTTTATTTTAGCAAAGTCGTCATTGTCATTAGATTTCGCGACCGCAAAACACCGAGCGAAATTGATCAACCAGTGTCTCACTCTGAAATGGTCGGCACTTTCTACATCCGCGCAACCCTCGTCAGATTGTTAGAATTTATACCCGTCTTATAGCCGAGACTAAGCAAAAATCACCGAAAGAAAAGCCAAAAAATACCCCCCGTCTTATAGCCAAATCGTCTTATAGCCGGATCATTACGGTACGCTCCAAAAATTGGGACACCTTGAGGACTTGCTGTAATTCTCCAAAAATTTTAACAAAATTTGTTACAAGATCCTGCAAGGAGTCCAAACAGGGCAATTAAATGGCTAATAGTGCAGACAATGATTAGTCTGATTTGGGTCTGCATTGTTTGCTTAGGCCTATCTGTCCCAATACTTAGGATCATTACGGTACTTTTCTGATGAAAATCTAAGATATTTTTCATTTTTGTACTGCAAACATAGGTTTGGGTGTTCGTTAGAACCGCCTTATTGAGGTGGTTCTAACGAGTACTCACAACCTATGTCTTGGAAAAGAAATAAGAAAAAAATAATGTATACCCTTGGAAACCCCAGTTTTCTCTATATAAAGTTGGGTTTAGTGGGGTGTTTATTACACAAACTTGTTATCATGATTACAATCCAAGCAAAGAGTCCAAAAAAGTGCCAACAGAATAAAATTATTGTAAACAGTGTAGACTCTGATCAGACTGCTCCTTCTGGGTCTGCACTCATCTGTCCCAATACTGAAGATCATTACGGTAAAGTTGAATTGTCCTGCTATCTTTTCCTTTGCAGGACTGCCCTTCGAAATTTGTCTGTATAAACAATACGGATTCATTTTTATAGTCATGCAAAACCATATTAACTTATATAGTGAATACTTTCTTTAAGAGTGATCTATGGAACAAGACAAAATCATTTTGTGCAAGTGTAACTTCCATTTGTAGTGTGGTCATTCTCTCTATTGTTGGGGTCTGAAGCAGAAATTGTATAAGTTATATGACTGTGTCATATCAAAACAAAAATGTAAAGATCATTTAGAAAAAAACAACCATTTTAGCTACCAGAGCCAAAGGCTCAAGGTTAGCTTATAGGCTAGGCGTTGTCGTTTATCTGGCGTCGTCTGGTTTCGTCAACACTTTTAACCCTTTTTGTACCAAATGAAATCTTCCTCCTTATATACAGCAGGAGTCTATTTCAAAATTGAGGGGTGTCGGGTAAAAAATTGTTTGGAAATTGGCTTAACTTTTTGCAAATAGTGTAGGCCATAATCAGACGCCCCATTCTGCGGAGCCTGTACTGTTTGCAAGGGTACACGTTTTGGGGTTTCCGGTACACAATGGGTTAAACAACATCTCCTCATCAAGACAACAATGTTGGGAGATTGTGCTAGTGTGAAGGTGTCAGATCAGTCTGCACATCAGCACAGTCTGATCAGCACCTTTTTGTTCACTATACCTCTAGTTTCTATATTTACCCCTTAACCTGCCGAGAAAAACAACATCTGAAAATGTCGTCTGATTATGTTGTCTGCTGAATAGTTTTGCAAACTTTTTAAAAATGTATTCTTGAGGAGCAGTCTGATCTGGTTCCACACTGTTTGCAAAAAATTACTTTTCTATGGGAAAATTTTTCACGCTCAAGGGGATGCAATACGACAATTGTCGTGATTGGCATTTTATGGGTTAAGATGCCATGAAAAACTGATGTGAAAGTGTCCCTCTCTGTTTATGCCGTCTTCTTGTAAACTTTACAAACACATTTTTGCATACTAGCAAACAGTGTGGACATGATGAAACTGCTCCAGTTCGATTTGGATCCATACTGTTTGCAGCCCCCTCCCCCCCCCCCCCAATATTGATCAGCCCCCGCCCATGGGGGCTTGAAGAAATAGATTGGTTGCATGATGCTTCCACGCATAGCTTAAACCGACCGCACACGAGTACTGGTAAACAGCTTATAGGATCTAAGCTTGCCCAGGCAAAGGGATGTGAGTCGACCCTTCCACGCTTATAAACCCTATTGGTTTCAGTGGGTGACAGGGCTTGAGATGTCATTTCATCTCAATGTCAGGTCAAAGTCCCACAAAATTGGAAGCAACATCTCCAAAATGACCTATACAGTGTTGAAGGGGACATTAAACCTCAAATCAATCAAACAAACAAAACCAATATTGATAATGTGTAAGCTGGGAGCCAGCAAATAACAAAATGGTGAATTTCTCACCTGGTGACCTGGTGGGAGTTTCATCAATAAACATCGTATGACTAATCTTAAATTGTTCGTACGCACTTTTTAAAGAACTGCGTACGTCAGTTTCATCAAAACACCGCAAAGTGTTTGTACGAACTAAATTTGCGTTTCACTAAAATAAGTCATAATTTTGAATATGCGCTTAAACAGGGCCACTAATTGTCACATGCGTGATCACGTGCCGTCTTGAAATAGCCGTGTAAGGTAGATTACACGTTTTAAAATTATTGTTCCAGTGGACCTAGATGAATATTCAGTTCAAACAACGTTGAAACCACATTGATTCTATGTTATTTCAAACTTGTGTTGTCATTTCATTGTCATAAGATACAGATATCAATTACCATCCCCCTTTACAACTGGCGATTTGGTCTGTTTGTGGACGTCGTGAAGTCAGATTAGCGTTGATTTAAAGTTATAATGAACCTTTCACAAGCACGTTTGTCACTTATTGCTGGCGGGCCTCTTCCATGAGTGCATGTATATTGTTGAGTTCATAATATAATTGAGGAAAAGGGATGACATGTGAGACTTAGCTGAGCATTTTATTCCCTTAATAAATCCAGTAATGCAGGGGCATGAATACAAGATTTAATTTATCGTATGAACTTAAAACACATTTTACGCACGATTTTAACACAAAACATGTACGCAACGTAGTTGTAAGTGTAAGTGTTCGTATTTAACGTATGTCAGTTTTCACCTCCGGTTTGTTGTTGGCAATGGTAAATTAGCAAATATTTATTCGTTGATTTTCGTCTGTCAGGCCGTCGAGCGGATTTTTACTTTCATTGAAAACTAAATTCATTTCATTTGCAACATAGATCCTACAACATGACTGATTTTAAGTTACAAAAATAATCTGGCTTTAAACAAACTTCTATAGCTACATATATGTATACACAATTACACAATCGTACAATTGTCTGCAAAATCATACACACTTACATAGACGAAATGAAAGTACGCAAGACTATGACCTACCCCCCATCCCGACACACATACACACATCTGCCACCGGCATGATGCTATGAATGTTTTCGTACTTACGAGCGTACACACATGTACGTACGTCCTTCCGTATGGGGTGTACGTACGTGATCCTGTCACCTCAGGTTAAGGCATTGTACCAGGAAGAATCTAAACTTTTTGGAGCTCATATTTTCCAGACCATATGATGGAAATGTGATCACAGGTATAGGTCAAAAGGTTAATTCAGCAATACACTGACCCTTACCTATGACCTCTAGGTCAAGGCATCGCCCCCGCCCATTGGGGCTTGAAGAAATATATGGGCTGCACGATGCTTCCACGCAGAGCTGAATCCGGCCCGCACACTAGTACTGGTAAACCGCTTAGAGGATCTAAGCCTGTCCAGGAACCGCGGTGCGAGGCGGACCGTCCATGCTAATAAACCTTATTGGTTTCATCGGGCGACAGGGCTTGAGATGTCATTTCATCTCAATGTCGGGTAAAAGTCCCACAAAATTGAAAGCAACGTCTCCAAAATGACCTTTACAGTGTTGACGGGGACGTTAAACCTCAAATCAAACAAACAAAATAGACTTACGCCTATGTCCTCAAGGACAGTTTTCGAAACGAGAAATGCTGTCTTTATTTTGTTTATTATTATTTTTATTATTATTATTGCAACATGCTTTATTTCCTTGGTGAGTATGGTCTCCGGGCGGAGGCATCTGTGTCTTATTGACAATTCTAGTTTGATGTGTCGATTTTAGGTGCAATCGTTTTAATCAAGTTTAAACGCAGATTGTGGGTAATCATTGCTTCGGTTCTTTTGCTTTTTGTATTGCCGTCAACCGTTGGTACATGTATATAGGTCATTTTGTAGATGCTGCTTCTGATTTTTTTGGGTTTTACCCAACCTTGAGATGAAATGGCAGCTTAAGCCTTAACCACCAAAGAAACCGCTAGGGTTTAAGGAGCGGTCCCACTTGCACCACTTTTCTTGGACAGGACTTTATATTCTAAACGGTAAACCAGTAATCAATCATCAGGAAAACACGCCTGTATAATTTTGAACACCTTGAACCCCACTTTTATATCGTAAAACTAGGGTTTACAGCGGTAAACATTATTTTTCTTATTTCTGCTCTAAAATATAGATTGTGGGTACTCGTGAGGACCGCCTCGATGAGGCGGTTCTAAAGAGTACCCACAATCTATATTTTGAGCAAAATAATAAAAATATCACAATTTTTATCTGAAAATTTTCATTTTTTTCGGCGATATAGGTTACAATTTATTTGTATAGGCATGTTTTCGTAATGTTGGTCAGTTTCAGCTCTGCGCAGAAGCACTATGCATGCCAATCTATTTCTCCAAGCCCCGATGGACGAAAGCGAACGTCGCCTGTTCTGGGTTATACAATGAAATATATATTGTGAGTACTCGTAAGCACAGTCACAATGAGGCGCTTCTAACAAGTACCCTCAATCTCTAATTTTTAAGTAAAAAAACAACAACTAAGAAACCCCCGCCCAACACCTAAAGATTATAACAAAGGGGTCAGTTTGGATGGGTTTTCATTGCGTGGGCTTGTATAAGTAATGGGCGTGATCTGCAAAGGTAACCAAAATGACATGTTGCAACCATCCTTTTAACAACGTTACTCAAGGGATAAGCGTAGGTTTCTTTAACCTATGCCATGCGTCATCTTCTTCAGCTATGGCTGTGATAAGACGAAAATTGCAATGTGCGATGTCTAAATATTCATCTCAGAAATACGACAAAATGTGCGAACATTGCAGATCTTAAGCATTTGATGAAACAGGATTTTTGTCGTAAGAACTTCGTACGATCTTTCTAAGACGAAAATACGTCGCAAATGCTTTGATGAAACTGGCCCCTGAAGACACATTTTTTTGTGACAGGTTTTGTTGCATGACAGGGAACTATCAGATCAAATATTTTCCATTCTGAGTATAAGATTACTGTCTGCAATGCTTTTTTGCATCTTTTTACAAGCCCAAAACCATTTATTTAAAGTTGTTTGTTTCTTATTATTTTATTGAAATATTAGAGAATTTCATGATACTTTTTTAGGAATAGCAGCCATAAAAATGTATGAAAGATCATGAGATTTTACCATCTGAGTTATGACTGTTGATGCTTTTAGTTGGTACTCACCAGAGGAAGCTAATCAGATGTATCAAATGACATGTCCTGTGAAACTACTACAGTCAAACTTGTCATAGTGGCCACCTCTATTTAGCAAGCAGACAGAGAGACGGACGGAAGGATAGACGGAGGTGTTCACAATATCCCCTTACACTTTTTTTTAAAGTGTGGGAATATGAATTTGGTCACATGACCAATATGGCTGCCATGCACATATAAGGTAAAACCCTTCAGAAATCTTCACTGGAACTAATGGGCACATCATCAGGTCACATGACCAAGATGGCTACCATGGTAAAAACCCTTTAACTCTTATCTTGCTGTTCACGACAAACCCTATCTTTGGAAACAGTGTAGATCCAGATCAGATGGCTTTTGAAGAAGCCATCTGATCAGGATCTACACTGTTTGACATTCAGTTTATGAATTTGCAGGAATAAACTACATCAAGTAATCTGATTGGTTCAAAGTCAGAGATGGGTGTGGCTTAAATGAATATTCAGCAAGAGAAGGGTTAAAAATCTTCTCAGAAATGAAATGGCTCCATCAACTCTCAGTGCTCAGGTGAGCGGCTCAGGGCTCAGGACCATTGGTCTTCTGGTTTTCATATTCTGTTGTAGCCTATCACATCAGAACTCATTACGCAAACATGCCTATACAAATACATTGCCACTTTTATCGCCGAAAAAATGAAGATTTTAAGATGAAAAATTGTGTTATTTTTCTGATTTCTGCTCAAAATATAGATTGTGGGCACTCGTTAGAACCGCCTCATCGAGGCGGTTCTAACGAGTACCCACACTCTATATTTTAGAGCAGAAATAAGAAAAATAAGGTATACCCCCTGAAACCCCAGTTTTACTATATAAAAGTGGGGTTCAAGGGGGTCAAAAGTATATAGACATGTTTTTCTGATGGATATCTGTTTTGCAATCAGCTGAATGAAAATTTATCAGTGGCAAAGGTCAAGGTCATTTATTGGCCTATCTCCTCAATGCCCAAGATTCAACAGTACCTTTATCTTTTTCTCCACTAAAACTGCTGGGCTGATTGAAACCAAATTATATGTTGAGCCTGTATGGAATAGGGCAATGAAAGTTTGCTTATGGCATTGGAGTCACATGACCAAGATGGCCGCCAGTAAAAACCCTTTGAAAATCTCCTCAGGAACCAAGTGGACAGTGACCTTGAAACTTGGTATGCAGCATTGGGAACTTGGGTCCTACCAAGTTTGTTCAAGTGATGTCCTTTAGTTGACTTTGATTTATTTTATGTCAAGGTCAAGTCCTCTTTTAGGCATTTGCATGGGAAAAGGAGAAAACAGTGGAATGTTTTTTCGGATTGAATTGTTGCTTATGACATCAGAATAGCAGAAAGTTTATCAATTCCAAAGGTCAAGGCCATTTAAAGGACCTTCGTCCTGGATGTCTCAGCTCCAGTATTTTTATCTTCTTCTCCACTTAAACTGCTGGACTGATTTAACCCTTATCTTGCTGTTCACGACAACCCTTATCTTTGCAAACAGTGTAGATCCAGATCAGATGGCTTCTAAAGAAGCCATCTGATCAGGATCTACACTGTTTGGCATTCAGTTTATGAATTTGTAGCAATAAATTACATCAAGTAATTTGATTGGTTGATTAACAGAAATGGGTGTGGCTTAAATGAATATTCAGCAAGATAAGGGTTAACCC
This sequence comes from Lucinisca nassula, assembly GCA_963580285.1. Classification (NCBI taxonomy): domain Eukaryota; kingdom Metazoa; phylum Mollusca; class Bivalvia; order Lucinida; family Lucinidae; genus Lucinisca; species Lucinisca nassula. The sequence goes on along the minus strand of OY757014.1, from coordinate 12,245,569 downwards.
AAATTATATTTTGAGCCGCTGGGATATGGAGCAATGAAAGAACAATATGGGATTCGAGTCACTTAAGATTCCTCAATACAGTTATTTGGCAACTTTTGAGATTACAAATAAACTTTCCTTACAATAACTATGCATCACATGAATGCTGATATAAAAGTCATTAAATGATAGCCAAAAAAAAAAAAGAAACTAAAAAGCTAATATTTTTATATTTTTAGCTCACCTGTCAGGTAGTGACAAGGTGAGCTTTTGTGATCACATTTTGTCCGTCGTGTGAGCGTGGGTGCGTGCGTTAGTAAACAAGTTCAAATAAGTATATCTCTAATACCCCATGGCCAATCTTCATCAAATTTCATGAGAAGCATCATCAGGTAGGGGGAAAGGCTCCATAAGGTTTTTGGGCTGATCAGATTGGAATTCTGGTTGCCAAGGAAACAAAATGCTTCCGTAGACTTATAATGGGGAAAACGACGTCTCCACTTTTTCTCGGTCATTTCTGTCCGACCTTCATCAAACTTGCAGATAACCAGGAGGGGCTTACAGTGTACATTGAGTTCGAATTTGGGCTGCACGGGACAAACAGCTTTGGAGTTACCTGCCCTTGAGCATAAATATAAGTGAAAAATGGTGTCTCCAGCTTTTCTCAGCTGTTTATGATCTGATCTTTTTGTAACTTTTGGTAAACAAGGACAAGCATAAAATCTCAGAGGAGTTCAAATTTGGTTTGAATCCGACCAGCGGTTTTCCTGTTACCTCCCTTTGAGGGTGAAATATTTTCCCAGAGACTTATAATGGGGAAACGAAGTCTCCACTTTTTCTCAGCCATTTCTGATCCGATCTTCATCAAAATTGCAGATAACCAGGATATATTTGGGATGCATGGGACAAACAGCTTTGGAGTTACCTTGAGCATAATCAATTCGTTGAGCATAAATATAAGTGAAAAATGGTGTCTCCAGCTTTTCTCAGCCGTTTATGATCTGATCTTTTGGTAACTTTTCATAAACGAGAACAAGCTTAAAATCTTGGACGAGTTCGAATTTGGCTTGAATCTGGCAAGCTTTTTTTTCCTTTACATCCCCTTGAGCGTGAAATTTTTTTCCCATAGTGGGGGAAAAGGACGTCTCCACTTTTTCTCCCCCATTTCTGATCCGATCTACATCAAACTTGCAGATAACCAGGAGGGGCTTACAGTCTACGTTGAGTTCAAATTTGGGCTGCAAGGGACAAACAGCTTTTGAGTTACTCGCCCTTGAGCATAAATGTAAGTGAAAAATGGTGTCTCCAGCTTTTCTCAGCTGTTTTTGATTCGATCATTTTGTAACTTTTGGTAAAGAGGACAAGCATAAAATCTTGATCGCGTTTGAAGTAGACTTGAATTTGACCAGTGGTTTTCCAGTTACATCTTCTTGTTATTGATTTGCGGTTAAACATCCCCATCAACACAGTGTAGGTCGTTTTAGAGACACTGCTTCCAGTTTTGTGGGACTTTTACCCAACATTGAGGTGAAATGACATCTAAAGCCCTGCTGCCCAATGATAGCAATTCGTTTAATATGCTTGGATGGTCCAACCTGCACTATTTTTCCTGGTGACCTTTTCAGTGTTGAAGGGGACGTTAAACCTCAAATCAAACAAAACACCTTTTCCTGGACAGGCTTAGAATCTCTAAGCTGTTTACCAGTACTTGTGTGCGGTTGGTTCCAGCTCTGCATGGAAGCACCATGTAACTAAATATATTTCTTCCAGCCCTGATGGGCATTCTAAACATCACTTATGATTTTCTGGTACACAGGTGAGCGATATAGGGCCATTGGGAGTCTTGTTTACATTTTTTGTCCGTTAAATGATAATTATTTCCTTTCAATGACAATGCAAATTATTATTACATAAATGTAGATTAGGGTTGTTTTTAGGGACTGCCAGTGCTCATTTTCAATTGGAATGGCTAAAATGCAGTAAAAATTCACGATTCCAAAAACTGGAATAATAATGATAAAAAAATAATCTGGAACTTTTTTTTATCAATATATGGTGGCTTTAAATGACCATATATTAAAAGTGAAAAATGCCCATTTTTATCTCATTAACGAGTCATTCTTGGTACAACATATCATTACAATATACCCCAGATTTTATTAGATTTTGGTGACCTTGACTTCATTTTCAAAGTCACAGTGACCCAAAAACAGTCATTTTTGGGCCAAAAAATGGTTTGTCTGCACTCTATCTCATTAACCAATTGAGTAATTATAGTCACACTTGACATATCAGTACTTCATACCACAAATTTGATTAGATTTTGGTGACCTTGACCTCATTTTCAAGGTCACAGCAACCCAAAAACAGTAATTTTTAGGCCAAAAATGGCTTATCTGCACTCTGTCTCATTAATCAATTAATTAATTTTCATCAAACTTGGTACAATTTATCATTACATCATACCGCAGATTTGCTTAAATTTTGGTGACCTGAACCCCATTTTCAAGGTCACAGTGACCCCATAATAGTCATTTTGGGCCAAAAATGGCTTTTCTGCAATTTATCTATATAAAACAAATTGATTAATTTTAGTCAAACTTTGTACAATATATCACTACAATATACCACAGATTTGATTAGATTTGATGACCTTGACCTCATTTTCAAGGTCACAGGCCCCCAAACCAGTCAATTTTGGGCCAAAAATGGCTTGTCTGCACCCTAGCTCAGTAACGAATTGATTGATTTCCATCAAGCTTGGTATACCATATCATTACAACATACAGCGGATTTGATTAGATTTTGGGGACCTTGACCTTTTTTTCAAGGTCACAGCGCTCCAAAGACAGTCAATTTAGGGCCAAAAATGGCTTGTCCGCACTCTATCTCATTAACGAATTGATTAATTTTAGTGAAACTCGGTACAATATATCATTACAACATGACGCATATTTGATTGTATTTTGGTGACCTTGACCTTTTTTCAAGGTCAACGGCCCCCAAAAACAGATGATTTTGGGACAAAAGCGGCTTGTCTGCACCATTTCTCATAACAAATTAATTTCATTCAAACTTGGTACAATATATCATTACAACATAATGCAGATTTGATTTTGGTGACCTTGACCTTTTTTCAAGGTCCCAGACCCCCCAAAACAGTCAATTTTGTCCCAAAACGGCGTGTCTGCACTCTAAGGCCAAGGTCTCCCTGAAACCTGTTATTTTGGGGCCAAAAATTGGCTTATCTGTAAGGATTTATGAATGTTGGTTAAAATCGGTACAATATTTAATTACAGTCTACCATATTTGTCTGGTGATCTGAGCTTATTAATGACTGTTTGTTTTTTTAAGGTCACAGGCTTCCATGAAAACTGTCAGTTTTTGGCCAAAAATGGCTTGTTTGCAGCTTACATTTTGGTGGCTTTAACCTAGTTATTAAAGTCAAATGGGTGTTTAAGATATATTTATGGTGGGGGGACATTGTTTTCCTCTGAAAACATAAATTTTATGGTTATACCATTGAAATCTATCAATGGTACTGTAGTTCGGTATGGTTCCGGACGCTCAGTTACAACAAAGTTAGCCAGGAACCAGCTATCAAAGATGGCGTCTTTAGCTGTCAGATCGGACGATTTTCTGGATTTAAATGTGGGTTATCAGCTGGTTTCAATTAAAATGATTTGTTTGACTTCATGGGCCATAGTATTTAACCCTTATCTTGCTGTTCACGACAACCCCTATCTTTGAAAACAGTGTAGATCCAGATCTGAAGAAGCCATCTGATCAGGATCTACACTGTTTGGTATTCAGTTTATGAATTTGTAGCAATAAATTACATCAATTAATTTGATTGTTTGATAGACAGAAATGGGTGTGGCTTAAATGAATATTCAGCAAGATAAGGATTAATGCCATTAATCAGTTCTAAGCACATTTTTGTTGGGAAATATGGTTATTTACTGGAACACTATCACCATAGTGTCAATGGTTGATCTGTGATAAATACTGTCCGCATTTATAACACTATTCGGTTAACTAACACGGGCCATTGGTTGGAGTCTGAGTTCCATGTTATAATGAGGTTGCGGTGTATGTATGTACATTCAACTTTCTGTCACTCTTTATAGTGGTTTAGCATTTCTGTAACACTTGCCTGTCTGTTGTCCTATGTTAACCCTTATCTTGCTGTTCATGACAACCCCTATCTTTGCAAACAGTGTAGATTCAGATCAGATGGCTTCTGAAGAAGCCCTCTGATCAGGATCTACACTGTTTGACATTCAGTTTACGAATTTGTAGCAATAAATTACATCAACTGATTTGATTGGTTGATATAACGAAATGGGTGTGGCTTAGATGAATATTCAGCAAGATAAGGGTTAAAGCATTTAAATGAATATTAGTTGAGTGTAGGGATTCCAAACAGAGAATGAACATTCTCCCTGAGGCACCGGTGTCATTTAACAGATGTCTGGCAATAAGTCTCTAAGTTCTGATATTTTTCTAAATGAAACCCAGTGTCAGGCTTGCTGTTCACAGATTTTTACACTATGAACTCTGCACTCTAAAATTTGAACATGCAGCAGGTACTCGCTAGGGACTGGAGTTTTTGCTCAAGTAATATGTTTGTTAACACATTTACTTTAATATTGAGCTCCATGCCACTTGATTGAGCATGCTACCAAGTAAATGGCCATACATTGTAAATTTTACCACCGAAAAATAAAACTTTTCAGATGAAAAACTGTGATATTTTTCTTATTTCTGCTCAAAACATAGATTGTGGATACTTATAAGAACCGCCTCAGTGAGGCGGTTCTAACGAGTTCCCCACTCTATGTTTTTGAGCAGAAATAATAAAAACTATGTATACCCCTGCAAACCCCAGTTTTATTACCAGTACGTGGTATGTAAAAGTTGGGTTTATGGGGGTCAAAATTATACAGGCGTGATTTTGTGATGCTCTGCACTCTAAAATCTGAACATGGAGCAGATACTGTCTAGGGACTGGAGTTTTTGCTCAAGTAACATGTTTGTTAACACATTTACTTCAATAATGCCACTTAATTGAGCATGCTACCAAGTACATGGCCATATCATCAGCGAACGACCCGGCCTTTTCTCAACCAAATTTACTCTATCTATTTGGACAGACAAGCCTGAGCAAACAGTGTAGACCCTGATGAGAAGCACAGAATGCAGCATCTCATCAGGGTATACGAGATAATAATTTGAGCAAGTTCGACTTCCATGTTCCTTGGCTCAAAGTCAAGGTAATAGTGACTAATTTGAGAAAAACTTTGTCGTCGCACGAGCGCCTACATTTCTTGATGGATTTTAATATAACTGCACAAAAGTGTTGGGTATGGCAATTAATTATTGCGAGCAAGTTGGTCTTTTAGGGTCCTTGGCTGAAGGTAAAGGCCACTGTGTCTATTTTTAGAAAAATTTTGTCAGCGCTGAAGTGCCTTTATTTTTACATGGATTTTAATTTAACTTCCCACTAATGTTGTGTATGTTTATACCTCAGACAAGTTCAACTTTCACCAGTTCAATGTTTGCCCACAACAAGTTGTCATGTTTGAGGGGATTTGTATTTCCTGCGATGCCTTGTTATTCTTTTATTCCTGGTTTTCCTTCTCCCCATAGAAGTCCCTTTTTGTACCAAATGGAATCTTCATCCTTATATATAGCAGGAGTCCATTTCGAAATTTAGGGGTGTCAGGTTGTGTTTTCTTCAAAATTGATTTGGAAAATGACTGAACTTTAAGCAAACATTGGAGGCCCTGATCAGATGCCGCGTTCTGCGGCTTCTGGTCTGGGCCTGCACTGTTTGCCAGGGTACCCGTTTTGGGGTTTCTGGTACTAAATGGGTTAAAAAAATGTCAATGATTTTTAGGAACTATGAAAGCTTGAAGCCTCAAACTTTGTATACTACATCAGTAGTATTGTGGTCAAAAATAAATGGTTAGATTTGGAAATTATTTGGTAGCAATGACCTTTCGTTAATGGGCCTCTACTTAGATATTTCAAGTGGCCATCGTTTGTTGAAATACATCTCTGCCAGTGGGCTGGGCCTTCCTGAGTCCTGGTGAGCGTAGTGGCTCTTGTGAACAAGGATAATCAGCATGATGTCAATTCCACTGAGGTCCGCCATTTTTGGAGGTATAAACAAAGGTATAGGGACAATCGGCATGACGTCACTTCCGCTGAGGTCCGCCATTTTTGGAGGTATAAACAAAGGTATTCTGCTATATGACCCCAAATAAGCACAAGAAATATTCTAAATCAGTCTCAAACCACTCTATATCATTGTTCCATATATTGCCTTTTATTTCTGAGGATTGTCGATAAAAAATCAAACACATTTTGCTTTTAAAACTGTTTAAAAATGATCAAATTTTAGCGATAAAAACCGAAGCTTTCACCTCCAACAAATGAGAAAAATGGCAGGATAACCATTCTTTGTTTCTTTTTACTGAAGATTTTCTTACCGGCGGTGCTTATATGTTAAGCTGCTACATTTAGTAATAAGTCTTTATCCTTCTATATCTCCAGCTGTCTTAGCTGGCCCCTTTCACACCCAAAGCCTCTCATCCAGCCCCCCTTTTGTTCAACCAGTCATTACTTTTCTTTCCTTCTGTTTTTACCCATCATTTTCTCTTTCCCAGACTCCTCTTATTCTCTCTTGACTGACATTTCTGGTTTTAAGGTAACCGGGCGCTATAAGCACATAGGGGCTACCCCTAGACCGTGTCCAGGATTAGTTTTCCCACTTTCTGAAAGGCTTTCGCATGGAGTTGTACACTAATTCCGGTGTACTCCTCTCGCCTCAGTCGCGGTGCAATAAAGGTGAAAGTGGTCTGTAAGTTACCGTGGTTTTTGACATAGTTTCCAAATAGTTGTGGGCTGTCAATCACGGCTATGGAACCTGGTCAATTCCGACCTGCAAATCGTGTTCCATAGCCATTGCCCGTCTGGCCGTGGTAGAGGAGGAAGGCAAGGAGGCTAAGTTTAAGTGCTTCTGGGCTGCGAATCGCGGCAGTGGTCAGCGGAATACGAATCATGCTGATCTGCCAGTGCCCTCCCCTTAGTAAAATAGAAGCACTGTAATTTTGAATTTTGAACGCCAGGTCGAAAGTGGGCATGAAGCAACAGAGAAATCAATGCCAATTTCGGCTGCAAATCGCGATTTCTCTGTTTCGCCCGAGCAAACTAGGTCATGTTGCTCTCTCTTAGGGCCGCGTGATTGGCTTCGGACAGGCTACACATGAAGTAGCCTTGCAATACCCATGGTAAACAGGGTTTTCGGACATGCGGCCCTAAGTTCACGATCTAGGTCCGGTGCTGGGTTAGGAGGGATGCGCCCTCCTAACTATCACTCCATCCGTCATCGCCGTATCTAGGAAAAGTTTGTGGACCTTCCGAGTTCTCTTCTTGTTTAGTGGGGTCTCTTCAGTGCATCTTTCAATGGAGTTGTACAGGTGCTCGTCGAAATACTTTGAGGTGGGTCCTTTGTAGATTATGAAGGCTGGAGTCTCGGCTGTCTTGAATGCGTAAACGGCAAGGTCCACGTTGATGGTTTCAGTTGGTCTTTTTAGTCGATGTAGTTCCAAGATGGTGGAGGGGGAGTCTCTAGTATTTGCCACCCAGGCTCTGCCCAGGTGGTATTTCTCGTGCCAAGGTTGGAGTGGGTTGGGTGGCAGCTTCTCGAAGTCCTTTTCTTCGGAGGTGTAGATTCTTCCTCTTCTGGTGGCTGGGGCTGGGGCAGGTGACGAGCATCGTTGGGCTTTTGGCGGGGGTGGTCTCTCTGTGGGTGATAAGGCGGCGGTAGCTGGCTCTGGCGATGACGGCATCGGTCTCTGGATGATTGGTGCAGCGGGTGTGGGTTCAGCGTTAACTGTTGGCTGGCGCTGGAGGACGATCGTTGCTGTAGTCATAGTCACGGTCTCCTCGGCTGGCGGCGCTGCTTGTCGGATCTGTGGTGCTGTCTTCTTGGTTCTCTGTGGAGCTGGAAGGCTCAAGTCCCAAGTAAGGGTGACAGCCACCCTCTGGGGCTCAAGTGCAGTGTTAACTTGAGGCAAGACTTCAAGAAGGCTACCAGAGGCTCTGGTAGCCGGTATTCCTTCATAGGAAAAGACATCTTGACGTGTTGAATCTGAGAGATCTGTGATAGGATATCTCTCTTACAGACCCAACAAGCTTTTTAACCCTTCTCTTGCTGAATATTCATTTAAGCCACACCCATTTCTGTTTATCAACCAATCAAATTACTTGATGTAATTTATTGCTAAAATTCATAAACTGAATGCCAAACAGTGAAGCAGCAAGATAAGGGTTAATTATGGTTGCTTTTTATTTTGATAGGCCAGTTGTCTGTTGTCTGTCTGCCATTGTCCATAATTTGTTAACATTTGACATCTCCTAAATCACTTAGCCAATTTGTTAAAATTTCTGAAGAGTGAGCCTTGTGTGATACTGACTGAAAGTTGTCCAAAGATTTGGAATCTTGCAGGATTCAGGCAAGAAAATGACTTCTTACCAGAAAATACTAGAGCTATTTTAATTTAATTTGGCAGAAATGTTTCTTTGGTGACCCTCTACCAATATTATTCAAAAGGTGGTGATTCATAGAAAAACATGGCTGCCAGGGAGCAGGGATTATTTTCTCCTATATCTTATCTACATAAAAACCTCTAAACCCACTGGGCCCCTCACTATTTGCTAACAGAATTTTCTGTCAAAAATAGAATAAAAAAAAATAAATAAATAAGCCTGACACCCATCATATAACAAATGGACTTGTCCAACATATAACAATGGAAGAGTCCACAAGTATTCAGTGGGTTAGTACTAGACAAAAGAGTTCAAGGTATACATAAACCAAAACCTCTATATAACACATATTTTTTTTCTTCAACAGATGATGATGATGATTTCGTGTTTAACGACACGTCAACCCTCTTTGTGGGTCATAAGTGTCAATTGTTCTTCAACAGACATTTTGAAATATTTTTCTAATTTTCCCTGAAAAATATCAACAATTTGTCATCTGCTGAATTATCCTAGAGTGTACTAAAAGCCTGGAGGTTAATTAAACAACCTGGTTATATCCAAACAAAAATGTATAGATTTTATAGAAAAATGACCATTTAAAGTCCGGGCATACAAAGTATGTCGGGAGGTATATAGTTTTCTTCTTTCTGTCCGTTCATTGGTTCGTTAGTTTGTTCGTTCTTACTTCGGTCTGTCCCACCGTTCGTCAACCTTTTAAGTCAAAGTTTGGGTTAAACCTTTTTAATTGCTCATATCTCTGTAACCACATATTAGATTCTCTTCATATTTGGGGTCAAGCCCCTGGGTGGGCTGTCCATCAGTTTGTCAACTTTTATGTCAAAGTTCTGTGTTAAACCTTTTTGATTGCGCATATCTCTGTAACCACATGTGATTATCTTCATATTTGGTTCAGGATATCTCTATAGCATTACCTTTCAATTGGAATATCTAAGCTTGCAGGTCAAGCCCCTGGGTGGGCTGTCCGTCCATCCGTTCATCAACATTTACGTCAAAGTTTTGTGTTAAACCTTTTTGATTACTCATATCTCTGTAACCACATGTTAGATTCTCTTAATATTTGGTAAAGGATATCTCTATACCATTACATTTCATACAGAATATCTAAACCCCTGGGTGGGCTGTCCGTCCATTTGTCAACTTTGACGTCAAAGTTTTGTGTTAAAACTTTTTGATTGCTCATATCTGTAACTCTTCATATTTGGTAAAGGATATCTCTTTAGCATTACCTTTCATATGGAATATATAAGCCCCTGGGTCAAGCCCCTGGGTGGGCTGACCGTCCGCTTGTCAACGTTTACGCAAAGTTTTGTATTAAACCTTTTGATTGCTTGTATCTCTGTAACCTCATGTTAGATTCTCTTCATATTTGGTACAGAATATCGCTATAGTATTAACTTTCATATAGAATATCTAAGCTTCTGGGTCAAGCCCCTGGGTGGGGCTAGGGGTTAGTAATTAAGACTTAGGCATTTTGATTTTAAGTTCTGTGTTAACTGTTTTCATTATACTCCTGGCATACAAAGTATATCAAAGGTTATAGTTTTTGTCTTTCCATCTGTTCATTATTAGTTAGTTTGTTCTTTCATTATGCTGTGACCCTTGTCAGATTGTCAGCTTATATATTGCTCCTTGTGATCTTAGAAACTACAGTGACTAGAACTGTTAAATTTTGCATATTTCCTCTTGAAATGCAGACAATAATAAATGCAAGTAATAATAATAAAAAATGTATTGCTTTATTATGTCATTATACAGCTACTTTAATTCAGCAAATGTTCTAGGACAGCCTATTCTATGTTTGTTGTTTCCAGGTAAAATTGTTCCAAATTGCCACAAACTTTGAATTTTTATTATTCAGCAAAGACAAGCAGTTTCATCTTTGGATATGATAAATTATACTATATTTGTTGAAATGCAATAGTTATTCTCAGTGGACTAAATGGAAAGTTCATATGGAAAGGTTCAATGCTACAGACAAATTATCGTTTCCACTAAAAGGGGATGGCACTGGCCGGGGGTATAAGTGCCCCACTGGGCACTTTGTATAGTTTATACATTTTTTTATCCATCTTGAAATAGTTTAGTATCCAAACTGTGTTATTAAGAACATTATTATAATAGCCGGTGACATATACCTCAGAAACCCTCTAGAAATACTTTTTAATTAGCCATCGATTCGAAAGGATAAAAATACCTCTTTATCAAAGAACAATGTTTACTTGTTTAGATTCAGGGTGTTGTTGCATCTTAAAGTGGGGACAAGTTGTCGCAATTAAGGGAGATTACTCAGTACCCAATAAATAGCAATTATCGCAAAAGTCATAACAACAGTAAATCAATTGTACCTTTAGGGTAGAAAAAGTATAAATGTTGTTATAAAATGTTGTTGAAAGGTTGTGAACATATTTTTTATTAGTTTGATAAAGAAATATTGGGAACAATGCACCAAAAAGATACCTTTTTGACAATATAAACTGTATAAAATCCTATTTTTCCCTGTATTAAGAGTCATTATCATGACAAAACAGATTTGAAGGACAGAAACTACATTAAGCATTACAGCTTAATAAAATTTATAAAAATTAAAATCTAATGTCTGATATAAAGAGATATTCATATCAGTTTGGTTATCAGAATCTATAGGGTCGGACAATAGAAGTGGAGGCAATGACCAGGAATCGATACAATTAACCCACAGCTCCCATCAGAGCCACCAAAGGGAAAGAAACACAAACATGAAACAACAGACCCCATTGGAAACATCAATAGCGGAAAGCCAAAAGGACAGTTACTTTCCCTCAAAATGGCCAATAGGCTATCCAAAATAAAATAATATAAGCGACACAAATACCCTAACGGTCAGTGGAAACGAATTGGGGTGGGGGGGGGGGGGCTTAAATCGACTTTACGTGGCCACAATCCTCGCCCTAACTTCCGTTGCACGAATACTTTGTTCAGTCTGCATGAAGGCTTCCCAACTCATCAGTGCAACATCCATGTGAACACAAAAAATCAAACAACCACAGAGATGAAACAACGGTGAGGACTCGACAGCAAGAAACCACTGAAATGACGGAGCAAAAGAAAACAAACAGTTAGACTACGATGGGCACAACCAGAGACAGAGTATCAGGCACCAACCAACGTTACATTGAATTAGATTGCTCTAATTCTCAGTAAGCCTTTACGCTCGAACCGTCATAGAATCTGAGGCCTGACCCATCGGCGTGCCAAGAAGGTAAAACAGAAGTGAAGGCAATGATCACGAATCGATACAATTAACCCACAGCTCCCATCAGAGACACCAATGGGAAAGAAACACAAATATGAAATGACTAGACCCAAATGGAAACACCAAAAGCGGAAAGTCAAAAGGACAATCACTTTCCCACAAACTAGCCAATTGGCTATCGAAAACAAAGAATATAAGTGATACACACACTCAAAGACAAACCACAACAAAAAATAATCCTCGACAGAAGAACCACCTTTGGACGGTCAGTGAAGCGAATTCCACTTGGGGACTTTAATAGATTTTACGTGGTCGCAATCCTCGCCCTTACTTCCGTCGCGATTTAGACAAATAATTTGTTCAGTCCGCATAAAGGCCTCCTCACTCAGTGCAACATCTCTGGGAGCATAAAAATCAAACAACCACAGAGATGAAACAACGGTGAGGACTCGACAGCAAGAATCCACTGAAATGCTGGAGCAAAAGACAACCAGCACATAGGCTCCGATGGGCACGACCAGCGACAGAGCATCAGGCGCCAACCATCATTACATAAAATTAAATTCTCTCTAATTCTCAGTAAGCCACGCTGGAACTGGCATAGAATCTCAGGCCTGACCCAGCGGCGTGCAATTAAAGAGGGAAGCAAAGTTGTCAACCGCGATTGGGTTAACTACCATGCATGCAGTCTGTCGTTTAACATTTATGTTGTACCTATTTTGTATATCGAAGCGGGATTGTACGAAATTGGGTGCTGATGTCATTGCCATTATATATTTTTATCTAGAACGTCTCTAAGTTTTGCATCACTGTTAGTTTGACATTTGATGCTTCTCGTCCAGTTCGTACTTTTGCACCTCTTTTTATTTGGCAAAAGTTTTAACAGACTACCATAGGTGTTGGGAGAGCCGACCATTACTTAATTCTTTGTAGACTTTCATAAATTATGCAGTATATAACTAACACTTAAAGTCAGGCTAGTGATTCTGGGCGGTCTACCACTCGTTATGTTAACGACAAACAATGAGACAGATGCATTATAATACAAAATTTGATTTGCCTTTTAGGTAAAACATTTGCATATAAGAAAATGTTGACCTGAACATCGCACATTCAACCATGTATTGAATCTTAAAAAATGGGAAATCCGATAGAAGAGACAAAAGACAGAAAAAGATGCCCACAATATAGGTCAGAAATATTTGGTTAACATACCAAAATAGACAAGAAGACTAACATACAAAGTACAATATTTGCATGTAGTGTGTCAAGACGACAAACTACATTGGGTACTGACAATAAAATGTGTTTCCTGTCGAGCCGGTGGGTCAGGCCTCAGATTCTATGACGGTTCCAGCGTAAAGGCTTACTGAGATAATCTAATTTTATGTAATATTGGTTGGTGCCTGATGCTCTGTCTCTGGTTGGGCCCATCGGAGTCTAACTGTTGGTTTTCTTTTGCTCCAGCATTTCAGTGGTTTCTTGCTGTCAAGTCCTCACCGTTGTTTCATCTCTGTGGTTGTCTGATTTTTGTGTTCATGGAAATGTTTCACTGACGAGTAAGGAGGCCTTCATGCGGACTGAACAAATTATTTGTCTAAATTGCGACGGAAGTAAGGGCGAGGATTGTGGCCATGTGGGGTCGTTTTGGGCCAACCAGTGGGGTTCGTTTCGCTGGCCGTTCCAGGGCGGTCCTTTGTCGTGGTTTGTTTTTTGCTATGACTTGTCTTTGAGTATGTGTATCGCTTATTATGTCTCCCCCGAAAAAATTTTTTTCGGAGAGACATATTGTTTTTCCCCCGGGCGTCTGTCTGTCCGTCTGTCCGTCTGTCACACATTCGTGTCCGCTCTGTAACTTGAAAACCGTTAGAGCTATCTTCACGAAACTTCGTATAAATATTAATCAGCATTAGATGACGTGCAGTGCGCAAGAACCATAACTCTCGCATTTATACTTTTTGAATTATCTCCCTTGGAAGTTTGTTGGTATGTATATATGTATGGGCAAATCCTGGCCGGTCAATAACTTTCTTATTTTTTGATGGATTTTAAAATTACTCGGCAGAAATATTAACAACCATAAGACGATGTGTGGTGCGCATGAGGCAGGTTTGTACCTCAAAGGTCAAGGTCGTACTTAGAGGTCAAAGGTAAAAAAAGGGGCCTTTTTTTCGTATTTGGTCAATAACTTTCTTATTTTGAGATGGATTTTAAAATTACTTGGCATAATTATTAACAACCATAAGGCGATGTGTGGTGCGCATGAGGCAGGTCGGTTCCTCAAAGGTCAAGGTCATACTTAGAGGTCAAAGGTCAAAAAAGGGGCCTTTTTTTTCGTATTTGGTCAATAACTTTCTAATTTTGAGATGGATTTTAAAATTACTTGGCATAATTATTAACAATCATGAGACGATGTGTGGTGCACATGAGGCAGGTCGGTACCTCAAAGGTCAAGGTCAAACTTAGAGGTCAAAGGTTTTTCGGGTTTTGTCAATAACTTGCCTATTTTTAAATTTGAAGTTACTTGGCAAACATGTTAACTATCATGGGACTATGTGTTGCATGCATGATTCAGTTTGGTACCTAAAATGTCAAGGTCATACATAGAGCTCAAATGTAAAAAAAGGGCCTTTTTTCGTGTTTGGTCAATAACTTTCTTATTTTTAGATGGATTTTGAAATTGCTAGGCAGAAATGTTAACCACCATGAGATGATGTGTTGCACGCATGACCCAGTTTAATACCTGAAAGGTCAAGGTCATACATAGAGGTTAAAGGTAAAAAAAGGGCCTTTTTTGTTTTCTGTCAATAACTTTCTTATTATGCCCCCAACTTTGAAAAAGTTGGAGGGGCATATTGGTTCTGGTTCGTTCGTCCGTTCGTCCGTCAGTTACACTTTTGATGCATAGCATAACTAAAGAACCGTGTATGCTAGGGTTTTGAAATTTCATGTATGGATTCCTCATGGAAAATTAGCTTACGCATATTTTTTTTCTCGTCCGGATTATGCCCCCTTCGAGAGTTATTGCCCTTTGAATTTTTTTTTTAATAAAATCTTGTCAGCAAGATATCTCAAAAACTATTGGAGCTAGAGCCTTGAAAGTTGGTGAATATATTGATGGTGATGAGTAGATGAACTGATAAACTTTTGACAAAATTCCGAAAAATACTTTGTGAGTTATGGCCCTTTGTCATTTTGGTAATTTGTGCCCATTGTAATGTATGCTAAAAGTGATGCATTGCATAACTTTAGAACCGTGTATGCTAGGGTTTTGAAATTTGTCATGGAAAATTAGCTGACGGGTATTTTTTTTCTCGTCCGGAATATGCCCCTTTCAAGAGTTATTGCCCTTTGAATTTTTTTTAATAAAATCTCGTCAGCAAGGTATCTCAAAAACTGTTGGAGCTAGAGCCTTGAAAGTTGGTGAATAGATTGTTGGTGATGAGTAGATGAACTGACTAACTTATGACAAAATTCCGAAAAATACTTAGTGAGTTATGGCCCTTTGTCATTTTGGTAATTTGTGCCCATTGTAATGTATGCTAAAAGTGATGCATAGCATAACTTTAGAACCGTGTATGCTATAGTTTTGAAATTTCATATATGCATTTCTGATGGAAAATAAGCTGACGCGTATTTTTTTTCTCGTCCGGATTATGCCCCTTTCAAGAGTTATTGCCCTTTGAAATTTTTTTAATAAAATCTTGTCAGTAAGATATCTCAAAAACTATTGGAGCTAGAGGCTTGAAAGTTGGTGAATATATTGGTGGTGATGAGAAGATGAACTGATTTACTTTTGACAAAATTCCGAAAAATACTTTGTGAGTTATGGCCCTTTGTCATTTTGGTAGTTTGTGCCCATTGTAATGTATGCTAAAAGTGATGCATAGCATAACTTAAGAACTGTGTATGCTAGGGTTTTGCAATTTCATATATGGATTCCTCATGAAAAATTAGCTGACGGGTATTTTTTTTCTCTTCCGGATTATGCCCCTTTCAAGAGTTATTGCCCTTTGAAATTTTTTTAATAAAATCTTGTCAGCAAAATATCTCAAACACTATTGGAGCTAGACCCTTTAAAGTTGTTGAGTATATTGGTGGTGATGAGTATATGAACTGATTAACTTTTGACAAAATTCCGAAAAATACTTTGCGAGTTATTGCCCTTTGTCATTTTGGTAATTTGTGCCCATTGTAATGAATGCTAATTAAAAGTGATGCATAGCAGAACTTTAGAACTGTGTATGCTATGGTTTTGAAATTTCATGTTTGCATTCCTAATGGAAAATAAGCTGACACGTATTTTTTTTTCTCATCTGGATTATGCCCCTTTCAAGAGTTATTGCCCTTTGAATTTTTTTTAATAAAATCTTGTCAGCAAGATATCTCAAAAACTATTGGAGCTAGAGGCTTGAAAGTTGGACCATGAGTCATGTGCAAGACCAAGGTCCATACCTCCAATGTCAAGGTCATACCTAGAGGTCAAAGGTAAAAAAAAGGACAGTCAATAACTTCCTTATTCTTTGATGGATTATGAAATTACTTGGCAGAAATGTTAACCATCATGAGACACTGTGTTGTAACGCAAAGGTCAAGGCCATACTTAGAGGTCAAAGGTAAAAAAGTGCTTTTTTTGTTTACGGCCAATAACTTTTTTATTTTTCTATGAACATTTTTAAAGTTACTTTGCAGAAATGTTCATCTTCATTATATGATGTGTTGCACACAAGACCCAGCTCAATTCCTCCAATGTCAAGGTTATACTTAGCAGTCAAAAACGGGGGAGACATCTGTGTTTTTGTAGAAAAACAAATTCTAGTATTACTTTGTTTGGGGTAGCCAGTTGGCCGTTTGTGGGAGAGCGACTATCCTTTTCGCTTTCCGTTATTAGTCTTGGGGTCTGGTTGTTTCGTGTTTGTGTTTCTTTCCCTTTGGTGTCTCTGATGGGAGCTGTGGGTTAATTATATTGATTCCTGATCATTGCCTTCACTTCTATTTTTCAGAAACTATCTTGCTTCAGCAGAATACAAAACTTTAAAATAGAACTAATTTTGTTTCAAACTTTAAGTTCAAATGCCAACACCTATTTCCACGTGCACGCCTATAATTGTTTTTTTGTTTTTTTTTCAGTTTGTAGCGTAGTTTTAATGACATAGCCTAGATCTAATCGATACTTTCAATTTTTTTACCGTTACTGTACTTCATTACATCGAGTCCTAGCGCAGTATTTATGACATTGCTAATAAACTCTGTTTATTACCGGGATGTGTTTTCCGTACACCTGTGCCATTTAAACATCAAGTTTCCCCGGCACTGTAATCAGTAAGACTTTTATTCAATTTCTATATGAATTAAACCTTTAAAAACGCAATATTGAATTATGAAATAATGGGGGTATGCTAACTAAATTGCATTTTTTTAAATAATTACTCAACGTATTTGCACCAATTTTCTTCTGTCAATTACAGACATATAGATCCTTTATATGACAGCAAAAAAAATAATTTAAATCCAATGGTTATGACCTCTGAGAAAAACAATTCATATTTTTGTACCATTTTGAGGGTTAATTTTCTGACATTATTTTAAAGAATATGGTTCGGTATTAAATGACTAAAACTGCAGTGAACCCTGGCTCAATGTATTCAAAATTACGGGACATAAACAGATTTTATAGGATATCCTGAAGTTTTGAAAAAAAAAACGTTATGTTTTGAACATTTTTTTACATAATTCGGGTGGTTAGCAAAAGGGTCAGTTTTGAAGACCTTGTCCCCACTTACAAATGCGACAATACCCAGAATGCAAAAGTTTAGACTTTGATCTATCCATTTCAGGTAAGTTTATCCTTTCGAACCACCGACTAATTAAATTTTCGAAAATGAGTTATATGTCCCCGGCTATAATGAGGTTGTGGTGTAATTACTAATTGATAACTTCATTCTTCAGACAGCATCTATACTAAGCAAATTTTGAGCTTAGAATTGTTAAATATATGCTTTTGTAAACCATTAAATTTCAATGAAATTTAGCTGGATCGCATCGCGAAAACACACCCATGCGACATAGAGGATTTTCTCAGATCTCCAAAATGGTTACTTTTCTCATGAAAAACCGAGATATATTTTCCTATTTTCACTGCAAACATAGGTTGTGGGTGCTCGTTAGAACCACTTCTTTGAGGCGGTTCTAAAGAGTACCTACAACCTGTGTCTAAGAAAAATAATTTATACCCTCTTAAACCCCAGTTTTCTCTATATAAAGTGGGGTGTAGAGGGGTCTTCATTTCACAGACTTATTCGCATGATGGATAGCTCAGTCGGATGTGCGTCTGACTGGTAATCAGGAGGATGCAAGTTGGATACCTGCCAGGGTTGGCAACATTCTTTAATGGAGATTGATCATGAAATCGTTTCTGCAGTCATTCTCTCCCTTCCGTTGATTCAAGAAGTGCAGTTGTCAGTTTCTGGTGAAAGAATGTGCACTACTGGTTAACACTTTCATATAAGCCTGCCCAGGAAATGTTTGGTTAGATAAACAGACCAGCTCAATATGACCTAAATAGTTTTGACTTTGCCATTAAACTCCAAACAAACAAATCAACTGTAATGACTCATGAGGTCTCAACTGAAATAACTGTTCTCAATTGCAATTACTCATGTTGTCTCAACTACAGGTGCAACTCATGTGGTCTCAACTGAAACAACGTATGTGGTCACCAGTCAAACACGCATCCAACTGAGCTACCAAGGCTGGCCTGGATAGTGTGTTTCCTTAATAAACTGGTTAAATGACACAGTCAAAGTCCATGTACAAGACCATTTTATTTTAGCTCAATCCCTAGGGTAATTGAAGTACTTACTACTCACAGAGACAGACAACCCACCAGTGCTGTCAGTATTTTGATACTCTTCTGCTGGCCGCCCCCGCCCATAGGGGCTTGAAGAAATATATGGGCTGCATGATGCTTCCACGCAGAGCTGAATCCGGCCCGCACACTAGTACTGGTAAAACCGCTTAGAGAATCTAAGCCTGTCCAGGAACAACGGTGCGAGGTGGACCGTCCATGCTAATAAACTCTATTGGTTTCATTGGGCGACAGGGCTTGAGATGTCATTTCATCTCAATGTCGGGTAAAAGTCCCACAAAATTGGAAGCAACGTCTCCAAAATGACCTTTACAGTGACCTTAAACCTCAAATCAAACAAACAAACTCTTCTGCTGTATTTGTCCTATTTACCATACATGCTCCTTATTAGGATAACACACCCGTGCGACATAGTGCATTTTTCACATCTCCAAAATGGCTACTTTTCCGGTGAAAGTCTGTGATATTTTTGTTATTTTTACTTCAAACATAGGATGCGGGTGCTCGTTAGAACTGCCTCATGAGGCAGTTCTAACGAGTACCCACAACCGATGTCTTGGAGCAGAAAGTGTTATTTTTACTTCAAACATAGGTTGCGGGTGCTCGTTAGAACTGCCTCATGAGGCAGTTCTAACGAGTACCCACAACCGATGTCTTGGAGCAGAAATAAGAAAAATAATGAATACCCCCTTAAACCCCAGTTTCCTCTATATAAAGTGGGGTTTAAGGGGGTGTTCATTTCATGGACTTTTTCACTTGATGTATAAGCACATGCCCAACCTATTTTCGGAAAGAAAATGCACAAGGGCACACTTAACAGTAACCTCGCCACAATTTCATATTGAGTTGACCCAGACAATTATATGTATATATGGTGCACCCCTCTGCTTAAATTCAACTAGACTTGCTGTTTGTCTTGGTATCGAGTGTGCGCTTATTAGGTGGATGTTTCACATGATTTTTTTATACAGTTTTGAAAAAACTAAATGCATGGTGCTGTAAGTAGGTCAGATATGGTATACTGTTAACATTAGACTTCAGTAAGTAAGGGCGAGGATTGTGGTCACGTAAAATCGATTTAAGCCCCCCAGTGGAATTCGTTTCCGCTGACCATTCCAAGGCAGTTCTTCTGTCGCGGTTTATTTTTGTTATGGTTTGTCTTTGGGTGTTTGTGTCGCTTATGTTGTTTTATTTTGGATAGCCTATTCACCATTTTGTGGGAACGTAACTGTCCTTTTGGCTTGCCGCTGTTGGTGTTTCGATAGGGTCTGTTGTTTCGTGTTTGTGTGTCTTTCCCTTTGGTGTATCTGATGGGAGCTGTGGGTTGAGTGTATTGATTCCTGATCATTGCCTCCACTTCTATTTTGTTCAAATGGAATTTGCGTAATCCATTTCAAATTTATGTAGTACAGTTAAATTTCTTGCCATTACAATAACACACTCGTGCGACGTAGTGGATTTTTTTACATTTCCAAAAAGGCTACCTTTCTGACGAAAATCGGTGATATATTTCTTATTTGTACTGAAAACATGAAGTGTGGGTGCTGGCTAGAACCGCCTCATTGAGGCACTTCTAATGAGTACCCACAACCTGTCTTGGAGCAGAAATAAGAAAAATATTGTATACCCCATAAACCCAAGTTTTCTTCATATAAAGTGGGGTGTATGGGAATGTTCATTTTACGAACTTGTTCATGTAATGCAAACAGTGTTGGAGCCTTGTGCGGCATTTGATCTGGACCTGCATTTTTTGCAAGTATTCCAGTAACAAATGGGTTAAAGCCTGCTTTCAATTGCTCTTGTCTGTACTGACATTTGATAGAATGTGTTTAAACAACTGTTTCATTGTATTGAATTTTTAAGCTCAAGATGAGACAGAATAATTGAGATGTTCAAGAATATTGCATTCAATATTCAAGAAACAAATGTTGTGGATATTTGTTAGAATCGCCTCTGTAAGGTGATTCTAACAAAAATCCTAAACATTTGCAAATATTATAAAAATTTGTTAGAATCATCTCTTCTAGCAAAAATCCAAAACTTTTGTTATTTTGAGTAAATAAGTAAAAAAGACCCTGCTATTGTTATAGCTATATAACATGAAATAAGTAAGGGAACTAATTTATTTCATAATAACAAGTGTCCACTTTATTTATAATATTTACAATACTGTATTAGTGCTGTCCATGTTTTGATACTTTACTACTGTATTTGCCCTATTTCTCGCACATACTCCTATAAGCGCACACCCAAGCTATTTTTGGAAAGATAATGCACAAGCGGACACTTTACAGTAACCTCCCCATGATTTCATATCGAGTATTGGTGCATTCTTGACCCAGACAATCAAATGTATATGTGATGCACCCCTCTGCTGAATTCAACTCAATCTGTAATGTATCCTACTGTTTTTTTTGTGCGTGTTTTTAGTATCGAGTGTGCGCTTATCAGGTATTTCACCATGATTTATTTAAACAATTTTAAAAAAAAATAGGGTGAACACGGTAATGTATTCCATCATAACAAGTGTCCTCTGTATTAAGAATATATACAATATACAGTAGAACTTCGATGGCTCGAACACCGATGGCTCGTTTACCATTGATGTGTCGAACCCATTCTTGAGCCCCTAGCGAAATCCTCTACAAAAGAAATAGTGGGGGATAATTAAGGAGATTTTAGTCTTTTATCTTCCAAATGTATGCTGTGTGTACTCATTAGAATCACCTCGATGAGGCGATTCTAATGAGTACACACAGCATACATATTCATTATAGAACACCGAGAAGATGTCAAAAAGTATCCCCTTACGCCTCCTGACAGTAACCTCAGTGGCTCGAACTACCCCTGTCTCGAACAGATTTTCGAGGTCCCAAAGGTGTTCGAGCCATTGAAGTTCAACTGTATAATATTAAGGTGAATGGCTTCACCTGACACTTTTTTCAGTCTTTTTTTTACAAGGGAGACAACTTTTGTTACTTCTTGTTGGCATCCCTGTAATGAATAGGGAATAGAATCTACAAACGTAATGATCCTAAGTATTGGGACAGATAGGCCTAAGCAAACAATGCAGACCCAGATCAGACTGCTCCTGAAGGAGCAGTCTGATAAGGGTCCACACTATTTGGTATTCCGTTGGCTTTTTTTGGACTCCTTGTCAGATTGTGAAACAAATGTGCAAAAATTTTAGAAGAATTACTGCAGATCCTGAAGGTGTCTGATATTTTAGGATTTTACGATACCATTTGCTAGTTATATGAGCAAATCTTTTACTTTCACAGTACGTCTCTAATGTTATGGGAGAAAATATGTATTTTTGAAAGTATTGTTTCCCTTGAATACGGTTATCTCAGATTGCCGCTATTATGATCAATTAAAATTCAGACTATCTCTGCTTTTAAACACACATAAAAAACTTTTCAGCTGTTCTTTATTCATATTTACTTCGCCCAGGGTCCTCTTGTACGAGATCCCCTAGGAACTATTCAAAAGTGGTGACCACTTTTGTACAGTCTCAAAGTCAGTCTTAATCCTTATTTTGCTGAATATTCATTTAAGCCAAACCCATTTTTGTCTATCAACCAATCAGATTACTTGACGTAATTTATTGCTACAAATTCATAAACTGAATGCCAAACAGTGCAGATCCTTATCAGATGGCTTCTTCAGAAGCCATCTGATCTGGATCTACACTGTTTGCAAAGATAGGGGTTGTCGTGAACAGCAAGAGAAGGGTTAATATAGGAGTTCTTCTCAGTTAGAAGTTCCATGATGGCAGTTCAGATTGTTATTATTAACCAACAACTTGGTAGCTTCTGTCTCCTTTCTATTTATAGCTAATTTCTCACTGGCTAGTTTGAGAAGCAGCTTTTTAGTCTCATCTACATTGTCAGTTTTATCTGTATCATAGTTGAATTTCACTGGTATATCTTTAGTGCTGTTATTTAGTTCAATCACTGTTGTGTCTACATCTTCAGCAAGGTTTAGATCCATTTCAGAGCTGTATGTCCTTGCAGACTCCCTCTGGGAATAGTTTCTTGTTAAGCTTATGTCATTCTTCTCAGATCTACACAGATTTAATAATTTATTTATCATACGTTTGTAGCCTTGTTGGACGACAGGCGTGCGTACAGCATATATTAGTGGGTCAAAAAGTGAGTTACACTGCACAAGGATCCAAAGTATATTGTGAATCATTACGAGCATGTTAATAAATTTTAGTAAGTCTTTTGGGTCTTTATGAGTACGTAGTATTATTATGCCACTTATATGATAGATACTGTAAGGAATCCAGCATATCATGAAGGTCCCTACAATAAGAATTGTTGTGATTATGGCTTTCTTGCTGTGCAGATTACAATTTGCCGACTGTCGACGTAAAAGACTTTGAGCGTTAAGCTGTACTTGATATGAACTCAATCTTATTTTATGAAATATATGGCAGTATAGATAAATAAGTATTATGGCCTCCACCAAGACCAGACCGAGTATTGGTAGGGTGGCGTCAAAGTCATCCTGAAGCACTTGTAAGCAAAAGTCTTCACCATCATCAGTGACAAGAAAACTTCCAACTATCACTTCCAGGAATCCTGCAAGAACACTAATAACCCAGATACCAGCAACCATGATATTAGCCCGAGTAGGAGACATTATCAGGTGATAATGAAGTGGTTTCAAAACAGCTACATAGTGGTCTATTCCCATTGCTAGTAAATTTAGTAAGGATGCCAGAAGAGAGAATTCCATAAAACATTTGTTTGCCACTTCTATACAGAACTCGTCTGCATGTAATGGTCCAGTTACGTTGACTAGGATGTGCAGAAATACACTTACAGTGATGCAGATATCAGCCAATGACAGGTTTATTATGAGCTTAGAATGGGTTGTTTGTCTTCCTGGTATATGGGCTGTTGCTGCGACTGTAAGGAGATTTGCTGTCAGTCCAATAAAAGAGAGAACTACAATAACGATGTTTGCTGGGTCACTGAACAGCTTTTCAGCTCTCTCTTTTAAAGTTTCTGGTTTTTGAAAAATGTTCATTGATATATTAGTAGCATTGCTCATTCCATATTCCATGGTTACTGGAATTTCTCTTCTAATTTTCACAATGTCTTTTTAAAGCACCACTTACTACTTAACAAGTTTTTCCCTATTTATGACAAGAAGTTATTTTGCCTGGTTAATCTTACATTATTCAACTGGAGCCAGTTGTTCAAGCTTCATGATGTTGGAAGTTAACATCCTTAAAATTTTTATCATTCAGTATGGCAAATATATTATATTTTTGATGGAAAAAATGAGTTACTCACATTTTTTTCAGCAAAATTTTATTGTATGACATACTGTACTTGTCAGAACAGTTATGACTTTGACCACTAACAAACATTTTAAGGTAACAATTCTTTCAGCAACTGGGCTTGGAATGGTTTTATTTTAGACCAATGTTTTTCAAGATACGCTAATCATTTGTCAACATCTTTCCTTTTCTTGTAGAATTGCTTGTCTCTGTAGTCTAGTTAGTTGGAATATTAAATATTTATTTTTAATGTTCACTGGTGGTAGGAATCCCAAAGCTACTGATATCTCTGACTGAAAATTCACTTTCATATACCGTATTCGCCCTAATTACCGCACCGTGCGCTTAGTTTTTTCAAAATCGTGTCAAAAAATCGTGGTGAAAAATCAACCTATTAAGCGCACACAAATTAAAGTGTGAATTAGAGCTGTCGAATGAATTTGACAGAAATGCAGTTGCTTTGCCTTCACTGTTGAAGAAATAACGGTAAATTTTTATAGATTTCCTGTGAAAACTTCAATGGGAGGTTACTGTAAGGTGTGCGTTTATGCATATTTTTTCAAAAATAGCTTTGGTGTGCGCTTATAGGAGCATGTGCGGTAATTAGGGCGAATACGGTAAGTTTTCTCTATTTTATTCTATTCAGCTACTGGTACATCTCAGATGGAAAACTTACATTCTCTTCAACTGCTTTACTGATTTCACAAATTGAAAATTTATATCATTTGAGTTCTTTTTGTTTAACTCAGCTACTGCTAGCTCCAGGTCCTTCGCAGTTTACTTAGTTTTATCAACATCCAATATCTCAACTGAATATAGGTGTTCATTGACTCAGATTGAAAAATCTAGTCCACATCAGCTACTGATATCCGAGGCAAAATTTTCAGGTCTCTTCTGGAAGTCACTGTTGAACCCAACTTCTGAAATAAAGAGCTCTCGGGGAGTTTTCTCAATTGAACTTATCCAGATCCCTTGGAGTTTACTCTGTGTTGAGCTTGATTTCTTATACCTTATTTTGAAAATTCAGATTTCTTTGAGTTAAATTGGGTCTTCTTTGCCTTCCTCCTCTGTAAAACAAAAGAAAGTTTGTTATCCAATTTTGTACCGGAAACTCCAAAACGGGTAGTTGGCAAACATTGCAGGCCCAGATCAGATGCCGCAGAACGCAAAGTGAATGGGGTTTATAGGGGTAGACATTATTTTCTTTATTTTTGCTCCAAAACACAAAATTTATGTACTACTAGAACCATCTCAATGGGGCAATTCTAAGGAGCACCCAAAATCTGTTTGGACTAGAAATAAGAAAAATATCAAACTTTTTCTTATGAAAAATGTTAGCTTTAGTCCTTATCCTCCTGAACTCAACAAGCCCTATCATTTTTTTTTTTTTTTTTGGTTTTGGTTTTACGGCCCTTTCAAGATTATTTCACTCATATTGAGCCGATCGTTAATTAGAGATGGGCAAAAACCGGAGTACCCGGAGAAAAACCACCTGACCTTCCGTTGCAGAACTTGGCTTCTCACATATGACCTGAGCGAGGCTCGAACCACAGCGGTGAGAGACCTAAAGAGTCAGCGCTCTTAACCACTAGGCCACGGAGGCCCATTTCTATCTTTACAAACAGTGTAGATCCAGATGTTATGGCTTCTAGAAGCAAATATATCATCTGGCAAACAGTAATATCGGATGATCTGATAAGGATATATAGTACCCTGTTTGCCATTCAGATCATGAATTCAAATTAATGCACAATATCAAGTTATCTGATTGGTTGAAAGTCAAACTGGGTGTGGTTAAATGAATTTATTCAGCAGGACAAGGGTTTCATGGGACATTCAGTGTGTCACAGTGGTTTCTTTCCTATTATATTTTTCTTATGTTCACTCCAAACATAGATTGTAGGTGCTCATTAGAATATATAGCCTCAATGAGACAGCTCTAATGAGCACAACCCATTTGTACCAGAAACCCCAAAACAGGTACCATGGCAACAATGCAGGCCAAGATCAGATGCCGCAGAATGCGACACCTGATCAGAGCCTACACTATTTGCAAAAAATTCAGCTATTTTGCCTCACAAAAATTTGAAAGAAAACACAACTTGACTTCCCTAAATTTTGAAATGGACTCCTGCTGTATATAAGGAGGGAGATACCATTTGGTACAAAAAGGGTTAAAGCAAAATTAAAGAAATAATATATACCCTTGTACACTCAGCTCCCTACAGAAAGTTGGGGTTTACAAGGGTTATCATTGCATGGAGTTGTAAATGTGATGTCAATGTGCCTGTCTGTCTGAAATCACACTGTGAAAATTCTGCTATTAAGACCACCTAAAATTAAGACTAATTCTGCGTTAAAAAGCTTATTTTTAAGGGTGCACTTAATTTGTCTTCACGTTTTCTACCCACAGTGTCCTCTGGTCAGGGACCACCTTTGGGACTGTTCAAAAGTGGTCTTAAAGACCACTTTTTGACAGCCCCAAAGGTGGTCTTAATATAGGAATTTTACTGTACTTTAGAAATGGAAATACTGAAATTCAAGTTGATGCCACTGTCACTACAAATGTGTTAAGAAACCTCTATCCTGCTGAATAGATTAGTTTAGCTACACCTATTTCTGACTATCAGCAAATCAAATTAATTTATATATTGTATTCATTCAATTCACAAACAAAATGACAAACAGTTTAGATCTTGATCAGATGACTTCTTCAGAAGCCATCTTACCTGGATTAAGCCTTATCCTGCTGAATAAATTAATTTAGTCACATCCATGTCTGACTATTAGCCATTCAAACTGTATAGATCCCGATCAACTTACATCTTCAGAAGCAATCTTATCTGTATCTACACTGCTTGCGAAGGTGGGGATTGTCATTTTCACCAGTAAAGGTTAAGGTATTACTATGTTATGTTTAAATCAGACCATTTTGGCCGCAACCTCTACCTTTGCCAACAGTGTAGATCCAGATCAGATGGCTTCACTGTCATTCAGTCTGAAAATTCGAATGAATAAATCACAACAAGTAATTTGATTGGTTGAAAGGTAAATGAGTGTGGCTAAATTTATTTATGCAACAGGATAAGGGTAAACTCTATGAGTAAGAGTTGGCATGGTCAGATTTGACAAATATCAACCACATGGGTATGTCCCAAGGTTTTAACCCTTGTCCTGCTGAGCCCAGATATGTCTTTACTTTCAAACAATGCAGATCCAGATCAGATGGCTTCTGAAGAAGCCATCTGATCAGGATCTTCATTGTTTGTCATTCAGTTTATGAATTTGTCGCAATAATATGCATCAAGTAATCTGATTGGTTGATATTCAGTGGTGGGTGTGGCATATTTAAATATTCAGCAGGACAAGGGATAAAATATTTTTTGTGCTCATCTGAACAGCAAATTAATTTTGAATTACTCATGAATTTTTTAAATATAATTTTCATGTTTAGATCAACATGAAATAATAAGTTGCAGGGTCAGTTGTTTAAAAGTAATGACGGCATAAGTTATCATTAAAATTTTGATAATTAAATATGACCAATACTGTAATGTGCATTTGCAAAGCTACTGACATTTTTCCAGCGAAAATACCAGAGAATTGGATATTTTACTCGCTAGAACAGTTAACAACTTAACTACTAGCAAGCTCGTTAAGCTAACGATGCATCAAAAATCTTGCCTCTGGTGGCCAGAAATGGCATCACTGTTAACCATGCTACCATATATGGTACTTACAGCAAGTCAGTATATCCTTTTTTTTTTCCTTCTTATTTCACCCTTACATCAGAGATGCTTCATACGTAAGACTTTTTGCATTATGAAGAACTTTAAGGTCTC
Source organism: Lucinisca nassula (assembly GCA_963580285.1). Classification (NCBI taxonomy): domain Eukaryota; kingdom Metazoa; phylum Mollusca; class Bivalvia; order Lucinida; family Lucinidae; genus Lucinisca; species Lucinisca nassula. The sequence goes on along the minus strand of OY757014.1, from coordinate 12,217,772 downwards.
GTGACTGCTCATATCGCAGGTCATAAATAGTCTGCAGTGCTTGCATTATTATTGGTCTGCCTTTGACAGAATTTTCATCAATCTCACAGAAACAAAAATATTTCAGTTAGCGGTAGCTAAACTGTCAAACACACCAATCGAAGACAGTAAGTCCTGTATTAATGGTGCTAAAAGTGGCATTTTAACCCTTATCTTGCTGTTAACGACAACCCCTATCTTTGGAAACAGTGTAGATCCAGATCAGATGGCTTCTGAAGAAGCCATCTGATCAGGATCTACACTGTTTGACATTAACTTTATGAATTTATAGGAATAAACTAAATAAGGTAATTTGATTGGTTAAAAGTCAGAAATGGGTGTGGCTAAACTGAATATTCAGCAAGAGAAGGGTTAAGCCATGAGAGTTTACTTCTGGTTAACAAGCCTGTGTAATAAATAATAGTTTGTCTGTCATTACTGACAATGACCAGTCTTAACTCAGTGTATGCTAGTGGACTCTTCCATTGCTATTTGTTGGACAAGTCCATTTGTCATATAAGGGGTGTCAGACCAATTTTTTTCATTTTTATTCTATTTTTTTTATGGAAAATTCTGTTAGCAAATAGTGTAGGCCCTGATCAGACTCTGATCTGGGCCTGCACTGTTTGCCAAGGTACGCCTTTAAGGGTTTCCCCGCATACAATGGGTTAATCATATTTGAGAAGTGTCTCTGTTTGTGTGTTTGAACACCTGTAAACCCCACAGTATATAGAGAAAAATGGGATGTACAGGAGTATGAATAACATAATGATAGCAAGCCTGTGCAATGAACACCCATTTAAACCCCACTTAATGTAGAGAAAACAGGTTTGTGGGGTATACAATATTTTTCTTATTTCTGCTCCAAGACATAGGTAGGTTGTGGGTATAGTAGTCACAGATAAGATTGACTAGGCGGAGCTATCATTTGTACCTGCGTTAAGAATATTCCATTAACAAAAAGGTAAACCAAGTCACCCAATTGTGTGAATTCAACTGTAACACAAGCATAGCTGTGGCGTATATAACCATTTCGATCGCTTGAGGCAAGCGTGCGAAAGGCAATCTACGAAATCTTATGTTGGACTCGGCGAATCTGACATATATTGACAACACCTGAATAGCTCCCCCTAGTCAATCTTAACTGCGACTACTATACTTGTAAGAACTACCTCAATGAGGCGGTTCTAATGAGTACCCACAACCTATGTTTGGAGTATTAATAAGAAAAATCAGCAGTTTGAGACAAGAGGTCAAGTGTACATACATTTAGTTTTTGCTGTTTGATTTGAGTTTTAATGTCCCCAACACTATTTAGGTCATTTTGGAGACGTTGCTTCCAATTTTGTGGGACTTTTACCTGACCTTGAGATGAAATGAAATCTCAATCCCTGCCACTAAATGAAACCAATAGGACTTTTATGCATGGACAGTCCGACTCTCGCCACTTTGCCTGGGCAGGCTTAGACCTTCTAAGCGGTTTACCAGTGCTCATGTGCGGTCAGTTTCAGCTCTGCGGGGAAGCATCATGCAGCCCAATCTGTTTCTCCAAGCCCCAATGGAGGGGGGCCTACTTACATTAACCCTTGTCCTGCTGAATATTTAAATATGCCACACCCACCACTGAATATAAACCAATCAGATTACTTGATGCAAATTATTGCGACAAATTCATAAACTGAATGACAAACAATGAAGATCCTGATCAGATGGCTTCTTCAGAAGCCATCTGATCTGGATCTGCATTGTTTGAAAGTAAAGACATATCCGGGCTCAGCAGGACAAGGGTTAATTAAGTCAGCATATCTTTGTTGTTGTTTTTTTGTTTTCATTTTATGATCAGTAATGAGTCAGCAGTCTGATCAGCGTTGAGCCTTCTATAGCCTCTGAACTATTCATAGGGCAACAAGAGAATGCTCTAACCAGGCTGACCTGATCGGCCGGCTGAACTGAGTCTTGGACCATAGCACGGGTCTTATTGTAGGTTTAGTCATGCGCCGGCTCAAATGACTTACACGTGAGATGTTGGAATGTGCCCACTCACGTGGCATCATAATGTGAATGGCCAGAATTTCCTGCATTGTTTTTCAATCTCAAGGTCTGTATTTGACAGAATTTTCATAAATGCCATATGATTAATGATTATGAGACAAAAAGATCCAGGTTGTTCCAAATACGTATATAGCCCTGAAAGTGGCAGCTATAAGAGAATGAAGCAAGCGCTTGATTTTGTTTGAGAAGCGCTTGGCAAACATTGATGATTTTCAATCTCGTCCATATGCTTAACAAGTATATGATATATTACATTAACCCATATCATGTGGGAAACCTGAATATGGTCATTTTTATGCCCCCAGAATCAAAGATTTGGGGCATATAGTTTTTGGTCTGTTTATCTGTCTGTCCACAAAAACCTTAACATTGGGCATAACTTTTGAATGGTAATTTATAGGGCTTTCATATTGCACATGTGCATTCCTTGTCACAACATTTTTCCAGCGGTTCCATAATTTATGACTTTGTGACCATGACCTTGACATTTGACCAACTTTTTTCAAACTTAAACATTGGCCGTAACTTTAAATTAGTAAGTGTTATAATAGGGCTTTCTTATTTCACATGTGCATTCCCTGTCTCAAGACCATTCCAGTGGTACCATAATTTTTGACCTCGTGACATTGACCTTGACATTTGACCTACATTTTTAAAACTTTAACATTAGGCATAACTTTCAATTGGTAAGTATTAGGGTCATACATATGTTGCATGTGCATTCTGTGTCACAAGATCTTTCTAGAGGTATCATAATTTTTTACCTTCTGACCTTGACATTTGACCTCCTTTTTAAAAACTTTGACATTGGCTATAATCTTTGATTGGTTAGTGACAGGACTTTCATATTTCACATGTGCTAACCCTGTCACAAGTCCTTTCTGGTGGTACCATAACTTTTGATCTCATGACCTTGACCTTTTACCTACTTTCTTACCTTAACATTGGCCATACTTTCTATTGGTTAGTGATAGGGCTTTCATATTCCACATGTGCATTCCATGTCACAAGACCTTTCCAGTGGTGCCATAATTTCTGACCTTGTGACCTTGACATTTGACCTACATTTTAAAACTTTATTTTCAGCCATCTTTCTGTTGGTAAGTGATAGGGCTTTCATATTTCACATATTTGTCATGGGAGCTTTGCATTCTGTGTCACAAGAGCTTTCTGGTGAAACCATAATTTTTGACCTTGTGAACTTGACCTTGACATTTGACCTACTTTTTAAAGACTTTAACATTGGCCATAGCTTTTAATTGCATTCCTTGTGTCCAGACCTTTCCATTGGTGCCATAATTTTTGACCTTGTGACCTTGACATTTGATCTACTTTTTAAAAACTGCAACATTGGCCATAACTTTTGATTGGTAAGTGATTGGGCTTTCTTATTTCACATGAGCATGATGTACCTTACCAGTGGTACCATACTTTTTGACCTCCTGACCTTGACCTACTTTTCAAAAACTTGAACATCAGCTATATTGATGGCAAAAAAAATTGTCAATTATATTGCTGGTGAAAGAAATTGTTAGTGATATTGCTGGCGAAAGAAATTGTAAGTTATATTGCTGGCGAAAGAAATTGTCAGTTATGTTGCTGGTGTTGTCAGCTATATTGCTGGCAAAAGAAATTGTTAGTTATATTGGTATTGAAAGTAATTGTCAGTTATATTGCTGGCAAAAGAAATAGTTATATTGCTGGCAAAAATATGAACTGTTTATTGAACTGTTATAGCTACAGTCGAACTTCAATGGCTCGAACACCTTTGGGACTTCGAAAATCTGTTCGAGACAGGGGTAGTTCGTGCCACTGAGGTTACTGTCAGGAGGCATAACGAGATACTTTTAGACATCTTTTCGGTTTTCTATAATAAACATGTATGCTGTGTGTACTCATTAGAATCGCCTCATCGAGGCGATTCTAATGAGTAGACACAGCATACATTTGCAAGATAAAAGACTAAAATCTCCTTAATTATCTCCCACTATTTCTTATGTAGAGGATTTCGCTATGGGCTCAAGAATGGGTTCGACTCATCCATGGTAAACGAGCCATCGTTGTTCGTGCCATCGAAGTTCTACAGTAATAGAACACTTCCATAGACATCTCATTACGATAACATACCCGTGAGATTTAGTGTATTCTTTTGGGTTGTTTTCAGATGAAAATTCTTGATATTTTTCTTGTTTTTATTGTTGATGCTGGTTTATTCATGTCCCTGGGATGTGAAAGAGCCAGCATAAAGTTGAACACAGTAGGTGGGAATAGATGCTTTTTCAAGAAGAAATTTAAAAAAAAAAACACAATTGGACTGCTCAAGAGCAGATTAAAGACAGAGCATTTAGCCTCAGCTATAATGCATTGTGCCTAAATCTGACTGGCTGTACATATTATTTTTCTGAGGTCTGGGCACACTGTCTGGAATAATTCCTACTGTTTGTTTTATTGCTTTAAATTACTGAGAAACAAAATTTAATGGTAGCTATCAACTGCTAGTACCGTAATCATTCTACGAGACATTGTTAGGCACATGGACTTTAGCATTGAAGAGTTTCTATGCTTAGTAACTGAGTCGATCTATGAACAGTCAACGCAAAAAAGGAGGGACAGAAGGCTTATAACGTTATATTTTGTTTTTTTTGGGGGGGGGGGGGATTATGATTAATTCTCTCAGCAATGGAAGCGACTTTTCGTCTTTACAACCATAGTGGAGACACAATCAGGGATAAATAAATTGTGCTTTGACTGCGATTCGAACCCATGCACAGATGCCGCGACGTCACCTAGCACTGCAGTGGCCGACGTCCTTAACCACTGACTGCACCACAGAGGCATCCCCAAAAAAGGATGCTCATATAGCGCATATAAGGCACTGCAGTACACTCTGTATATAGGGGTTTATTTGTTACTATTTTATTTTGTTTTTTTCCGGGATTATGATTATGGAAGCGACTTTTCGTCTTTACAACAATAGCGGAGACACAATTAGGCATAAATAAATTGTGCTTTGACTGCGATTGGAACCCACGCACAGATGCGACGACATCGCCTAGCACTGCAGTGGCTGATGTCCTTAACCACTGCGCCATAGAGGCATCCCCAAAAAAGGATGCTCATATAGCGCATATAAGGCACTGCAGTACACTTTATATAGGGGTTTATTTGTTACTATTTTATTTTGTTTTTTTCCGGGATTATGATTAATCATGCCCCCAACTTCGAAGAAGCTGGTGAGGCATATTGTTCTGTTTTGTTCGTCTGTCTGTCTGTCTGTCTGTCCGTTATGCTTTCACCCTGTAGAAAACACAAGAATGGTTTGAGCTAGGTCCTCGAAATTTCATATATGGAATGTGCATGAAAAATAAGCGGACACGTGTTTTTTGTTTTTTTCGTCGGACTTGTCTTTGCAGAGTTACGCCCCTTTTTGGACTTATGCATTGTGCCTATGGGGAAACCTTGTGAGCAAGATATCTGGAGAACCACTTGATATTTAGTAAACAGTTTGGGTCTTAGGAGTTGATGACCTGGTTTACTTTTGACGAAATTCCGAAAATATTTAACAGAGTAACGCACCTTTTCGGTCTTATGCATTGCTGCTATGGGGAAACCTTGTGAATTAAATATCTAAAGAACCGCTTGAGCTAGGCTTATGATATTTAGTAGAGAGTTTGGGTCTAATGTGTAGATGACCTGAATAACTTTTGATGAAATTCCGAAAATATTTAATGGAGTAACGGCCCTTTTCGGACTTATGCATTGTGGCAATGGGGAAACCTTGTGGGCAAAATATCTGGAGAACTGCTTCTGCTAGGCTCATGATATTTAGTAGACAGTTTGGGTCTAAGGTATAGATGACCTGATTAACTTTTAATGAAATTCCGAAAATATTTAATGGAGTTACGCTCTTTTTCGGACTTACGCATTGTGGCTACGGGGAAACCTTGTGAGCAAAATATCTGGAGAACCGCTTGAACTAGGCTCATGATATTTAGTAGAATATTTGGGTCTAAGGTGTAGATGACCTGATTAACTTTTGACGAAATTCCGAAAACATTTAATGGAGTTATGCCCCTTTTTTGACTTATGCATTGTGGCTATACGGAAACCTTGTGAACAAAATATCTGGAGAACCGCTTGAGCTAGGCTCATCATATTTGGTATACAGTTTGGTCTAATGCGTTGATGACCTGATTAACTTTTGACGAAATTCTGAAAATATTTAATGGAGTTATGCCCCTTTTTGGACTTATACATTTTGGTTATAGGGAAACCTTGAGAACAAAATAACTGGAAAAATCCACTTTAGCTAGGCTCATGATATTTGGCAGTCTCTTTGCTACAAAGGCATAGATGACCTGAATTGTTTAAACTCTGTTAATATTTGACAGGTTTATTTTTAATGCAAATGATCATGAGGTACTGTTTACTGTCCCATTTAGGGACAAGCACATGTTTCTCTCACAGTACTACACCATTTTTCAAAGGGAGACAACTTTTGGGACTTCCTGCTCGCTTTTCTATAAAGACAGCCCCGCTGAAAAAGGGGTCTACTCTTAAAGGAAAGAATTTGCTCCTCAGGAGCAAATTCTTTCCTTTAAGAGTTGAACCCATTTGACATGGGAGACAAAACTATTTTTGCAGGAGTTGCTTCCCCTGAAGGTGTTCCCATTCCCCTTAAACCACTAGAGATTGGAAATCCTTCAGCCCCTTCACTGCTGAAGGTGTAGAGGATAGTGTAGCTAATTTTACTGCTCAGACTGAGAGCTAGGGACTAAATCCCCATGTAACCGGTCCTGGTAAACATGTCACCAAAACCACCTTGTCCACTTAATGTATAGTTAGATAATCCGACTACTGCAAGATGGTCAGTAAAGTGTTGTCTGGGTTATTCAACTTCCTCCCTCACCCAACCCCCCCCCCCCCCCCCCCCTCCCAAAAAAAAAAATAAAAATAAAAACCTGAACCCATTTTAAACTGGTGAACTTTTCTATTTTTATATACCGGGTATGTTGGACAAGTCTTCCAATTTTGTGGGACTTTTACCCAACATTGAGGAGATGAAATGACATCTGAAGCCCTGCCATCCAATTAAACCAATAAAGTTTATATGCATGGACAGTCCAACTCACCTACTTTTCCTGGACATGCTTAGAACCTCTAAGCGGTTTACCAGTACTCGTCTGCGGTCAGTTTCAGCTCTGCGTGGAAGCTTCATCGAGCAGCCCAATCTATTTCTTCAAGCCCCAATGGGCAGGGGCCACTCAATATGTCTCATGAAATGGGTGTATGGTCTATTTTGCATTTTTATTCTGACAGAATATCATGTTAGCAAACAGTGTAGCTCTTAATCAGGCAGCCCATTGTGCAGTGTCTAATCTGGGCCTGCATTCACCATATTGGCATTATTTGCTGGCTCCCAGCTTGCCCATTGTCAAGGTCAGGGGAGTCTGGTTACCTGTTTTTTCCAACACAAGTACTGCATGGTTCAGATGTAAATGAGTCAAGAGCTCATCACATTGTCATAATCGCCTTGGTCTGGCTTTCTTATAGCTGCATCAGGAATAATGATTCTCAGAACATGTGCAATCAAAGAAGGCTGAGTTGATACTGTGTTTGTCCAGAGCCTTCCCTGAATAAATGGTGCATTCTTTCCTGAATTACAGTCATCCCCTGGGCTTCCCTGAATAAATGGTGCATCCTTTCTTGATTAAATGGTGCACGTAGCGTAAATTTTACCCATTCAGTACCAGAAACCCCTAAATGCATACCCTGGCAAACAGTGCAGGCCCAGATCAGACCCCGCAGAATGCGGCGTCTGATCAGGGCCTCCACTGTTTACTAAAAGTTCAGTCATTTTCCAAATGAATTTTGAAGATAAACACAACCTGTCACCCTTAAATTTTGAAATGAACTCCTGCTATATATAAGGAGGAAGATTCCATTTGGTACAAAAGGGGTTAATCTAAAGGAAACTTAGCATAATTGATATATTATGCCACTAAGGCGCTGACTTGGCATTATAAGAGCAAACAAAAAAGCCTGTTTGAGGTCAGGAATACATATCTGGGCCCTCCCATAGAATTTTTAAAACATTTTGCATGCAAGTGCATCTCCATATTCTGCATCGAAACATGCATTGAAATAGATAGGTTACTGAGTTCATTTAGACATGAGGACCGCACAAAAGGCCAGATAATATAAAAAAATTGCAAAATTTTCAAGCATTATTGCCAATAGCAAAAGTACTGGCTCATAGTTTTTTTCTAAAAATTGATATTTTGTCATATTTATGTCTCCCCTCTAAAATTTTTTTTCGGAGAGACGTATTGTTTTTCCCCGGGCATCTGTCTGTATGTCTGTCCGTCTGTCACAAATTCGTGTCCGCTCTATAACTTGAAAACCGTTCAAGCTGTCTTCACGAAACTTCATATAAATATTAATCAATATTAGATGACGTGCAGAGCGCAAGAACTATAACTCTCGCATTTATACTTTTTGAGTTATCTCCCTTGGAAGTTTGTCGGTATGTATGGGCAAATCTTGTCCAGTCAATAACTTTCTTATTTTCAGATGGATTTTGACATAACTGGGCACAAAAATTAACCACTATGAGACGATGTGTGGCACGCATGACGCAGGACGGTACCTCAAAGGTCAAGGTCATACTTAGAGGTCAAAGGTCAAACAAGGGGCCTTTTTTCGTGTTTGGTCAATAACTTTCTTATTTTAGATGGATTTTTAAATTACTTGACAGAAATGTTAACCACCATGAGACGATGTTTTGCGTGCTTGACCCAGGTTGGTACCTCAAAAGTTAAGGTCATACTTAGAGGTCAAAGGTAAAAAAAGGGGCCTTTTTAGCTCACCTGACCGAAGGTCATGGTGAGCTTTTGTGACCGTAAGATGTCCGGCGTCGTCGTGCGTCGTCCGTCGTCCGTCGTGCGTAAACTTTTTCTTGTGAACAAACTAGAGGCCACAGTTTTGGTCCAATCATCATCAAACTTGCTCAGAATGATCATCATGACAATATCTCGGTCAAGTTCGAATATGGGTCATGTCGGGTGAAAAAGTAGGTCAGTAGGTCAAATCATAGAAAAACCTTGTGAACACTCTAGAGGGCACAGTTTTGGTCCAATCATCATCAAACTTGCTCAGAATAATTATCATGACAATATCTCGGTCAGGTTCGAATATGGATCATGTAGGGTCAAAAAGTAGGTCAGTAGGTCAAACCATAGATAGTCCTTGTGAACACTCTAGAGGGCACAGTTATGGTTCAATTATCATCAAACTTGCTCAGAATGATCATTGTGACAATATCTCGGTCAAGTTTGAATATGGGTCATGTCGGGTCAAAAAGTAGGTCAGTAGGTCAATTCATAGAAAAACCTTGTGAACACTCTAGAGGGCACAGTTATGGTCCAATCATCATCAAACTTGCTCAGAATAATCATCCTGACAATATCTCAGTCAAGTTTGAATATGGGTCATGTTGGGTCAAAAAGTAGGTCAGTAGGTCAAATCATAGAAAAACCTTGTGAACACACTAGAGGGCACAGTTATGGTCCAATCATCATTAAACTTGCTCAGAATGATTGTCATGACAATATCTCGGTCAAATTTGAATATTGGTCATGTCGGGTCAAATGTAGGTCAGTAGGTCAAATCATGGAAAAACCTTGTGAACACTCTAAAGGCCACATTTTTGGTCCAATCATCATCAATCTTGCTCAGAATGATCATTGTGACAATATCTCAGTCAAGTGCGAATATGGGTCATGTGGTATCAAAAAGTAGGTCAGTAGGTCAAATCATAGAAAAACCTTGTGAACACTTTAGAGGCCACAGGTTTGATCCGATCATCATAAAATTTGCTAAGAATGATCATCATGACAATATCTCAGTCAAGTTTGAATATGACTCATGTCGGGTCCAAAAGTAGGTCAGTAGGTCAATCATTGAAAAACCTTGTAAAAGCAGAGCAGACGCTGGTATTTTCTAAGCATCTGTATGTAGTTTTTCATTTATTAATAAACATAGAACCGGAGTTTTGCAGGGTGAAATTTTCTATTCAAACCTGTTTCATTTTTAGCTTGCGAGAAAAAATATTTTTGCCGTGTTTTTAATGGATCTTTTATGAAAAAAATATGCCCCCAAGTTAAATCAATAAAACCATGCATGCTTATTAGTTCCGACTAAGTTCCGAGGCACGTTTTGGTGATGATAAGAGAAGGGGTGTAAGAGTATGAGTAATTTTTTGCTATGCGGGTATTCTGAACGTTGTTTTTTCTGCCAGGTGCTAGGTGGGTATTTAACACCAATCTATTGGTCAGTGTTTGTTCTTTGATCGTTCTTCCGAGAAATTGTCTCTCTATTAAAATACAAAATGGAAGTTTGTTGTCTGCTGCTTTCTTTTTCCAAGCTTTTATAACATATTTTTGCAGAAAGGCAAACAGTGTGGACCGTCATCAGAATGCTCTGCAGTCTGATCTGGGCCCACACTGTTTTCAAAAAAGATTTTTAATGCAGATGACAAAGCAGACAACAATTGTGGTGTTGGCATGTTATGGGTGAAAAAGTGCTTCAGAGGTAAATTTTAACCAAAAATAACATCACTTTTTACCGCGGAAAAATCTCCCGATTTGGGACCCCAATCTCCCTATCTGAAAATCAAAATCTCCCTATTTGGGTCCAAGAAAATATCACATGTATGCCTAGTGGACCCCTACCAAGATTGTTCAAATTATAGCCCTGGGGCCAGAAATGCCCCCGCCCCGGGGGCCTTTGGTTTTACATATGCTTATATAGGGAAAATCTTTACAAATCTTCTTCTCTGGAACCGCAAGACCCAGATCTTGGATATTTAGTGTGAAGCTTCATCTAGTGGACCCCTTTCAAGATTGTTCAAATTATAGCCCTGGGGCCAAAACCGCCCCCGCCCCAGGGGCCTTTGGTTTTACATAGGCTTATATAGGGAAAATCTTTAAAAATCTTCTTCTCTGGAACGGCAAGGCCCAGATCTTGGATATTTGGTATGAAGCTTCATCTAATGGACCTCTTTCAAGATTGTTCAAATTATAGCCCTGGGGCCAAAAATGCCCCCGCCCCAGAGGCCTATGGATTTACATAGGCTTATATAGGGAAAATCTTTAAAAAATCTTCTTCTCTGAAACCGCAAGGCCCAGGTCTTTGATATTTTGTGTGAAGCTTCACCTAGTGGATCTCTACCAAGATTTTTCAAATTATAGCCCTGGGGCCAAAAATGTCACCGCCCCGGGGACCTTTGGTTTTACTTGGGCTTATATAGGGAAAATCTGTAAAAATCTCCTTCTCTGAAACCGCAAGGCCGAGGTCTTTGATATTTGATATGAAGCTTCATCTAGTGGACCCCAACCAAGATTGTTCAAATTATTTTGCTTGGGCCAAAAATGCCCCCGCCCCGGGGCCCTTTGGTTTTACATGGGCTTATATAGAGAAAATCTTTAAAAATCTTCTTCTCTGAAACTGCACGGCCCAGGTCTTTGCTATTTGGTATGAAGCTTCATCTAGTGGACCCCTACCAAGATTGTTCAAATTATAGTGCTGGGGCCAAAAATGCCCCCGCCCAGGGGCCCTTTGGTTTTACATAGGCTATGTAGGGAAAATCTTTAAACATCTTCTCTGAAACTGCAAGGCCAAGGTCTTTGATATTTGGTATGAAGCTTCATCTGGTGGACCTCTACCAAGATTGTTCAAATTATAGCCCTGGGACCAAAATGCCCCACCCCCCCAACCCACCCCCTCCGGGGCCCTTTGGTTTTACATAGACTTATAAAGGGAAAATCTTGAAAAATCTTCTTGTCTGAAACCACAAGGCCTATGTCTTTGATATTTGGTATGGAGCTTCAGCTAGTGGACCTTTACCAAGATTGTTCAAATTATAGCCCTGAGGCCAAAAATGCCCCCGCCTCGGGGCCCTTTGGTTTTACATAGACTTATATAGGGAAAATCTTTAAAAATTTTCTTCTGTGAAACCACAAGGCCTAGGTCTTCGATATTTGGTGTGAAATTTCATCTAGTGGACCTCTATCAAGATTGTTCAAATTATAGCCCTTGGGCCCAAAATGCCCCCGCCCCAAGACCCTTTGGTTTTACATAGACTTATATAGGAAAATCTTTAAAAATCTTCTTCTTTGAAACTGCAAGACCCAATGCCTTTGATATTTGGTATGGAGCTTCATCTAGTGGACAATCAAGCCTTTATTGATATTTGGTATGAAGCTTCACCTTTTTAGACCTCCCTCAACATTATACACATTATAACCTAGGGGTCAATAATGGCCCTCCCCAGGGCCCACTTGTTACTCTATTGATCAGGTGAGCGATCCAGGGCCATCATGGCCCTCTTGTTTTCGTATTTTGTCAATAACTTTCTTATTTTTAGATAGAATTTGAAATTACTTGGCCGAAATGTTAACTATCATGTGACAATGTGTTGCACGCATGATTCAGGTTGGTACCTCAAATGTCAAGGTCATACATAGCGGTCAAAGGTAAAAAAAGGGGCCTTTTTTTTTCGTGTTTTGTCAATAACTTTCTTATTTTTAGATGGATTTTGAAATTGCATAGCAGAAATGTTAACCACCATGAGGTGACATGTTGCGCCCATGACCCAGTTTGGTACCTCAAATGTCAAGGTCATACATAGAGGTTAAAGGTAGAAAAAGGGGCCTTTCTTATAATCGGTCAATAACTTTCTTATTTTTAGATGGATTTTGAAATTACTTGGCAGACTTGTTAACCACCATGAGACGATGTGGTGCGTGCATGACCCAGGTTGGTACCTCAAAGGTCAAGGTCATACTTAGAGGTCAAAGGTAGAAAAAGGGGCCATTTTTCGTGTTTGGTCAATAACTTTTTTATTTGTAGATGGATTTTGAAATAACTTAGCAGAAATGCTAACCACAATGAGACGATGTGTCTCTTGCATGACCCATGTTGGTACCTCAAAGGTCAAGCTCATACTAAGAGGTCAAAGGTCAAAAAAGGGGCCTTTTTAGTGTTCAGTCAATAACTTTCTTATTCCTGGATAGATTGTGAAATTACTTGGCAGAAATGTTAACCATCATCAGACGATGTGTTGCGCGCTAGACCTAGGTTGGTACCTCCATGGTCAAGGTCATACTAAGAGGTCAAATGTGAAAAAAAGTCTTTTTTGTGTCCAGTCAATAACTTTTATTTCTGGATGGACTTTTTAAAGTAACCTTGCAGAAATGTTCACCTTCATTAGACGATGAGTCGTGTGCAAGACCAAGGACCATACCTGCAATGTCAAGGTCTTACCTAGAGGTCAAATGTCAGAAAAGGGGCTTTTTTTGTACAGCCAATAACTTTATTATTCTTTGATGGATTATGAAAGTACTTGGCAGAAATGTTAACCATCATGACACGATGTGTTGTACCTCAAAGGTCAAGGCCATACTAAGAGGTCAAAGGTAAAAAAAGGGCTTTTTTGTGTACGGTCAATAACTTTCTTATTTTTAGCTCACCTGTCACGTAGTGACGAGGTGAGCTTTTGGGATCACTTTTTGTCCGTCGTGCATGCGTCCGTCCGTCCGTGCATGCGCAGGAACAGATGTATACTTGTGTTTAAAAGTATGGACACTTCCATTAAACTCAATGCGATTTATTCCGTCAGTGTCTTGTGTGTCTAAAATAGTAACTTGTGTGTCTTTTTTTCTAAGAAATTCCAAGAAATTTCCAGGAAATTTGACACACAAGGGTACTTTGTAGGGATGAAGACACACAAGTATTCATCAGTAAAGACGTCCGTCCGTGCGTGCGTCGGTAACAATTTCAAATAAGTATATCTCTAATTCCCCATGGCCAATCTTGATCAAATTTCATGTGAAGCATCATCAGGTAGGGGGAAAGGCTGCATAAGGTTTTTGGGCTGATCAGATTGGAATTCTGGTTTCCATGGCAACATACAGCTCCCATAGACTTATAAAGGGAAAAATGTTAAAAATCTTCTTCTCTGAAACCACAGGGCCCAGAGCTTAGATATTTAGCATGTAGCAAGGGCAAGTGGTCAACTACATAATTCCTGCCAATCATGCCCCTGGGTTCCAAATGGGCCATGCCCCGGGGCCCCTTCGCTCCCATAGACTCATAATGGATAAAAAGCTTCAAAAATCTTCTTCTCTGAAACCACAGGGCACAGAGCTTAGATATTTAGCATGTAGCAATGGCAAGTGGTCACCTACATAATTCCTGCCAATCATGCCCCTGGGTTCCAAATGGGCCATGGGCCGGCGTCCCTTTGCTCCCATAGATTCATAATGGAAAAAAGCTTCAAAAATCTTCTTCTCTGAAACCACAGGGCCCAGAGCTTATATATTTAGCATGTAGTAATGGCAAGTGGTCACCTACATAATTCCTGCCAATCATGCCCCTGGGGTCCAAACGAACCATGCCCCGGGGCCCCTTAGCTCCTATAGACTCATAATGGAAAAAAGCTTCAAAAATCTTCTTCTCTGAAACCACAGGGCCCAGAGCTTAGATATTTAGCATGTAGCAAGGGCTAGTGGTCACCTACATAATTTCTGCCAATCATGCCCCTAGGGTCCAAACAGACCACGCCCCGGGGCCCCTTAGCTCCTATAGACTCATAATGGAAAAAAAGCTTCAAAAATCTTCTTCTCTGAAACCACAGGGCCCAGAGCTTAGATATTTCGCATGTAGCAATGGCAAGTGGTCACCTACATAATTTCTGCCAATCATGCCCCTGGATTCCAAATGGGCCACGCCCCGGGGCCCCTTAGCTCCCATAGACTCATAATGGAAAAAAGCTTCAAAAATCTTCTTCTCTGAAACCACAGGGCCCAGAACTTATATATTTAGCATGTGGCAACGGCAAGTGGTCACCTACATAATTCCTGCCAATCATGCCCCTGGGGTCCAAACGGACCACGTCCCCGGGCCCCTTAGCTCCTATAGACTCATAATGGAAAAAGCTTCAAAAATCTTCTTCTCTGAAACCACAGGGCCCAGAGCTTAGATATTTAGCATGTAGCAAGGGCAAATGGTCACCTACATAATTCCTGCCAATCATGCCCCTGGGTTCCAAATGGGCCACGCCCCGGGGCCCCTTCGCTCCCATAGACTCATAATGGAAAAAAGCTTAAAAAATCTTCTTCTCTGAAACCACAGAGGGCCCAGAGCTTAGATATTTAGCATGTAGCAATGGCAAGTGGTCACCTACATAATTTCTGCCAATCATGTCCCTGGGGTCCAAATTGGCCACACCCCGGGGCCCCTTAGCTCCTGTATACTCATAATTGAAAAAAGGTTAAAAAATCTTCTTCCCTGAAACCACAGGGCCCAGAGCTTAGATATTTAGCATGTAGCAATGGCCAGTGGTCACCTACATAATTCCTGCCAATCATG
Organism: Lucinisca nassula; assembly: GCA_963580285.1. Classification (NCBI taxonomy): domain Eukaryota; kingdom Metazoa; phylum Mollusca; class Bivalvia; order Lucinida; family Lucinidae; genus Lucinisca; species Lucinisca nassula. The sequence continues at coordinate 12,202,271 of OY757014.1, read as the reverse complement.
CCCTTTGGTTCCAAATGGGCCATGGGCCAGCGCCCCTTTGGTCCCATAGACTCATAATGGAAAAAAGCTTCAAAAATCTTCTTCTCTGAAACCACAGGGCCCAGAGCTTAGATATTTAGCATGTAGCAATGGCAAGTGGTAACCTACATAATTCCTGCCAATCATACCCCTGGGGTCCAAATTGGCCACACCCAGGGGGCCCTTAGCTCCTATATACTCATAATGGAAAAAAGGTTCAAAAATCTTCTTCTCTGAAACCACAGGACCCAGAGCTTAGATATTTAGCATGTAGCAATGGCAAGTGGTCACCTACAAAAATGCTGCCAATCATGCCCCTGGGGTCAAAACAGGCCACACCCTGGGACCCCTTAGCTACCATAGACTTATAATGGAAAAAAAAAGCTTCAAAAATCTTCTTCTCTAAAACCACAGGGGCCAGAGCTTAGATATATAGCATGTACCAACGGCAAGTGGTCACCTACTTAAATCCTGCCAATCATGCCCCTGGGTTCCAAATGGGCCACGACCCAGGGACCCTAAGCTCCCATAGACTCATAATGGAAAAAAGCTTCAAAAATCTTCTTCTCTGAAACCACAGGGCCCAGGTCACCTACATAAATCCTGCCAATCATGCCCCTTGGGGCAGAATTGGCCACACCCATGGCCCATTAGCTACCATGGATGGACTAAAAATGGAAAAAAACTTAAAATGGAAAAAAAAAAACTTCAAAAATATTCTTCTGTGAAACCATAAGGCCCAGAGCTTAGGTATTTAGCATGTAGCAATATGGAGTGGTTGCCAACATGAATCCTGCCTGAGTCTTGCATCTGGGGTTCAAATTGGCCAAATCCTGTGGCTTCTTAACTCCAATAAACTTATAATGGGAAAAAAAAAACTTTAAAAATCTTCTTCTCTGAAACCATGAAGTACGGACCTTAGATATTTAGTATATAGCAACATAAAATGGTCGCCTACATAAATCCTGCCAACCATGCCCTTTGGGTCAAAATTGACCTATGGACTTATACTGGAAAAAAGAAAAAAAATCTTCTTCTCCAAAGCCATAAGGCCCAGAGCTCAGATATTTAGTATGTAGCAATGTCAAGTGGTCTCCTACACTTATGATTTTCTGGTACACAGGTGAGCGATATAGGGCCATTGGGCCCTCTTGTTCTATCAACTTTTTAAAGCTACTTTGCAGAAATGTTCATTTTCATTAGATGATGTGTTGCACACAAGGTACCTCCAATGTCAAGGTCATACTTAGAGGTCAAAAAGGGAGAGACATCTGTGTTTTTGTAGAAAAACAAATTCTAGTTATGATTGATTACAATGAGTTAAAAAAAAAAGTAATTGACTACCAAGTTAGTTTATGAGCAATAGCAGCATAAAGAAGTATAGGGTGTCTATAATATGGATGCATTTTGACGCATTAGCTGTGTATAGTATTCGCAGATTGACTAGGCGGAGCCATCATTTGCACCTGCCTTTGGAATGTTCTATTAACAAAAAGGTAAACCAAGCCACCCGATTGTGTGAATTCAACTGTAACACAAACAAAGCTATGGCAAATATGGCCATTTGGTCCGCTTTGCAGAAAGCATGCAAAAGGCACTCTACTAAATCTTCCAGTGAACTCAGCGAATTTGACATATATTGACAACACCTGAATAGCTCCGCCTAGTCAATCTTATCTGCGACTACTACAGTAGCCTAACATGAAAAGCATTTCCTGAACATTTGATCATTTTAACCCATTACATGCGGGAAACCTTGGCAAACAGTGCAGGCCCAGATCAGACGCTGCATTCTGCAGCGTCTGATCTGGGCCTGCTCTATTTGCCTACAGAATTTTCCGTCAAAAATGAAATTGAAATAAAAACGAAAAATAGGCCTGACACCACTTATCTGACAAATGGACTTGTCCAACATATATAAATGGAAGAGTCCACTGGTATACAATTGGTTAGAAAATGTGTACAATATAATATTATTTTCCAAAGCACTAAGTCCTTGCATTGTTCATATATAAATTTTATTACCACAAACATTGTGTGTGCCTGTGACAATTGATGTATTGATTGTTTTGGGTTTAACGACACTTAAACCCTTGTGGGTCATTTTGTGTCGTCTCCCAGAGCAAGGGAGAAAAGAGATAGAAGAGATAGTAGAGGAGATGAAAGTGAGGGGCAGAGAAGAAAGAGGAAAATGAAATGAAGTAAAGAAACAGAAGAATAATAACATTCCCTCTCTACCCTTACCTGCTGCAAGGGCAACAGGCCCTGTCCAACTGTAAGCCTGTATCAGTTGGATGCCCCAGTGACGCAAGATACACATCACTTTGCTGCCTCACCCAACCACCTCCATGTGCCTGTGAGAAAGCAACACTTATACCTTTAGCAAAATATAAAAATAACAGATAGATCAAAGGGTTTGTAGACGCCACTTGGCCTCGTGTTAAGAAGGGTTTTAAGAAGGGTTTTCGGGGCTGACAATGATAGCCATGTAAAATGACACATGCAGAGGGATTTCAGTTATTATCAGGTACGGTGAAAGCAATGACTAGATTTTGTGAGTACGCTGACTGATCTGCGTTGTCCCTGCATGTAGAAGCTATACAAGTATTACATTTTCTTTCATTTGATTTCATTTATCCATAACATGCCGATCACGACAATTGTCGTCTGCTTTTTCATCTGGGTTTACCTTAAAAGTCATTTTTGCAAACAGTGTGGACCCAGCTCGGACTGCTCCTCTGATCTGGCCCACACTGTTTGCCTGTGTCCAAAAATATTTTTATAAAGTTTGCAAAGAGATCCAGCAGAGGACATAAGCAGACGACATTTTTCTCAGAAAGATTGTGAACTTTGCATTTTCAGATGGCTTTGCATTGTCAGACAGCATGAACGAGAAAAAAAAAATACTTTTACTGCATTAATTTTTCATAAGAAAGACTTAAGAACTTTATTTTTGATCCCATTGTATAATAGTGAACTCTAACATTGCTATACATGTATGTCAGAGAAGTCCATTTGTCATAGTTATAAGGGTGGAAGGCCTATTTTTATGCCCAGGGAATCAAAGATTCGGGGGCATATAGTTTTTGGTCTGTCTGTCCATCTGTCTGTTTGTCTGTCCACAAAAACCATAACACTGGGCATAGCTTTTGAATAGTAACTGATAGGGATTTGATATTTCACGTGCATTCCTTGTCACAAGACGCTTCCAGCAGTACCATAATTTTTGATTTGTGGCCTTGACCTTGATTAGTGATTTAATATTTCACATGCACTATCCGGGGGCATCAGTGTTTCACAAACTCATCTTGTTTCATTTGTATTCTATTTTTGATGGAAAATTCTGTTAGCAAATAGTGCAGGCCCTGATCAGATGGCGCCTTCTACGGCTTCTGATCTGGGCCTGCACAGTTTGCAGAGGTACCCCTTTAGGCAATTGGTTAACCAGCATGATACAGGAGAATATGGGTATTCTCATTGGAGATGTTTGTTTTGTATCGGGGAGTGGGGGGGGGGGGGGGGGGGGGGGGGGCAACATAATTTACGTACTTTTGGCCTCAATACATATGTCTAATCAGACTGCACAAACATGCAGTCAGATTGCCTTCACTGTCTCTAGAAGTTCGACTATCCATAGGGGCTGATTTTTGGGTTGGTTATTTATCAATTGACCCAAAGTTATAAAAGTGCTAGTAGCTCTTCAGTGCTGAAGAAAACATGTCCATAACTCCAGGAAAAGCTTAACCCTTTTTGTACCAAATCGAATCTTTGTACCAAATGGAATGAGACATCTGATCTGGGCCTTCACTGTTTGCAGAAGTTTACCATTTCCTAAAAAAATTTCTAAAGATAGCAGAACCTGACATGCATTTTCCAAAAAAAAAAAAATCAAAATGTAGTGTATAACTGACTGCATACATTTCCTTATGCTACCAGTTATTGTCCCAGCACTTGGGAAAAGTTATAGAGAATACCAGATGAGTGTCTTTTGATATCAAGTTTATCAGGCAAGGCTTCGAGAAGGCTTGTAGAATCGCGAGGCTTGCCGAGCGACTCTGCATGTGTTCTCGAAGCCGAGCCTGATAAACTTGATATCAAATGACACGAATCTGGTATTCTATTTATCAGTTTATCCCCTTGTGCACTCTTAAATTAGCAATTTACGATCAGTTATTGATGGTCCTCAGTGCGTCCCAGCATTCTGGCTGTCGATATATTTAGTATCAGCTCACTATATTTTTCCTATTATATTTTTTTTTCAAGCAATCTTTTCATTTTTTCCAGTAAAAATATTATTTTTGTCATTTTTCCAGTAGTCTGGTTCATTAAAAAAAGTGCAATGTCATGTTGACGTGATAAAGCTCACTTGACCTGAGATAGCATATCTTTATCAGGTCAATGTGTTGCAATGCAATATATATAGGGGGTAACTGATAAATCAAATTATGCTTTATTACTTACCAATACTGCTTATAGTTATCCCGAAATGTTTGCTGGTCATTAACCAATTGAATCTTGGCATTGTTTAATATCCCAAAGTAAGATTTTCTAAAGTGTCCAGTTGTTAACATTTTTTTTTGTTTTTTGATAATAACTTCCAAGTTCATATTTAATACATGATGTTCAACAAGTATTCTTACAAAGAAACTGATCTCATTTCACCGTTTATCTGTCAGTCTGTCCACCATTAGCAGTGCAATTGAACAATATTGTTGCTTGCTAGCATATTGATCCTAAGTATTGGGACAGATAGGCCTCAGCAAACAGTGCAGACCCTGCAGACCCTGATCAGACTGCTCCTAAAGTAGCAGTCTGATCAGGGTCTACACTGTTTGCCATACCGTTTGCACCTTTTGGACTCCTTGCAGGAATGTGAAACAAATTTTTTAAAATTTTAGGGGAATCACAGCAATTCCTCAAGGTGTCCAAATTTTATGATTTTTATGGCATTTGCAAATATTATCACTTTCTTATTTATTGCTGGCAAAAAAAATATTAGCTAGTATATGACAAAACCTACAATAATTCTTGTGTCACTAGTGAAGACTCTGATCAGACCATTTTGCAGTTTGTTCAGAGTATTATTCACTGATTGCACAGACCTTCTACAGCCTTTATGCTATCCAAAGAGACACAGATGACCAGTATGGCTCTACTGGGTAGATGTGCAGGCTGATCCGAGTGTTTGGTACTTGTGCAGGTCTTTGAGAAGGTTTTATTGTGGAGTTGCTCAAACTTTATGTTTGGTGACATACGTACATTTTAATTATTTCTTACAGCTGTTGTATCATAAGAGTCACTAAATGAGAAAACTTGCTTTTGACGTTTGTGAACAACAAAGATGCAAGTCAGTCTGTGCATCGAAACTTTCTGATCAGTACCTTGAAGTATTCACTGCTTCAATAGCGCTCTTTATGTAATATTTCAATACTGTTGGTAATTGGCTGGTTTGTGTTGTTTTCTATTTTGTTCTGTAAAAATCCTAAAAATTGGGACACCTTGAGGACTTGTTTGTAATTCTCCTAAAATTTTAGTATTAGTCCAGCAAGCGTCGAAAAAGTGGAGACGGAATGGCAAACAGTGTAGACCCTGATCAGACTGCTCCTGCAGGAGCAGTCTGATCTGGGTCTGCACTGTTTGCTAAGGCCTGTCTGTCCCAATACTTAGGATCATGACGGTAAACGAAGCATACATTCAATTTTTTTCGTTCAAGAAAGAATATCAATGAATGTACAGAAATAGTTATACATTATTGTTGAGGCTGTTGTAAAACAGTTGCTACCTTCTTTACACAGCGCTCTGTCAAGAGAGAATAGCACTGCTATAAATAGCCTTTACCTGGATATTGTACATGGTAAGCGATTGTCAAGTGAATACTAGCAAGGGAAAACTTTGGACCTATTGTGAGTGAGTGTTTGAGTTTTACATCTCACCAACAGCTAAGGTCATACGGAGATGGAACCTCGGTTTAAAGACTCAGCTGAAAATCTGGAGAAGCCCGGGATCAATCCTGCGACCCCTGGTTTACAAGGCAAGTAGCATAACCACTACACCACGGAGACTTCTTTGGGTCGATTGTTAAACAAAAGACCAAAACAGTATATTATAGTGTTGGTATCAATTTCCAAAATTTTTCATCTGCTTTGATCATGAAATCTTTCCTATGGTCCCTTCCGCTGATTCAAGAAGGGTAGTTGTCAGTTTCTGGCGAAAGAATGTGCCTTGTAATGGTTAACCGCTTACGCATAAGAAAAGTGTTTAATAAGCGGACTGACCGGCTCAAAAATGACCTAAATAGTGATGACTGGGCCGTTAAACTGCAGTACAAACAAACAAATCTTCAACATACATGTATATAATCTACTTATTTTTGGAATCCATCTTTAATAAGTGTTCTATTCAAAATCATATTAAAATGACAAGTGTTATACAGACGTTGTGGTGTATTTGTTATTATTATTTTAGGTTTTGTCGTCATCATCAATTTGTTAACCATTAACGTACTGCTTATTACTTCCTGGTACTTTTATGTTCTTAGTTCATCTCAGCATTTGTTCACATACGCACCATGGGCCTGATTAAGTTTATGAAAAAGTTTGCTTCCCTTTATATAGTTTATGTCATTTTGACCCTGTCTGGTTATTGTCCTTCACTAAACCACCTTCTCCATGCTGTCTCTTATCACTGGTGGAACAGGTGATGCTCTGTGTCCTTTGGAACCTTTCCTGTTGCAGTTCCTTGAAACTGTTCTGTTTTCTCTTGCCCACCTCTGTAAAAACGTCCTGTAATCTGTCTTGTTTCTCTGAAAGTTCATACTTCTTTTTCCATTTGAGCCAGCACATGACAAAACCTACAATAAGACATTTGTGCCCAACGAAGACTCAGATCAGCCTGCACATCCGTGCAGTCTGATCAGAGTCTTCGTTGTGCACTCTAAGGATACCTAAGGGCCCTATGCTCCTCCATGCAGCAACAGAACTCTCTGGTTAGACTATAATGGATGTGCAGGCTGATCTGAGTCTACGATTGGCACACACGTCTTATTGTAGGTTTTGTTGTGCACTGGCTCATTTAATTTTGATTTCTCATTTAACCCTTATCATGCTGTTCACGACAACCCCTATCTTTGCATACAGTGTAGATCCAGATCAGATGGCTTCTGAAGAAGCCATCTGATCAGGATCTACACTGTTTGACATTCACTTTATGAATTTGTAGGAATAAATTGTATCAAGTAATTTGATTGGTTAATAGACAGAAATGGGTGTGGCTTAAATGAATATTCAGCAAGAGAAGGGTTAATTTTGATTTCTTTTCTGCTTCACTCTTACCCATTTCTACTGGTATATCAAGTTTATTAGCTCGTCTGTTTTTTGAAAAAAAACTTTCGAGCTATTGTCATCACTCCGGCGTCTGTGTTGTCGTCTGGCGTCGTCGTTCCAAAAAAACTTAACCTTGGCTATAACTTAAAAAGTATTAGACCTAGCCTCATGAAACTTCATACACACACTCATCATCACAAGAGCTACATTTTGACCAAGGACCATAACAACATTGTTGATTTTGGCTGAATTATCTCCCCTTTTCCAATTTTTTTCTGAAACACATTTTTTGCTCTCATTTTAATACTATTCACAACAGAGCCTTCAAACTTCACATGAATGTTCCTTTGGACAAGACCTTTTCAGTGATACCACACTTTTTGATCTGTGACCTTGACCTTTGAACTTGACCTATTTTTCGAAAATTTAACCGAAAACCTTAACCTTTACCATATTTCCAAAAGTATTTGGCCTACCTTCATGAAACTTCATACACATACTCACCATCACAAGAGCTACATTCCCTACAAGTTTTATAACTCCATCTTGCAATTTGATTGCTCTTGTTTGACTTAGAACTTTGGTTTTCTAATAGAAACTGCAGACGAGTGTTGGCACCCGCATGCGGTGCTCTTGTTTACTTCACCTGCAGCCTGTTTTTGTTTGCTTCTCAGCTAATTTGTTGCCTTGAATGTCCCCAGTGTACACTAATGGTATTGCCTTTAGCATACAGCTGGGTGACACGTTCTTTCATTCTTGTAACAATCTCAATCTCAGTTCTGGATGGCTTTTAACCCTTGTTCTGCTGAATATTAAAATATGTCACACCCACTACTGATTATCAACCAATCAGATTACTTGATGCAAATTATTGCAACAAATTCATAATCTGAATGGCAAACAATGTAGATCCTGATCAGATGGCTTCGTCAGAAGCCATCTGATCTGGATCTACAGTGTTTCAAAGATAAGGCATATCCGGGCTCAGCAGGACAAGGGTTAAAATTGTCGATTGATGATTGTTAAAAAATGAGTTGTACTGATAGGAATTCCAGTGGTATTTGAATACCTACAAGTTATGCTGTCTGAGTGGTCCTGAATAGTATTCTTCCAATTATATGACTTCTCCCACTCCAGCACATCCTGATTTCCTAATGCTGACCCCTCTGTGAATATCAAGAGATCACAATTATCTGTCTGATTCTGAATCTCTCTCACGTTCTGTCCTTGAGCATTTTTTGACTTCTGAATGTCTTTTGTTACCACTTTATCTTTCATCAATCCTATAAGGCCAGCGTCAGTAGCTTAGTGGGATGCGCATCTGACTGGTGACCAGGAGGACGCAGGTTCGATACCTGCCAGGGTTGGCAACATTCTTTCGTGGAGTTTGATCATGAAATCTTTTCTACGGTCATTCTCTCCCTTCCGTTGATTCAAGAAGTGCAGTTGTCAGTTTCTGGCAAAAGATAATAATAATAATAATAATAATAAAGTCTTTATTTCAAGAGGGTAACACAATTAGAACAATAACTAATCTCCCTTGCGGCCCTCAAATTATTTACAAATTTTACAACGAACAAAGTTCCATATTTACTGCAAGCACCCAGACACACAGGCGAGAGCAAACAGTGCAAACCCAGACAAGATGCCAAAGAGTTCAGCATCTCTTCAGGGTCTACACTGTTTGCCAGTCGTCTAGCCACCCACAGGCACAATATTAGGTAGTAAACCATACCTGTTCAAGTTTTGGAATAATTATGGTAACGAGCTAAGGTGTCCAAATACTTTGGGCAAATATGAAAATAAAAAAAAAATCAAAGACAATACTACATGGATTGATGATACAAAATGACCAAAAGGACCAACAATCTTCCCACCATGTACAAGTATTGAACTCAGCCAAATTCTAAAAAATCATAAAGGCAAAAATCATAGAGTTTGTTTTCCATCTTCCATCAATTTTTGTTATACAGGAGGTGAATTTTAGTAATTATTGACAATTTAGGAAAGAAGATGAAGAAGGAAAACAAAGAGAGAGAAATAAAAAGAATAATATAAATATCACCTGGCTGAGTATAACAAACACATGATAAGAAGGTGCCTGTCCCCACAGACATTCCAGATCAATTCCATGTAATACTCATATACAAGGAAAGAGACTGCAAATGTTCTTTCACATACTCAACAAAAGACAGAGATGAGGCAAAAAGATATATACATGTATACAAAATAATGACTTGCACACACAAACACACATACAAATATGCGCACACGCAAAAACTTAGCTTTTTATCCATTTTAAACACCTATTGTGGAACGATTCCACAGAAGGTGCACTCTTTACACTATATGGAAGACAGTTCCATATAATTGGGCCTGAAAATGCCAAGCTCCCTTTATATAATTCTTTGTGTGGCTTGGGCAGCATAAAGTTCTGTGCTGCCATAGAGCGCAGCATCATGGACTCGCCACCTCCATCAGTAGTATGCTGTCTTCTGGAAAACATTTCATATATGTACTCAGGAGTTAATTCATTTGAAATTTTAAACATGAATTTAGCTTTTCTAAAAAATACTCTCTCTGATATTGTCATTATTTTCAAATCATTCAAAGACTGGTATACATCATTGACATTAAAATCAAGAATTACCCTGCAAGCTCTTTTTTGGAGCTTTTCAATCTGCATCAGATTATTTTTAGTTGTGTTTCCCCACACGATATTGGCATAGTCGAGGTGTGGCTGAATGTAACTTTTGTAGAAAATCAACCTGTATTCTAAAGACAGATAATACTTGATTTTTGACATCAGCCAAATGTTTGTGGACATTTTCTTAGCCACTCTTCTTACATGTTCAGCCCAAGAAAGATTACTGTCAATTACCACACCTAATACTTTTTCATTGGAAACTGTTGACAGCTGAATGTTATTTAAATATATTTGTAAATTACTGTCTATCCTACTTCTCTTTTGGCGGGTAGTGATTAACATTGCTTTTGTCTTGTCTATATTGATTACCATTCCATTTTGCTTACACCAATTGTCCAAGTCTAAAATTGCAGTCTGCAGTTTTCTTTCAATTTCTTCTTTTGATGCACTCATATCATAAAGAGTAGCATCATCGGCATAAAGATCTGTCATTACATTAGAATGGAGTGGAAGGTCATTTATGAAGAGAAGAAATAAAAGGGGTCCTAAGATAGAGCCTTGAGGCACACCATACTTAACACTGCCGTAATCAGATTGGGTAGTTTTAAAAGAAACTTTCTGTTTCCTGCCCGACAGGTATGATCGAAACCATTTTAAAGAGTTCTGACCTAGTTTATGAAGTTCCATTTTTTCGAGTAGAATATTGTGATCCACAAGATCAAAGGCTTTACGGAAATCGACCAAGATAATACCAATCAGATCACCCTTATCTAAAGCTTTTAGCCATTTTTCTACCATATGAATAAGGGCAGTCTCACAGGAATGATTTTGTCTGAACCCTGATTGAGTCGTATGTAGCACTTTGTATTTATCCAGGAAAGTAACTAAGGATTCATGAGCATGTTTTTCAAACACTTTGGAAAGGACAGGCAAAATGGAAATTGGTCGAAAATTATTGAGGTCATTTGATGCGCCACCCTTATGTAGTGGTTTGACTTTAGCTTCTTTCCATTTCTCTGGAAAGGAACTAGTTTTAATGCTTAGATTGAAAATACAAGGCCGTAGGAAGGATTTTGAGATTGGGGCGGCGGACGGGGGTAGATTCGGAAGGGGGTGTCCCCCTTCCGATTTGAGATTTTTGAAAATATGACTCTAAAAAGGTGCGATTTCCTGCAAATTCTAACATAAAACAACAGTAAATTTCATTGTGTTTATTCCTTTTAAAGTCAAGCATTCAAACCAATCTGATTAAAATCCGATCTCGCTGCGGCTAGGCGTACATAGTTCAGCTTAGATCGGGTTTCAATCAGATTGGCATTCAAACAATAGAGAGCACATTTATACCATACTTTCAAAAGTGCGTTTCAGTTAACCAATGTTATATTCCCTAAAATGGTAACTTGTTTTACCGCAATAGACCATTAAACCGGAATTGTCTTTATTGTCAATGAAATTGTCAGTATACTATACATCAACTTCTCATATGAAGGTGCTTTAAATAAATAGTTTGTTAAACATGTTTCATGAAATAAAAACATAATAAACGTATATAGATCATGTAAATAGCTGCACTATATATTGTTTCACAAGCTTTCACTTAAGTAGGTCTACATATTACTGCTGTTGTAGTTTCAAAGTGCTTTTTTCACAGATCGCTTACATGTATAACACAAAATAAATACATAGGCTGACACTTAATTTCACTTTTCCAATTTTTTTCTACCAGTATTTAGAACTTTCCAAAATTGAACAGTCGCCTATCGTTACCATAACAGAATGTGTTTGCTATGGATTTCAGATCAAGAGCGTCCGTGCGTTCTTTATGAACATGTAGAGTCAAAAGTTGGTTCACCGACGTCCAAATTATTTTAAAAATCGACTTGTAGTTTGCAATCGTTTAAATATTGTAGTAAGCCATGATTAACAAAGAGCCGCCGTCTAATTAACAGGTACAACTTTAACAGGCCGTCTAATTAAACAGAATGTGTTAATGTAGTTGTCCAATTTAGGGTCCACTTACTTTAAACGGTCGTTAATCACCATCTTATCGCCTCGGGCAATAATTGTACCGCCGCTCCAATAAACAATAAGCGATATGACACGCGCGGATTGATGTAGATTTATGTTAAATAAGAGATCAGGTGTCTTAGGTTTTAGATTTTTGCATTGAAAAAAAAGCATTTTTGGCCAAAATATTGGGGCGGCGGCCGCCGCCCCTGCCGCCCCTATTCCTACGGCCTTGAAATATGAGTCAAACTTTCTGCGATGACTGAAGATGACATTTTTAAGAGTCTAGGACCTATTTCATCTAACCCAGTGGATTTATTTATATCTAAGTTTTTCAATGATTTTATTACCTTTTCAGAGCTTAATGGAGGCATGTCAAATGCAACATTCTCCGGAATTCTTTCATTACAGAAATTCCGAAGCTTGTCATGATTTGGGGTAATCATAGGCTCCTTAATGTTTTCTGCTATGTTTACAAAAAAGTCATTAAAGGCATTGGCAATGTCAAGAGCTTCATCATTTTCAAGATTGCCTACTTTAATTGAATTTACATTGTTTGCCGAGTCAGATTTTTGTTTGCCTGCACCAAGTTCATTGAAAATAGAATGTGCACTGTACTGGCTATCGGCTTACATATAAGCCTGCGCAGGAAAAGTATGGATAGGTAAACTGACCAGCTCAAAAATGACGTAAATAGTGTTGACTGGGCCGTTGAAACTCCAATACAAACAAACAAAATCAATCCTACAAGTTCTTTACTGTACTTAAATTCCTTCTCTGCATTCTCCAATACAGCCATGCCCTTCATTTCTCTGAATCTGCCAATATTAATGGTTCTATTTCCTGTACCTTGATAACACATCAGTGAGGGATAGTGCACCTATATCTCAAAAAGGGACATTTTTCTGAAGAAAATTTGTGATATTTTTCCTATTTTTACTCCAAACATAGGTTGAGGGTGCTCGTTAGAACTGCCTCGATGAGGCGGTTCTAACGAGTACCCATAACCTATATCTTTGAGCAGAAATAAGGAAAATAATGTATATCCCCTTAAACCCCACTTTTCTCTACATATTGTGGGGTTTAGGGGGTCTTCATTTCACGGACTTGTTAACATGATGTAACCCATTTGTCAAATTCTTTATTCAATGGCTCTTCACCATTCTTAGCACAAATTCTCACCATCTTCAATTTCCTGAACCGGTCTAAGTTTAACTCTTGTTGTTCACGACACCCCCGACCTTTGCAAACAGTGTAGATCCAGATCAGATGGCATAAAGCAATCGGATTGGTTCAAAGTCAGAAATGGGTGTGGCTAAGTTAATTATTCGGCAGGATAAGGGTTAATTTGCAGATCAGCTGGTGTGTTATTTGTTAATTTGTTTGTTTGATTTGAGGTTTAACGTCACCATCAACACTGTAGGTCATTTTGGAGATGTTGCTTCCAATTTTGTGGAACTTTTACCTTACATTGAGATGAAATGACATCTCAACACCTGTCAGCCAATAAAACCAATAGGGTTTATAAGCATGGATGGTCCTACTCGCATCACTTTGCCTGGGCAGTCAGTTTCATTTCTGTGTGCATCATGCAGACCATCTATCTCTTCAAGCCCCGCCCATAGCCCCGATGGGCGGGGGTTGGTTATTTGTTAATACCTCCAGTCTTTGTACTGGTTTTGTTTGTTTTTATTGGTGTTTAACGACCCAGTCAACACTATTTTAAGTCATTTTTGAGCCGGTCAGTTTACCTATCCACACTTTTCCTAGGCAGGCTAAAATGTAAGCGGTTGACCAGTACACTGCACATTCTTTAGTCAGAAACTGACAACAGCCCTTCTTAAATCAGCGGAATTATTGGATTTATTTACAGCAGGAGTTCATTCTCCTACCACGGGTGTCATAATGAGTAATTGATAGAATTTTTTCGAGAAAATGGATAACTTTCTACCAACAGAGCCTGATCTACATATTTTGGACTTAATTTTTTTATGCCCCAACCTGCCATGGCAGGAGTGGGGCATATAGCGTTTCGCCGTGATGTTACGTGCATATGTCACGTTCGTAACCACCTCCGGCTGAAATGTCGAGCTCAAACCTTGGGCTCACATTGGAGTTCATAATTTTTTGTCGCACCTGCTTATAGCAGGGTGCGACATAGGCGTCCGATTTTCCATCCGTGCGTCCGTTCGTCCGTCTGTGCGTCTGGACTTCGTCCGTCCGTCTGTTAACATTTACGTCGAAGTTCGACATTTAAGTCAAAGTTTTTATTTTACAAACCTCAGCTACCATCAAACCTTACAAGAAACATCTCATAGACCTTCTCACTTTGTAAGCACCATGACCTGGTGATTTTGACCTATATTTTTCGCTCCAGTGACTTTGACCATTACGTCGAAGTTCGACATTTACGTCGAAGTTCGACATTTACGTCAAAGTTTTTATTTACAGACTTCAGCTACCATCAAACCTTACATGAAACATCTCATAGACCTTCTCACTTTGTAAGCACCTTGACCTGGTGACTTTGACCTATATTTTGCACTCCAGTGACTTTGACCATTATGTTGAAGTTCAACATTTACGTCAAAGTTTGACATTTTTGTCAAAGTTTTTATTTTACAAACCTCAGCTGCCATCAAACCTTACATGAAACATCTCATAGACCTTCTCACTTTGTAAGCATCTTGACCTGGTGAATTTTATTTCTAAATTTATACTTACATGAGTGTATATACGGTAGGATTGGTTCCCGGACCTGCTCGGATTAACCCGCATGAAAATAAAGCGTCTATCCTATCTCACGTGACATATCACTGCGACGCATATAACTCCCTCAGTTTTATTTCCGGCGACAAGGTGCTCGGATCGTTCTTCGTCGCAGTTACTATTGAAGAAGAATCTATGTCGGTTTGAAGTTGTTTCGGTTTGGTTTGTTTTTTATTTGTCATGACTCAAGCCAGTATAGGCAAGACAGTTGAGTTTTCGGCCCTAAATGAGGCTGAGTCGGGAGAGGATGTCGACGAAATTTCGTCCGAAATTAGTATTTCGGTAAATGACTCAACCTCACGTGTCACTTCCGGTAAAAATGTGGCGACCAGAAGATCGGGGGAAAAGTCCACAAATTCTAAAGCTAAGGACAGTGCGTCCTCGTCTCGTAAGATGGCTAAAATGTCAGATTTGAAGGGTCTAGAATCTAAATTAGTTGGAGAAATTAATTCCAGGTTTGAATCCATGGATGGTAAGTTTGCAAGACTGTTTGAAGTTCTCGAGACTAGAAATATGGACTCTGTTCAGCGGAGGTCCGACACTCAAAGTATTATGGATAGCGGCACTTCGGGTGCGCGCAGACCACCAGCAGAAACACCCGCAAATCCCGATACGGCACGGGAAGAGATTGCGGTGTCAAATAATTGTATCAATCTGGATTTTGAGCAGGGAAGGCCTGAAATAGACTTGCTGGACAACCAGTCCGTTTTGTCCCTTCAACCTGGGCAGAAAGAGCGCCAGAATATTGGGCTGTTAGACTCTGAAGAGTCAGAGAGGAATTCTGTGGTGGCAGATTTGGAAAATGAGGACAACCATAGGTTTGAGAAGTACACTAGCTCAGACTCAGTCTCGAATGCATCTAATAAGGATACATGCAATCAGCCTTTAACTCATGACATGTTAAAAGAAATGTTTGGTGAGGATGCACAGATTGACAATCAAAGCAGCAGAGGGCTGACATTAGACAAGACTCAAGTTGAAATTATAAACTCCTCGTGGAGGTGTCATGCTCCAGATAAATTGGCAGCTTTCAAGGACTCATACAGGCAGTCATTCCCTATTCACGAAAGTGCGGAAAAACTTCTTCAAGTTCCTAGTTTGGATGAGTTGACAGAGAGGCTGTTGATTAAAAAACATGGTCGTAGAGCAGCTTATGGAAGCTCTCAGAGTTTGTTCTCTCAACCATTCAAATCGATTGAGAAGATAGCATTTTAAGGTCAGGTAGCTTCACGAATGGGACTGATTTCAGTTTGCTATTCTCAACAAGCTTTAGGTTTGCTGCTAAAGAACTTGAAAAGTGAATCTCCAAATTTAGATCAGGCAGTACAAAATGTGAGGGATTTGTTTGCTATGTCCACAAAAACATTGGATCAGTTTGCTAGAGCTGGGGCATTCATGCACTTGGTGCGGAGGAAGGCAACAGTAGCAGATACTGGGTTATATGACTTTAAAGACCTTCAAAAAGCAGCCTTGACTTCTCCACTGTCTGGGGAAGGCATCTTTGGACCAGACTTCTAGAAAAGATTAAAGGATCGCCAAGAAAAAGACAAGCAGTTGTCAGAATTAATGCCTGAAATCGACAAGAAACCTTTCCTGAAAAGAAAATCCAATTTCCAGTCGGATTTGAATGGGAAGAAGGCTAGACACAATGAGGAGTCGTACAGGCCTTTCAGGGGCAATACCACTAATTCCCACTCATCTTACAGGAGACCCTTTAAGAGCTCTCACTCTTCTAATTTCAAGAGCAGCGGTGGGAAATCGGTGGTGAGTTCTTTTCGTTCCCAAGGGAACAGATCAAATCGAGCATGACTCGATTCTTTGCCATTTTCCAGAGATACCTGTTGCAGGACGGTTAAGATTTTTTCTACCACAGTGGGAAAAAATTACAAACGATCAGTGGGTTCTTTCCATCATAAGAGAGGGTCTAAAACTAGAATTTATGGCAATTCCTCCTTTTTCAGGAATCAGAGAAACACATGTAGATGTTCAAAAATTACCTATTTTACTACAGGAGGTAGAAAAATTGTTAGAAAAAAATGCGATAGAACCTGTCCCTCTAAACGATATTCAGAGAGGTTTTTACTCAACATTTTTCCTAGTCCCCAAGAAGTCGGGAGATCTCAGACCAGTCATAAATCTTCGTCCTCTCAACAGGTATCTCAAGAAACAGCATTTCAAAATGGACTCGCTAAACAGTGTACTGAACCTAGTTCAGCAAGGAGATTGGGCCATATCCCTAGACTTAAAAGACGCGTACATGCATATTCCAATCCATCCAAGTCACAAACAGTTCCTGCGGTTCTGCATTCAAGGCAAGGCATTCCAATTCACTTGTCTTTGTTTCGGACCTACAATGGCACCAAGGGTCTTTACAAAGGTGGTGGCCGTCGTAGCGGCACATTTGAGGATGCAGAACTTGCGCCTAGCGGTCTATTTAGACGATTGGTTTTTAGTAAATCTAATCAAGAAAATGTTGATTATGGACAAAAAGAAAGCACTCAATCTCCTTGTGGAACTAGGCTTCATAATAAATCTAGAGAAATCTGCTCTAGAACCAAGCCAGTCAGTAGTTTATATAGGGGCACATTTTTGGTTGGCAAAGGGCCTGGTTTGTCCAACCCTGGAAAGAATAGAAAAGATAAAGGAAGCATGCATGTTGCTGAGGGAAAGATCCACAGCTCAGAGTTACCTTCATTTGCTAGGACTGATGGCATCTTGCATAGAACTAGTTCCCAATGCAAGGTTGTTCATGAGACCAATCCAGTTACATCTGTTACATTTTTGGAGACCGTCAACAATGGATCTACAGACGGTAGTTCCATTCAACAAAAATGTGCAAGAACATTTCCAGTTTTGGCTAAACAAAGACAATCTGCTGAAAGGGAAAAGTTTTTGTGTTCAAAACTGCTCAAAGATAGTGACATCCGACGCATCCAAGTACGGGTACGGCGGTCATTTTCAGAATCTAATATGCCAGGGAACTTGGTCTATGCAAGAGGCGAAAAAGCACATCAACTGGTTAGAACTAAAGGCAGTGTATCTGGCAATCAGTCATTTTCTTCCGCATCTCAAAGGCCACACAGTGTTGATTCGCTCAGACAACACATCAGTGGTTCAGTATTTGAACAAGGAAGGGGGTACCCGGTCACCCCAGCTGTGCTATCTGACTTGGGACATATGGCATCTAGCAAGGGCCAACAACATTGTTCTGAAATCAGCTCATTTGGCAGGAATTCGGAATGTTTTGGCCGACAGTTTGAGCAGGGTAAAAATCAGACCAACAGAGTGGTCTTTGAACAATGCAGTAGTCCACAAATTGTTTCAGATTTGGGGAACACCTCTAATAGATCTCTTTGCATCAGAAGCAAACAAGAAAATGCCAGTGTTTTGCACATGGTTTCCCAGTCAACTGGCTCTAGCGACAGACGCATTGTCAATTGCATGGGAAAACATGGAAGCATACGCATTTCCCCCAATCTGTCTCATTCCGAAAGTGCTACAGCACATGAGGAAATATCATTGTCAGATCATACTCATAGCTCCACAGTGGCCAAGGAGACATTGGTACACCAATCTGCTTCAGATGTCGGTCGCCTGTCCAAGGAGATTAACTCTGAGACAGGATCTTTTGTTTCAACCAAAGACCAGAATTTTTCATCCGAATCCAGAGATACTCAATCTGACTGCATGGCTATTGTCAACCGATCGTTCCAAAATAAGGGATTTTCGGATGACACTAGAAACCTCATGGTTGCATCATGGAGATCTAGCACTAGGAAGGATTATTCTGTCAAATTCAAAAAGTTCAATAGC
Organism: Lucinisca nassula; assembly: GCA_963580285.1. NCBI lineage: Eukaryota > Metazoa > Mollusca > Bivalvia > Lucinida > Lucinidae > Lucinisca > Lucinisca nassula. Next base: position 12,183,695 of record OY757014.1, on the reverse strand, counting down.
TGGTGTCTTGAACGGGAAATTGATCCCAATGATGCAACTTTGACAAACTGTGCAGACTTTTTGGCTGGTCTTTTTCAAGCAGGTTTGAAATATAGAACAATTTCAGGATATAGGTCCATGTTGTCCCTCCGGACACACCCGGGCCATTCTAGAGGATGGGTACAAGCTATATTGACAAAGATATATGGCGGGGGCATCTGTGTACTTTGGACACATGTCTAGTTTTTTTTACAATAATGGCTTGCACTGGTGTGTTGCTCAAGCAGCCTTGATTTTAGTCTTCATTAGGATCATTTGAACATTGATCAATGGAACTTCCAGAATTATTGTTGAAGCTTGCCCCTAAATTGTTAAGCTGACCCAATTAAATTATATTATTTAACTATTCATCTAGACATGCACTAATAAGTGCAGTTCAATACTTTTTGGTACCAAATTGGAGAATTTGTACAGTGCTAGAAAGATCACTAATTTATCAGTTGTTATGCTTTAGTAGTAAAGAAGGAAAAAATTACTGACTTGTGTTTATCAACCCTTTTTGTACCAAATGGAAATTTCCTCCTTATATATAGCCCAAGTCCATTTTAAAATTAAGGGGTGCCAGGTTGTGTTTTTAGCTCCCCTGTACGAAGTACAAGGAGAGCTATTGTTGTCACCTCGGTCGTCCACCTGCGTGTTTGCGTGTGCGTTCCGGCCACACTGCATTTAAGTTTTTCAAATGCTTATATCTCAACAGTCACTCATCACAGAGCACTCATATTTGGAACTTAAGTACCTGGGCGTGTCTTCTGAAGCTCAAAGAGACAAACCCCTGTGTTCATACCCCGGTCTAGTGATTTTGCCTTATATCTTGAAGACTATTTGTTGGAGAAATGTCATACCTGGGATATTAGCGCCATGTGACCTGTTGATTGACCTCAAAATATATCTAGGTCCCTGTGACCTATATTTTATGGTTCAGTGATTTTGCCTAATATCTTGAATACTATGTGATTGAGAAATGTCATACCTGGATTATTAGTTCCATGTGACCAGATATAGTTCGAACAAATTGACCTGAGACTGGTGAATTCTATTAACATAATTTCATTCCCGAATGTCTTCGAAGTCTATCGAAAATTGTGATATTGTTATTCAATACATAGCGGCCGGTAGATTGGTCGCAATTCCCGAGATGCCGAAAATTCACGAGAAGTTTATGAAAGCCGACGTATTAGGCGATAATATTGACTAATTTATTCCTTGCATAAAGGTCAGTCTCATGTCAAATTGTTCAAACTATAATTAACCGCAAAATATATTTAGGTCAATGTGACCTATATTTCAAGATAGAGAAATGTCATACCTGGATTATTAGTTCCATGTAACCAGTTAATTGACCACAAAATATATCTAGGTTAGTGTGACCTATATTTCATCATAGTGAAATGTCATACCTGGATTATTAGTTCCATGTGACCCGATGATTGACCTCAAAATATATCTACCATGGTTCTGTGATTTTTGCCTATTATCTTGAATACTATTTGATGGAGAAAAGTCATAACTGGACTATTTATTCCTCATCAAGAATGTACATGTATAAATATATATGTCCTGCTATTTACTTGTCCTGCTGAGCCCGGAAATGCCTTATTTTCCAAACAATGAAGATCCAGACAAAGCCATCTGGTTAGGATCTACATTATTTGCCATTCTGATAGTGAATTTGTAGCAATAATTTGCATTAAGTAATCTGATTGGTTGATAGCCGGTAGTGGGTGTGGCATATATAAATATTCAGCAGGCCAAGGGTTAATTATAAATGCTCGTTATGCCAACATTGGACATGTTTGGTATTGTTGGGAGCAGCCAGTTGTACCTGACCATGTGCTGATTAGACATCTCAAGGGCATGCATCATGTTAACCCTTGTCCTGCTGAATATTCAAATATGCCACACTCACTACTGATTATCAACCAATCAGATTACTTGATGCAAATTTTTGCCACAAATTCATGAGCCCGAATGACAAACAATGAAGATCCTGATCAGATGGCTTCTGATCTGGATCTGCATTGTTTGGAAGATCAAACATATCCGGGCTCAGCAGGACAAGGGTGAACAAGTCTGTGAAATGAACAGCCCCCTAAACCCCACTTTATATATAAAACTGGGGTTTACAGGGGTAAACATTATTTTTCTTATTTCTGCACCAAGACAAAGGTTGTTGGTACTCACTAGAACCGCCTCATTGAGATGGCAGGGTCCAACATAAACTTTTTTAACAAGTGGACAAGGTGGTCCTGTAACTCTTGGGATACACTGGACCTGATTTAAGTTCAGCTGTACCGAAGAAATGATGAAAATCATACTGTAGTTATAAATGTACATTAGTTCTGCAGTAATCAGATTATTTTTATTATTATTTATCTACACATGCAACAAACTAATTTTATGATAAATGTTTAAAACAGGGATTAAAACATGGATTTTAATAACTTTGGTGGCAGATTTTCAACTGGACCATTCGGACCAGCCAGCCACTGACCTTACAAGACCTGACCTGGTTTCCACTAGACAATGTCCATCAGTCTTGGGATAATGTCGAACCCTGGGTGGTTCTAACAAGCTCCTACAACCTATGTTTGCAGTATAATTAAGAAAAATATCACAGATTTTCATCAGAAATGTTGCCATTTTGGAGATGTGAAAAATGTGCACTATGTCTCACAGGTGTGTTATCATAATGTTTTAGTAAATGAAATGTACAAGCGCACTTTTGCCTCATTATGGTGAATACCCTAACCAAAATATCACAAAAAACACAGCCATTTAAGTTTGACCCCCTTAAACCCCACTTTTATACTGTAAAACTAGGGTTTACAGGGGTATACAGTCTAACCTGGCCATGTGGCCACCTCTGTTAAGGTGACCTTCCCTTAAATTGCCGCTTCCCCCCCAACAATATCTAATGCAAATTTCCCACTTTTTAGTGTGCATCTGTGAAACATGGTCAGCTGTCTCTGTTTTTAGCTCACCTGGGCCAAGGCTCCAGGGGAGCTTATAATATACATGTAGTGGGTCATCCGTCCGTCCACACCTTTGACCAGTTATAACTCCGAAACCTGCAGGCTGATCACAACCATTTCTCATCTGTAGCCTCTGGTGGGGCATTGATGACATAAGCTTTTTTGTCGATTACTCACAAATTTATGTCCTCTACTTTGCTGAAAATGCTTATTATTTTTTACCTTGTCATCACCATAGCCCCTTCAGTTTTGATTGGATCTTCTTGAAACTCTGGGATAAAAGCTCGGATGAGTTTGAAAACTAGCAATATTGGTTGATTACTTATGGAGTTATGTCCCCTACTTTGCTGAAAATGCTTATTTTTTACCTTGTCATCACCATAGCCCCTCCAGTTTTGATCGGATCTTCTTGAAACTTACAAACGAGTAAGTCAGGGATAAAAGCTCGGATGAGTTTGAAAACTGGGAGGTTGGCCTATCTATCATTGAGTTACATCCCCTTGATAGCTGAAAATGCCTATTTTTGACCTTGTCATCACTGTAGCCCCTTCAGTTTCCATCAGATATTCTTGAATTCTTACGTATAAGTAAGTAAGGGATAAAATCTTTGCCCCCGACCATCAGGGCTTGAAGAAATTGATAGGCTGCGTGATGCTTCCACGCAGAGCTGAAACCGACCGCACATGAGTACTGATAAACCGCTTAGACGATCTAAGCCTGCCCAGGCAAAATGGTGTTAGTCGGACCGTCCATGCTTATAAACCCTATTAGTTTCATTGGGCAACAGGGTTTGAGATATCATTTCATCTCATTATGATAACACATCCGTGCGACATAGTGCATTTTTTCTCATCTCAAAAATGGCTACGTTTCTCAGGAAAATCCGTGATATTTTTCTTATAAGTACTGAAAACATAGGTTGTGGGTGCTCGTTAGAACCGCCTCATTCAATGAGGCGGTTCTAACGAGTACCCACAACCTATGTCTTGGAGCAGAAATAAGAAAAATAATGAATACCCCCGTAAACCCCAGTTTTCTCTATATAAAGTGGGGTTAAGGGGGTCTTCATTTCACGGACTTGTTTACGTGATGTCAATTTCGGGTAAAATCCGTTAATGTTTGGCAAAATTTCGGCCCTTTTTAGTTCAAAATTAGGGATTTTTTGGCTTTTCAGATCAATTACTTGAACATTTTATTCACAGATTTTCTTCAAGTTTTGAATACACATTGGTATTGGGTATGAATGGTTTGGGATTGTTGATTGGCAAAATATGTTAACATTTAACAGAGTTATGGCCATTAACAATACCCATTAAATGTTTTTTGGGAACTAATTCATGTACTAAATGGAATATGTGGATGAAACTTCACTGATATATAGACTACCATAAGAAGCAGGTATTGTTGACATTATCATTATCATAAGTCCCTAAGTTTTGAACAGACCTTCCTGAAACTTACATATAAGTATGTTAGAGATAAAAGATTGAATGTATTTGCAAACTAACATTGTTGGCACATTACTTCCAGAATTAAGTCCCCTTCTTTGCTGAACATGCCTATTTTGTACCTTGTCATCACCATAAGTCCTTTAGTTTTGATTGAATCTTCCTGAAACTAGCATATTAGTTGGTTGGGATTGAAAGTTTGCATGAGTTTGAAAACTGGTGATGTCTGCCTATCTCTCTTAGAGTTACGTCCCCTTGAATGCTGAAAATACATGTACATGTTTTTGACCCTGTCATCAGCATAAATCCTTTGGTAAAGATTGAAACTTCCTGAAACTTCTAATCTGTTAGCTCAGGTGAGCGATATAAGACCATCATGGGCCTCTTGTTTTTTGTCCCAAATAGCTCAGATACAATCATTAAGTGGCCATTTTGATTTTCAGGTGTGGCCAGATTGATTAGTTTCTGCAGTTTGGTTGTCTTTAAGCTGTTATAAGTTTGATGTAATTTTTGCCATAACTTTTGAACCATTTACCACACTGCAACCAAACCAAAACAGCCAAAGTTACTGTATTACGCTAATCAAATACGGCAACAGAAATTGAAAACAGTCAGATTTCAGTCAATGTAGTCTACTACATTGAAAAGAGACACTGCTTTATCAGAACAGAAAATTCTGATAATTAGCTGTGCGTAATTAGCACTTCTCAATGGTAGTTGTTGGTTTGAAAATAAAAAGGTGAGAAGACATGGTCGAAAGGTGCGAAATCATCTTAATTGCCGACACAATGTTTGTTACTTATGGACATTCTTCATTAATCATTGTTCTTTCTGAAATTGCCCAATAATATTCTGAGTCTCCTATTTCAGTGGATTCCTGTTAAAATGAATGTAACCCATCTCTGGAATCATGGGGGAAAGGGCGTTGTCCCACAGCCTTTATTTCCACTGAATCCCTGAAAAGCCGGAGTCCTTTAACCCATTTAGTACCGGAAACCCCAAAACGGGTACCCTGGCAAACAGTGCAGGCCCAGATCAGAATTCTGCGGCATCTGATCAGGGCCTACACTGCAGAAAGTTAAGCCATTTTCCAAATAAATTTTGAAAAAAACACAACCTGACAGCCCTAAATTTTGAAATAGACTCCTGCTATATATAAGGAGGACGAATCCATTTGGTACAAAAAGGGTTAAAACACTGAACAAAATTCTTTCAATAGCATATGTTACTGTCCCTATCAGTGTCTTAGATTCTTATTAGCTTGTCTGCCGAGAAATTGAAAGTGTTGACTTTTGAGAATCATTAAATTCCCAGTCCCACATCCACCTGTATTAAGCAATCACCTGTTTTGAGCAAGCGATTTTGAAATATCCCATGATTGCTTGCTTAAGACAGGTTATACTACATTATTCTTCTTATTTCTGCTCAAACACATAGATTGTGGTTAGCTTTACAAATTATTTTTAGGTGTAGACTCAACCATTGTGGCCGTGCACAATTATTCCAATGGACCGTTCAAAACAGGAAGGTCTGAGAATGTAAGAATCTAGCTGAGATTTCTTAAAATTTACCTAAATAAATATAACAAAGATAATAATTATCAATACATGCAAAATCTCGTAAATACTCATGACATAACTATAGCTTCTTTTCCTGGGTATGAAGGGTAGAATGCTATTGTTTACACTAACAAATAACGTACCTGAAAAGAGGGTCCTGCCAATGCTCTTACCCACTAGACAATGGAGGTCTGTGATTTTGGAAATAGATATGCAAACTTCATTTTAACACTTACCCTGCTGAATAAAGTAATTTAGCCTCACCCATTTCTGACAATCCACCAGTCAAATTGTTTTTGGCTGCTACCAGTTCTCTCTTGGCTGCTCAAGGAGCTGCTACCAGTTCCTTAACGCTCTGCATGCTGGGTATTTTTTTTTCAGCAGACTTCATTATGAATTACTTTTATTATTTTTCCCAGGAAACAGGATTTGACATTTCATGCAAATTCTCTCCTTGGAGACAATTTGCATGACATGTCAAATCCTGTTTCCTGAGAAAAGTAAGAAAATATATCAACAATTTGTCGTCTGCTGAATTAGCCCAGAGCATGGTAAAGGTTAATGTCACCTTCGTTCAAGACACATGCCCATGCGTACAGTTCTTGTGTGCGGAGCACAATGCTCCATGCCAGTGAGACTTAGCCATTGCCAAAACCAAACCTCCAGCATCTGCAGCAGAATGACAGGGCATTGATCAGACAGATCTGTAATATCAAGCTGCAAGACACTGTCACCATCAGGTCCATTGATCTACTTGTGAGGCTTGGCATTGATGACCTGGACCTCATCTTGAAGGAGAGAAGGCTCAGCTGGTATGCACATGTGGAACGCTCCAAGGGTGCAGTCAAGACTGCCTGTGACATACAGGTAGATGGAAAGGGTGGGCCTGGAAGGCCGAAGGTGACCTGGAAGCAGCTACAGACAGTGGAACTCTCTACTATCAACCCTCATGATTGACAAACCTGGAGATCTGGTGTGAGATCTGCCATGCGTGTGGCAAGGGGCCCACTTATGTGGATGTTGCCCCTGTACCTGCATGTTAAAACAAAAATCAAGTGATGATGATGAAATTACTTGATATATAATTTATTCATTCAATTTATAAGCTGCAGGGCAAACAGGGTAGAATCTGATCAAAAACCTTCTGATCTGAATCTACATGCACTGTTTGCCAAATTAGGGGTTGTTGTGTACAGCAGGATAAGAGTTAAACAACATTAGAACAGCTTTACAAAATAAATGGCCTACTTTTAAGGGAGATAAAGTGCCCTTGGGATCATTGTTAAACAAGAAGTATCTTTAAAAAAGATATATGACGTAGTTATATGTTAATTATTATTCAAAACAAACAGAAATTGACCCAGGCAAGCGTGGGACAGAAAATGCTGCAAAGTCTATGTTGAATGGACAGTTATCTCTGACAGAAAACTTTGAAAAAAATGCCTTGTCTGTAAAACTGGATTCATATGAGCTGTAGTGTTTCTGAGACTATATAAATAATAGTCCCTCATTACACCTAAGGTAGCTGAGTCTGAGGCTGGACACCAGTCAAAAATGCCATATTATTAAAAATCACATGTTGTGGCTCTTATAATTACATAATATCCAGTAACCTTAACAAAGAGTTGTACTGATTATAAAGTTCTAATTTGTTGATTTAATAAGACATTAGTAATGTGTCACAAATGGCAGGCATGATCTAACTTGATACGAAAAGTGAATTTGACATTATTATGCTGTTTCCTATAGATTTTGTATTGGTGTTTAATGGCCCAGTCAACAATATTTAGGTCATTTTTGAGCCGGTCAGTTTACCTATCCAGACTTTTCCTGGGCAGGCTTATACCTAAGTGGTTAACCAGTACAGTGCACATTCTTTCGCCAGAAACTGACAACTGCCCTTCTTGAATCAGCGGAAGGGAGAGAATGACCGTTGAAAAGTCTCCACGAAAGAATGTTGCCACCCCCTGTTTCCTATAGAATTACTTTGCAGCTGACATTGAGACATTAATGTTTACATATTACATTATCAAACGCACACCTTGGCCCCGGCCCATCTGGGCTTGAAGAAATAGTTGGGCTGCATGATGCTTCCACGCAGAGCTGAAACTGACCACACACAAGTACTGGTAAACCACTTAGAGAATCTAAGCCTGCCCAGGCAAAGCGGTGTGAGTCGGTCCATCCGTGCTTATAAACCCTGACGACAGGGCTTGAGATGTCATTACATCTCAATGTCGGGTAAAAGTCCCACAGAATTAGAAGCAACGTCTCCAAAATGATCTATACAGTGTTAATGGGGACGAAAAACCTCAAATCCAGCAAACAAACAAATCAAACGCGCACAAAAACACTGACTACGTTAGTAACGTGAATTGTCACAATTTGATCACAGTGACTATTTCATTGTGTCCAGTGAGAAAATCATTAACGTCATGTTAGAATTAGTTAATAAGCAGCAGGTTACAGTGTCGTCTTTTTTAGCTCACGCTCTAGGGGAGCTTATAGGATAGGCAGTTGTCTTTTGTCGTCATCGGTGTGTGACGTCAACACTTTTAACCCTTTTTGTACCAAATGGAATCTTCCTCCTTATATATAGCAGGAGTCCATTTCGAAATTTAGGGGTGTCAAGTTGTGTTTTCATCAAGTTGTGTTTTCATCAAAATTCATTTGGAAAATGACTTATCAGACGCCGCGTTCTGCGGCGTAGAACACGGCGTCTGATCTGGGTCTGCACTGTTTGCCAGGGTACCCCTTTAGGGGTTTCTGGTACTGAATGGGTTAAACAACATATCTTCTGAAGCTACTGGGTCGATTGGGCCCAAATTCCATCTGTAGCATCCTTGGGCTGGGGGATTGAATGTTTATATTTTTTATGAAATTCAGCTGTTTAGTTTGGTTGGTATGGACTTTCCATAGACTTAATTATAATGGGGAAAATTGAAAAATGGCATTAACTACCAAGACTTTGCAGATATTTTGACAAAACTTTCATAGAAATGTTCCTTAAGCAATCTGCTGTCTGCCATATGATTTTAGGCCTACTGCTCTATTGGTTCCCATGGAAACCAAAATGCAAAAAAGAGAAAAAAAAAATACTCAGAAACAATATGCTCTATGAGGCTGAGACTTTATGAAAATATTCACCATATTTGGCTTTACAGGTTTATTGTTATGTTATGTATATATATATATATATAATTCGGTTCTTTAGTTTGGTTGCTATGGCAACTTAGAGTTTCTTACTACATTATAATGAGGAAAATGGAAACTGGCGCTGCCAAGTCTTTGCAGATATTTTGACAAAACTTTCATAGAAATAATCTTTAAGCAATCTCTGCCATATGATTTTAATTTAGGCATTCTGCTCACTTTTATTGGTTGCTTGGTTGTCATGGAAACCAAAATGCAAAAATGGTCATTTTTCTATATAATCTATACATTTTTGTTTGGATATAACACAGTTGTTTAACTAACACAGTGTCTGCTTTGGACCCCATTAATAGTGTTATGAAGAGGTTGTGGTGTATTAGTTTCCATTGTTATACTGTACAAAAACTAATGCTTAGATACTCGTTCATAGGCACTTCTTTCAGCTTTCTAACAAATTCTGACAGTTAGCGGAAATTGTGTGTTGTTATGGTATGAATTGATATACAGTAAAATTCCTATATTAAGACCACCTTTAGGACTGTTCAAAAGTGGTCTTAAGACCACTTTTGAACAGTCTCAAAGGTGGTCTCTTATTATGAGACACTGGGTGAAGAAAAAACAAAGAAAGAATTACTAAAACCTTCTCATGCAGCTTTTAAAAGCAGAATTAGTCTTAATTTTAGGTGGTCTTAATAGTGGAATTTTACTGTACATAGAAAAAATAGGTCAGAAATGAGATTATAAGACTAAGTCTAAAAAAAAAAAACATATTCTTGTCAAAAGAGTTTTAATCTCTTGTCTTAATAAATTAAAAAAACTGTCCTTTAAAACTGTATGTATAATGTTTGAACACAGTTTCATGATTGCATGTGTAACTAATGCAAAAGATTACAAAATACAAACAATAATCTACATAAGAATGAGATCCACATTGTTCCTGATATCATTGTACAGCTGCAATAAAGACATGCTGCTATTAGAAGATAATTTTGATATCAGTCTTGTCAAATAGAGACATAATATCACATCTCCTAACTCTAGCAACCAAATAAACATGTCATTTTGAACAATATTATGATGTTATTAATAAAGTAATTTCGTATTGACCCAGTTACAGGTCCAAGGTCTGCTATATTGGCACTTCGGCCTCAGGCCAATACAGCAGACCTTGGACTGATAACTAGGCCAATACGAAATTACTTGATTAATGACAATTTTATTAATTGACAAAATTAAAAAACATGATTATTGATTTTTGATCTCAGCCTAATATCACTGCCGTGTTATTTCTCCAATGACAGATCAATCTAGTTTTTTTTCTGAAAAAATAATTCATAAAATAAAATTGCCGACTGTTCCAAAAAATTAGGAAGTTCTGTGAGGTTTAGAATTAATATTGGTGGGTCGGAGTGTGTGAGTGTTTCAGTTTTACACCCCACCAACAGCTAAGGTCATACGGAGACGGGACCTCTGTTTAAAGACTCATCCGAAAGTCTGGAGGAGCCCGGGATTGATCCTGCGATCCCTGGTTTACAAGGCGAGTAGCGTAACCACTACACCACGGAGGCTTCTATTGGTGGATTGGAATCAAACTTGGTAAGATGTTATATTTCAGCACTAACCTTGACCCTGACTGTGACCATGAAGTCAGAGTCACCTGACTTTTACCATGAAGTCAGAGTCACCTGACTTTTACCATGAAGTCAGAGTCACCCTGACTGTGACCATGAAGTCTAAAGTCACCATGACTGTGACCATGAAATCAAAGTCACCCTGACTGTTACCATGAAAGTAAAGTCACCCTGACTGTTACCATGAAGTCACAGTCACCCTGACTGTTACCATGAAGCCAAAGTCACCCTGACTGTGACCATAAAGTCACCCTGACAGTGACCATGAAGTCAAAGTCATCTTAACTGTGACCATGAAGTCAAAGTCACAGGCTGAGTAATCTTCTTTTACAGACAGTACTCAGTGAGGCATACAACACTTGTTGAGGTTGTTATGGTTGTTTTAACTATTGTCCTGCTGATTGAATTAATTTCTGACTTTCAATTATTTAATGATTCAAATTTATCAAATGACATGTACTTCTTTCAAATTCACTAACTGAATGATACTCGTAAATCCTGATCAGATGATTTTTGAAGAAGCAATCTAAAGTGGATCTGCAAAGGTATGGGTTACTGTATGTATTTGGACAGATAGGCCTGAGCAAACAATGTAGACCCAGATGAGATGCCACATTCTGTGGCATCTCACCTGGGTCTACATTGTTTGCCAGTCATCTGCTAATCAGACAAAGCAGTCAACTTTTAGAACACATATCGTAAGGAGTAAAAGTTTCCGAATGTTTAAGGTAAAAAGGGTTGGTTGGTTGTTTGATTTGAGGTTTAATATCCCTGTCAATACTGTATAGGTCATGAAGTCAGTCACCCTGACTGTGACCATGAAGTTAAAGTCACATTGACTGTGACCATGAAGTCAAAGTAACCCTGACTGACCATGACGTCAAAAGTCACCCTGACTGTGACCATGAAAAAACTACTGTACAGGTCATTTTGGATATTTTGTGGACTGATATTGGTTATTTCCACAAGGTATTCAACACGTTTAGAATGTACTGAACTTACAAATAGCGCATCTGCCAGCATTTTGGTGTGAGCCTCTTCCTGCAACTCCGCCCCCGCCCATAGGGGCTTGAAGAAATATATGGCTGCACGATGCTTCCACGCAGAGCTGAATCCGGCCCGCACACTAGTACTGGTAAACCGCTTAGAGTATCTAAGCCTGTCCAGGAACCGCAGTGCGAGGCGGACAGCCCATGCTAATAAACCCTATTGGTTTCATTGGGCGACAGGGCTTGAGATGTCATTTCATCTCAGTGTCGGGTAAAAGTCACACACAATTGGAAGTAACGTCTCCAAAATTACCTTTACAGTGTTGACAGGGACATTAAACCTCAAATCAAACAAACAAACAAATCTTCCTGCAACTTCTTTGGGTTTCTTAGGTTAACTTTTCTTTTTGTCTCTTGGTTAGATCGTTTTGGGGATTGCCTGTTGCTTGCATCTGCCCCTTCAACTGTTTTGACTGTATTAGATCTGGATCTACTTCAATGTCTGATTGATAGGTTTTTGAAGATACAATGCACCGAAGGGCTCATAGGAACTTTGGATTGTACAGGACCAGAACTTTTATATCTGACTTTATGATACGCTCAATTTGATATTTAGTTAGACTAATGTTGTGCATCAGTTCAGCTTAAGTCAAGAGCACTAATGGCATGCTAGGTACATGCTTGTAGAAGTTATTTACTTGCTTTGGATAAGTTATGATACTCTTAGGTTATACATAGGTTTAGAGCTGAAACAGACCGCATACTGGTAACCCACGTAGCTGATCTAAGCCTGCCCAGACAAAGCGGTGGGAGTCAGAGCGTCCATGCTTATAAACCCTATTGGTTTCATTGGGCGACAGGGCTTGAGATGTCATTTCATCCCAGTGTCGGGTAAAAGTCCCACAAAATTAGAAGCAACGTCTCAAAAATGACCTATACAGTTATACATTGTTGACGGGGATGTTAAACCTCAAATCAAACAAACAAATTAGCTTTTTTTTTATTTGTGGGAATACATTTGTCCAGTGCTATTGTGTGACATAGAATTAAAATTGATAAATTGATTCAAGCACTTTCAATATAATGTCATTTCTTGTTTAACCCTTCAACCCTATGAACTAGTAACTATTGAGACAATGTGAATCCTCATGATGAGCCATCTCATCAGGATTTACACTGTTTGGCACCCACTTTTGTGTTCAATCAATACACCATAAAAATCCTGAAAATTTGGACACCTTGAGGACTTGCTATAACTCGCCTAAAATTCTAGCAAATTTGATTCATGATCCAGCAAGGAGTCTGAAAGGTGCAGACAAAATGGCAAACAGTGTAGACCCTGATCAGACTGCTCCATCAGGAGCAGTCTGATCTGGGTCTGCACTGTTTTCTTAGGCCTATCTGTCCCAACACTTAGGATTGTTACAGTCGGCCCCGCCCATCGGGGCTTGAAGAAATTAATTGGCTGCATGATGCTTCCACGCAGAGCTGAAACCGACTCGCTTACAAGTACTGGTAAACTGCTTAGAGGATCTAAGCTTGCCCAGGCAAACCGGTGCGAGTGGGACCATCCATGCTTATAAACCCATTTGGTTTCATTGGGCGGCAGGGCTTGAGAAGTCATTTCATCTCAATGTCGGGTAAAAGTCCCTCAGAATTGGAAGCAACGTCTCCAGAATGACCTTTACAGTGTTGAGGGGGATGTTAAACCTCAAATCAATAATAACACTAAAGGATTGTTACAGTAATTCACTTCATTAACTTGAGGATGAACAATGATGTCTGCTGATATTTGGATTGGTGTTTTTTGTTTGAATTGAGGTTTAACATCCCTTTCAACACTTTGAAGGTCATTTTGGAGATGTTGTTTCCAATTTTGTGGTACTTTTACCTGACATTGAGAGGAAATGACATCTCAAGCCCTGCCCCCTAATGAAACTTAGCAGGCTTAGTTTTTCTAAGGGGTTTACAAGTACTATGTGAAGCCAGTTTCAGCTCTGCGTGGCAGCACAATGCAGCCCAATCAATTTCTCCAAGCCCCGATTGATGACTTTAATTGGTGGTTAAAAGTTAGCTCTGAGTTTAGAATTTTCTTTCATTTCAGTTACCCTCTGGTGGATACTTTGAAGGACAAATGGCTGTTTCAGCAGGACAGACTATCTGAGATTCTCCGAGCAGACGACATTGATGTCACTCGACTCAGTACGCCATTTACTCAGAAACCATTAGCTGCCATGTTTGGTAGGTGTATATTACTACAGTAAAACTTCGATAAGTCGAATACGGATAATTCGTTTACCATAGATAATTCGAACTCACTACTAGTTCCCTAGAGAATTATTCCTATAGCTCTATTGTTTAGGTGAATTTAAAGAGGTTTGTTTCATTTTAATTTTAAAATGTATGTTGTGTGAACTCATTAGAATCGCCTCTTTGAGGCGATTCTGATGAGTACACACAGCATACATTTACTGTTTAAGAAACCGAGAATATATCCTTAGGTCATCCCCATTATGTCTCAGCTAGAAGTATCAGTAACCCTCAATAACTCGAACTATCCCTATTTCGAACAAACTTTCATGGTCCCGAAGTTGTTCGAGTTATCGAAGTTCGACTGTATTACACAGTCATGATGGATGGGTTTGGGCAGTATTATTATCCCAAGGGCCTACAGTCTTTGTACAATGTTTTTGGCTATAATGATAATCTAAATTTGGCTATATCTGCATAATCAGTGGCCTCCATACAGTGCCCATGTGGGGATTGTGTGATGCTACCTATTATGACGTGTTTACAGGCTACAGGCTTGTGATTGTTGAAAAATTTGTCATATTGCAGAGTTAAACAAAATTGTAGAGGCTATGCAGGGCTCCGTAATTCAGTACAATATTTGTATGGCTGCTGGCTGCCTCCATACATGCAAAAAGGGGAATACGGGCATCTCATAGATGCAGTAAGCTCATTGCAGGTCAAATGTAAACATGGCATTACTGGCAGGAGAGAATAGGAGAAAATATTTTGTATGCAAAGAAAATAGTAGAAATAAAAATCCCTTCCATTAATATCGTTTACCGGTACCAAATAGGGATTGCTCTTTATTCTTTCCTGTTTGGTCACCGTGGCAAAGAAGGAATCCAATTTTTAGCTCACCAGAGCCGAAGGCTCTTGAGGGGAGCTTATAGGATAGGCAGTTGTCCATCGTCGTCGTCTGATACCATGTGACATCAACACTTTCAAACGGCATCTCCTCTGAAGCCACTAGGCTGATTCAGCCCAAGTTTCATCTGTAGCATCCTTGGGATGGGGCATTGAAAGTTTGTGTTTATAATGAAAATAGGCTCATTAGTTTAGTTGCTATGGCAACTTAGAGTTTCCAAAGACTTATAATGGGGAAAATAGAAAAATGGCATTTACTGCCCAGCCTTAGCAGATATTTTGACAAAATTTTTATAGAAATGTTTCTTGGGTAAAATTCTTTCAGCCATAGGCTTTTATGCCAACTTAAGGGTCCCCTAAGGTGTGCTGGGGCCATGCCTTTCATAAAAGGCCATATAATTCAGAAACCATTCAGATCCCCAACCCCAAACCAAATATATTCTTGTTCCTTTTGATAATGCATATACGTGTGATAATTCTTTTAATTATATGAGGGAGATTTGCCATTGTGATGAGGGAGATGTAAAGAATATATTGAGAAATTCTCAGTTCAAATGAGGAAGACTCCAAAATTTTACTACAATTTAGCATAAATTGGGCAAAAATAAGCATCAAAATGAGGGAGTCTCCCTCCTGATGAGGGAGGTATCACAGGTATGATTAGTCACATCCGCTGGGAGTGCTGGGGCCATGCCCCACCCCCTTCCAATTTGCAAAAGGCCTAGTATCTCAGAAACCCTTCAGATCCCCACACCTAAACCATATATATTCTTGTTCCTTATGACCAGACACATTCAGTGATACCACCCTAGGGGTTTCCTAAGGTGCGCCGGGGCCATGCCCCACCCCTTTACTTCACAAAAGGCAAAATATCTGAGAAACTTTCAGAGCCCCACCCCTAATTAGATATATTCATGTTCCTTATGATAAGAACTGGGCCGGGGGAAGAAACTGATTGTTACACCGGGTCATGTCCCGGGTCATGCCTCATTCTTCCACTTCATAAAAAGCCATATATTTCAGAAACTGTTAAGAACCGTACCCCTAAACCATATATTTTCTTGTTCCTTATGGTAAGACTCATTCAGTCGCACCAACCTGGGGGTGGGGGTGGGTGGGGGTTAGGTCATTTTACGCTGGGGCAATGTGCTGGCCCCTCCACTTCATAAAATACCATATATCATAGAAGCCATTCAGATCCCCACCCCATAATCATATATATTCTTGTGCCTTATGATTATACTTATTCAGTCACACATACTTGTGGGGTCCACAGAGGCTGTTCCTCTCCTCTCTATTTCATAAAAGGGCCTCCTATCTCAGAAACCGTTCAGATCCCCTCCCTAAACCATATATATTCTTGGTCCTGATTGTCCTTATGGTAAGACACATTGAGTGACAACAAACTTGGGTTTTTCCTGGTGTCCTGCGGGGCCATGCCCTTACCCCTCCACTCCTGGAAAGGCCTTATATCTCAGGAAGCATACAGATCCCCACCCCTAAACCATATATATTCTCTTGTTCCTTATGAAATTTTAAAAGACAAGACTGGGTTTAAAACTAGCCAAAGGGGCTATTGTCTTGTATTTAAACTTACTGCATCTGACAACATTGTAGAAGAACTAATCAACAACTTTTCTGAGTCAACCCTCGTGTTCAAACTGCTCAAAATATTTACCTTGCGCAATGTTGGGCGACAAAATTGGTGCTTCAATTTTAACCCATTTAGTACCGAAACCCCAAAAGGGGTATCCTGGTAAACAGTGCAGGCCCAGATCAGACACCGCAGAACAAGGCGTCTGATCAGGGCCTCCACTGTTTGCAAAATTTTCAGCCAATTTCCAAATAGTTTTTGAAGAAAACACAACCTGACACTTCTCAATTTTTAAATGGATGCCTGCTATATATAAGGAGGAAGATTCCATTTGGTACAAAAAGGGTTATCGCCCCCATCCATAGGGGCTTGAAGAAATATATGGGCTGCATGATGCCTCCACGCAGAGCTGAATCCGGCTCGCACACTAGTACCGGTAAACCGCTTAGAGGATCTAAGCCTGTCCAGGAACCGCGGTGCGAGGCGGGACCGCCCATGCTAATAAACCCTATTGGTTTCATTGGGCGACAGGGCTTGAGATGTCATTTCATCTCAATGTCGGGTAAAAGTCCCACAAAATTGGAAGCAACGTCTCCAAAATGACCTTTACAGTGTTGACGGGGACGTTTAACCTCAAATCAAACAAACAAACAAACAAAAAGGGTTAATAACGTCAGAGACCATTTTTCATTGCAGCTAGTCAATAGGGAAATGCTGATATGTTGTTGATTGTGAAATTTGAGTGGTGGCTTGACCCTTTTTAGCTCGCCTGTACAAAGTACATGGAGAGCTATTGTTGTCAACCTCGGTTGGCGTGTGAGTTTGCGTTTGCGTTCCCGTCACACTGTGTTAAAAGTTTTTCAAATGCTTATATCTCAACAGTCTCTCATCACAGAGCACTCATATTTGGAACTTTAGTACCTGGGAGGATCTTTTGATGTTCAAAGACAACAGACCCCTGGGGTCATGCCCCGAGGTGGGGCTAGGGGTCAAAATCTAGAACACCTATGTAATACTATGTTAAAGTTTTTGAAATGCTTATATCTCAGCAGTCACTCATCACAAAGCATTCATATTTACAACTGGGATACCTTGGTGTGTCTTCTGAGATTCCAAGACAACACACCCCTGGGTTTATGCATGGGAGTGGGGATGGGGTGGGGCTAAGGGTCAAAATCTAGGACAACTTTGTAATTCCCTTATGCTAACAAGTTACAGGCACAATTGGTTATACATCAGCCAACCATTTGAAGTGACATTGGTTCAAGTGTAAAAGGATGAAGGTCATGGTGACCTACATTTCACGGTCTAGTGATTTTGCCTTATATCTTGAAGACTATTTGTTGGAGAAATGTCATACCTGGGATATTAGTTCCATGT
Organism: Lucinisca nassula; assembly: GCA_963580285.1. Taxonomy (NCBI): domain Eukaryota; kingdom Metazoa; phylum Mollusca; class Bivalvia; order Lucinida; family Lucinidae; genus Lucinisca; species Lucinisca nassula. Next base: position 12,165,774 of record OY757014.1, on the reverse strand, counting down.
GACCCCATGATTGACCTCAAAATATATCTTGGTCACTGTGACCTATATTTCAGGGTTCAGTGATTTTGCCTATTATCTTGAATACTATTTGATGGAGAAATGTCATACCTAGATTATTAGTTCCATGTGACCCGATAATTGACCGCAAAATATATCTATGTCAGCATGACCTATATTTCATGGTTCAGTGATTTTGCCTATTATCTCGAATACTATTCGATGGAGAAATGTCATACCTGGATTATTAATTCCATGTGACCCGATAATTGACCACAAAATATATCTAGGTCAGTGTGACCTATATTTCATGGTTCAGTGATTTTGCCTATTATTACAAAAACCATTTGATGGAGAAATGTCATACCTGGTTTATTAGTTCCATGTGACCCCATGATTGACCTCAAAATATAGCTAGGCCAGTGCGAACTATATTTCATGGTTCAGTGATTTTGCCTATTATATTGAATACTATTTGATGGAGAAATGTCATACCTGGGTTATTAGTCCCATGTGACCCCATGCTTTACTTCATAATATGTCTATGTCACTGTGACCTATATTTCATGTTTCAGTGATTTTGCCTATTACCGGTATCTTGAATACTATTTGATGGAGAAATGTCATACCTGGGTTATAAGTCCCATGTGACCCCATGCTTTACCTCAAAATATGTCTAGGTCACTGTGACCTATATTTCATGTTCAGTGATTTTGTCTATTATCTTGAATACTATTTGATGGAGAAGTGTCATACCTGGGATATTAGAGATATGTGATCCCATGATTCACCTCAAAATATATCTAGGTCACTGTGACCTATATTTCATGGTTCAGTGATTTAGCCTATTATTTTGAATATTATTTGATAGATAAATGTCATAACTGGACTATAAGTTCCAACTGACCTGGTAATTGACCCCAAAATATATCTAGCTCACTGTGAACTATATTTCATGGTTCAGTGATTTTCCCTATTATCTTCAGTACTATTTGATGGGGAAATGTCATACCTGCATTGTCAGTTCTGTGTGACCCGATTATTGACCACAAAATATATTTAGGTCACAGTGACCTATATTTCATGGTTCATAAATTTTACCTTATTTCTTGAAGGCGTGAAACAGGCGAGCTTTGCTGTCATGCGACAGCTCTTGTTGTACCAAATTGAATCTTCCGCCTTATATATGGCAGGAGTCCATTTCAAAATTTAGGGGCATCAGGTTGTGATTTTTTTTTTCAAAATTTATTTGGAAAATGACTAAACTTTAAGCAAACCGTGGAGGCCCTGATAAGATGTGGCGTTCTGCGGCGTCTGATCTGGGCCTGCACTGTTTGCCAATTACCCGTTTTGGGGTTTCAAGTACCAAATGGGTTAAACAACTGCACCCTATATAAATTATATAGATCTTGAAAAAAAAAAGAAATAAAGAATAATGATGATGATAATGGTCAGCAATAGTCATGTGGACGATAGCAGGCTGGAAGCTTCTATAGTTAGTAACTTAGGGTCTAATGATAAAACAATCAACCCAAAAAGGAAACAAAAGAGAATAATGTGTGCTTTGTGATTTTGTTTCGTACTTTTAGGGTTTAACCCTTAACCCTTGTCCTGCTGCGCCCAGATATGCCTTATCTTTGAAACAATGTAGATCCAGATCAGATGGCTTCTGAAGAAGCCATCTGATCAGGATCTACATTGTTTGTCATTCAGATTGTGAATTTGTTGTAATAATTTGCTACAGGTAATCTGATTGGTTGAAAATCGGTAGTGGGTGTGGCATATATGAATATTCAGCAGGACAAGGGTTAAGAGGCCAAATAATACTGTATCAGAAAATTCTGTCATGTTGTCTGCTGCATCTTCTCGCAAATGTTTTTTTACATGGATGCAAAAAGGAGCAGTCTAATCTAGGTCTACACTGTTTGCAATAACCCAGCAGACAACAAAGCAAATGACAGTTGTTGTCATTGGCAAATCTGGATTTGTCAGACAGGCTACAGCTTTAAGAGCATTATAGCTGTTACTAAGCTTTACCACCCTCTAGGCTTCCATTAGGAGACAACTTGCATGAGATTCTGGGAAAAATTAGAAAAATAATCGACTGGAGCGTTCAATCATATGAGCCTCGCCAAGCGAATTTGTGTCTTCGAGCATTCCGTCATGACAAATTTTAACTGCACATGCCCAGCCATTCAGAGGGGCCAGCGATATGGCTTTCTGTCTGAGGGTTCCTCTTGATTCACTGCTTGTATGAGCAAGCAGCGAAGGTTCTGGCGAGACTGCGCGGATGCGCAGGCTCGCCTGAACCTTCGCTGCTCGCATAGGCAATAAGTACCAAAATCGCTTGACAGTAGCTGATTCTTTTCAAATATTTATCAGAGGAATGAGGGCTTGATATTTCATATTACCAGATGATTTGCATGAAATGTCAAGCCTCAGTTTTTTTTTATGCCCCGTCATATAGTTTTGCCCTTGTTCGTGCGTACATTGTATGTACGTACGTCACTCTTTGTAGTACTATTCTTGTGTCTGCAACTCCTCCTACAGTATTCGATGCAGGGCATTGAAACTTGCAACACAGTTCAGACATGCATTGAACATGTTCATAAAGGATACAGGATTCTGATCCAGCTACTTATTACAGAATTATGTCCCTTGAAAGTCTTAAACAGTTTGGCCATTTGTGTAGCAAATTAGGTTAAATAGTACTGTTAGTGTCTCCCAAACTCCTCCTACAGTATTTGATGCAGGACATTGAAACTTGCAACACATTTCAGACATGCATTGAACATGTGCATACAGGAAACAGGATTCTGATCCAGCTCCTAATTGCAGAATTATATCTTCTAGAAAGACTTAACATTTTGGCCATATGTGTAGCAAATTAGGTTAAAGTATATGACCACCATTTTTTTTTCTCAGATCCATTTTATAGTAACACCATTGAGGAATGATAAAATCACATTCCTCATCTAAACTGTTTCTCTAATTAACTGTAATGGCTCATTAAAGTTGCTGATAGGGTGTCAGACATGTTTACAGATTATATCTCCTGGGGTGACCTCATGGCAACTGCAGCTAACAAATCTTGGTATTTATAGCCCCGCTTTGGAAAAGTGGGGCTATATTGGATTTGCCATGTCCTTCTGTCATTCCGTGATTCCGTTAATTTGTGTTGGCTCCATAACTTTGTATCTGCTTAACATATTTTCATGAAACTTCACACAAATGTTAAACACCATAAGACAATGTGCAGAGCGAAGGAATTATAACTGTGGATTGCCTACTTTTGGAGTTATTGCCCTTTGAACATTTTCCGTAATTCCGTAATTCCGTGATTCCGTTAATTTGTGTTGGCTCCATAACTTTGTATCTGCTTAACATATTTTCATGAAACTTCACACAAATGTTAAACACCATAAGACAATGTGCAGAGCGAAGGAATTATAACTGTGGATTGCTTACTTTTGGAGTTATTGCCCTTTGAACATTGAAAAATGGCAATTTTAATTGTGTCCGCTTCATAACTCGAAAACCGTTTGAGATCTTTTTAGGAAACTTCACACAAATGTTAAGCACTATGAGACGATGTGCAGAGCGCAGGAACCATAACTCTGCATTGCTTATTTTTGGAGTTATTGCCCTTTGAACATTGAAAAATGGCAATTTTAACAGTGTCCGCTTCATAACTCGAAAACCGTTTGAGATAATTTCATGAAACTTCACACAAATGTTAAGCACTATGAGACAATGTGCAGAGCGCAAGAACCATAACTCTGGTTTTTGTATTTTCTGTGTGTCTGTCTGTGTGTCTGTCTGTGTCTGTTAACAATTTTCGTGTCCGCTCCATAACTTTAAAACCCATTCACATATTTTCATGAAACTTCACACAAACATTAAACACCATGAGATGGTGTGCAGAGTGCAGGAACCATAACTCTGGATTGCCTAATTTTTGAGTTATTTCCCTTTGAATATTGAAAAATATCAATTTTAGCCGTCTTTGCTCGATAACTCAAAAACCGTTTGAGATAATTTTATGAAACTTCACACAAATGTAAAGCACCATATTACGTGTGCAGAGTGCAGGAACCCAAACTCTGGATTGTCTACTTTTTCAGTTATAGGCTTTTGAATATTAAAAAAAGGCAATTTTAACTATGTCCGCTCCATAACCGTTTCTGATATTTTCATGAAACTTCAAATAAATGAAAAGCACCTTGAGATGATGTGCAGAGTGCAGGAACCATAACTCTGGTTTGCCTACTTTAGGGGTTATTGCCCTTTGAACATTTAAAAAGGCAATTTTGACTGTGTCGGCTCCATAACTCACAAACCATTTGAGATATTTTCATGACGCTTCACACAAGTGTAAAGCACCATGAGACAATGTGCAGAGCGCAGGAACCCTGACTCTGATTTGCCTACTTTAGGAGTTATTACCCTTTGAACATTGAAAAATGGAAGATGAAATTTAGTATAAACATGGACATTCTGGTAATGTATCATGCTCATTGAAATGAGGGACAAGGGCTCACAACTAGAGTTTTTCCAGATAATGTAAAATTTTCAACAGTTATTTCTTGTTCATAACTGTTTTCTCTGCAGCTTAAATAACTTTCTTCTCTGACAGCGCTGAAGCGGGGCTATAGTCAGATCCTCTGACAGCTCTAGTTTAGCAGCTGAGGATTTTAGAGAAGAAAGTGAACATTAAAATAAAAATGCCTTCTTGCAAGGTCATATACTGCACAGTGAAAAGAGGACAAGGAATTAGCTGTTTTGGATTCATAATCTTGGAACAGAGAATCTCAACATCAAGACATTTGTTTATGCAAAGCATAACATTGTTTGTGCTAAACATTTTGAAGACAGCTGTTTTCAAGTGGACTTGAAGGTTTCTTGATTACTTATTTCTTTTCTTTTCTTCAATAAACCATTTAGTAACAGAAACCCCAAAACGGGTACCCTGGCAAACATTGCATGCCCAGATCAGACGCGTCTGATCAGGGCCTCCACTGTTTGCTAAAAATCCAGTCATTTTCCAAATAAATTTTGATGAAAACACAACCTGACACCCCTAAATTTTGAAATGAACTCCTGCGATTCCATTTGGTACAAAAAGAGTTAATTAATGCATATCATTATCATTTAACCAATCATTACATTAACACGCCTTGACAAGTTTAGGTAATATTTCATTGCATTTCACATGGTATTTTGTGATATTTTTAAAGCATAGATTGTGGGTACTCATTAGAAATGTCTCAATGAGGCAACTCCTTTGAGCAACCATAATTTATGTTTTGGAGAAATTATCAGAATATATATATATGTCCGTTTAAATCCCCATTTTACATACAAAAACTCCTCTTCTGTGAACTCGGGCTCATACTGATAGCCCTGAGTACCAAACTCAGGAAAACTGTCTTCAACGTCTTTATTTTCGTCCAAAGACATAATGAAGCCTTATGTAAGATGCTGAACTGACAGCCTATTCAAAGGTTTTTTGAGAATTCAACCTGATTAGAGAGCCTAATCACCTCTCCTTTAGTAGCTGCATAGAGAGACATAGAGCTTCTACAGTCTCCATGAGATCAGGATTTTAGCAAACATGTTGAACCCTGGGAAAGATTTGGATTACCTTGGGGAAAATATGGCCGCTGCCAGAAGACTTCACTGAAACCATTAAATGTTGATTTAATTACCTTAGCAGGTTTCAATTGGTAATAAAAGTCAGAGATTAATCATTACAGTAACTTTTTCTTGCAAATGAAGTAATTATGTTATAAAGGTGGTCATTCACTTTAAATAGTACTGTTAGTGTCTTCACAACTCCTCCTACAGTATTTGTTGCAGGACATTGAAACTTGCAACACACTTCAGCCATGTACTGAACATTAGCATGAAGGAAATAGGATTCTGATCCAGCTCCTAATTGCAGAATTATATCTCCTAGAATGACTTAACATTTTGGCCATATGTGTAGCAAATTAGGTTAAATAGTACTGTTAGTGTCTCCCCAACTCCTCCTACAGTAATTGATGCAGGACATTGAAACTTGCAACACACTTCAGCCATGTACTGAACATGTGCATGAAGGAAACAGGATTCTGATCCAGCCCCTAATTGCAGAATTATATCTCCTAGAACGACTTAACATTTTGGCCATATGTGTAGCATAGGAGGTTTAATAGTACTGGTAGTGTCTCCACAACTCCTACTGTATTTGATGCAGGGCATTGAAACTTACAACACACTTCAGGTCAGGCATGCACAGAACATGTGTACTAGTATAAAGGAAACAGGATTCTGATCTAGCCCCTTATAGCAGAATTATGTCCTTTTGAACGACTTAAATATTTTGGCTGTATGCATAGCATAAGAGGTCAAATAGTAGTTCCTCCATTTTTGATGCAGGACATTCAAACTTGCAACACAGTTCAGACATGCATTGAACATGTGCATAAAAGAAACATGATTCTGATCCTGCCCCTAATTACATCTAATATTGTCTCCTGGAATGATTTAAACATTTTGGCCATTTGTGTAGCATAGGATGTTAAATAGTACTGTTGGTGTCTCTGCAACTCCCCCTACAGTATTTGATGCAGGACTTCAAAACTTGCAACACAGTTCAGACATGCATTAAATAAAAAAATTATGTGCATAAAGGAAATTTGATTCTGATCCATCGAATTGAATGACTTAAACATTTTGGTCATATGTTATTATTTCTAGTTTAGAATGTGTGCCTGTCTTCTGCATATGTCAAACACATTACTCAACTAGAAAAAGTGTCCATAGGACACGGATGCCCCGCCAAATGCCATTCATAAAAAATATTACAAATGTACTTCAAATCAATCCTAAAATATATGCATCAAGGGCAGATAATCCAAAAACCAAAAATGCAAGAGTTGTCTTCCTTTTCATGACACATTGTCTCAGTGTGATGAATGCACCTGTGAAGTTTCATGAATATATTCCATACGGTTTAGGAGTTATGGCCCGGTATACGATTTACTATATGGTACTAAGTCAAGGGCAGATAATTCAAAAACCAAAAATGCAAGAGTTGTCTTCCTTGTCCATGACACATCGTCTAAGTGTGATGAATGCACCTGTGAAGTTTCATGAATATATTCCATAAGGTTTAGGAGTTATGGCCCGGACACAACATACCATTTGACTATATATGGATGTAAGTCATGGGCAGATAATTCAAACCTAAACAAGCAGGAGTTGTCTTCCTTGTTCATGACACATCGTCCAAGTATGATGGATGCACCTGTGAAGTTTCATGAATATATTCCATACGGTTTAGGAGTTATGGCCTGGTATATGATTTACTATATGGTACTAAGTCAAGGGCAGATAATTCAAAAACCAATAATGCAAGAGTTGTCTTCCTTGTCCATGACTCATTGTCTAAGTGTGATGAATGCACCTGTGAAGTTTCATGAATATATACCATATGGTTTAGGAGTTATGGCCAGGACACAACATACCATTTGACTATATATGGATGTAAGTCAAGGGCAGATAATTAAAAAACTAAACAAGCAGGAATTGTCTTCCTTGTTCATGACACATCGTCTCAGTGTGATGAATGCACCTGTGTCCATCCACAAATTTCTGATAGCGCTGCCGGGGCCCTAGTCAGTTTCACTGACAGCTCTAGTTCAAAAACTAAAAATGCAAGAGTTGTCTTCCTTGTTCATGACGCATCGTCTCAGTGTGATGAATGCACCTGTGAAGTTTCATGAATATATTCCGTACGGTTTAGGAGTTATGGCCCGGACACGATGTCAGGACGGATGAACCGACAAACGGAGACACGGTTTACTATATGGTACTAAGTCAAGGGCAGATAATTCAAAAACCAAAAATGCAATTGTTGTCTTCCTTGTTCATGACACATCGCCTCAGTGTGATGAATGCACCTGTGAAGTTTCATGAATATATTCCATACGGTTTAGGAGTTATGGCCCGGACACGATGTCAGGACTGACGAATGGACAAACGGAGACACGGACGAATGGACAGGGGTAAAACTTAATGCCCTTTCGCTATTCTTCGAATAGGTTGGGGCACAACTAGTGAGGCATATGGCAGGGTCATTCATCACCTTTAGTGCTTGTCTTGTTTAAAAAAATTATGAAAGTCAGAATTGTTTCTCCTGCATCTATGTCTAAAAACATTTGGAAAAAAAAATGTGTTTTGCTGTGCAGTTTTTGCACTCTTAAGGGTAAATAACTACATATTAACATGTATAGCACAAATCCATCTCAAATTTAGTGGTGTCAGGTTGTGTGTTTTCTTCAAAATTTATTTGGAAAATTGCTGAACTTTTTGCAAACATTGTAGGCCCTGATCAGATGCCTCATGCGGCATCTGATCTGGGCCAGTACCTGATTTGGGGTTTCCGGTACAAAATGGGTTAAATACAGAGATTCTTACAAGGACCCGCAACACTGGTTGTTGAAGAGAATTATAGAAAATTATCATTATCCTCATGACTGCCTACAATCTGGAACAGAATAAATCAATCTTTCTTGCTTTTAGTTCTCATTTAAGCCCAGACATTAAAATGAAGGTTTTAGAACTAATTATTAGACAACTTCTGACACATATCACATGACTGTGGTATCCAGGAAACACTCAGCAGTTGTTTTTTTTGCAATTGCAAAATAGACTAGGACCTCAGAATATGTCCATTTGACCGAGATTGTCTGGTAAAATGATATTAAAATCCAGGTTGTCGGCCTCAGTATCTCAGTCTGATGCACATCTGACGGGTCATCGGGCGGTTGTGAGTTGGATACCTGCCGACATTCTTTTTCAAAGATAGTGTTCTTTCCCTTCCATTTACACAACAGTTTATGGTGAAAGAATTTTCATGTTACTGGTAAACAACTAATGTGTTAGCCTACCCCCTTCTGAGGGAAATCATTAACTGGTTAATGACAGCTGTGCTGTATTCTTCAGGTATTGGAGAGTCTGCTGATGGAACAAAGAGTATCAGTGACATACAATCCATTACAATAGAGATGGACAGCGCTGAGGGTAGTCCAGAGATGGCAAGGGTAAGTGTCATTCATATCAAGTCCATTACAATAGAGGCGGACTGTGCTAGAGTAGCCCAGAATGGGCTAGGATAAGTGACATTGATAGCAAGCCCATTGCACTGGAGATGGACATTGTCTTCTGGTGGTAGTCCAGAAATGGCAAGGGAAAGTGTCTCAATATCAAGTCAATAAAATAGAGAATTGCAATGCTTAGTGGACTCCTGGAATGATGAGAGTAAGTAGCTTTGATATCAAATAAAAATAAAAAATGAGTCAAGCCCATTCCAGCAGGGCTTGACAGTGTAAAGCCTATCTGAAGATGGTCCAGAGATGGTGTATTAAGTACCGTATTCGCCCTAATTACCGCACATGCTCCTATAAGCGCACACCAAAGCTATTTTTGAAAAGGAAATGCATAAGCGCACACTTTACAGTAATCTCCCTTTGAAGCTCTCAAAGTAAATCTATAAAAACTTACCATTATTTCTTCCAACAATGAAGGCAATGCTTATAAGTATCTTTTTCCGTCCCATTAAATATCAGTATGCATCATCTTGGAAGCTGTTGTTTTCGTATCAAGTGTACGCTAATTAGGTAGATTTTTCACCATGATTTTATGACACGATTTTGAAAAAACTAAGCGCACAGTGCGGTAATTAGGGCGAATACGGTATGTGTGATATCAAGTCAATAATAATAGAGATGGTCAATGCTAAGTGCGGTACGGAAATGGTTAGAGTAACTATTAATGACATCCAGTCAATAATAACGTAGATGGACAGTGTTGATGGCAGTCCAAAGATGGCAAGGGTAAGCATAAGTGTTATCAAGTCAGTAACAATAGAAATAGACAGCACTGAGTAGGAGGTGGAAAGGGTAAATGTCTATTACAATACAGATGAACAGTGCTGAGTGCAGTCAGGCGATATTAAGGGTAAATATCAGTGATATCTAGTCCTTTGCAATAGAGATGGACAGTGCAGATGGCAGTCAGAAGTTGGTGAGGGTAAATGCCATTAATATCCAGTCTATTACAGAAAGGATGGACAGTGCTGAGGGCAGTCAGGCATTGGTGAGGGTCAGTGTCATTAATATCCAGTCTATTACAGAAGAGATGGACAGTGCTGAGGACAGTCAAGAGATTGCAAGGGTAAATATCAGTGAAATCCATACCATTACAACAGAGGTTAATAGTGCTGAGTGCAATCAGGAGGGGACAAGGATAAATATCAGTGATATCCTGTCCATTACAATTGACTTGGACAGAGGTGAGGGCAGACAGGTGAAGGCATGAGTGAATATCAGTGATATCCATTCAATGCTGAGTACAGCTAGGAGGTGGCAATGGTAAATTTCAGTGATATCCAGCCCTTTACAATAAAGATGGAAATTGATGAGGGCAGTCAGGAGATGGCAAGGGTAATTAACAGTGATATCCAGTCCATCACAATAAAGATGGACATTGCTGAGGGCAGTCAGGAGATGGCAAGGGTAAATATAAGATATCCAGTCTGTTACAATAGAGATGGACATTCCTGACTGCAGTCAGAAATGTCCATCTCTATTGTAACAGACTGGATATCTTATATTTACCCTTGCCATCTCCTGACTGCCCTCAGCAATGTCCATCTTTATTGTGATGGACTGGATATCACTGTTAATTACCCTTGCCATCTCCTGACTGCCCTCATCAATTTCCATGCTGAAAGTGCCTTATTTTTCAACATAGTCTCCCTTCCTGTCCACACACTCCCTCCAGCGATACTGGAGTCCTTGGATCCCAGTGGTATAGAAGGTCTCATCTTGGTCCCTGAAAAAGTCCTCTACAGCAGCTATCACCTCCTCGTCTGACCGATAATGCTGCCCAGCCAAGTGCTTTTCATGTTTGGAAACCGGAAATAATCTGATGGAGCTAGATCAGGTGAATACGGAGGGTGATCGACAAGTGTGAAGGCACAGTCATGCACAGCAGCCATCGCGACAACCGATTTATGAGCAGGCGCATTGTCCTGATGGAACAAGACCCCTTTTGTCAATTTTCTGGGTTGTTTAGCCTTAATTGCTTTTCGCAATTGTTTTAGCAGATCTGCATAATACTCCCCATTAATTGTTCTGCCCTTTTGAAGGTAATCTATGAATATTATACCCTTGGCATCTCAGAACACTGATGCCATCACCTTCCCTGCAGAGGAGACGACCTTTGCCTTCTTTGGAGGCGGTGAGCCAGGGTGCTTCCATTGCATGGATTGTCTTTTGGTCTCTGGCTCAAAGTGATGAACCCAACACTCATCCTGAGTGACAAAACGGTCAAGAAAACCATCTTAGTCTGCTTCAAAAATAGCCAATTTGGCTTGTGACAGGTTCAGTCTAGTCAACTTTTGGTCAGGCATCAAAAGCCGTGGCACCCATCTGGCAGAAACCATCGACATTCCTAATTCACTGTGTAGAATGTTCTCTTCTCGTTCACGGGAGATGCCAACAGTGTTAGCTAACTGATTCACAGTTAAACGCCTGTCATCCATCACGGCCCTTTGCACTTGGCTGATGGTTTCCTCAGTTGTTGCCGTTGTGGGTCGTCCACACGTGTCATCATCTTCAAGGCTGTCCTTGCCCATCTTAAAATTTGCTGCCCACCTTTTCACGGTTGCATACGAAGGAGCATCATCCCCTAATGTAGCAACCATATCGGCATGAATGTCCTTAGGAGCTAACCCCTTTTTATGGAGGTACTTGATGACACCAAGATGCCAGATTTGGTCCATTTTCTCAAAAACGTGCTAGTATCAATTTTCAAAGTCTAGAATTTCTACATTATTGCAGGTAAACTTGAACTCATTTGAGTCAAATCAAGTAATAAAGGTTTGGATTTAATGAATACAAAATTTCATGGCTGTTCGATGCCTGCTTCTTGGTCAGGCTCAGAACTTTTCAGCCTACCCTCGTATTTTATCAACAGATTCTTTCCTTCAGGAGTAAACTCCTTTTCTCTGCAGGTAACAAGGCAGTAGAGGGATTTTAACTAAAGACGTCTCCCTTTCTTAAAAAACAACACAGTAACCAACATTATGTCAATTAAATATATTAACCCGAAACACAAGCCAGAAAAACAATAAAAATGAACACTACTTAACCCTAAAATTACCAACACTACTTAAAGAGCAATTACATGATGTCGTGTTTCACTTTTTATTCTCCGAAAATTGACATGGAGGAGGAACAGTCCCTATCATAATACCAGTAAGTCATTTGGATTCAATATTTAATCCTTAATTAGCAAATTAGTCCCGTTTATCCCTTAAAGCTCTACTTGAAACTACATGTAGCGTATGGCATTTTCAAAATATTGTAAGCCATAAGATGCTAATCATGACAATTGTTGTCTGCTTTGTCGTCTGCCGGTTAATTTGAAAGTCCTTTTTTTTTGCAAACAGTGCGGACCTAGATCTGTAGGAGCAGTCAGATCTGGGCCCACACTGTTTGCCTCTATGCAAAAATATTTAAAAAAATGTTTGCTAGAAGATTCAGCAGAAGACATAAGCAAACGACATTATCAGATGTTGTTTTTCTCAGCAGCTTAAGTTTAATATTTTTGAGAGGAAATTAGGCTCGGCATTGTATGTGAATTGTCTGCTTGGCAGCTCACATGGAAGGCTAAAGCTTGCTACCCTGAAAAATATTAGAGAAAAAAAATGGATTGTCACATGCTTTAGAACTTTCCTTAGTGTTTTAAGTGTTGAGATACTGTTAATACAGCTATGTCATCAGATATTGCCTTATAATCAATCAAAGAATCAGCCTGCAACTCTACAATTTCAAGGCTTTTACAGAATACACCTTTTTTGGCTGCCATTCAATAATGCCTTCTTCCAGTCAGAAACTCAGATCATCCTGCCATCTGTACATGCTGGTTTATCTTCTCTGGCCACTATATGGGCCCCGTCAAGCGATTTTGGTACTTATCGCCTATGCGAGCAGCGAAGGTTCAGGCGAGCCTGCGCATCCGCGCAGTCTCGCCAGAACCTTCGCTGCTCGCTCATACAAGCAGTGAATCAAGAGGAACCGTCAGACAGAAAACCATATCCCTGGCCCCTCTGAATGGCTGGGCATGCGCAGTTAAAACTTGTCATGACGGAATGCTCGAAGACACAAATTCGCTTGGCGGGGCACATATAGATTTGTGAAGCCAAGGACCTTTGAGTTACCATAATGGTCCTAAATATTGAGACAGATAGACCTAAGCATACAGTGCAGACCCAGATCAAACTACTCCTAAAGGAGTAGTCTGAACAGGGTCTACATATTAGCCCTGAACATAGCATTTTAAAATTTTATGAGATCAGAACATCATTGCGGAACTGATGTCATTGCTAACATCCTTAACCAGCCACTATGTTGGTTTTATGGTTCATATGGAGTTTTGGTGTGTTTTGCCATAATCAATGATTGTGGGTACTGGTTAGAACCACCTCGATGAGGTGGTTCTAACCAGTACCCACAATCTATATTTTGAGCAGAAATAAGAAAAAATATCACAATTTTTCATCTTAAAATTTAGTTTTTTTCGGCGATAAAGTTTACAATGTATTTGTATAGGCATGTTTTCGTAATGTCTAAATTGAAGCAATTTTATTGGAATGTTCCATGGATGACTCACTAACAAAATTACTCAAAATATTTTGCTCCACTGAAAATGATGGCCACCAGAGCTAAAAGTTTCAAACCTCAAAATACAAACCTCAACATGATTTCGTCTCCTGAACAGCCAGACTGTTTTTAAAACAGAAATGTACCTTGGGTCACTGTCAACCAAAATTGCTGAAACCCACTACTCCCATTATATTTTATCTACAATTTCATTAGTACAGTATGGATCTGGTCAGCAAACCAGGGCCATGATGACCCTCTTGTTTAATTGTTTTTAACCCTTTATCACAGGTGCCAGACATATGTATGGTCAAACTGTAAAACTTTGATGAAACTTTTTCCAAATGGGATCTCTACCTTATTAGCTCACCTGAGCCGAAGGCTCATGTGAGGTATTAGTATACCACGAGCCGGCGTCCGTCGTCGTCCGTCGTCGTCCGTCGTCGTCCACACTTTCAAAGAAGTATATCTCCGGAACCAGTGGGCAAATCTTGATCAAATTTCATGTGAAGCATTATCAGGTAGGGGGAAAGGCTGCATACTGTTTTCGGGCAGATCGGATTGGAACTCTGGTTGCCATGGCAACAAATAGCTCCCATAGACTTAACATAGGAAAAAGTTTGTCATCACTCTAGCTCCGTCAATTTTTTTCTGATTGTCTTCATTCTTGCAGATAACGAGGACAGGCATGAAATCTCGATCAAGTTCGATTTTGGGCTGAATCGGATTATTCACTCAGGAGTTACGTGCCCTTGAGCGTTCTTAACATAGGAAAAAGCTTGTCATCACTCTAGCTCCGTCAATTTTTTTCTGATCGACTTCATTCTTGCAGATAACGAGGACAGGCATGAAATCTCGATCAAGTTCGATTTTGGGCTGAATCGGATTATTCACTCAGGAGTTAAGTGCCCTTGAGCGTTGAAAAAATTGCCTATTGACTTAACATGGGGAGAATGTTGTCATCACCGTAGCTGCTTCAATTATTTTCAGATTGGCTTTATTCTTGAAGATAACCAGCACAGCCATGAAATCTCGGTCAAGTTCGATAACTGGCAGAATCGGATCATTCACTTAGGAGTTACCTGCCCTTGTGTGTTTTTGCATTAGGGTTAATGGGAATTTCAAAAATGTATATCTTAAAGACTACTTGGCCAACTTTGATCAAATTTCATGTGTCACATTATTGGGCAAGTGGAAAAGCTTCATTAGGTTTTCAGGCAGATCTGAGTGGAACTCTGGTTGCCATGGCAACATCTAGCTCCCATAGACTTCACATAGGAAAAAGCTTGTCATCACTCTAGCTCCGTCAATTTTTTTCTGATCGACTTCATTCTTGCAGATAACCAGTACAGGCATAAAATCTCGGTCAAGTTCGATTTTGGGCCGAATCGGATTATTTGCCTTGGAGTTACCTGCCCTTGAGCATAAAAAAATACGTTGTGACCACGATAGCAACTTTATTTTTATTCAGATCAGCTTCAAACTTGCAGGTAACGTGGACAGGCATAAAATCTCAGTTAAGTTCGAATCGGAATATTGACCTCGGAGTTACATGACCTTGAGCTACAAAAAATTTGCCCATAGACTTTACATAGGGAAAATGTTGTGACTACGATAGCGACTTGAATTTTTTTCAGATCAGCTTCAAACTTGCAGGTAACGAGGACAGACATAAAATCTCGGTTAAGTTCGATTTTGGGCCGAATCGGATTATTTGCCTTGGAGTTACCTGCCCTTGAGCATAAAAAAAATACGTTGTGACCACGATAGCAACTTTATTTTTATTCATATCAGCTTCAAACTTGCAGGTAACGAGGACAGGCATAAAATCTCGGTTAAGTTCAATTTTGGGCCGAATCGGAATATTGACCTCGGAGTTACGTGACCTTGAGCGACAAAAAATTTGCCCATAGACTTAATTAGGGAAAATGTTGCGACTACGATAGCGACTTGAATTTTTTTCAGATCAGCTTCAAACTTGCAGGTAACGAGGACAGACATAAAATCTCGGTTAAGTATGATTTTGGGCCGAATCGGAATATTTGCCTTGGAGTTACCTGCCCTTGAGCATAAAAAAATACGTTGTGACCACGATAGCAACTTTATTTTTATTCATATCAGCTTCAAACTTGCAGGTAACGAGGACAGGCATAAAATCTCGGTTAAGTTCGATTTTGGGCCGAATCGGAATATTGACCTCGGAGTTACGTGACCTTGAGAGACAAAAAAATTTGCCCATAAACTTAACGTAAGGAAAATGTTGTGACAGAAATAGCGACTCGAATTTTTAGCTCACCTGAGCCAAAGGCTCCAGTGAGCTGATAGTATACCAAGGCTCCGGAGTCTGTCGTCTGTCGTCCGTCCATCCGCCGTCTACACTTTCAATGAAGCATATCTCAGAAGGCAGTCGACCAATCTTGTTTAAATTTTATGTGTAGCACCATTGGGCAAGGGGAAAGGCTGCATTAGGTTTTGGAGCTAGTCTGGTTCATTTGTTCCTTCATTCTTCTTTCTCTCCATATAGAGATAATAGACCAATGTTAAATTTTTAATCAAAGATTTCTCAGGAACTATAAAAGCTAGAAGCATCAAATTTGGTATTAAATAGAATAATGATGACTTATTTTGTGTAAGAGACATTGGGCTTTCTCAGCTTATTTGTTCATCTGTTCTTTCATTCTTCTTTCTCTCCATTTTGACCAATGTTAAATTTTCGTCAAAGATTTCTCAGGAACTATAGAAGCTAGAAGTCTCAAACTTGGAATGCAATGCAATAATGATGACTTATATCCTGTAAGGGTCAATGGACTGGATTCTATTAGCAGATTTAGTAGTCAAGTCTGTGAATTGCTAAAACTTAAGTTCCTCAGATGAGCGGTTTAGGCTCATTGAGCCTCTTGTTTTCTCCTCAAAGTAAGAAGAAATAGATATCTATCTACTATAGAATTTTTCATTAAATTGCTTGTGGGGTGAAACGTTTTATCCAGGATTTTGATGATTTGACAGGATGCTATTAGGTTTGTTTCAAGATGTCTCTGTCATTCATCCATGATTAGAACAGCTGCTGGAACAAATACCACATTTAACATTGCTTAATTGTGTGGAAAATAGAAATAAAAAGCTTTTTAACCCATTTCTTACTGCAAACTGCAAAATGAGACGCACCCAGATCAGACGCCACAGATCATGGCTTCTGATCAGGGCCTTGACTATGTGCAAAAGGTTTGACTATTTTCTAAGTACATGTACATTATAAATTTCGAAACTCAACCTTGCTGTACATCAGGTGAAAGAAATTGACATTGTACAAGAGTTGTTAAACTTAAAATGAAACACTTTTTGAAACTGTCAACATTAGCATCCTTAGCTTTGCTTTCTTAGCTACAGTTTTCAAAATTTCAAAAGAATATAGGTTTATGTGTTCCAAGAGTTTTAGGACATTTTCTTCTGCAGTATATTTTTCCTTGCACTCAAAACCATTTGATAGCTTTTGTTTGTTTGTTTGATTTGATGTTTAACATCACCATGAACACTGTAAAGGTCATTTTTGAGACGTTGCTTCCAATTTTGTGGGACTTTTACCCAACATTAAGATGAAATTACATCTCAAGCCCTGTCGCCCAATGAAACCAATAGGGTTTATAAGCATGGACGGGCCGACTCGCACCGCTTTGCCTGGGCAGGCTTAGATCCTCTAAGCTGTTTACCAGTACTCGCATGCAGGTCGGTTTCAGCTCTGCATGGAAGCATCATGCAGCCTTTATATTTCTTCAAGCCCCAATGGGCAGGGGCCGACCATATGGTTGCACTTTAGAATTTCAAATCTATATATTGTAATGTAATTCAAATTAATTCTGTGAACAAAACAATGAATTATAGATGCAAATCTAAAGAAACATCATGAGTATTCGAGGTCATTCCTTGACCTTGGCCCAAAGTCATTCAGATATGATTAAAATTTGTTTTTCTCAGAAATCACTAGGCCATTTTGTAACCAAATTTTATATGAAGTTTTTAGGAGTAAGGAAATGAAAATTAAATAACACGAGTTTGGTCACATGACCAATGTGACAGCCATGTTCATATATGGTAAAAACTTCAAAAACCTTCTTCTCTGCAACCAATAGGTTGATTTTCATGAAACTTGGTATGTAGCATTGGGGACTCAAATCCATCATACTTTGTTCAAATCATGACCCTAGGTTAGCCTTGACTTATTTTTGACAAGGTCCAATTTTGTAAGTAAGAAAAATTAAAACAAAAACAAAAAATGGATTTTTATCCACCTGAGCCTGAGTTTGTACATGTATATACAATCAACTGAATGAGTAAATGAAGCTACATGAGTATCAAAGGTCAAGGTCAGTCCTTGACCTTAGGCTAAGGTCACTCAGAGACAGATATCAAAATTGAAACTTACTTATATAAAGAAAAAAAAATACTCTGCGATTTGAAGTCAAATTATTTGAAGATTGTATCGGCTGGAAAAAAGTTGTTCATTTGGTCCAAGTCACATGACCAAGATGGCCCCAATGACCATATATGGCAAAACTTTTCAAAAGTCTTCTCCTCTTGAACTTTGGGTCAATTGCTGTGAAACTTGGAATATAACATTGGGGACTCCAGCCCTTCATAATTTGTTCAAATGATGTATCTGGGTTGACATTGAGCCATTTCACTCAAAGGTCAAATTTATTGCCTTTGTATTGGAAAAGGTTAAATGCAAACTATGTAGAGAGATTTGATGTAGAATAGGTCTAGGCTGATCCTCGATTTGATTCTGAATCATATGAAAATGTGCCCATACAACACAGAAAACCATGAAATTTTGGACCTTTTTGTACATAAATCCTGGCTCTATTACTTTTATTGTTATACTGCATACTTCCTTTCAAATCAGTTCATTCTGAATTGCAGAAAAAAATCTCCTTTCCTATTCTCTGATGATTTTACAAAACATTTTAAAGCTTAAGATGCCATGATAAACTGCATCTGAAAATGTCATCTGTTTCTGTTGTCTGCTGCATGTTCTTGCAAACATTTCATGCAGGTAAACAGTGTGGACCCTGATCAGACTGGAGCAGTCCGATCTGGATCCAAACTGCTTTTATAAGTAACCAGCAGACAACAATGCAGATGACAATCGCTGTTATTGGCATCTTAATGGTTAAAGCATGACTTCATCACAGATGACAGATAATTTATCCTTACTGATCATTTGATCCGGAAGAAGCCAAATTACCTCTGGCTTTTGTGATTACAATTAGCTCAAAATCTTCAGTGAAAATGTACAAGATGGATTAATGTTTACAACCAGATTATTGTCCTAATGGTTAAATGATCAATAAATGCTTGAAGTGCCTTGTGGATAAGAGCCCTGATTCTTAATAATTAGGTTCTGTGTTTCAAGCCCCACTCAGGTCACATGTTTTTTCAAGGTCAGGTGGTTTTTGTCTGGGTACTCGGGCTTTAGCTACCTCTGATTAACAGTCAGTTAGAAATAAGTGAAATAATCTTAACCCTTGTCCTGCTGAGCCCGGGTATGCCTTATCTTTGAAACAATGTAGATCCAGATCAGATGGCTTCTGAAGAAGCCATCTGATCAGGATCTTCATTGTTTGCCATCCAGTTTATGAATTTGTTGCAGTAATTTGCATCAAGTAATCTGATTGGCCGATAATCAATAGTGGGTGTGGCATATTTAAATATCCAGTAGGACAAAAATAAAAAGCTTAACCCTTATCCAACCCCTATCTTAGTGAACAGTGTAGATCCAGATCAGATGGCTTCTTCAGGATCTACACTGTGTCATTCAGTTTGTGAATTTGAAAGAAAACATATCATGTAATCTGATTGGCTGATAGTCCGAAATGGGTGTGGCTAAATAAAATATATAGCAGAATAAGGGTTTATGCGCCAATCATGGCTGTTAGAAGCTGCCATTAAAACCAAAGCACTGAAGGAATAATGTGTCAATGGTCTCTGAGGATAGGCTGGACTAATAGTCCTGAATGGGGACTTGAACCCTTAAATATCTATAGTTTAAGAAAACAGTCGTCATCATCAACGGATTTTTGATTAACATGCAGCTACAGGGGCAACGTCCACACAAGTCGGCCCCTTTCCAGGTAGCTGGCTTGCTGCACGCATGGCAGATCTTACACCAGATCTCCAGGTTTGTCTATCATGAGGATCGATAGCAGAGAGCTTCCATTCTCTGCAATCTCTTTCTGTTAGCTGCTTCCATGTCATCTTGGGCCTTCCAGGCCCCAGCTTTCCACCTACCTGTATGTCACAGGCTGTCTTGACTGCACCGTTGGAGCGTTCCACATCTCCATACCAGCGAAGCCTTCTCTCTTTCAGGATGAGGTCCAGGTCCTCAATGTCAAGACGCTCAAGTAACTCACTTGACCTGATGGTGAAGGTGTCCTGTGGCTTGACATTGCAGATCTGTTGTATCATTGCCCTGTCATTCTGCTGTAGAAGTTGGAGGTTTGGCTTTGTCAATGGCCATGTCTCACTAGCATGGAGCATTGCGCTCCGCACACAAGAGCTATACACACGGCCACGTGTTTTGAACGAGAGGTGGCGGGAAGAGAGAACTGGTAGCAACTCCTTGAATTTCTTCCAGGCTGTTTTCACGCGTGATGGAGTTGAAAGGTCGCAACCATCCGCTGCAGAGAGCATATCACCTAGGTAGCAAAACGAAGCTAAAACTTCCATCTTGTCGGATCCGACTTGAACAACCCTCTGTGGTCTGCCATCTAAGGGGCGTGCATTTCCTTGGCACCGTGTACACCTGTAATCAGGGTCCTCTATCAGGCGTTTGAGCCCACTGCATTTCTTGTGCACCCAGAACTTGCAGCCATTACAAAAGATACTGTTGCTGCCCACTCCAGTGCGACATACAGCACATGGGAACTGGCCTGTACTCTGCAAGAGGTCCAGACCTGTACCACAGATCATGATCTTTGTCTTTCCTGCATTCACTCTCAGCCCTTTCGCCTCCATTGCATCTTTCCAAGTTAAGAGCCTCCTGACACATTCCTCAAGGGATTCAGCTATGATGACAAGGTCATCAGCATACAGGTCCTCCTAGGGGACTCCAGAGCGGAACTCGCGTGACAAGGCTTCAAGCACAATGATGAAAAGCAGTGGGCTGAGAACAGCGCCTTGATGAACACCCACCTTCACCTCGAATTCTTCACTGTAACCATCCCCAACTCGTACACGGCTCCGAGCATTAGCATACATCCCTTGGACCAGTTTCACAATCCACTCGTCCACTCCAAGTTTTCTTAGTGCCCACCAGATGACTTTCCGAGGCACTCGATCAAATGCCTACTCCAGGTCTACAAAAGCCATGTAGAGTCTCCTGTTGGCCGCCAGATACTTCTCTTGCAGCTGCTGTACAACAAAAATTGCGTCTGTTGTGCCTCTTCCTGGGACGAAGCCAAACTGGGAATCGTCGATGGACACTAACTGCCTAATGAGGCAATCCACAATCCTCTCCAGGACTTTCATGACTTGTTCTGTCAGTTTGAGACCATGATAGTTGCCCTGTTCCAGTGCATCGCCCTTGCCCTTGTAGAGACAGACAATGAAACTCTGTTCCCAGTCAGAGGGTACCTTTCCATCACGGATGATTGCAGCTGCAAGGTCGAGGATCATCGAGGCACCCACATCACTTTCAGCTCTTATCATCTCCACCACTATGCCAGAGGGGCCCAGTGCTTTGCCAGTCTTCATTTGAGAGATAGCCTTCTTAACCATATCAATAGGGATTGGGATGGGCTGCCCTTCCACTGGTGGTTCATCAGACAGGTGGTCTGGGTCCCAGTCAAACTCAACATTGAGTAGCCTTTGGTAGTGTTCTAACCAGGCCCTCTGCTTTGAGTCTTCACTCATTGACATCTCCCCTGCATCATTCTTTACTGGTTTGTCACCTACAACATCGACATGGCCCCCGCCCCTCGGGGCTTGAAGAAATATATGGGCTGCATGATGCTTCCACGCAGAGCTGAAACCGACCTGCACACAAGTACTGGTAAACCGCCTAGCGGATCTAAGCCTGCCCAGGCAAAGCAGTGCGAGAGTCGGACTGTCCATGCTTATAAACCCTATTGGTTTCATTGGGCGGCCGGGCTTGAGATGTCATTTCATCTCAATGTCGGGTAAAAGTCCCACAAAATTGGAAGCAACGTCTCCAAAATGACCTTTACAGTGTTGACGGGGACGTTAAACCTCAAATCAAACAAACAAACAAACAACATCGGCATTCTCTCTTCTCATCAGGTTAGCAAGGCGTAATACTTCTGAGGACTTAGGATCAATTTTCTTGTAGATCTCCTTCTCAGCTTCTTGGCGAGCATGGTGCACTGCACGTCTGGCTATGCGTTTGGCTGCAAGATATGATGCACGGGTGCCCTTACCAGTCTTCCATGCCATAAAGGCTTGCCGCTTGGCTGCAATGACTTTATTAATATCCTCATTCCACCACCAGGTTTCCCGATGCCAGCGGTGGGGCCTAGTTGTGCCACACACCTCTTCAGTTGTCTTGAGCAGACCTGTCTTGATGCTGTTCCATATATCCTCAGTGGTACCATCAGTTTCACCTGCTGAAGCACTAACATGCTGGCTGAAAACCTCCTGGAAATGATTTCTTGTCTGAGATCTTTCATCTTCTGGAGGTGAACTTGCGCTTATGTTTTGGTGGCAAATCAGTCATCATGTTGCATACAAGTAGCTGATGTTGCAGGGCTACCCGGTGTGGAGGGCTACCCTGTGTAGACCCTGATCTGGCACTGCAGTCTGTGGTGGCTGATCTGGATCTACATTGATTGCCAATGTCTTGGTACACAAGCCCAGTCTAGATTTTACACTTAACCAACAGGTTTTACACAGTGCTCTGATGTCACAGGGAGGACAGAGCCTCTATAGATACATGAGCCAGTGCATAACAAAATCTACAAAACGTCTTGATCGACCAGCAAAGACTCAGATCAGCCTGCACATTCATGCAGTCTGATCAGAGTCTTCCTTGATTGCATTTACCTGCTAAAGGCTAATAACTATGTAAAGAGACATAAGCAAAAGGTCTTTTCATAGGGATGGGTGTGCAGGTTGATTTGAGTCTCTGCTGGTTGCACCTGTCTCATTGTGGGTTTTGTCATGCGCAGGCTCAAATGATAAATGTTACCTGAATTTTGTACATGATCATTGATAGTCACGTGGACAAAAAAAAAGACAAAAAGCTTCTGTTAGATAGTAACTTTGGTTCCATAGTTATAAAAAAAGCTTACTTTTTTCAGAGAAAATATGATGTAGATTAGCTGGCAGATGATAGACAGACAATCCACATAAAATGTCAAATAAGTTCTGAAGTTAGATTCTTTGGAAGCAAGGAATACACCAAATAAACGAAAATAGCAGACTCGGTTTTATTGAGTCTGTTCATGACCAGTACTGAAATGTGCAACACCGGCCAAGCCCTCTAGCACCGGCTTAAGCAGAACTCTATTTTCAAAATGATACCAAATGAACACAATGATCCCAAAGGACCAGAAAATATGATCTTCACTATGATGATGTACTGGGAGACCTTTTACGGCCGCCACACGGCACAACACCAGCTACAGCGAAAATAAATAAGTTCTGAAGTTAGATCCTTTGGAAGCAAGGAATACACCAAATAAACAAAAATAGCAGACTCAGCTTTATTGAGTCTGTTCATGACCAGTACTGAAATGTGCAACACCGGCCAAGCCCTCTAGCACCGGCTTAAGCAGAACTCTATTTTCAAAATGATACCAAATGAACTCAATGATCCCAAAGGACCAGAAAATATAATCTGCACTATGATGATGTACAGGGAGACGTTTTACTGCCGCCATATTTTCTCTCAAAAAATGGAGGAAACATTACGAAAGCATGCCTATACAAATAATTGTAAATTTTACCGCCCAAAAATCAAAGATTTTAAGTTGAAAAATTGTGATATTTTTCTTATTTCTGCTCAAAATATAGATTGTGGGTACACATAAGAACTGCCTCATTGTACCCACAATCTATATTTCAGAGCGGAAATAAGAAAAGGTTGACCCCTGTGAACCCCAGTTTTACTATATAAAAGTGGGTTCAAGGGGGTAAGCATTATATACGCATGTTTTCGTTATGAAAAAAGCATGTCAGATTGTTGCTTGGTGCTTTATGGCTTATCACAAAATTCATTTATTTATTTATTTGTTTATTTATTTATTTATTTATTTATTTATTTATTTTCAGAGGAAGGAAGAAGTAACAGTAGAATCTCTAAAGAAAATGTTGGGTAAGATATCAAATGTATTGAACAGAGCACAAAGTTCACATGAATTGTCTAGCCTGATTTTCTCTGCCAAATTTAACCCTTGTCCTGCTGAATATTCATATATGCCACACCCACTACTGATTATCAACCAATCAGATTACTTGATGCAAATCATTGCAACAAATTCATAAAATGAATGGCAAACAATGAAGATCTTGATCAGATGGCTTCTTCAGAAGCCATCTGATCTAGATCTGCATTGTTTGAAAGATCAGACATATCCGGGCTCAGCAGGACAGGGGTTAAAATCAAGAAACTACTTGTATGTAGTTGTGATTGGCACTTTAAGAACAAATAGCCATTTTCTGTAGCTAGGTATTGAAAAAAGTTCTAATTAACCCCAGAACCCCAAAGCAAAATCATAGCAAAAAGAATCTCTTAAATTTGTGTTTCATAGAAAATGAGGCCTGACATTCCATGTGTATCTCTGCTAGAAAACTGGGCTGCCTGTTTCATGTACAGACTTCAGTTGTCTAGTGGTTAAGTGTCTTAAACCTTAGGTTTGTCAGTGCTTCGGGTTCAAGCCTCCCCTAGGTCACATGGTTGATGACAAATTTAAGGGCAGGTAGCAAAAGCTGCTCCCATTTTTTAACAAAAATATTAGTATAATTGCCATATTAAATGATCAAAGTTTTAATGATCTGTTAACTAACGACATCGTTAGTTTTGCCCAACTGGCCCCTGATCTACACTGTGCTCTAAAAGGAAATAATTTGCTCCTAAAGGGCGAATTCTTTTCTTCTAGAGTATAGACTTGGGATATATGTTTAGAGTGTAAAAATTTTTTTAGAGGAGTTTTGTTTACAGAAAATCATTCAGGAAGTCACAGATGTTGTGTCCCTTGCAGGTTTAACCCTTGTTCTGCTGAATAAATTAATTTAGCCGCACCCATTCTTCACACAACAGGTCGAAAATTGCTACATTTTTAATTGAAAGGGAGATAATCTGAAAATTTCACAAAATAAAGCCTTGCTTGTAGTGCAAGATTATGAGATGTTGTAGAGGTAAAGTGTGGTCCGGTGTTCAGTGGTTATGGTCTTTAATCTTTGACACAAAAAAGATAATCTGCACATGCGCAATGCTAATGTCCTTGCAAAACTTTTCTAGGCACATATATTGTAAGACAACTCTTGAGCAGAAAGGTATGGGAAATGCAAATATGTTCATAAATGCCTGATTCACATGTCTACAGCCATCTTTAGATAAATAAATACACCACAACCTCATTATAACACGGTTCATTATAACACGGTTTTGGATATAACACGGTTTCAAGATGGATCCCAAAAATGCATAGATTATATAGAAAAATGACCATAAATGGTCATTTTTGTCGCACCTGCTTTAGCAGGAAGACATAGGCGTGCAAGTTTCCGTCCGTCCGTCCGTCCGTCCGTTCGTCCGTCCGTTCGTCCGTCCGTCCGTTCGTCCGTCCGTCCGTCCGTCCGTCCGTCCGTCAACATTTTACACTGGATGTCTTGTCATCGTAACTCCTCCTACACTTTTAGACCGATCATTTGGAAACTTTGCATGTGCTTTCGCCATGGTATGAGGATGCGCATGTGGTTTGGACTTAATCTTCGAATCAATTTTTGTCACTTTTTCCATATTGTGAACTTAGTCATTTTTAGGTATGCGATACGTACCTCTTGTCATCGCAACTCCTCTTGCAGTTTTATACCGATCATTTTGAAACTTTGCATGTGCTTTCACCATGGTATGAGGATGTGCATGTGGTTTCGACATAATTTTCAGAATATTTTTTTCCGCTTTTTGCACATTATGAACTTAGCCATTTTTAAGCTTCATTTGATATACGACAGGTACCTCTTGTCATCGCAACTCCTCCTACAGTTTCATACCAATTATTTTGAAACTTTGTGTGTGATTTTGCCATGCTATGAGGACGCGCATGTGGTTTGGACTTTATCTTCGGATAAATTTTTGTCACTTTTTCCACATTGTGAACTTAGTCATTTTTAACCTTTGATTGATATATGACAGGTACCTCTTGTCATCGCAACTCCTCTTGCAGTTTTATACCGATCATTTTGAAACTTTGCGTGTGCTTTTGCTATGGTATGAGGATGCGCATGTGGTTTGGACTTTATCGTCGGATCATTTTTTTTCACTTTTTCCACATTGTGAACTTAGTCATTTTTAACCTTCAATTGATATATGATAGGTACCTCTTGTCATCGCAACTCCTCTTGCAGTTGTATACCGATCATTTTGAAACTTTGCGTGTGCTTTCGCCATGGTATGAGGTTGTGCATGTGATTTCGACATAATTCTCAGAATATTTTTTTTTCACTTTTGCACATTGTGAACTTAGCCAATTTTAAGCTTTAGTTGATATACAACAGGTACCTCTTGTCATCGCAACTTCTCTTACAGTTTTATATTGATCATTTTAAAACTTTGAGTGTGTTTCTACCTATGGTATGAGGATGTGCATGTGGTTTTGACTTTATCTTGGGATCAATTTTTATCACTTTTTCCACATTGTGAACTTAGTCAGTTTTTTACCTCACATATATAGGCTATGGATTCTTTTCAAAGCCCTATATTCATTTCTTCTGCCTTAAATAAACTTTTATTTTTTTGTGTGGGGCAGGTGGGGAGCAGGTGCGACATCAACTTCACCGAAGTTGAATTTCTGGTTCTATATAATCTATACATTTTGTTAGGATATAACATTGTTGTTTAACTAACACGGTTTCTGTATTGGATCCCATCAATAGTGTTATAAAGAGGTTGTGGTGTGCTGGATATTAGCTGAATTTTACACAAATTTGGTATAGTTACTTTTTTGACTGAGTATAGACAGATAGAAAATGGGGAATAAGATTTCTGCCTGTTAAATGCAAAAATATGCAGATAACTGGGAAGAGCTTCTTAAATCTTGAGATAAAGAAAACTGGGCTGCCTGTTTCACATACATATATATAGATGAGTTTGGGACGCCACCGGTCGCTAAGGAAAGGCTCTCCCACGATTCTGTATTTTTGGGCATGCGCAGTTTTGTGTCGAAAAAAAAGCGTTGTTCAGATTGATCCGATGGCAGTTATTAATTTCTTTGAATTTGACTTGAACTTTAAATAGAGCGTAATGTAAAGGTGACGTATATCTTGCGTCACTGTGGCGTCCAGCTGATATTGGCTGACAGCTATCCTTGCAGCAGGTAAGGGTAGAGGGGAGTGCTCTTATTCTTTCCATTTCTACACTTCCATTTATTTTCCTCTTTCTCCTCTGTCCTTTACTTTAACCTACGATCTCTTCTATATTTTCTCCCTTTCTCTGGGAAAAGAGACAAAATTACCCACATGGGTTGACGTGTCATTAAACCCAAAACAATTAATAATCGAATAATTAACTGACAATGGTCGCGTCATGTTGCACTAATCGCAAGACAAACGATGCGCCAGTGAAGATGATGGGTTGCTTGGCTGAATTGTGGTTTTATGTCCCTGTCAACACTATTTAGGTCATTTTTGGAGGTGTTGCTTCCAGTTTTGTGGAACTTTTTTTTACCCGACATTGAGATGAAATGACATCTCAAGCCCTGCTTGGGTCATTTTTGAGACGTTGCTTCCTATACCCACATTGAGATTAAACTTGCCGCCAATTAAAAACGATGTGGTTTATAGTGGTTTACCAGTACTCATGTGCAGTCAGTTTTAGCTCTGCGAACACAGGGCCTCTCGTATACCGTACAAACACTCTACTGACTGAGATCCGCCCCCGCCCATAGGGGCTTGAAGAAATATATGGGCTGCATGATGCTTCCACGCAGAGCTGAATCCGTCCCGCACACTAGTACTGGTAAACTGCTTGGAGGATCTAAGCTTGTCCAGGAACCGCGGTGCGAGGCGGACCGTCCATGCTAATAAACCCTATTGGTTTCATTGGGCGACAGGGCTTGAGATGTCATTTCATCTCAATGTTGGGTAAAAGTCCCACAAAATTGGAAGCAACGTCTCCAAAATGACCTTTACAGTGTTGACGGGGACGTTAAACCTCAAATCAAACAAACAAACAAATACTGACTGAGATACCGAACCACACCTTCAACCTTTTACATTTCCCCCCTGCCTAAAGAGATTCATCCCGAATCTCTAAGTGCTATCCAGTCTGGCTATGGTACTTCAGCTTTTTCAAAGTATCGCACAAAATTGGAAAAAGCGTCTCCAAAATGACCTTTACATTGTTGATGGGGACGTTAAACCTCAAATCAAAGAAACAAAAAACGCAGTTCACAATCTTTTGAATCACAACATGACTTACCAACATTCATAGACATTGAGGTGAAATGACATCTCAAGCCCTGCCACCCATTGAAAGCAATAGGGTTTATAAACATGGACGGTCCGACTTGCACCGCTTTGCCTGGGCAAGCTTAGATTCTCTAAGCTGTTTACCAGTACTCGTGTGCGGGTCAGTTTCAGCTCTGCATGGAAGCTGAACTGCAGCATAAAAGTCTATGAATATTGTGGATGAAATGACAAACACTATGCTATAAAATCTTATTTTTCATTGGTTTACTGTACACACACTGACCCGATTGATTACTTTTTGCCACACAAGACTGCATGCGCAGTGTAACCAAGGAAGTTAATCAGCCTAAACTCATCTGTAGATTCCATAGAGGATATTTGATTTTTTTAAGGGTAAGATTGATTTACATTTCACCCAATGAACACCAAAAGATGTATTTTCACGAAGTGAAATGTATTTTGGTGTTCATGTTTGAAATTGAAATCAATTTTACACTGACACCGAATGATATCTAATTTTTGGTTTCTTTCTTGCTTTAAGCTGTATTTTTAATACATTTCTTCACTGATTTCAATATAACTTCACACAAATGTTCCTTATCTTAATATCTTGAGCGAGTTTGACTTTCAAGGTCATGACCTCAAGGTCAAGGTCACTGTGGCTATTTTAAGAAAAACTGTCATCGCACTGGCACCTACATTTTTTCACCAATTTCAATATAACTTCACACAAATGTTCCTTATGACAATATCTTTAGCGAGTTTGACTTTCAAGTCAAGGTCACTGTGGCTATTTTTAGAAAAACTTTGTCATCGCTCTAGTGCTTACATTTCTTCACCGATTTCAATATAACTTTACACAAATGTTCCTTAGGACAATATCTCGAGCGATTTGGACTTTAGAGGTCAAGGTCACTGTGGCTATTTTTAGAAAAACTTTGTCATCGCTCTAGCGCTTACATTTCTTCACCGATTTCAATATAACTTCACACAAATGTTCCTAATGACAATATCTCAAGCGATTTGGACTTTCAAGGTCAAGGTCACTGTGGCTATTTTTAGAAAAACTTTGTCATCGTTCTAGCGACTACATTTCTTCACTGATTTCAATATAACTTCACACAAATGTTCCTTATGACAATACCTCGAACGAGTTGCCTTTCAAGGTCAAGGTCACTGTGGCTATTTTTAGAAAAACTTTGTCATTGCTCTAGCGCTTACATTTTTTCACTGATTTCAATATACCTTCACACAAATGTTCCTTATGACAATATCTCTAGCGAGTCCCACTTTCTAGGTCAAGGTCACTGTGGCTAATTTTAGAAAAACTTTGTCATCGCTCTAGCGCCTACATTTCTTCACCGATTTCAATATAACTTCACACAAATGTTCATTATGACAATATCTCAAGCGATTTCGACTTTCAAGGTGAAGGTCACTGTGGCTATTTTTAGAAAAACTTTGTCATCGCTCTAGCGACTACATTTCTTCACCAATTTCAATATAACTTCACACAAATGTTCCTTATGACAATATCTTTAGCGAGTTTGACTTTCAAGGTCAAGGTCACTGTGGCTATTTTTAGAAAAACTTTGTCATCGCTCTAGCGCTTACATTTCTTCACCGATTTCAATATAACTTCACACAAATGTTCCTTATGACAATATCTTTAGCGAGTTTGACTTTCAAGGTCAAGGTCACTGTGAATATTTTTAGAAAAAACTTTGTCATCGCTCTAGCGACTACATTTCTTCACTGATTTCAATATAACTTCACACAAATGTTCCTTATGACAATACCTCGAGCGAGTTCGACTTTCAAGGTCAAGATCACTGTGGCTATTTTTAGAAAAACTTTGTCATTGCTCTAGTGCTTACATTTTTTCACCAATTTCAATATAATTTCACATAAATGTTCCTTATGACAATATCTCGAGCGATTTTGACTTTCAAGGTCAAGGTCACTGTGGCTATTTTTAGAAAAACTTTGCCATCGCTCTAGCACCTACATTTATTGACGGATTTAAATAGAACTTCACACAAATGTTTCTTATGATGACATCTCGAGTTTGCTTTGACTTTCAAGGTCATGACCTCAAGGTCAAGGTCACTGTGGCTATTTTTAGAAAAACTTTGTCATCGCTCTACCGCTTACATTTATTAACAGATTTTAATATAACTTCACACAAAAGATGCTTATGATAATATCTTGAGCAAGATCTACTTTCGCGGTCAAGGTCACTATGGCTATTTTCAGAGAAACATTGTCATCACTCTAGTTTTACCTCGTTGCCTTGATGTTTGACCTTTTTTTTAATTTTACATTGGCCATAACTTTCAATTGGTAAGTGATAGGGCTTTCATATTTCACATGTGCATACTATGTTACAAGACCTTTTCAACAATCCCATAATTTTTACCTTGTGACCTTGACCTACTTTTTAAGACTTGAACATTAGCCATACTTTTTGATTGCTTAGTGATACTGCTTTCATATTTAACATGCGCTGTCCGGGGGCATCAGTGTTTCACAAACACATCTTGTTATGAAAGAGAAACACCACATTAAAATAAAACAATGCCATTAAACAAGTATGGGATTGCTGGGGTCGGATGGCGTCATTTACCGATCGCATGTCGAAAAAATGGTAGCGGTGATTTGTGGACGGCGATTTGGATGGCGGAAAACTTTGATGTTAGCATTGAACTTGCTTGTAGGGCGGGTGTGAAAGTTTGGGCTCGTTTTGGATGGAGGGTGCCCTCGTCTTGTTGGTGGATCATTAAAATGTAAACTAAACTGCATTCTTAAACTCTTATCTCACTGCCCTGACACTTACATGAATATCGGCTGCAGCTCGTGATAGCTAAGTAGTTTAGGTTGTAGTACCAAAGCGTTAATCCAAAATCGTTAATCCATAGACAAAAGGGCAAATATCAATGTTCGGATCAACAGACATGGACTCCAGAAGACTGTAATCAGGTGTAAATGAGTTTATATAACTTATCTTAAATTGCTAATCGATTATGGTGTTATGACATGCCAGCAATTAACTTAAAATGTCCGTGACAACTGCATGTACAGTGTTTTCTACCGTATTACCGAACAGAGGAAAATAAATAGAAGTGATGGGAATGATCTGTAATCGATACAATTAACCCACAGCTCCCATCAGAGACACCAAAGGGAAACACAAACATGAAACAACTAGACCCTAATGGAAAGTTGTTGTGCTTAAAACATGATAGAAACCTTGGATTATATTTATTAATGTTGGTCGTCATCGTCGTCACCATTATACCCCTGCATCCACCCCACTTTGAAGTCCAAAATTCTGGGCAAGTAGG
This sequence comes from Lucinisca nassula, assembly GCA_963580285.1. Taxonomy (NCBI): domain Eukaryota; kingdom Metazoa; phylum Mollusca; class Bivalvia; order Lucinida; family Lucinidae; genus Lucinisca; species Lucinisca nassula. Next base: position 12,134,075 of record OY757014.1, on the reverse strand, counting down.
AATTTTGAGCTGGGCAATTGCAAAAATATTTTACTTGCCCAGTGGGCAAGTCAGGCCCTGAAAGTCCCAAAGCTTGTCTTAATATGATAGTTTTACTATATATTCTTTTGTTAAAATTTTGTTCTCTTTAAGAGTAAAATAGACAAAACTGAAATGAGCTGTACTTTTGTTCTTTGATTACTTTTACTTTTTTTTTTTCAATTTTACCCAAAAAAGCATCAAAATGATGTGTCAAACTTGTCATCGAATAGTCTCCAGGAAGGAGAACCAAATCTCCAGGAAATGAAAACCCAATCTCCAGCATGGTCATCGAAAAGTTATCACATGTATGCAAATCTAATTTTTGGTTTCTTTCTTGCTTTAAGCTGTATTTTTAATGCAATGTCAAAGCGTCAGCCGACACCACAGAGAACCAATTTTTTTTCATGACCATTTCATGTCGATTTAGAGGTGTCCAGAGGGTTTATAATATTGGGTGTAATTTACAAGTTTGCACCTGGAAAATAGCTTGATATGTCACTTTATCAATGATTCACATGTAATTTGCTTTTATATAATGTTGGCAGTTGATAGCCTTATCTGGCATCTCATCCATTACATTGGAGCTAAGAGTGACATCATTAACGTCTTGATGACATGTGAGCATGCGAGACATAATTTCTGACACGCAGGATTTATGTTAAGCTCATTGACATCAAATATACAGAGTGTATATTTTAATTTTCACTTATACATCAAATTCACAAACAATAAAAATCCAAAAATCTTATCTCGACTGTTTGCAGTGACCACATGTTTCTAGATTTCTAGACTTTGATTTTATTGAGAAATCTCTATATTCCAATGAAAAGCATGTAAGAATTTAAATGCAGTGAAATTCCGCTATTAAGGCCACTTTCTAGACTTCTAAAAAGCGGTCTTTTTAGCAGGGTGGTCCTAATAATGGAATTGGTGAAAAAATATTGTTGGCAAGATCATTACGATAACATACCTGTGCGATATGATGCATGTTTTCACACATCCAAAATGGCTACTTTTAAAATGAAAAACTGTGATATTTCTCTTATTTCTACTGCTAATATCGATTGTGGGTGCTCGTTTGAACCACCTCATTGAGGCGGTTCTAACGAGTACCCACAACCTATGTATCGGATCAGAAATAAGAAAAATAATGTATACCCCGTAAACCCTAGTTTTTGCTATATAAACTGGGGTTTAAGGGGGTGTTCATTTCACGGACCAGTTCACGTGATGATGGATTTAATTTTTTTCTGTGTAATGTGGCTGTTTTATTGCTATTTGGTAAATGTTTTCTGCTCTTTTCTTTATTACATGTAATTATAGGCAATATTACACCAATAAAAATAATATTGAAAATAATCTTCTTAATATCTGAAGAAAACAGAGCTGCTAATTACAAAAATTATTAAACTATTTATTCAATTAGCCATGATAGTGATACTCATAACACATTTTGTTAAAACAACACACAGATTACCGTATTCGCCCTAATTACCGCACTGTGCGCTTAGTTTTTTCAAAATCGTGTCAAAAATCACGGTGAAAAGTCTACCTAATTAGCGCACACTTGATGGGAAAACAATAGTTTCCGAGATGATGCATACTGATATTTAATGGGACCGAAAAGGCTACTAAAGCATTGCCTTCAGTGTTGAAGAAATAATTTATTTTTTTATAGATTTACTGTGAGAGCCTCCAGGGGGAGGTTCCTGTAAAGTGTGCGCTTATGTATTTCATTTTCAAAAATAGCTTTGGTGTGCGCTTATAGGAGCATGTGCGGTAATTAGGGCGAATACGGTAATACGGGTAAACTGCTGTTAGTCACACCTTGAGGGATATGTGTGAACATTACCAATATCTGTTGTAATGGTGAAGAATCCAGCAAACATTTATACCTGACCAGTCGACTAAGAGGTACAAATTAACTTGCCGTGACCAAAAAGTGGTCTCAATAGCGAACAGCAATGACAGATTGGGTCTTTCGAAAGTGGTCTTAATACTGAATAATACTGAATAGCGGGGCTTTATCGGAATAAATAGCAATTAATCATATAGTAAATAATTTGGGTCTGGCAAAAACCGGTCTTAATAGCGGAGCGGTCCTAATATAGGGGTGGTCTTTAAGCGGAATTCTACTGTACCTTGGTGTGACAATCACACATGATTTGAGATGCAATACACAGCCGGACAAAACGTCCCATGGACAAAATGTCCCATGCCATTTTTGACCAGGTGGACATAATATCCCACATCATTTTTTCAGGGTGGACAAAACGTCCCACATCATTTTTTCAGGGTGGACAAAACGTCCCACACGATTTTGACAGGATGGACAAAATGTCCCATATTCTATTAGTTCTCTAAAAGGGAATAATTATACTTAACCAGTGCTTCAGCTGAAGTGCACGACCCGTCAGATGCTTTTAGCTTTATGAGTGTTACCATATATGGGTATGGCGGCCATTTTGGTCATGTGACCTGGAGCTAAAACGGTTCCCCCAATAAATGCGCCTTATCGTAAATATACCTTATACTTTAGTACTGTATTCTGAATCGTTTGCAGGATACAATGCATTCTCACTTTTCCAATACAAAAGCATATGTGTCAAAGTTTGACCTAGGCACAAAGAAGGTCAACCAAGGGTCACCATTTTAGCAATTTATGATGGGCCTACGTCCCAGATGCTATTTATCAAGTTTCGTGGAAATCTGCCCAGTGGTTCTGGAGAAGACTATTTTTGAAGGGTTTTTACCATATATGGCTTGGCGGCCATTTTGGTCATGTGACCTGGACCCCATGAGCAAATTTTGGTTTCCCCCACCCCATAGAGGCTCCATATGAAATTTGACTTCAAACGGCCCAACGGTTTCCGAGGAGAAGCGGTTCTCGGCGAAGTTATACTAAATGGAATGTAATATTTCGCAAGTTCATTTGTAAGATCTCATTGATATCTATCAGTATGCCAAAAATTGTTTAAATATTCCAAGCGGTTCAGTCACTATCACCAATTTTCACAAACGGGTTACGGACGGACAGACAGACAGACCATATATGGCTTGGCGGCCATTTTGGTCATGTGACCTGGACCCCATGAGCAAATTTGGGTTTCCCCCGGCCCATAGAGGCTTCATATGAAATTTGATTTCAATCTGCCCAACGGTTTCCAAGGAGAAGATGTTCGAAAATTTTCACATTTTTCGCCTCGGTGAGGCTATACTAAATGGAATGTAATATTTCGCAAGTTCATTGGTTAGATCTCATTGATATCTATCAGTATGCCAAAATGTTTAAATATTCCAGGCAGTTAAGTCACTATCACCAATTTTCACAAACGGGTTACGGACGGACCCAAAGAAGGTCAAGGTCAACCCAGGGTCACCATTTTAGCAATTTATGATGGACCTACGTCCCAGATGCTATTTATCAAGTTTCGTGGAAATCTGCCCAGTTGTTCTGGAGAAGACTATTTATGAAGGGTTTTTACCATATATGGCTTGGCGGCCATTTTGGTCATGTGACCTGGACCCCATGTCCAAATTTTGGTTTCCCTATCCCATAGAGGCTCCATATGAAATTTGACTTAAATCGGCCCAACGGTTTCCGAGGAGAAGCAGTTCAAAAATTTTCACATTTTTTGCCTTGGCGAGGCTATACTAAATGGAATGTAATATTTCGCAAGCTCATTGGTTAGATCTCATTGATATCTATCAGTATGCCAAAAAATGTTTAAATATTCCAAGCAGTTAAGCCACTATCACCAGTTTTCACAAACGGGTTACAGACGGACAGACAGACAGACCATATATGGCTTGGCGGCCATTTTTGTAATGTGACCTGGACCCCATGAGCAAATTTTGGTTTCCCCAATCCCATAGAGGCTCCATATGAAATTTGACTTCAATCGGCCCAACGGTTTCCGAGGAGAAGCAGTTCAAAAATTTTCACATTTTTTGCCTCGGCGAAGCTATACTAAATGGAATGTAATATTTCACAAGTTCATTGGTAAGATCTCATTGTTATCTATCAGTATGCCAAAAACTGTTTAAATAATCCAAGCGGTTAAGTCACTATCACCATTTTTCACAAACGGGTTACGGACGGACAGACAGACAGACCATATATGCCTTGCGGCCATTTTGGTCATGTGACCTGGACCCCATGAGCAAATTTTGGTTTCCCCCATCCCATAGAGGCTCCATATGAAATTTGACTTTAATCGGCCCAACGGTTTCCGAGGAGAAGCAGTTCAAAAATTTTCACATTTTTTGCCTCGGCGAGGCTATACTAAATGGAATGTAATATTTCGCAAGTTCATTGGTAAGATCTCATTAATATCTTTCAGTATGCCAAAAATTGTTTAAATATTCCAAGCGGTTAAGTCACTATCACCAATTTTCACAAACGGGTTATGGACGGACAGACAGACAGACCATATATGGCTTGGCGGCCATTTTGGTCATGTGACCTGGACCCCATGAGCAAATTTTGGTTTCCCCCGTCCCATAGAGGCTTCATATGAAATTTGATTTCAATCGGCCCAACGGTTTCCAAGGAGAAGCAGTTCGAAAATTTTCACATTTTTCGCCTCGGCAAGGCTATACTAAATGGAATGTAATATTCCGCAAGTTCATTGGTTAGACCTCATTGATATCTATCAGTATGCCAAAAATTGTTTAAATATTCCAAGCGGTTAAGTCACTATCACCAATTTTCACAAACGGGTTACGGACGGACCCAAAGAAGGTCAAGGTCAACCCAGGGTCACCATTTTAGCAATTTATGATGGGCCTACGTCCCAGATGCTATTTATCAAGTTTCGTGGAAATCTGCCCAGTGGTTCTGGAGAAGACTATTTATGAAGGGTTTTTACCATATATGGCTTGGCGGCCATTTTGGTCATGTGACCTGGACCCCATGAACAAATTTTGGTTTCTCTATCCCATAGAGGCTCCATGTGAAATTTGACTTCAATCGGCCCAACGGTTTCCGAGGAGAAGCAGTTCAAAAATTGTCACATTTTTTGCCTAGGTGAGGCTATACTAAATGGAATGTAATATTTCGCAAGCTGATTGGTTAGATCTCATTGATATCTATCAGTATGCCAAAAATTGTTTAAATATTCCAAGCGGTTAAGTCACTATCACCAGTTTACACAAACGGGTTACAGACGGACAGACAGACAGACCATATATGGCTTGGCGGCCATTTTGGTCATGTGACCTGGACCCCATGAGCAAATTTTGGATTTCCCCATCCCATAGAGGCTCCATATGAAATTTGACTTCAATCGGCCCAACGGTTTCCGAGGAGAAGCAGTTCAAAAATTTTCACATTTTTTGCCTCGGCGAGGCTATACTAAATGGAATGTAATATTTCGCAAGCTCATTGGTTAGATCTCATTGATATCTGTCAGTATGCCAAAAATTGTTCAAATATTCCAAGCGGTTAAGTCACTATCACCAATTTTCGCAAACGGGTTACGGACGGACAGACAGACTGACAGAATGACAGACTGACAGAATGACAGAATGACACGGTGATTTTAGGGCACTCTTAGAAATCAACCGACTTCAGTCGGTTTCTTTTTCTGCGGGTCGTGCAATAAAAAGGAATTGTCCAGTTATGAATCAAGTAATGAAATAATTGGAGAAAAGTGTGTTTCAGATGCTATTATTTTATTGTTTCAAATGCTAACAGAGTAAATTAAGTTGTACATATTTTTATGCCCCCGGAATCTAAGAGATTCTGGGGCATATAGTTTTTGGTCTGTCTGTCTGTTTGTCTGTCTACAAAAACCTTAACATTGGGCATAACTTTTGAATGGTAATAGATAGAGCTTTCATATTTCACATGTGTATACCTTATCACAAGACCTTTCCAGTGGTACCATAATTTTTGATCTCGTGACCTTGAACTTGACCTTTGACCTATTTTTTCAAAATTTGTCCGTTTGTCTGTTTGTCTGTCTACAAAAACCTTAACATTGGGCATAACTTTTGAATGGTAATAGATAGAGCTTTCCTATTTCACATGTGAATACCTTATCACAAGACCTTTCCAGTGATACCATAATTTTTGATCTCGTGACCTTGAACTTGACCTTTGACATATTTTTTTCAAAATTTTTAAAAACATTAACATTGGCCATAACTTTCGATTGGTAAGTGATAGGGCTTTCATATTTCACATGTGCATTCCTTGTCACAAGACCTTTCTAGTGGTACCATAATTTTTGACTTTGTGACCTTGACCGTGATGTTTGACCTACTTTTTAAAAACTTTAACATTGGCCATAACTTTCGATTGGTAAGTGGTAGGGCTTTCATATTTCACATGTGCACTCCTTGTCACAAGACCTTTTCAACAATCCCATAATTTTTTACCTTGTGACCTTGACCTTGACATTTGCCCTCCTTTTATAAACTTTAACATTGGCCATAACTTTCGATTGGTAAGTAGTAGGGCTTTCATATTTCACACATGCACTCCTTGTCTCAAGACCTTTCTTGTGGTACCATAATTTTTGTCCATCCAGACACCCCCCCCCTCAAGGTCAAGGTCACTGTGGCTATTTTTAGAAAAACTTTGTCACCGCTCTAGCGCCAACATTTCTTTACTGATTTCAATATAACTTCACACAAATGTTCCTTATGACAATATCTAGAGCGAGTTCGACTTTCAAGGTCATGACCTCAAGGTCAAGGTCACTGTGGCTATTTTTAGAAAAACTTTGTCATCTCTCTAGCGCCTACATTTCTTCACCAATTTCAATATAACTTCACACAAATGTTCCTTATGACAATATCTCGAGTGATTTGGACTTTCAAGGTCAAGATCACTGTGGCTATTTTTAGAAAAACTTTGTTATCGCTCTAGCGACTACATTTCTTCACAGATTTCAATATAACTTCACACAAATGTTCCTTATGACAATACCTCGAATGAGTTCCACTTTCAAGGTCAAGGTCACTGTGGCTTTTTTTTTCAGAAAAACTTTGTCATTGCTCTTGCGCTTACATTTTTTCACCAATTTCAATATAATTTCACACAAATGTTCCTTAAGACACTATCTCTAGCAAGTCCCACTTTCAAGGTCACTGTGGCTATTTTTAGAAAAACTTTGTCATCGCTCTAGCGCCTACATTTCTTCACCGATTTCAATATAACTTCACACAAATGTTCATTATGACAATATCTCAAGCGTTTTTGACTTTCAAGGTCAAGGTCACTGTGGCTATTTTTAGAAAAACTTTGTCATCGCTTTAGCGACTAAATTTCTTCACATATTTCAATAGAACTTCACACAAATGTTCCTTATGACAATATCTCTAGCGAGTTCGACTTTCAAGGTCAAGGTCACTGTGGCTATTTTTTGAAAAACTTTGTCATCGCTCTAGCGCTTACATTTCTTCGCTGATTTCAATATAACTTCACACAAATGTTCCTTATGACAATATCTCGAGCGATTTGGACTTTCAAGGTCAAGGTCACTGTGGCTATTTTGAGAAAAACTTTGTCAACGCTCTAGCGACTACATTTCTTCACAGATTTCAATATAACTTCACACAAATGTTCCTTATGACAATACCTCGAATGAGTTCCACTTTCAAGGTCAAGGTCACTGTGGCTATTTTTAGAAAAACTTTGTCATTGCTCTAGTGCTTACATTTTTTCACCAATTTCAATATAATTTCACATAAATGTTCCTTATGACAATATCTCGAGCAATTTTGACTTTCAAGGTCAAGGTCACTGTGGCTATTTTTAGAAAAACTTTGCCATCGCTCTAGCACCTACATTTATTGATGGATTTTAATAGAACTTCACACAAATGTTTCTTATGATGACATCTCGAGTTTGCTTTGACTTTCAAGGTCATGACCTCAAGGTCAAGGTCACTGTGGCTATTTTTAGAAAAACTTTGTCATCGCTCTAGTTTTACCTTGTTACCTTGATGTTTGACCTTTTTTTTTTTTAAATTTAACATTGGCCATAACTTTCAATTGGTAAGTGATAGGGCTTTCATATTTCACATGTGCATACTATGTCACAAGAGCTTTTCAACAATCCCATAATTTTTTACCTTGTGACCTTGACCTACTTTTTTAAGACTTGAACATTGGCCATACCTTTTGATTGCTTAGTGATACTGCTTTCATATTTAACATGCGCATCAGTGTTTCACAAACACAACTTGTCTTATATGTGCTATCATCATAGAGCGTCCTTCGTGTAAAAAAAGTGTTCCTAACCATGTGCTCTTTAATGATTGTGTTTGCATCTTCGTGTTTTTAAATAAATGCATCTAACTGCATTTCCACATTCATTTTTGTAGTGTTCATGGAAGTATATTGTCACATACCCTTCCAAATCCCTTCCTTCTCCCTAACACTCTCCCTAACACCACCTCAAGAATATGGGACGTTTTGTGCACCCTGTCGAAAAAGCATGGGACGTTTTGTCCACCCTGTCAAAATCGTGTGGGACTTTTGTCCACCCTGAAAAAATGATGTGGGACGTTTTGTCCACCCTGATAAAATGACGTGGGACGTTTTGTCCACCTGGTCAAAAATGGCATGGGACGTTTTGTCCATGGGACATTTTGTCCTACATTCATACTAGCAACATGTGGCCTAAGGCAAATAGAACACTTGGTTTCCTGAGGTGAAATCTTTATCAGTGCCCTCAGGATGTAAAAGAGGCAGTATATAAAGGACTTGTTTTCCAGTCTTTGGATATGGAAGTAGTATCTGGTACCCCATAGGAGTGGTCCTTCAAGAAGAAATTGAAAAAGTCCAGAATAGAGCTGCCGGATATGTAACTAGAAACTACTACATTGAAACTGGGAGTATGACTGGAATACCAGAAATTTGAGATGTCAAGTCTCACAAGAAAAGAAGAAGCGACACTAGGCTCAGGTCAAAAGGGGCCTGCCAACATTCAAACAGAATACCTTGTTCCCCCAGTAGAAATAATCATTCATTGGCTTTTCAGACCCTTACAGCTAGAACTGACATTTATAAAGGTTCCTTCTTCCGATTGGAATGCCTTTTCTGACAGACATGTTAAGTCTCCCGAAAATTGTGGGAGACTCCCGTAAAAAATAGTTTTTCTCGCGCCTCCCGGAAAAATGATAATACCGTTTTGGGGAAAATTTTTGAAAAGCTGCGCTTGTATTTTCGTGTGTGAAATCCGGCAGAAAATTCGGAGTTAATCCGTGAGTAAAACAGATAATAATTAATGCACTGTCCGGTAATACTGGGAATTAAAACATGGTTCCAAACCTGCAGATGGGCATTGACAAATGTAAACAGTCGTTTCTAGAAGTTTTTGCAAAAATGGAAGTACATCATACCGGTTAATTTCCTTCAACCAACGGACCGTGTTAGTTAACCTAATCGCGATAAAAACGTCAACCGTATTTGTCACGGATCAGTCAACACTACTATTACACTGTAAACACAAGCCTCCGGTGCTCTCGATAAGCCTACAATCTTCCGCGTGACAAGGTGTGAAAATAAGATTTAAGTTATGCCTCTAATTTGCATTTATCCTTCAATCATGTCAATCATAAAATTTAATCCACAATCAGTGTGAAAATGATGTAATCACTCCTAAGACTTTTAGCTACATCTAACGGTAGATGTATGCATAAAAAATAATAATAAAAAAAAAACATACTATTTTACTGTCTCGTGCATGGTTATGTTTTGGCGCCAAAAATTGCAGACAATTGGCGTGAAAAGTCTAACGCTTTAAAGTGTGTAAACATATCTGTATGCTGTTGTTGGTGATTGACACGAAGCTTCCGGGGATATGTCGGGAATTGTGCAAGGCGCCGTTCTCTATCCAGCTCTATCCACAACCGTTTAGCTATCGAGAAAATATTTTTTTACCGGCTGCAAACGTTTTTTTAACGAAAGAAATATGCCCCATTAAAATAAAACAATGACATTAAACATGTGCGGGGTTGCCGGGGTCGGATGACGTTATTTACCGATCGCGTGCAGAAAAATGGTAGCAGCTGTTTGTGGACGGTGGAGTTCATGGCGATTTTGGTGACGGAGTTCTTTGATGTTCACCTTGAACTTGCTTGTTGAGTGGGTGTGGAAGTTTTGGATGGAGGGGTCCTGGTCTTGTGGCTGGATCATTAAATTATAAAGAAATCTGCATTCTTTATTCTCTTATCTCCCTAAGCTGACAATTTTGATCTTTTGAGTATATCGGCTGCAGCTAGTGTTAATCATGCGTGTCAAGTTTATATGACTATCAGTATCTTTAATTGCTAATTGGACAAGCTGATATGACATGTCATGAACTTGAAAAAGTACCGTTATTGACCGTGACAACTACAGTATCCAAATTCGTGCTTAACGAATCGTGCTATAACGAGGCCTGGGTGTATCTATCTATCTGGGCATAATTGATAAGATATACTCTTGTGCTGTAGCATTAAACCTGGGGATGTGATTGGGAGTGGGGGGCACTGGTATGGCTAGGTGTTAGTTTGAAGACATCTTCCCACGGGCCTCCGTGGCCTAGTGGATAAGAGCGCTGACTCTTAGTCATTAGGTCTCTCACCGCCGTAGGTTCGAGCCTTGCTCGGGCCACGTGTGAGACGCCAAGTTCTGCAACGGAAGGTCAGGTGGTTTTTCTCCGGGTACTCCGGTTTTCGCCCACCTCTGATGAACGATTGGCTCGATATGAGTGAAATAATCTTGAAAGGGCTGTAAAACCCAAACCAAAAAAAAAAAAAAAAAAGACATCTTTCCAAGGAAATGATTTTAAAAACATATTTACTAGTTATTATCCATGAACAGGAGTGTAAAGAATAAACAAAATAATGTTCAAAAAGCTCTCAGAATGCACCATTTTCTAGCCTATCCTGGGAGATTGCCCGCAAGGCTTCACGCCTTTGGCGCTCGCCAGTCCATCTCGAATGCGCTGTCTCCCTCATTTTTATTTTCAAAACTTAACATGTCTGTTCTGATATGATCATTTCCTCAGCTGAAGATGCAGAGGAGCTGATGTAGTGTAGCTGAGTTCACCTCTTTCGTGAAAGCTAGGGATTAACTTCCTATATCACAGGTCCTGGTGAATGAATGTCATTTGTGGTGTCACCAGTAACCAGTTCTGATTCGGATTCAGATTCTTGACTATCTGCCAATCAAATTTACATGATATAATGTATTTTTGTTCACTTCTCAAACTGAATGACAAACATTGTACATCCTGATCAGATGCCTTCTTCAGATCTGGACCTACACTGTTTGAAAAGGTAGGGGTCATTGTGTTCAGCAGGACAAGGATTAACCTATTTCATACCTGAGACCCCTAAACGGGTAATTGGCAAACAGCGCAGGCCTTGATCAGATGCCGCAGAAAGCGGCATCTGATCATGGCCTACACTGTTTGCAAAAAGTTCAGCTATTTTCCAAATAAATTTTGAAGAAAACACAACCTGATACCCCTTAACTTTGAAATGCACTCCTGCTATAATATATAAAGAGGAAGATTCTATTTGGTACAAAAGGAATTAAATAGAAAACTCTTGGCAAGACAAAGATTAGTACTGTTGTTGAGGAGCACTGAAGATGCAAAAATCTCTCCCTGATTGTCACACATCTTGATAATACTTAAAAGTGCCTTCCAGACCAGAAAGTGGGAAGTTTTGGATGGAGGGGTCCTGGTCTTGTGGCTGGATCATTAAATTATAAAGTAATCTGCATTCTTTATTCTCTTATCTCCCTAAGCTGACAATTTTGATCTTTTGAGTATATCGGCTGCAGCTAGTGTTAATCATGCGTGTCAAGTTTATATGACTATCAGTATCTTTAATTGCTAATTGGACAAGCTGATATGACATGTCATGAACTTGAAAAAGTACCGTTATTGACCGTGACAACTACAGTATCCAAATTCGTGCTTAACGAATCGTGCTATAACGAGGCCTGGGTGTATCTATCTATCTGGGCATAATTGATAAGATATACTCTTGTGCTGTAGCATTAAACCTGGGGATGTGATTGGGAGTGGGGGGCACTGGTATGGCTAGGTGTTAGTTTGAAGACATCTTCCCACGGGCCTCCGTGGCCTAGTGGATAAGAGCGCTGACTCTTAGTCATTAGGTCTCTCACCGCCGTAGGTTCGAGCCTTGCTCGGGCCACGTGTGAGACGCCAAGTTCTGCAACGGAAGGTCAGGTGGTTTTTCTCCGGGTACTCCGGTTTTCGCCCACCTCTGATGAACGATTGGCTCGATATGAGTGAAATAATCTTGAAAGGGCTGTAAAACCCAAACCAAAAAAAAAAAAAAAAAGACATCTTTCCAAGGAAATGATTTTAAAAACATATTTACTAGTTATTATCCATGAACAGGAGTGTAAAGCATAAACAAAATAATGTTCAAAAAGCTCTCAGAATGCACCATTTTCTAGCCTATCCTGGGAGATTGCCCGCAAGGCTTCACGCCTTTGGCGCTCGCCAGTCCATCTCGAATGCGCTGTCTCCCTCATTTTTATTTTCAAAACTTAACATGTCTGTTCTGATATGATCATTTCCTCAGCTGAAGATGCAGAGGAGCTGATGTAGTGTAGCTGAGTTCACCTCTTTCGTGAAAGCTAGGGATTAACTTCCTATATCACAGGTCCTGGTGAATGAATGTCATTTGTGGTGTCACCAGTAACCAGTTCTGATTCGGATTCAGATTCTTGACTATCTGCCAATCAAATTTACATGATATAATGTATTTTTGTTCACTTCTCAAACTGAATGACAAACATTGTACATCCTGATCAGATGCCTTCTTCAGATCTGGACCTACACTGTTTGAAAAGGTAGGGGTCATTGTGTTCAGCAGGACAAGGATTAACCTATTTCATACCTGAGACCCCTAAACGGGTAATTGGCAAACAGCGCAGGCCTTGATCAGATGCCGCAGAAAGCGGCATCTGATCATGGCCTACACTGTTTGCAAAAAGTTCAGCTATTTTCCAAATAAATTTTGAAGAAAACACAACCTGATACCCCTTAACTTTGAAATGCACTCCTGCTATAATATATAAAGAGGAAGATTCTATTTGGTACAAAAGGAATTAAATAGAAAACTCTTGGCAAGACAAAGATTAGTACTGTTGTTGAGGAGCACTGAAGATGCAAAAATCTCTCCCTGATTGTCACACATCTTGATAATACTTAAAAGTGCCTTCCAGACCAGAAAGTGGGATTAACCCATTGTATACTAGTGAACTCTTTCATTGCTGTATGTTGAACAAGTCCATTTGTCATATAAGGGGTGCCAGGCCTGATTTTTCGTTTTTATTTGGAATATATGGAAAATTGTGTGAGCAAATAGTGCAGGCCCTGATCAGACACCGCATTCTGCGGCGCCTGATCTGGGCCTGCACTGTTTGCCAAGATACCCCTTTAGGAGTTTCCCATATGCAATGGGTAAATAGAGGCAGTGTCTAACCCTTTCACCCCTGAGTATCTGAGGTGGACCTTTCCATCTTTGACATTGGACATTGCTGATGCTCAGTATCATACACAGAGACCGGCCCCGATAGCTCAGTTGTTAGAGTGTCCGCTCCGGGGAACGGGAGGTCTCGGGTTCGATCCCGGGCCGCGACATACCAAAGTCGTTAAAAATGGTACTAGCTGCTCCTCGCTTGGCACTCAGATTTACGGGGTAGAGCTAGGACTGGTCAATCCAGTGTCAGGATAATGTGACTGGATGTGGTATCATGTAATGTGTCTGGGACATGATACTTCAGTGAGGCAGCACTATAAACGTGAGCATTGAGCTCCCTGTCGCAACCAGACACCGTCGTGATATGACTGAAAAATTGTTGAAAGCGACGTTAAACCCGAATTCACACACACACATCATACACAGAATGACATGCAGTGTAGATCTTGCTGAGACAGCTCATGCCCATGACGAGCCTTCTCATCTGCAGTTGCACTGTTTGGATAGGCCATTTTGGTATACAGGATTGAAAGGTCTAAAAAGAAATCGGAGCCAATACATGAGAAGAAGCACATAGCATTCTCAATTGTGTGTATGCAGCTAATTAAAAAGCCAAGTAAAAAGCCAATTATGACGTTTGTCGTCTGCAGCCTGTGCTGCAGACAACAATTGTCATGATTGGCTTTTTATGCCCCCGGAATCTAAGATTCTGGGGGGCATATAGTTTTTGGTCTGTCCGTCTGTTTGTCCGTACACACAAATGGATAGATAGGTGGCTATGAACTTGGACAGAATCAATGTAAGTCAATGAGAGAAAGTGCGATTTATTCCGTTAGACACATAAAAGGTCTGTTATGTGGTTAAAATTAGCCACCTAAGTATCAATCTTGCTCAAAATAGCCACATAAGTATCCATTTGTGAGAACGTCCGTTTGTCTGTTTGTCCGTTTGTCTGTTTGTCCGTTTGTCCGTCTGCAAAAACTTTAACATTGGGCATAACTTTTGAATGGTAAGTGGTACAGCTTTCATACTTCACATGTGCATTCCTTGTCACAAGACCTTTCAAGAGGTACCATAAATTTTGACCTCGTGACCTTCACCTTGAGATTTGACCTACTTTTGACCTCCTTTTTAAAAACTTTAACATTGGCTATAACTTTTGATTGGTAACTGATAGAGCTTTCATATTTCACATGTGCATTCCTTGTCACAAGCCCTTTCTATTGGTACTATAATTTTTGACCTCATGACCTTGACCTTGGCATTTGACTTACTTTTTAATAATTTTAACATTGGCCGTAACTTTTGATTGGTAAATGGTAGAGCTTTCATATTTCACATGTGCATTCCTTGTCACTAGACCTTTCTAAGGGTACCATAATTTTTGACCTCATGACCTTGACCTTGACATTTGACCTACTTTTTAAAAAACTTTATCATTGGTCATAACTTTTGATTAGTAAATGGTAGGGCTTCCATATTTCACATGTGTATTCTTTTTATGCCCCCGGAATCTAAGAGATTCGGGGAGCATATAGTTTTTGGTCTGTCTGTCTGTTTGTCCGTTTGTCTGTTTGTCCGTTTGGCCGTTTGTCTGTCTACAAAAACCTTAACATTGGACATAACTTTTGAATGATAATAATTAGAGCTTTCATATTTCACATGTGTATACCTTATCACAACACCTTTCCATTGGTACCATAATTTTTTATCTCGTGACCTTGACCTTGACCTTTGACCTACTTTTTTCAACATTTTTGAAAAACATTAACATTGGCCATAACTTTCGATTGGTAAGTGACACAGCTTTCATATTTCACATGTGCACTCCTTGTCACAAGACCTTTCGAGTGGTACCATAATTTTTGACCTTGTGACCTTGATGTGACCTACTTTTTTCAAAATTTTTAAAAACATTAACATTGGCCATAACTTTCGATTGGTAAGTGACACAGCTTTCATATTTCACATGTGCACTCCTTGTTTAAGACTTGAACATTGGCCATACCTTTCGATTGCTTAGTGATACTGCTTTCATATTTAACAAGCGCTGTCCGGGGGCATCAGTGTTTCACAAACACATCTTGTTCTTCTTATAGAAGTCATCATTATTGTAAACAGTATGCAAAAATACGTTTAAAAGGTTTGCAAGAAGATTCAGCGAACATCATAAACAGACGACGTTTTCAGTTGCAGTTTTTCTCAGCATCTTAAAAGTGAATAGGTCTAAACACATGACTTCTTGCAGGAAGTTTCAACCTTGAAATGGCCCCGCCCATTGGGGCTTGGAGAAATACATTTGGCTGAATGATACTTCCACGCATAGCTGAAACCAACTGCACATGAGTACTGGTAAACTGCTAAGAAGGTCTAAGCCTGCCCAGGCAAAGTGGTGCTAGTCAGACCGTCCACCCGCCCCCGCCCATAGGGGCTTGAAGAAATATATGGGCTGCATGATGCTTCCACGCAGAGCTGAATCCGTCCCGCACACTAGTACTGGTAAACCGCTTGGAGGATCTAAGCCTGTCCAGGAACCGCGGTGTGAGGCGGACCGTCCATGCTAATAAACCCTATTGGTTTCATTGGGCGACAGGGCTTGAGATGTCATTTCATCTTAATGTCGGGTAAAAGTCCCACAAAATTGGAAGCAACGTCTCCAAAATGACCTTTACAGTGTTGACGGGGACGTTAAACCTCAAATCAAACAAACAAACAGACCGTCCATGCATATAAACCTTATTGGTTTCATTGGGCGGCAGAGATTCAGATGTCATTTCATCTCAGTGTTGGGTAAAAGTCCCACAAAGTTGGAGGCAACGTCTCCAAAATGACCTAAATAGTGCTGACAGGGATGTTAAACCTCAAATCAAACAAACAAAAACAACTGTGAAACGGGCTGTTTAGCAATATGACATCTGTCAGCGGCAAGTTACAGGGCAAATAATTAAAAATGAAATGACAAACATGAATTGTGTCAAAGTACAGAGAAACTGCAATATCAGTATTTAGCATATTTAATACTGGTAAACCCTGTTCACACAGAAAGAGGGCAGGGCTAAGCAAAATAAACAAGTTGGCTGCTTTCAAAAAGCATCCAATAGGTTTGGTCTTGTCAGTCTACATTCTGATTTGAGCCAGCTGATATCATTATCCCACTTAATGCATTTTTCTAATAAAAATAATAAACTTTAATACAAAACGTGTATATAAAATTTCGAAGTCTGTGACATTGGTATCAGGAAGGGTAGGTAGTGATGAGTATTCTGTGGTAAATTGTTTAACGCCATGGTAAGTATAAACTAAACGTAACTTACATATGGTTTACACATGTATAGCACAACACTTAACCAAACGAAAATGTAAACCGAATTTTTCAAAGGATCATAACTCTGTTAATATTTGGTGGCATATCTTCACATCTTAGCCTTACTACATGCACATGTTAAGCTTGATCGGATGAAAACTGTATAGTAGGAGTTATACGGAAAAGAAAAAAAAAAGTTTACGAACGGACGGACACCAACTCCATAACTTAATACGACCGTTTTTTTTTTTTTTTTGTTGTTTTTCAAAGGGGCATATAAAAAGATTTTCCTAAGTCATCAGGCCTTCCATAGAGCCTTGGTTATATATTTCATTTTTTTGTTAACGTCCCTGTTAACACTGTATGAGTCATTTTTGCGACATTGCTTCCAATTTTGTGGGACTTTTACTCATTACTGAGATAAAACGGGCAGATAAAACTCTTTCTCAAGCCCTGTCGCCCAATGAAACTAAATGGTTAAGATGCATGAACGGTCCGACTCGAGCCACTTTTCCTGGGCAGGCTTAGACTTTCTAGGCGATTTAACACTACTCATGTGCGGCCGGTATCAGCTCTGCGTGGAAGCATCATGCAGCCCAATCTATTTCTTCAATTAAGAAATGAAATTTATTTTTCTGCAGTTCATGGAAGTATGAACGCAGTGGGTCGCGTGCAAAGTAAATGAACCCCGAAGGGGTTCATGTAAACTATGCTATCGACCCACTGTCGTTCATACTTTCATGAAAAGCAGAAAAAAAATAAGTTTATTTTTATATTTACATTATTTGCCCCTCATCACTGTGCGAAAAAATGCTTGCAGGGCAAACTTTTAAAGCTGAAAAACATTTACACGCTGTTTTTCTACAAAGAGCGGAGCAGCGTTGACGTCATCAACGCCCGTAGAGAACAATGGTTTAGAATGGCGTCATTTTACGTCACTGAAAATCATGTGATTCGATGCGTTCATTGACGTATGAACGTAATTGTTTTCTTTGGGTTTACATTAGACTTTACACTGGACATGTAAATATTCCCCGATGGACGGGTGCCGATCAGACGTTGGGGCAATGAGCTGAAACCGACCGAACTTTGAAGTATTGTTGAACCGCCTAGGAAGATCTAAGCCTGCCAAGACAAAGTGCTGCGAATCAGACTGTATCTTAAACCTCGGCAGTTTCTTTGCGGAGGTACCCTCCGCAAAAACCTGAAATTTGCAATCCTTTT
Organism: Lucinisca nassula; assembly: GCA_963580285.1. Classification (NCBI taxonomy): domain Eukaryota; kingdom Metazoa; phylum Mollusca; class Bivalvia; order Lucinida; family Lucinidae; genus Lucinisca; species Lucinisca nassula. The sequence goes on along the minus strand of OY757014.1, from coordinate 12,116,060 downwards.
GTATATCTTTCTGGATCACAATTTAATTGTAAAAAAAACTGATTAGTAAAACGTCAAGTATTGAGTGGAAATAAAGAACACCACTCTCGGATTATCAGATACAATAGCTCCCATTGAATGCGCCAAATAGTCTTTGAACAACTCAGTCTGTAACTGGTGGCAGGTCACTTAGTAGTCATGAAGTTTTTGAACAGAAACTATCGCTATCTGTGCTGGGCTCAAGAACAATAAACAACGACCCGTCAACGTTATGACTTTGTTTCGCTCCCTCAGTATTTTATATATTTGAAAGAGTTAGGACCTTCGACCTTGGCACTGACGTTAATTCTAGTAGCAAAGACATGAAAATGTTTTTACACACCCAGCGATCTTTTTTATGTTTGGTATTACGATCCTTTCAAGATTATTTCACTCACATCAAGCCGACCGTTAATCGGAGGTGAGTGAAAACTAGAGTACCCGACGAAAAACCTCCTGACCTTCCGTTGCAAAACTCCTCATTATGTGACCTGAGCCATGCTCAAACCTACACCGTTGAGAGACCTAATGATTAAGAGTCAGCATTCTTATCCCATAGGCCACGGAGGCCCGTTACACCCAGCGATTTTTATAAATGAGGAAAAATAACGTTCTCTGTGTTTCCAACATTTACATTGTATACGTATTATTAGAGCTATCAGCGTACAGAAAGATGTTCAGAATATATAAATCTGTTCCTATCTGTGTGAAGTAAGCTTTGCAAGTTTTGTTTATTTGTATTTAAGGCCCAGTCAACACTGATTTGGGTCATGTTTGGGCCTGTCAGTGTACCTATCCACGCTTTTCCTGAGCAGGCCTATCCGTAAGCGGTTTACCAGTTCAGTGCACATTATGCCGACAAAAACTGGCCCCTGCCCTTCCTGAATCAGCGGAAGGGAGAGAATGACCATAGAAGAGATTTCATAATCAACATCCACGAAAGAATGTTGCCGAACCCGGTAGGTATCGAAACCGAGTCTTCCTTATCGCCAGTCAGACTGCATCGGACTGAGCTACCGCAGCCAGCCACACTTTGTGAGTAGTAGTAGTTATGTTCTGTTGTTTTTTGTTTCCATGGTCCCATGGACTTACTCCATAATGGCATTGCAAGACTTAAAATTTGCGAAAATGACTGCTACTCTTGCAAAAGTAGTTTCTCTTTGGATATGTCTAAGGGGTATACTCTTAAAGGAAAGATTTTGCTCCTGGGGAGCAAATTCTTCCCTTTTAGAGTAGACCCCTTGAGGAGCAAATTCTTCCCCTTTTAGGGTAGACCCCTTTTTCAGTTGGGCTGAGTCAACAGAGTAGCAACAAAAAGGTCCTTAAAGTTGTATTTCCATCACGAAACCATGCCTATAGGATTGTGATCCCCTTTAACATGTTCTATAAAAGGGTTATCGTTTGGAAGCAAGGAATACACCAACGAACTGAAAAATATGGTGTGCACATGCTTTCTGGGCCAGACTAGCTAGTTTCGGCCATTTAGGCCTCATCAGTGACCCTAAGATATTTTAAAAATTCCACAATGGAATCAATGGTCCCAAAGGACAAGAAAATATAATCCACACTATGATGTAGGGCAGGGAGACGTTTAACCGCCGCCACACATTCCCACACACCAGTTGTAGTGAAGTTAAATATGTTCTATAAAAAGGCTATCCTTTGGAAACAAGGAATACAACACAGAACTGAAAAATATGGAGTGTACATGTTTTCTGGGACAGACTAGCTAGTTTCGGCCAATTTGGCCTCATCGGTGACCCTCAGATATTTTCAAAATTCCACAATGGAATCAATGATCCCAAAGGACAAGAAAATATAATCTACACTTTTATATAGTTAAGCTCGGGTTTGCAGGGGTATACATTAATTTCCGTATTCATGCTATGAGACACTAGATTGTGGGCACTCGATAGAATCGCCTGGTCGAGGCGTTTCTGTCGACTCCCCGCAATCTATGTTTTGAGCAAAAAAAGGCAAATATTCCAATTTTTCTTTTTAAAATTTCCTTTTCTTTGGCCAAAAAATGACAATGTATTTGAATAGGTGTGTTTCAAAATACGGTAAAAATGGTAGACTAACTGCCACACCTGCCAGGTGTATCCATTTCCCTTAAGCTATTTATTGTTGGAGTTAAAACGCTTGCTTTTCGGTCTGTTTCGCTATTCAGACAGGCTGTTTCCTGTAATTCCAGTGAGGTAGTTCGATCACGAACCGTGGTTAACCATGGTTAACCAGTGGTTAACCAAAGTGCGATCGAACTCAGTCTGGTAGCGGTCTGGTAGCATGACGGAAGTGTCGTGACGTCACACTGGTCGAACCAGACTAAAGCGTGGGTTACTCTGGTAGATACGTCACACCATACGTAACAAAAATGGCGGCGAAAGGTGCGAACACTAATGTCCGGGAATTGACTGCTTCTATTCAAGAAATAGAGGGTCTGTGTACCAGTCAACCAAACATCTACCAGACGTCGTTCTATCACATCGGTGAAAAAACTTGGAAATCATGGGAAGAACGTGTACAATTTGACTTCCGCTACCATGGTCTGGTAGATGGTCGAACTCCCCCAGTATAGTATTGCATCATCGTTAAAGCTGATTGGTTGATCGCGTCACGTGCCCCTCCATGGAACAGTTACAATCTGGTCATTATACCCGGTTTGCCCGCCTCATGGCGACCAAACGAAAAAATCTATGCCACAGCAATCCCATCTTCTTCAGATTCGCACTGCATATTTAATAATTGTTATCAACATTACATCAGCTGTCTGAAAGATTCTGCCAGTCACCTCAGATGGACTACATGGTGGATATTTGTATTTTTTCAGTGTAAGATCCATTATTGTTTCAACGAATTAACATCAAAAAAAGTATTTTCACGAGTGGCTTCACCACTCTTGAAAATACTAATTTTGGGTTCATGAGTGAAATAAATATTGATCTTACACTGAAAAAAAAAAATCAAATTATCTGTTTCTTTCATGCTTAAAATGTAATTTTAATGCAATTTCTAAGTGTGAGCCATCACCATAGAGAACAAAAAGGAGTTCAGCGGGTATACAGGGTATAATATTTGGTGTAAACTGAAATCAATAGCTTTATGATACTTAATCAAATGCTTCACTTGTAATTTGCATTCAAATGGGACATGTCAAGCGATTTTGATACTTATCGCCTATGCGAGCAGCGAAGGTTCAGGCGAGCCTGCGCAGTCTCGCCAGAACCTTCGCTGCTGGTTCATACAAGCAGTGAATCAAGAGGAACCTTCAGACAGAAAGCCATATCCCTGGCCCCTCTGAATAGCTGGGCATGCGCAGTTAAAATTTGTCATGACGGAATGCTCGAAGACACAAATTCGCTTGGCGGGGCTCAAATAATATCCGCAGTTGCTAAGCATATCTGGCGTTGCATGCATTAATTACGGTATATCAGCTCTTAAAGTGACGTCATCAACGCCTTAATGACGTTCAAACATGCATGACATGACATAATTTCTGACACATATTATTTATGTTAAGCTAATTGACATCGAATAAACATATAAGTGTGTTATTTTTCAATGATACATCAAATTCCCAAACAGTGAAACCCAAAAATCATATTTTTGCTGTTTGCGATATGTATTTCAATTCATTGAGAAATCTCCATATTTCATTGGAAAGCAGGTAAGAAAGCATTGTTCCACCCATGTTTTCCCAAGTAAAACAGTTTCAGAAGCACCTTATGGAAAGATGCAACAAGGCTTTCAGCACGTCTTTATTTTTCGCGGCAAACAACATCAGAATTGTGTCCAGGAGGAGGCTTAGTGCTGAATTGCTGGTTGTATGGTTATACATGTAGCTCACTTCTACATATCTTTGAGCAGCACTTTGGAAGGACTTTTTTTATGCCCCTGCCATTCGAAGAATGGTGGAAGGGCATATAGCCTTGCCCCTGTCCGTTCATCTGTCCATTTGTTCGTCCGTCCATCCGAAACTTAAACGCAGTTAATAATTTTCTTATTTCTGGATGGATTTTGAAAATACTTTGAAGAAATGTTAACCATCATGAGATGATGTGTGTCATGCAAAACCCAGGTCCGTACCTCCAAGGTCAAGGTCATACTTAGAGGTCAAAGGTCAAAAAAAGGGTCTGAAACTTAAACCCAGTCAATAACTTTCTTATTTGTAGATGGATTTTGAAATTATTTTGTAGAAATGTTAACCATTATGAGACAATGTGATACGTGCAAAATCCAGGTCCGTACCTCCAAGGTCAAGGTCATACTAAGAGGTAAAAGGTCAAAAAAAAGGGTTTGAAACTTAAACGCAGTCAATAACTTTCTTACTTCTGGATGGATTTTGAAATAACTTGGCAGAAATGTTGGCTATCATGGGACAATCTGCCTCACACAAAACCAAGATCCTTACCTCCAAGGTCAAGGTCATACTTAGAGGTCAAATGTGAAAAAGGATTCAAAACTTAAACACCGTCAATAACTTTCTATGGATTAATAAGAACATAGACATATTTTCAGACAGGGTCATATGTGTCCTATGGATGCATTTCTAGTTTAATTTATTCATGATTCAACTCGCATAAATACAAAGAACATATCACTGCAACCTATGATCATGAGCATACAAGCATTAGCTTTCACCATTTTCTAAATAGCAATAATCTTTGTTTTTCCAACTATTACCATCACTACTACTGCTAATAATAATAATAATTATAAAAATAACAGCAAGAAGTATGTAGTGGAAGAAGGTGTTAGAAGCTTGCACTTCTAGACATAGATAGCCATTTCTTACACATTTAAGTTATCACTAGCAATATAAATGCTTCTTTTAAATTTGTACCATTTGTCAGCCTACAAAATATCAAGACGGTGCACCTTCAAACAACCACTCCATACTTTGGCAGGACTTTGTCTTTGGCAGGATGCTGTTTATGAGTAGGTTCACCCGAGTGTCTTTCTGGTCGTCTATGTAATAATTGTCGTTTTCTTATGAGCTCGCTCATTTACCTTAACCCATTATATACTAGTGGACTCTTCCATTACTATATGTTGGACAAGGTCTCCGGACGTTAGCCCCCCAGGAAGTTGGCCCCCCAATGACTTTATCTAAAAATGGACATTTGCCCCCCAGTTGAAAATGTGACCCGGACATTTGCCCCCCAGAGCTTATTTTTGGTATGGACATCTGCCCCCCAGTGCTTATTTTACAGGTGGACAATTGCCCCCCACTGCTTATTTCAGAAAGGGACATTTGCCCCCCAACCACGCAAGACAAGGATATTCATTGCACAGACTTTTGGTTAAAGTTTTACAGCTCATTCAAGATCATTTCAATTTCTTCAAGAATTAACCATCAGTGGATCCACTATCCAGTGTAAAAACCACTTGAGTATAGGCGTCTAACACTGGACCCTCATTGAGCCACAAACTCAATATATGGTTCTGTAGCTGACTTGCTTAACCCTTATCCTGCTGAATAAATTAAGCATCTCCAATTGTTGACTATTAACCATCACATTCTTGGTATATTTTTGTTAACTTAACAAATTGCATGATAAACAGTACAGATCCCCATCAGATATGGCATTTGATTGGGATCCATACTGCTTTCTAACATAGGGGTTGTATATAACAGCAGGTTATTATGGGATTCATATTTATATAGATGGAGTAATTCATTGCTTAACATTTTGTATTTCTGATGATAATAAACCAATAAATACATTGTTTTCCTCCCCTGTGTTAGCCCTGGCCTATCTGGGGGGCAAATGTCCCTTTTTGAAATAAGCAGTTGAGGGCAAATGTCCTCCTGTAAAATAAGCACTGGAGGGCAGATGTCCATACCAAAAAATAGCTCTGGGGGGCAAATGTCCGGGTCGCATTTTCAACTGGGGGGCAAATGTCCATTTTTAGATTAATTCATTGGGGGGCAAATGTCCTGGGGGGGGCAAATGTCCTGGAATCGTTGGACAAGTCCATTTGTCATATAAGGGGTGTCAGGCCTATTTTTTCACTTGTATTCTATTTTTGATGAAAATATCTGTTAGCAAATAGTGCAGGCCCTGATCAGATGTCGCATTCTGCGGCGTCTGATCTGGGCCTACACTTTTTGCCAAGGTACCCCTTTAGGGGCTTCCGACATGCAATGGGTTAAAAGACAGCTTAACCCTTATCTTGCTGTTCACGACAGCCCATATCTTTGGAAACAGTGTAGATCCAGATCAGATGGCTTCTGAAGCAGCCATCTGATCAGGATCTACACTGTTTTACATTCAGTTTATGAATTTGTAGCAATATATTACATCAAGTAATTTGATTGGTTGATAGACAGAAATGGGTGTGGCTTAAATGAATATTCAGCAAGAGAAGGGTTAAGTACTTACTGTAATTCTCCTAAAATTTCAACATATTTGTTTCTCGATCCAGCAAGGAGTCCCAAAAGTGCAGATGGAATGGCAAACAATGTTGATTCTGATCAGTCTGCTCATTCAAAAGTGCATATGGAATGGCAATCTTTGTAGAATCTGATCAGACTGCTCTGCAGTCTGATTTGGGTATTCACCGTTTGCGCAGGCCTATCTGTCGCAGTACTTAGGATCTTTACGGTATTATATAAAGGCTAATGGAAAATAAAGTGTGAATCCTGTCACATAACTTCAGTTCTGATAAAAAAATATTATACTTATTGAAAATGAAAACCACTAAACTGAGAATGCCTACTAACATGCCAAATATTGAGCAAAACATCTTTTTTAATTTTATTTTAACCGATCAAATGAAAGAACATTCATTTATTTTCTGGTGACACCTGACGTCAGGCACATAGTCAATAATTTGTACTAATTGTATTACCCTCGTGAAATAAAGTCTTTATTATTATTATATTTAAATATTATATTCCTATAATAAACCAATTCCGAGCTCATACCTCAAATTTTGCACTGCCATCCCTATATGTCCTATTCCAAGCGATGAATTCTGGCAAAATGTGGTATTTGTTTGATTTGAGGTTTAACATCCCCGTCAACACTGTAAAGGTCATTTTGGAGACGTTGCTTCCAATTTTGTGGGAGTTTTACCAGACATTGAGATGAATTGACATCTCAAGCCCTGTCTCCCAATGAAACCAGTAGGGTTTATTAGCATGGACGGTCCGCCTCGCACCGCGGTTCCTGGACAGGTATAGTGTATCACTTCAATAAACAAATAACTTGGCATTGATCCAAATTTCAAGATTACATGAATCCAAAACGTGTTCACTATCTTTTTGTCTATGACTCTTGAACAGATGAAAGAACTGTTTTGAAACTTGGTACAGTATATCTTGGCAAAATGACAAAGACTTGATTTTACTTTGGTGACCTTGACCTCAATTTTAGGGTCAATTAGTTGTCATATTTATGGTGAGGGAACAGGTTCTTTTGCATCACGTGAACAAGTCTGTGAAATGAACACCCCCTTAAACCCCAATTTATATAGAGAAAATTGGGGTTTATGGGGGTATACATTATTTTTTCATATTTCTGCTCCAAGACATAGGTTGTGGGTACTCGTTAGAACCGCCTCAATGAGGCGGTTCTAACTAGCACCCACAACCTATGTTTGCAGTATAAATAAGAAAAATATCACTGATTTTCATCGGAAAAGCAGCCATTTTGGAGATGTGATAAATGCACTATGTTGCACGGGTGTGTTATCGTAATAAATACATATCTAGTTAACCCGTTACCTTAAACACTCTCTGGGCTTATTCAGCTGGCAACAAAGTGTTGATAGTTTTCTTATTTTTTCACAGAGTTTCACATCATGCAAATTGTCTTTTACTGCAAATTGTCTCCACAATTTGAATCCAAAGGAGACAATTTGAATGAAATGTCAAATCCTGTTTTCCTGGAAACAGGATTTGACATTTCATTCAAATTGAAATGAAATGAAATGACAAATCAATCCTGGAAAAATAATAAAAATATTTCAAAATGTTGTATGCTGAGAAAAAAAAAACAGCATGCAGAGTGTAAAAACACCAAGCAAAGTTGCTTGAAGTTTTATATACATATAATACCAGGCTTTCCATTTCATGTCAATTGTCTTCCAGCAGATTATGGAATGTCAGGCTTGATTTCCGCTGAAAAATAAGAAAACTAGAACTGTCAAAGGATCTGACTTCTATACCCCGCATTAGCACATTTTACTGAAACGGAGATCAAACAAGTAATTTTTACTACGTAAATAGGAATTTTCGAGGGTGTTCATTACACAAACTTGTTAATGTGATGATATGTCATCATAAAACTATTATCTGGACATCATTCTGAACCAAAAAAAAACAACAAAAAAATACAAAAGCTTATATCTCCGCTAATATTGCAGAGTTATGGCCCTTGTGCACTGCAGTTCTGCACAATGTCCTTTACAAGTATTTGAAATTCCATTTGGATACATCAAGTCGTTTTCAAGTTACTAGTCAGAGAAAATTCTAAACAAAAAACAAAGTCTGATATCTCTGCTAATATTGCAGATAGAGTTATGGCCCTTGTACACTGCACTTCTCCACAGTGCCCTTTACAAGTGTATGAAGTTTCATTTGGATACCTCAAATGGTTTTCATCATCATCAACGGATTTTTGATTAATATGCAGGTACAGGGGCAACGTCCACATAAGTGGGCCCCCTTCCAGGTAGCTGGCTTGCTGCACACATGGCAGATCTTACACCAGATCTCCAGGCCTGTCTATCATGAGGATTGATAGCAGAGAGCTTCCATTCTCTGCAGTTTCTTTCTGTCAGCTGCTTCCAGGTCCTCTTGGGCCTTCCAGGCCCCCGCTTTCCACCTACCTGTATGTCACAGGCAGTCTTGACTGCACCGTTGGAGCGTTCCTACTGTCCATACCAGCGGAGCCTTCTCTCTTTCAGGATGAGGTCCAGGTCCTCAATTCCAAGACGCTCAGTGGCCATGTCTCACTGGCATGGAGCATTGCGCTCTGCACACATGAGCTGTACACACGGCCACGTGTCTTGAATGAGAGGTGGCGGGGAGAGAGAACTGGTAGCAACTCCTTGAATTTCTTCCAGGCTGTTTTGGCACGTGATGTGGTTGAAAGGTCGCAACCACCCGCTGCTGAGAGCATATCACCTAGGTAGCAAAAGAAAGCTACAACCTCTAACTTGTCGGATCTGACTTGGACTTCCCTCTGTGGTCTGCCATCTAAGGGTTGTGCAGTTCAATGGCACCGTGTACACCTGTAATCAGGGTCCTCTGTCAAGCGCTTGAGCCCACTGCATTTCTTGTGCACCCAGAACTTACAGCCATTACAAACGATACTGTTGCTGCCCACTCCAAAGCGACATACAGCGCATGGGAACTGGCCTGTACTCTGCAGGAGGTCCAGACCTGAACCACAGATCATGATCTTTGTCTTTCCTGCATTCACTCTCAGCCCTTTCCCCTCCATTGCGTCTTTCCAGGTAAAGCGCCTCCTGGCACATTCCTCAAGGGATTCAGCTATGATGACAAGGTCATCAGCATACAGGTCCTCCCAGGGGACAAGGCTTCAAGCACAATGATGAAAAGCAGTGGGCTGAGAACAGAGCCTTGATGAACACCCACCTTTACTTCGAATTCTTCACTGTAATCATCACCAACACGGACACGGCTCCGAGCATTAGCATACATCCCTTGGACCAGTCGCACAATCAACTCGTCCACTCCAAGTTTTCTTAGTGCCCACCAGATGACTTTCCAAGGCACTCGATCAAATGCCTTCTCCAGGTCTACAAAAGCCATGTAGAGTCTCCTGTTGGCCGCCAGATACTTCTCTTGCAGCTGCCATACAACAAAAATTGCATCTGTTGTGCCTCTTCCTGGGACGAAGCCAAACTGGGAATCATCGATGGACACCAACTGCCTAATGAGGCCATCCACAATCCAGGACTTTCATGACCTGTTCTGTCAGCTTGAGACCACGGTAATTGCCCCGTTCCAATGCATCACACTTGCCCTTGTAGAGACAGACAATGAAACTCTGTTCCCAGTCAGAGGGTACTTTTCCATCACGGATGATTGCAGCTGCAAGGTCGCAGAATCATTGAGGCACCCGGACCACCTGCAGCTCTGATCATCTCCACCACTATGCCAGAAGGACCTGGTGCTTTGCCAGTCTTCATCTGAAAGAAAGCCTTCTTAACCATATCAATAGTGATTGGGATGGGCGCCTCTTCCACTGGTGGTTCATCAGACAAGTGGTCTGGGTCCCAGTCAAACTCAACATTGAGTAGCCTTTGGAAGGGTTCTAACCAGGCCCTCTGCTTTGAGTCTTCACTCATTGACATCTCCCCTGCATCATTCTTTACTGGTTTTCAAGTAATTATCCGGACAAAATTCTAAACCAAAAAAAATACAAAATTAATTAAATAACTCTGCTAATATTGCAGATAGAGTTACAGCCCTAATGCACTGTAGTTCTTCACAATACCCTTGACAAGTTTACAATTAAGGCGTAACTATACCAAATTTAGTGACACAGAGGCCTTTCTGATATTTAATCTTCATCAGTGTGTCTCAACCCCAAAGTTATGAAACTGAAACGGATGATTGGCAAGACCTGGCAAACACAGCACATCCCCCTCCGAGCACACACCGACTGACGTAGCTCATGAGACAGGTCAACTGGAGGCATCAGGCAAGAGACCCCCACCCGCAGACTTATAGGCGTCCCCCACCGAGCCAACATCAGCAAACATGGCCCACGCTCCATGGAAGTCCCGGGCATCAGGAAGGAGATGTCCAAAGTAGCGAGACTTGCAAAATTTAAAATATAACAAAAAGTGGCAACCAAATCCGCTAAGATACATGTCTCACCTGACAAGTTAGTCTTAGTTTTAGAAAAAATAGAATTTTATACTGCAAAAATTAAAGATATAATATAGCTATTTAAATCAGTACTTGAGTACTGACGTCAACACCGTAGTATCAACCTCAGCACTAAGGAACTGATACTGTGCTGATGATACCCTCGGGGACGAACGAATCAGCCACCAGCAGAGATATCGACCCAGTGGTTGCAATTAAGGCGTAACTATACCAAATTTAGTGACACAGAGGCATTTCTGATATTTAATCTTAATCAGTGTGTCTCAACCCCAAAGTTATGAAAATGAAACAGATGATTGGCAAGACCTGGCAAACACAGCACATCCCCCTTCGAGCACACTACGACCGACGTAGCTCATGAGACAGGTCATCTGAGGCATCAGGCAAGAGACCCCCACCCCCAGACTTACAGGCGTCCCCCAAAAATAGAAGTGAAGGTAATGATCAGGAATTGACACAATTAACCCAAATCTCACATCAGAGACACCAAAAGGATAGAAACACAGGCATGCAATAACTAGACCCTAATGGAAACATTAAAAAGGGAAAGCCAAAAGGACCACAAAAATGGCCAGTTGGCTATCCAAAACAAAAAGATACAAGAGCGATAGACACACTCAAACACAAACCATAAAAATAAAGCGAGACAGAAATGTCAGTGAAAAGATATCCACTGGGGTGCTTAAATCGATTTTTCGCAGCTGTAATCCTCGGCCTTACTTCCGTCTGGGTATAGACAAATACAGCATGTAAACCTTCAGACAGACTCAGACTCAAGGAAAGCCTTGACGATGATGACCGGTGTGGACGACCCACAACGGCAACAACTGAGGAAACCATCAACCAAGTGCAAAGGGCTGTGATGGTTGACAGACGTTTAACTGTGAATCAGTTAGCTAACACTGTTGGCATCTCCCCTGTACGAGTAGAGAACATTCTACACTGTGTGTAACACAGTGAATTAGGAATGTCGAAGGTTTCTGCCAGATGGGTGCCACGGCTTTTGACGCCTGACCAAAAGTTGACCAGACTGAACCTGTCACAAGCCAACTTGGCTATTTTTGAAGCAGACCAAGATGGTTTTCTTGACAGGATGAATGTTGGGTTCATAAATTTGAGCCAGAGACCAAAAGACAATCCATGCAATGGAAGCACCCTGGCTCACCCCCTCCAAAGAAGGCAAAGGTCGTCTCTTCTGCAGGGAAGGTGATGGCATCAGTGTTCTGGGATGCCAAGGGCATAATATTCCTAGACTACCTTAAAAAGGGCAGAACAATTAATGGGGCGTATTATGCAGATCTGTTAAAACAATTGCGAAAAGCAATTAAGGCTAAACGACCCGGAAAATTGACAAAAGGGGTCTTGTTCCATCAGGACAATGCGCCTGCTCATAAATCGGTTGTCACAATGGTTGCTGTGCATGACTGTGGCTTCACATTTGTCCATCACCCTCCATATTCACCTGATCTAGCTTCAACAGATTATTTCCTGTTTCCAAACATGAAAAAGCACTTGGCTGGGCAGCATTATCGGTCAGATGAGGAGGTGATAGCTGCTGTGGAGGAGTTTTTCAGGGACCAAGATGAGACCTTCTATACCACTGGGATCCAAGGACTCCAGCATCGCTGGAGGAAGTGTGTGGACAGGAAGGGAGACTATGTTGAAAAATAAGGCACTTTCAGCATGGCCAAACCATTGGATCTTGGTCAGGCTCAGAACTTTTCAGCCTACCCTCGTATAAGGAGTGTCAGGCCTATTTTTTCGTTTTTATTCTGTTTTTGACTGAAAATTCTGTTAGTAAACAGTGCAGGCCCTGATCAGATGCCGCGTTCTGCGGCGTCTGATCTGGGCCTGCACTGTTTGCCAAGGTACCCCTTTAGGGGTTTCCGGCATGCAATGGGTTAAAAGACAGCTTAAGACCTTACTGTAATTCTCCTAAATTTTCGACATATTTGTTTCTCGATCCTGCAAGGAGTCCCAAAAGTGCAGATGGAATGACAAACAATGTTGACCCTGATCAGCCTGCTCATTCAAAAGTGCATATGGAATGGCAATCTTTGTAGACTCTGATCAGACGGCTCAGCAGTCTGATTTGGGTCTTCACTGTTTGTGCAGGCCTATCTGTCGCAGTACTTAGGATCATTACAGTATTATATATAGGCTAATGGAAAATAAAGTGTGAATCCTGTCACATAACTTCAGTTCTTATAAAGAAATATTATACTTATTGAAAATGAAAACCACTAAACTTAAATGCCAGCTGCAATTTGAGGCTGAGAATGCCTACTAACATGCCAACTATTGAGCAAAACATCTTTTTTAATTTTATTTTAACCGATCAAATGAAAGAACATTCATTTATTTTCTGGTGACACAGTCAGGCACATCGTCAATAAATTGTACTAATTGTGTTATGCTCGTGAAATAAAGTCTTTATTATTATTATGATTATTTTTATTATTATTAAATTTTATATTCCTATAATAAACCAATTCCGAGCTCATACCTCAAATTTTGCACTGCCAGCCCTATATCTCCTATTCCAAGTGATGAATTCTGGCAAAATGTGGTATTTGTTTGTTTGTTTGATTTGAGGTTTAACGTCCCCTTCAACACTGTAAAAGGTCATTTTGGAGACATTGCTTCCAATTTTGTGGGTGCTTTACCGGACATTGAGATGAAATGACATCTCAAGCCCTGTCGCCCAATGAAACCAATAGGGTTTATTAGCATGGACGGTCCGCCTAACACCGCCGTTCCTGGACAGGTATAGTATATCACTTCAATAAACAAATAACTTGGCATTGTTCTAAATTTCAAGGTCACATGAGTCCAAAACGTGTTCACTATCTTTTTGTCTATGACTCTTGAACAGATGAAAGAACTGTTTTGAAACTTGGTACAGTATATCTTGGCAAAATGACAAAGACTTGATTTTACTTTGGTGACCTTGACCTAAATTTCAGGGTCAATTAGTTGTCATATTTATGGTGAGGGAACAGTTTTTTTTGAATACATATCTACAGTAGAACTTTGATGGCCCAAACACCGATGGCTCGTCAAACCCATTATTGAGCCCCAAGCGAAATCCTGTATATAAGAAATGGTGGGGGATAATTAAGGAGATCTTAGTCTTTTATCTTGCAAATGTATGCTGTGTGTACTCATTAGAATTGCCTCTGTGAGGCGATTCTAATAAGTTCACACAGCATACATATTAATGATAGAACACCGAAAATATGTATAAAAGTATCTCGTTATGGCTCCTGACAGTAACCTCAGTGACTCGAACTACCCCTGTCTCGAACAGATTTTCGAGGTCCCAAAGGTGTTTGAGCCATTGAAGTTCGACTGTAGTTAACACGTTACCTTTACCACTCTCTGAGCTTATTCAGCTGACAACAAAGTGTTGATATTTTTCTTATTTTTTTCCCAGAGTTTCACATCATGCAAAATGTCTTTTACTGCAAATTGTCTCCACAATTTGCATCCATAGGAGACAATTTGAATGAAATATCAAATCCTGTTTTCCTGGAAAGTGAAATGAAATGAAATGACAAATCAATCCTGGAAAAAATAATAAAAATATTTCAAAATGTTGTATGCTGAGGAAAAAAAACAGCATGCAGAGTGTAAAAACACCAAGCAAAGTTGCTTCAAGTTTTATATACATATAATACCAGGCTTTCCATTTCATGTCAATTGTCTTCCAGCAGGTTATGGAATGTAAGGCTTGATTTCCCCTGAAAAATAAGAAAACTAGAACTGTCAAAGTATCTGACTTCTATACCCCCGCATTAGCACATTTTACTGAAACGGAGATCAAACATGTAGTTTTTACTACGTAAATAGGAATTTTCGAGGGTGTTCATTACACAAACCTGTTAATGTGATGATATGTCATCATAAAACTATTATCTGGACATCATTCTGAACCAAAAAAAAACAAAAAAAAAATACAAAAGCTTATATCTCCGCTAATATTGCAGAGTTATGGCACTTGTGCTCTGCAGTTCTGCACAATGTCCTTTACAAGTGTTTGAAATTCCATTTGGACACCTCAAGCGGTTTTCAAGTTACTAGTCAGAGTAAATTCTAAACAAAAAACACAAAGTCTGATATCTCTGTGCTAATATTGCAGATAGAGTTATGTACACTGCACTTCTCTACAGTGCCCTTCACAAGTGTATGAAGTTTCATTTGGATACCTCGGTTTTCATCATCATCAACGGATTTTTTATTAACATGCAGGTACAGGGGCAACGTCCACATAAGTGGGCCCCCTTCCAGGTAGCTGGCTTGCTGCACGCATGGCAGATCTTACACCAGATCTACAGGCCTGTCTATCCTGAGGATTGATAGCAGAGAGCTTCCATTCTCTGCAATCTCTTTCTGTCAGCTGCTTCCAGGTCATGTTGGGCCTTCCAGGTCCCCGCTTTCCACCTACCTGTATGTCACAGGCAGTCTTGACTGCACCGTTGGAGCGTTCCACATGTCCATACCAGTGGAGCCTTCTCTCTTTCAGGAAGAGGTCCAGGTCCTCAATGCCAAGATGCTCAAGTAACTCACTGACCTGATGGTGACAGTGTCCTGTGGCTTGACATTGCAGATCTGTCTGATCATTGCCCTGTCATTCCACTGAAGTCGTTGAAGGTTTGGCTTTGTCAGTGGCCATGTCTCACTGGCATGGAGCATTGTTCTCTGCGCACATGAGCTGTACACACGGCCACGTGTCTTGAATGAGAGGTGGCGGGAAGAGAGAACTGGTAGCAACTCCTTGAATTTCTTCCAGGCTGTTTTCACACGTGATGTGGTTGAAAGGTCACAACCAACCGCTGCTGAGAGCATATCACCTAGGTAGCAAAAGGAAGCTACAACCTCTAACTTGTCGGATCTGACTTGGACTTCCCTCTGTGGTCTGCCATCTAAGGGTCATGCAGTTCCTTGGCACCGTGTACACCTGTAATCAGGGTCCTCTATCAAGCGCTTGAGCCCACTGCATTTCTTGTGCACCCAGAACTTGCAGCCACTACAAAAGATACTGTTGCTGCCCACCCCAGTGCGACATACAGCACATTGGAACTGGCCTGTACCCTTCAGGAGGTCCAGACCTGAACCACAGATCATGACCTTTGTCTTTCCTGCATTCACTCTCAGCCCTTTCACCTCCATTGCGTCTTTCCAGGTTAAGAGCCTTCTGACACATTCCACAAGGGATTCAGCTATGATGACAAGGTCATCAGCATACAGGTCCTCCCAGGGGACAAGGCTTCAAGCACAATGATGAAAAGCAGTGGGCTGAGAACAGAGCCTTGATGAACACCCACCTTTACTTCGAATTCTTCACTGTAATCATCACCAACACGGACACAGCTCCGAGCATTAGCATACATCCATTGGACCAGTTGCACAATCCACTCTTCCACTCCAAGTTTTCTTAGTGCCTACCAGATGACTTTCCAAGGCACTTGATCAAATGCCTTCTCCAGGTCTACAAAAGCCATGTAGAGTCTCCTGTTGGCCGCCAGATACTTCTCTTGCAGCTGCCATACAACAAAAATTGCATCTGTTGTGCCTCTTCCTGGGACACAGCCAAACTGGGAATCGTCGATGGACACCAACAGCCTAATGAGGCCATCCACAATCCAGAACTTTCATGACCTGTTCTGTCAGCTTGAGACACGGTAGTTGCCCCGTTCCAATGCATCACACTTGCCCTTGTAGAGACAGACAATGAAACTCTGTTCCCAGTCAGAGGGTACTTTTCCATTATGGATGATTGCAGCTGCAAGGTTGCAGATCATTGAGGCACCCAGATCACCTGCAGCTCTGATCATCTCCACCACTATGCCAGAAGGACCTGGTGCTTTGCCAGTCTTCATCTGAAAGAAAGCCTTCTTAACCATATCAATAGTGATTGGGATGGGCGCCTCTTCCACTGGTGGTTCATCAGACAAGTGGTCTGGGTCCCAGTCAAACTCAACATTGAGTAGCCTTTGGTAACCAGGCCCTCTGTTTTGAGTCTTCACTCATTGACATCTCCCCTGCATCCTTCTTTACTGGTTTTCAAGTAATTATCCGGACAAAATTCTAAACAAAAAAAAATACAAAATCAAATAACTCTAATATTGCAGATAGAGTTACAGCCCTTGTGCACTGCAGTTCTTCATAATACCCTTGACAAGTTTACAATTAAGGCGTAACTATACCAATTTTAGTGACACAGAGGCCTTTCTGATATTTTAATCTTCATCAGTGTGTCTCAACCACAAAGTTATGAAACTGAAACGGATGATCGGCAAGACCCGGCAAACACAGCGCATCCCCCTCCGAGCACACACCGACCGACATAGCTCATGAGACAGGTCAACTGGAGGCATCAGGCAAGAGACCCCCACCCACGGACTTATAGGCATCCCCCACCGAGCCAACATCAGCAAACATGGCCCATGCTCCACGGATGTCCCGGGCATCAGGAAGGAGATGTCCAAAGTAGCGAGACTTGCAAAATTTAAAATATAACAAAAAGTGGCAACCGAATCCGCTAAGATACATGTCTCACCTGACAAGTTAATCTTAGTTTTAGAAAAATTAGAATTTTATACTGCAAAAATTAAAGATATAATATAGCTATTTAAATCAGTACTTGAGTACTGACGTCAACACCGTAGTATCAACCTCAGCACTAAGGAACTGATACTGAGCTGATGATACCCTCGGGGACGAACGAATCATCCACCAGCAGAGATATTGACCCAGTGGTTGCAATTAAGGCGTAACTATATAGAGGATCTACACGAGTGGTCATTTCATATGATATTTATGAAACGAGCCTTCGGCGAGTTTCATAAATTTCATATGAAATAACCACGAGTGTAAGATTCTGTTTATCATATGACCACTTTAAATTGGATTTTATCGCCTTTGAATTTGACAGTTTTGCCACAGAAATGCATTGTTGACATGAACGTCGTCATGACGCTACTTAATCCCGCCAAAGTGTTATTACACGTGTGGTCATACGATTTTTATTACACGACGTTATCCACTGCTTATCGACGAAGTCATATGATAAACCAAATTTAGTGACACTGAGGCCTTTCTGATATTTAATCTTCATCAGTGTGTCTCAACCCGCAAGTTATGAAACCGAAACAGATGATTGGCAAGACTTGGCAAACACAGCACATCCCCCTCCGAGCACACTACGACCGACGTAGCTCATGAGACAGGTCAACTGGAGGCATCAGGCAAGAGACCCCCCACCCGCGGACTTATAGGCGTCCCCAAAAAATAGAAGTGACGGTAATGATCAGGAATTGTCACAATTAACCCAAATCTCCCATCAGAGACTCCAAAAGGATAGAAACACAGACATGCAATAACTAGACCCTAATGGAAACATCAAAAGGGGAAAGCCAAAAGGACCACAAAAATGGCCAGCTGGCTATCCAAAACAAAAAGATATAAGAGCGATAGACACACTCAAACACAAACCATAAAAATAAAGCAAGACAGAAATGTCAGTGAAAAGATTTCCACTGGGGTGCTTAAATCGATTCTTTGTAGCTGCAATCCTCGCCCTGACTTCCGTTGGGGTATAGACAAATACAGCATATTAACCGTCAGACGGACTCAGGTTGGCCCTCTATGAACAAGACCAGTTGGCTATCAAAAACAAAAAGACACAATGCAGATGAAGTATAAGAACAAAAATCCACAACAGAAGAACTGTCTTGGAACGGTCAGTGACAACTTTTGTCACTGGGGAGCTTAAATCGATTTTACGCAGCTGCAATCCTCCCCCCTACTTCCGTCGTGATTTACACAAATAAATTGTTCAGTCAGCCTGAAGGTTTCCTATCTCATCAGTCAACATCTCCGAGAACACAAAATTGAAACAACGACAGAGATAAACTACTGAAATGCTAGAGCAAAAGAAAACCCAAAAGTTAGACTCCGATGGGCAGAGACAGAGCATCAGATACCAACCATTACATAAGTAACCCTTTATGCTGGAACTGTCATGGAATCTGAGACCTGACCCACCGGCATGCAATTAAAGAGGAAAGCAAAGTTATCAACTGTGATTGGGTTAACTACCATGCATGCAGTCTATGTTGTTACCAGTCTTTTTATATTGAAGAATAATTTGACGAAATCGGGTTTTGAAATCATTGCAAGTATATATTTTTAACTCCGATTTCAAAATAATCTCACAGGAATGTTCCTTGGCTGACCCTTTGCCAGAAGTGCTAAAATGGTTCTGCTCTGCTTAACAAAGTGGCCGCGAGAGAAAAAATTAGAAAAACCTTCAAATGACATCTACTCCTAGGCTAATGGTCCAATTCCAAAATAATTTCACAGAAATGTTCCTTGGATGACCCTCTAACAAAATTGCTAAAAGAATTCTGCTCTGTTGAACAAAATGGCCCCAGCTAAAATAGAAAAACCTTAGAAAAACCTTTAAATGACATCTCCTATGGAAATGGTCTGATTTAAAAAAAAAACAATTTCTTGGGTGACCCTCTACCAAAAAAAAAAGATGCTAAAATGGTTCGGCTCCACTGAACAAAATAGCCCAAGAGCTAAATATAGGAAAACCTTTAAATAATATCTCCTCCTAGGCTAATGGTCCGATTTCAAAATAATTTCACAGAAATGCTCCTTGGGAAACCCTCTACCAAAACTGCTAAATGGTTCTGCTCTGCTGAACAACATGGCCACCAGAGCTAAAAATAGAAAAACCTTTAATTGACATCCTCTCCTTGGATAATGGTCTGATTTCAAAATAATCTCACAGGAATGTTCCTTGGCTGACCCTCTACCAGAATTGTTGAAATAGTTCTGGTCTGCTTAACAAAGTGGCC
This sequence comes from Lucinisca nassula, assembly GCA_963580285.1. Lineage (NCBI taxonomy): Eukaryota > Metazoa > Mollusca > Bivalvia > Lucinida > Lucinidae > Lucinisca > Lucinisca nassula. The sequence goes on along the minus strand of OY757014.1, from coordinate 12,096,299 downwards.
GCGAAAAAATTAGAAAAACCTTTAAATGACATCTACTACCAGGCTAATGGTCTGATTTCAAAATAATTTCACAGAAATGATCCTTTGGTGACCCTCTACCAAAATTGTTAAAACAGTTTTACTTTGCTGAACAAAATGGCCAGTTTGGCCACCAGTTAAAAATAGAAAAAAAAACTTTAAAGGACATCTCCTTGGTTAATAAACGAAAAAACATGTATTGGTACTGAGAGAGTGTGGTCATGCTAAAATGAGCTCTGACATTCCTTCTAATTTTATTTGGATTTAATCAAGTGATTTGGATGAATTTTATATCAGCTTGTAGAGTTTAACTTCTGGAATATGGATTTATTATCAAATTTGTGAATTGATTGTTTAAAATAGTGTTTTGATTGCAAAACAAGTGTAAAATTTAAGTTTTTCACTTATATCTCCTGCTGTGATACTATGGAAAACTTTCCACATTTGTAGGAGAATACCTGTGCCACATACTGGTTTATGTAATACTCTGCAGCCAAGCTGCTATACAAGGATTCTGAAGTAGCCAACCTACTGTGTTATTAATTATCTCATTTGTTATGGACAGAGCATAGATGAAAATCACCACATGGTGGTTCTTTGATACTATCTAACAAAAGGTTGTTAAACCTGACACCACAGACAAACAGAAGAATTTGTTTGCTGGAGACTAATTGACTGTAATTGTTTATTAGTTTATTATAAAGGTCCTTATACTGTAATTATACCAACCCAAGTCAATTTTTTTATACCACTGAAAATCAAAGAGTGAAAATGCAAACAAAATATACAAAATGGGACTCTAAACATAAAAACGCTAAAATTCATGATTTTTCAAGTAGATGAAGAAATATCTTTCAAAATGTCAGCAAATTCTCCACAAAGACCAGACCCTGTCATACAAGACAATGAAGCATATTCGCCTAGTGAGAACCTGTCCCAACAATCCCTCTTCTCCCAGCAGTCTACACCAATCAGCAGATCACCAGCTGACAGGAGAACTTTAAAGATAGGTTCAATGGTATACTGTATCGTGTGTTACCCAGTGATGGACAAATAACCATACTATTCTCATCCAAAGACCTCTACTCAAAGTTTGTCGGGTCACTTAACAAAGAGTTACACCCTAAACCAATCAATGACACACGGTCAACATACACGACACACATACGGGGTAAATGGTGCTCTCTTACAACAGATAGAAATATGGCCTCTCTTAATATTAAAGGCCCAGGACAATCATTGTGGAGACAGACTGTATTTGCCAGACTTGCAATACATCTTTACCAGCAGTATGCTAACGAAACTGATGATGAAATAAACAATTCTCTAGACTCTCAGACACCAACCCCTTCCACTGAGGGACAGAACATGTCACTTCCTATTTCTCCAGTGCCTAACATCAATGGTATTAACTACTCAGAAGTCCAGTTTCCACCTGAACTTAAACAACAAATAACTGATCTTCAGAAAACCAGCAGATTTCTTCAAGAACAACTGACAATAATAAACTCTAAATTAGACATTATGCTACAAAAATATCTGGATACATCTCTCCCTCCACCCATGCACACAGATTCTGAAGCAAATCTAGATGAGCAACCACTGTATGTTACTGTCAATACGACAGCACAGAATGAGTCAGACATAACCCCGGGATCATCGAGCTACAGAGATATTGTTGCTCTAACTCAACAAACAGAGATGGACAGGTCAGATAGTCGAAATGAAAGGGAGCCTCTACCACGGGAAATCGAACGGCAGCAGTTTGACAGCCAAACTGAAAGGAACAAGACCCATGTAGCAGAATGTACAAACAATAGAGAAAAAAGTACTGACAACAGACATGCTAGCAGCACACAGAACCATTATCAGAAAACACAAAGTCAGATGAGGTCACAAGATAACACAAGGGCAACAAATCTGCAAGAAAGTCAGCATCAAATTCTTATTATGGGTGACTCAATCCTCTCTAATGTAAATAGGAAAGGACTGGTACAGCGCACTGAATGCCGATCCATTTCTGGAGCAACAATAGACAGTTTGACAGAAGCTGTTCAACTCTACGACTTGTCAAAATTCACACACATAGTTGTGTATGTTGGAGGTAATGACTCCTCTAGAAATACTGATATGGAATACTTTGAAGAAAAGTATGAACAATTAATCTTGTATATCAAAGACAAAAACCAGTCATGCAATATCTATCTGTGCACTTCATGTCCAAGGGGGGATACTGATATTGCGGATATTAATGATTTTATCTTCAGACTGTGTGAGCAACACAAAATTACATGCATTGATGTAAACACAGCTTTCTATGACAAGAATAATAAACTTCGTTCACATTTCTACAAAGAGCGAGATAATATCCACTTATCTCGATCGGGAACAAAAAGGCTCCTTGGAACCATAGATCAATGCTTGCATATTGTGGATAGTTTTGATCACTGTTCATATCCACCTCACCCTTTGCCAAGAACAACTAACAACCCGCATAGGGCTGGCCAAAGGCAACCTCAAAATGGGCATTTCAGACCTGTCAGGGACAACGACATTCACCGAAACCCATCAGGAAATTTTAATGGAAACCAAAATAAAAGACGACACAACACCAGAAACAGACACTACGAAAATCATGATACTGAGAGATGCCTTAAATATGGGTTCACAAACCACAGTACTAGGGACTGTAAGCACCGTAATCAAATTCAGTGTTTCAATTGTAAAATGTATGGACATAAGGACTCTTCAGGTTTGTGCTGGACAAAATAGGATGCAGGCGAATATGCCGCATCACAAAGTATATCTGATAGGAGTCTTGTATTACATAACAATTTTCAGTTACTTGAAGAATTGTGTCAGTTCTGTAATAAATTTAGTTGTATGTGCACAATAAACAATTCAGAAATAGCAACAGAATGCATGTATACAGACCAATGTCATGGAAATTCAACTGACCATGTTAACTCTAGGACAAAAACTGATGAAGACTCATGCAATAGCTCTAGTCAGAACAGAGCAGAATGTAGTACTACAGTTGATAATATTACTACACTGAACTCTGATGTTGTTTTTAATGATAATACACAAAGTGATTATTTGCATGCTAATACTGATCCTTCCATGAGTGCCCAAACAGTTCTTAACTTAACGTTATCAGCCAAAGGTTTAAATATAGGTCACCAAAATGTTCAAGGAATTCAAAATAAATTTGATCAGATGAATTTGATGTTAAATAATTCTGAAAATAACATTCACATTTTTGGGTTATGTGAAACAAAACTGAAAGACTTTCATCCTGACAGTTATTTCTTTGTAGATAATTATCAGTTCTTTAGGAGAGATAGAGTACTAACTAGAGAAAGACCAGAGCAAGGTGGAGGTATTATTGTATATGTTAAGAATGGGATAAAGGTGGAAAGAAGGAAAGATCTTGAAAAGAATGAAATTGAATGTGTGTGGCTTGAAGTATTTCCAAAGATGTCAAGTAGTTTTTTAGTTGGTACAATATACAGGCATCCAAATGATGGAGTCCAATGGAACGAAAATTTTGAAATTCTAATTGAAAACGTCCTCGAAAAACAAAAAGAAATTTATTTACTGGGTGATTTAAACCGTGACCTTTTGAATGAAAATGTTAAAAAAGCTTGGTTGGAATATATGGAACCCTTTGGTCTCCATCAGAAAGTAAACAGTGCAACGAGAAAAACATCTCATTCCCAAACAATTATTGACCATATATATTGTAATATAGAGGAAAATATTAGTTCAGTAAAGGTTCCCAAAATAGGCATAAGTGACCACTTTCCCATATTCCTTACAAGAAAAACCAATAGTACTACCCCTAAATCATCACATCATACCATAACATACCGTTCATATAAAAATTTCAAAGAACAAGAATTTTTGAATGATCTTCAGTCATCCCCATGGGATGTTATAAAAGTTTTTGATGATGCAAATGATGTATTAGAAACTTGGTCATCTATGTTTATGGAAATAGTTAACAGACATCTTCCCCTTAAAAAACATAGAGTCAAATACAAACATCAGCCCAAATGGCTTACAGCTGATATTGTTGAAGCTATGAAAACAAGAGACCATTACAAATCATTAAATGATGATGCTCAGTACAGAATTTGGAGAAATAGAGTTGGCAGTCTAATTGAACAATCAAAAAAGACTCAGTACACAGCCATCATAGACGAAAACCAAAATAACCCAGGTAGCATATGGAAACTGTTCAAAGAACTTAGGGTTAATAAAATATCTAAACCATCCATTACATCTCTGAAAATTGATGGCAGAGAAACTGAAGACTGTAACGAAATTGTTAACGAATTCAATAAATTTTTTGTATCAATTGCATCAAACTTGAAAGAACCTACTGAACATTCTAATTTTGACAAACTTAAGACATTCTGTGACAGCAAAGTACCACCAGGCACGCTCTTTTCAATACCAGAAATTTCCAAAGAAAAAGTAGAAAAGTTCTTGAAAAATATAGACACAACAAAAGCTACAGGCTGTGATAATATTGGACCTCGTCTGCTCAAAGTAGCAGCTCCATTTATTGCCGACTCCGTTACATACATATGCAACCAAAGCATAAACAATTCCCAGTTTCCCAATACATGGAAAAAGGCCAAAGTAACACCTCTCCACAAAAATGGTCCTGACAGTGATATTAACAATTATAGGCCAATTTCAATTCTCCCTGTGGTTTCTAAAGTACTTGAAAAACACATACACGATTCACTTATGACTTTCCTTACAGAGCACCACTTACTGCATAAAACTCAATCTGGCTTCAGACCTAGTCACTCATGTGAAACAGCCTTAGTAGGCATGGTTTGTCAATGGCTTGAATCAATTAATCAAGGATCAGTCATTGGTGCAGTAATGGTTGATTTCAAAAAAGCCTTTGATCTTGTAGATCACAAAATTCTACTGAAAAAACTAAGGCATTACAGATTAACAGATCATACAGTATCATGGTTCTCATCATATTTGACCAATAGAAAGCAAAAAGTGTCCATAAATAATGCTATGTCAGAAGATGAAGTTATAATTGATGGAGTACCTCAGGGCTCAATTTTAGGCCCACTACTGTTTCTTCTGTTTATTAATGATCTGCCATTATATACAGAATCATCCAAAACAGACATGTACGCCGATGATACAACATTATATACTTTTGGCAAGACCACAGAAGAAATTACAAGTAATCTGCAAACAGCTCTAGACAATCTAGATATCTGGTGCAGATGTAATGGCATGATCATTAATACAGCTAAAACTAAAGTAATGCTTATTACAACACATCAGAAGCGTGCTAGCTTAGCGAATGAAGAATTATCTCTGACACTTAACAGTGTTGACTTAACGATGATTTCCAGTGATAAAATTCTCGGAGTAGTTATTGACCACAACCTTACATGGTCTAATCATATTGACAAACTGTGCAAAAAGATTGCATCCAACTTATGGTTACTGTCTAGAATCAAAACATATTTATCTAGAGATCATAGAGTTCAGTTCTATAAAACATATATACAGCCCCATATTGATTATTGTAATATCATATGGGGTGGAACGTCCCACATAAACCTAGACAGAGTCTTTCGTCTTCAAAAGAGAGCCTGCAAAATAATTTTAGACTATAAAGTTAACAACATAATGGACAGTATGCAAGATCTAAAAATATTAAATATTTTTGACAGGATATACCTGAGAAGAGCAAAATTCATGTTTAAAGTCTCAAGAGGTGAAGTTCCACAGTATGTTAATGAAATATTTCAGCCAAAAGTTCTGACAAACAGTGCACCACAATTAAGATCTAATACAGGTCAGAAATTTGTTCCTCCAAGACCAAACAAGGAAATATTCAAACAAAGCATTGCTTATTCGGGACCCATCATTTGGAATACCTTACCAAATAATTTAAGATCAGCTGACAGTATGAACCAATTTCATAACCACATTATAAAATGGATGAAAGGACCTACTATGTAAAATGCTCATCTATGTTTGACTTTGTTTGTAAATTTGTATATATTAGAGGGCCTCATGGAAGATTAGTTCTTGTAACTAAATGTGTAACCCTCTCAAAATAAAGTCGATTATTACTATTATTATTATTATTATAATAATCCAATTTCAATATTATTTCACAGAAATGTTCCTTGGTTTACCCTCTTCCAATGTTGCTAAAATGGTTCCACTGAAGTGGTTCTGCTCCTCTGTACAAAATGACTGTCAGAGCTTAATATAGAAAAAAAAAACCTGTAAACAACAATGTTAGTACATCATAACTTAGTTCAGGGCATTAGGTCCATCATGGACCTCTTGTTCTGAATTTATATACTAAGTCACCATAAAATTCGTGCTCCGATAGACCTTGTTGCAGAAGAAATTTAAGTACAACATTGAATTTTGAAATTAAATCAGAATGACGTCTATAAAATTTAGAAAAGGCTTTGCGTAGTTTATGATACCAATAACCCTGATTAAGAAGTTTAGCAGTCAGCAATTAATAATTGTTGAAATCAGTTACATGACTAGACTCTCTGGCAAATCAAATTAATTGTGAAATATAAACTCCATAGGATGCCACACGAGGAACATCACTATCCAAGATAGGAAAATTTACAATCTAAAAATCAAAATCATTGCGATTATCAGAAAGTTGCAGGAAACAAATCTATCTGCAATAGATAGATGTAAATCCAAAAATGGGGCCTCGTTATCAGAAGAATTTGTTTTATTTAACTGAAGTTCTGGTGGTGGGGGTTGGGGGGTGGGGTTGCGTGGTTTGGTTGACTGATCAAACCATCGGAATAGGTATTGTCAATATCTAAAAAATCATCCAAATATCTAGAAGTCAAGCTAAAGGCTAGGAGTCTAACTGTTGGTTTTCTTTTGCTCCAGCAATTCCGTTGTTGTATGCTGTCGAGTCCTCAACCTTGTTTCATCTCTGTAGTTTTTTGATTTGTATGTTCTCGGAGATGTTACACTGATGAGTTAGGAAGCCTTCATGCAGACTAAACAAAATTAGTGTATACCGCGACAGTGGTAAGGGCGAGGATTATGGCCATGTAAAATCGATTTATCCCCCCAGTGGAATTCTTTCCACTGACCGTTCCAAGGCAGTTCTTCTGTGGCAGTTTATTTATGTTGTTGTTTGTTACTTACTGTGTGTATCACTTGTGTCTTTTTATTTTGGATGGCCATTTGGCCATTTTGTGGGAAAGTAACTGTCCTTATGGCCTTCCTTTGTTTAAGTTTCCATTATGGTCTGGTCGCTTCATGTTTGTGTTTCTTTCCCTTTGGTGTCTTTGATGGGTGGAGTAAGTTAATTGTATCGATTCCTGATCTTTGTTTTACTTCTACTTCAATGATTTCAGATTGGTTTTCAGCGGACATCATGAAGTCTCTTTCATAACAAACAAGGCCAGATCAGCCACAAGGGTTGCACAATTCATACCCATTGGAAAACCCACAATTCTTTTACGTCATAACACTTCCGTTCACAGATGAGATGCACGCCTCGCCTGACTGATCTCGCCAGTACGCCTTTGACTGTTGAACTGAGCAGACGTGGTCCGCTTAGTCACTCGTCAATTTGGCACAGAACAAGTTCTGTTCACGTTGTGAATAGATTCAGTAAAGTTCTGTCAATTCTGAAGTATCATATTGAAAGTACTCAAGTATTATCTATAAATCTGATACTTCTATTAGATCCGTTTATTTCAAATGTGATCTTTTCGTTTACGAAGGTAAACGGCTAGGCCCATATAAAACATCGGTCTAAATTACATGTATAACGACAATATAGCAAGATACAGTCGGCTATATTTAGAATTGGTTTTTCCGATAACAAGTTTCGCTTACGTAGTAGGCGCATATTATAAGTTATTGTCGGATAGCAAATATTGGTGATGTATTATACATATTTACATCATCACAACAAAATGGCTGAACAAATGGTGCAGCATAAGAAGGCGCATGGGACTGAGAAAGAAAATGAGGATATCGCGGTCCCAAAGGTAGTGACAACAGCATCAACAAGTGGAACAAACCCTTCGTCGTTGACGAAAGGGAAAGCATCTGCTGTCAGGACTAATGCTGCGAATGCAGCTAAACCAAAGTCGGCACACGTGGCATCCCACAAGCCTGTAGAAATAGCCCCACCCACTACGTCTGTAGGGTTTAATAAAGAGTGTCTCAATATTCTCCGGGAAATGAACTCTAAACTTTCTAGTACAAACGACAAGGTTGAAAAACTGTCTGACCGGGTTGATAATCTGTATGAACAATATGATTATGGCCATGATTATGATGAGGATAATCAGGTGTTTGACTATAGCTATGGAAGTGACTCCAATATGGACCCTCTTGATGCTGATCAAGAGGAGGAGACTTCCGTTTCCCTTTCTGAAAAGCGATCCATTCATGAGGTGGACAGTGAAGACGATGTTTTCAGTAATTTCATGAAAAAATTCAAGAAAACTGACAAAGTGGATGTTCAGGTGAGCCAAACTTTGGCAGATATGATTAACAGCACATTTCGTGAAGGGATGCCTGATGACACTTACAATGATATTGTTAAGAACATCCATAGACCAGAAAACTGTTTTGCTCTTAAAGAGACACGGGTCAACGCTGGTGTTTGGTCAGTCTTAAAGCCCCAGACTCAAACGGAAGATTCTAAAATGAGGGGCATTCAGAATGCTATTTGCAAGGCTAGCTGTAATCTTGCGAAGCTTGTCCATAAAGGGAAACTTGATAAAGATCTGAAAGAATGCGGGACTACTGCGTTGGCAATTTTAGGGAAAGCAAATGTTTGGATTAATATCAGGCGCAGAGAAGCCCACAAAAAAGATATGCATCCCAGTTTGCATTATCTGTGCTCACCTAACATTGCATTTACAGATCAGTTGTATGGGGACTCAATGATCAAAGATATTAAAGATATTCAAGAAATAAATAAAATCAGCAGAAATGTCTCCAGGGGCCGTGGCAGAGGTCGCGGTGGTCGCTGTGTGAGACGAGGTGGTCGTGTTGCACATAGGGGTTCTGGCTATGGTAGAGGCCTTAACTATGGCAAGACACACCAAATGGTCAGAGAAGGTTCTGGCAACCGCCAGAAATCAGACCAGAAAAAAGAGTTTAAAGCAGGTAGGCTTTCACAGTTTGAAGAAAATTGGAGAAAGCTAACAAATGATTCTAGAATTTTGGATATTGTTAAAAATTGTCATTTGGAATTTAGTCAAATACCAAATCAGAAATCTATATCACAGTCAATACATTTCTCAAAATTTGAGAAAGAAATTATTGATAGTGAGATAGAAAAACTTTTGGAGATGGAGGTGCTACAAAAAGTTATTTATGAAGAAAATCAGGTTCTTTCTCCAATTTTCACCAGATGTAAAAAAGATGGTGAATACCGTATGATCCTAAACTTGAAAGATGTAAATGAATACATTGAATACCATCATTTTAAGATGGATTCATTTGAAACTGCTTTGAAATTGATCAGAAAAGACTGCTACATGGCAAGTGTTGATCTTCGCCATGCTTATTACAGTATTACAGTGGCAAGGGAAGAAAGAAAATTTCTTCGGTTTCTTTGGAAGGATCAAATTTATGAATACACCTGTCTAGCTAATGCGGTCAGCAGTGCACCCAGGTTATTCACTAAGCTGATGAAACCAGTCTATGCCGCATTAAGGCAAAAGGGTCACATCAATTCGGGATACATTGACGATTCTTTACTTGTAGCCGAAACAAAGCATGAATGTGAACAAAATGTACATGACACAGTATCTCTCATGGAAGAGGTTGGCTTTATGATTCATAACAAGAAATCTGTTTTGATCCCTGTTCAAAATATTGTCTTTCTTGGGAACCATATTGACTCAGAAAGAATGATAGTTTATCTTCCCACTGAGAGAAAACAAAAGATTCTTCAGGCATGTCAGAATCTAAGACACAAGAGCATGACTAAAATAAGAGATGTTGCCCATGTTATTGGCCTTATAGTCTCGGCATTCTCAGCCGTTGACCTAGGACCTTTATATTATAGAAATTTAGAAAAACAGAAAGTAGTAGCACTTCGTTGCAATAATGGAGACTTTAATGCTTTAATGTCTGTCACAAAAGACATGTTATTAGAGTTAGATTGGTGGACTGCAAATATTTCCTCAACCTGCAGGAAAATTTCTCATGGTCCACCAAAGCTGCACATTATAACAGACGCAAGCTCTTTAGGTTGGGGCGCGATCTGTAACGGCACCCGCATTGGTGGTAGGTGGTCATTAGAAGAAGCAGCACACCACATTAATTATCTTGAACTGCTTGCTATATACCATGCTTTGAGAGCTTTCTGCAAAAATAAAGAAAATATACATATTCAGGTCGAATCAGACAATGTTTGTGCTGTAACATGCATTAAGAAGATGGGTACTATTAACTCATCATGTTGCAATGATTTAACAAAAATCATTTGGTCATGGGCTACCAGGAAACAAATCTGGCTATCTAGTTCTCATATACGTGGTATACAAAATTCAGAAGCCGATTTTGAATCTAGGAATTTCAATGATAATGTTGAATGGATGCTCAAACATGTTGTAGTTGCCCGCATTATGGACATCTGGGGAAAACCAGACTTAGACATGTTTGCATCCAGATTAAATAAACAGTTAGACAGATTTGTATCCTGGAAGAATGACCCAGAGGCTGAAAACACCGATGCATTTTCAATGACATGGTCAGATATATATTTTTATGCCTTTCCACCTTTCAGCCTAATATCAAGATTACTGGCCAAGCTGAGAGAGGAAGAGGGGGAGTGTATCTTGGTGGCTCCCGTCTGGGTGACACAAACGTGGTTTCCGATTACTATGGAGATGTTGACAGACTATCCATACATTCTTCCGAAGGAACGGAGTCTATTAACTTTGCCTGGGACGGTGAAAGTACACCCTCTGGACAGGAAAATAGCTCTGATGGCTTGTCGGTTATCCGGCAAAGTTTACATGAACAAAACATTTCGTCTCGGTCTACCAAAATTATCATGGCCTCATGGAGGCCAGGCACCCAGAAGCAGTACAACATGTATATATGAAAATGGTTTTTGTACTGCAGTAAAAGACAAATTAATAATATTCAAGTTTCTTTAGATTATGTGTTAGATTTTCTTGCGGAATTATATGAGCAAGGGCTGAAATACTCTGCAATTAATTCAGCTAGATCCGCCTTATCTGCCATTGGTCTGGTAATAGATGGGGTTTCTGTGGGTTCACACCCACTTGTAATAAGATTTCTTAAAGGAGTATATAATCTAAGAACGCCTACTTCTAGATATTGTGAAGTATGGGACGTAAATAAGGTGCTTGATTATTTAAAATCATTATATCCTTACGAGGAATTGAGTTTAAAAACGTTAACGTTGAAAGTAGTAATGTTGATTGCATTAACCACAGCATCAAGATCTCAATCATTACATCTTTTAACTATAGAACATTTGGTTAAAGAGCCTGCAAAGTATGTGTTACATTATAGTGGTCCTTTAAAGCAAAGTAGGGCTAATTTTAAATCCCCTTTAGCAGAACTTTGCTCTTATCCTCCAGATAAGAGATTATGTGTGTATAGTGCTGTTTCGGAATATCTGAAAAGGACAGAAATAATCCGAGGTGAAAATAAGTGTTTTCTCATAAGCTATATCAAACCTTTCGGTCCTGTAACAAGCAGTACAATAAGTCGTTGGATAAAAACTGTGATGGCTGGTGCGGGTATTGACTGTGAGAAGTATAAAGCACATAGTGTGCGCTCAGCATCATCTTCAAAAGCAAACATGTGCAGTGTTCCTATTGACAATATCCTTAAAGTTGCAGGATGGACGAATGCAAAGACCTTTGCTCAATACTATAATAAGAAACTTGAAGACAGTAGTACAGCATTTACTCATGCAGTCCTTACGGAATGAATCTTGTATGTATTCATATGAATTTCATATTGGTGGCATTAAATGGTATTTGATTTACCACATATCTCTTTTTACATTAAGATAACTTAAGCTATTGTCTGCTAGTTCAAAAGTCTCCTTTTTCCCAAAAATTGGAGCTTTGAAGTCTCATCTGTGAACGGAAGTGTTATGACGTAAAAGAATCCCCACAAATAAACGAGACTTACCTTGGTTAAGTTGACGTTTGTTTGGGATTCTTTGTAGTCATATATAACATTGAAGTGATCAGATGCCCACCCAGGAAAAGACTTCTAGTTTTACCCTCCCAAGGGTATGTGTTTTAGCTGGATTTAGTGTACCATCACCGACGTGACTGGACTAGGTTAGAATTTTTGAGAAAAAGGTTTCCAGCTTTGAATTACTGGCGAGATCAGTCAGGCGAGGCGTGCATCTCATCTGATCACTTCAGTGTTATATATGACTACAAAGAATCCCAAACAAACGTCAACTTAACCAAGGTAAGTCTCGTTTATTTGTGGGGATTTGACTAAATAACTTAGTACCAAATCTTATGTAAATATTGTCAAGTAGAAAGGTGAGAGCTTTACACACTTTCTGACATGATCATAAAGTATAATTTTTATGCTCTCAGAAGTGAAAAAAGGCACTTCTTACATTACATGCAAGATAGAGGGAATCTTCCCCATGAAATGTCCTTTCAATTAAATCATTAAGTTTTTATGTCTCCCCCGAAAAATTTTTTTTCGGAGAGACATATTGTTTTTCCCCCGGGCGTCTGTCTGTCTGTCCGTCTGTCTGTCTGTCCGTCTGTCCGTCTGTCTGTCTGTCACACATTCGTGTCCGCTCTGTAACTTGAAAACCGTTAGAGCTATCTTCACGAAACTTTGTATAAATATTAATCAGCATTAGACGACGTGCAGTGCGCAAGAACTATAACTCTCGCATTTATACTTTTTGAATTATCTCCCTTAGAAGTTTGTTGGTATGTATATATGTATGGGCAAATCGTGTCCGGTCAATAACTTTCTTATTTTTTGATGGATTATAAAATTACTTGGCAGAAATATTAACAACTATAAGACGATGTGTGGTGCCCATGAGGCAGGTCGATACCTCAAAGGTCAAGGTCATACTTAGAGGTCAAAGGTCAAAAAAGGGGCCTTTTTTTCATATTTGGTCAATAACTTTCTTATTTTGAGATGGATTTTAAAATTACTTGTCATAATTATTAACAACCATAAGACGATGTGTGGTGCGTATGATGCAGGTCGGTACCTCAAAGGTCAAGGTCATACTTAGAGGTCAAAGGTAAAAAAAGGGGCCTTTTTTTCGTATTTGGTCAATAACTTTCTAATTTTGAGATGGATTTTAAAATTACTTGGCATAATTATTAACAACCATGAGACGATGTGTGGTGCACATGAGGCAGGTCGGTACCTCAAAGGTCAAGGTCATACTTAGAGGTCAAAGGTCAAAAAAGGGACCTTTTTTTCGTATTTGGTCAATAACTTTCTTATTTTGAGATGGATTTTGAAATCACTTGGCAAAAATGTTAACCAATATAAGGCGATGTGTTGCGTGCATGACCCAGGTTGGTACCTTAAAGGTCAAGGTCACACTTAGAGGTCAAAGGTAAAAAAAGGGGCCTTTTTTCGGGGTTTTGTCAATAACTTACTTATTTTTAAATAGAATTTGAAGTTACTTGGCAAACATGTTAACTATCATGGGACGATGTGTTGCATGCATGATTCAGTTTGGTACCTAAAATGTCAAGGTCATACATAGAGGTCAAAGGTAAAAAAGGGGCCTTTTTTCGTGTTTGGTCAATAACTTTCTTATTTTTAGATGGATTTTGAAATTGCTAGGCAGAAATGTAAACCACCATGAGATGATGTGTTGCACGCATGACCCAGTTTGGTACCTGAAAGGTCAAGGTCATACATAGAGGTTAAAGGTAAAAAAGGGCCTTATTTTGTGTTCTGTCAATAACTTTCTTATTATGCCCCCAACTTTGAAAAAGTTGGAGGGGCATATTAGTTCTGGTTCGATCGCCCGTACGTTACGCTTTTGATGCATAGCATAACTAAAGAACCGTGTATGCTAGGGTTTTGAAATTTCATATATGGATTCCTCATGGAAAATTAGCTGATGCGTATTTTTTTTCTCGTACGGATTATGCCCCCTTCAAGAGTTATTGCCCTTTGAAATTTTTTTAATAAAATCTTGTCAGCAAGATATCTCAAAAACTATTGGAGCTAGAGCCTTGAAAGTTGGTGAATATATTGGTGGTGATGAGTAGATGAACTGATTAACCTTTGACAAAATTCCGAAAAATACTTTGTGAGTTATGGCCCTTTGTCATTTTGGTAATTTGTGCCCATTGTAATGTATGCTAAAAGTGATGCATAGCATAACTTTAGAACCGTGTATGCTAGGGTTTTGAAATTTCATATATGGATTCCTCATGGAAAATTAGCCGACACGTATTTTTTTTCTCGTCCGGATTATGCCCCTTTCAAGAGTTATTGCCCTTTGAAATTTTTTTTAATAAAATCTTGTCAGCAAGATATCCCAAAAACTATTGGAGCTAGAGCCTTGAAAGTTGGTGAATAGATTGGTTGTGATGAGTAGATGAACTGATTAACTTATGACAAAATTCCGAAAAATACTTTGTGAGTTATGGACCTTTGTCATTTTGGTAATTTGTACCCATTGTAATGTATGCTAAAAGTGATGCATATCATAACTTTAGAACCCTGTATGCTAGGGTTTTGAAATTTCATATATGGATTCCTCATGGAAAATTAGCTGACACGTATTTTTTTTCTCGTCCGGATTATGCCCCTTTCAAGAGTTATTGCCCTTTGAAATTTTTTAATGAAATCTTGTCAGCAAAATATCTCAAACACTATTGGAGCTAGAGCATTGAAAGTTGTTGAGTATATTGTGGGTGATGAGTAGATGAACTGATTAACTTTTGACAAAATTCGGAAAAATACTTTGTGAGTTATGGCCCTTTGTCATTTTGGTAATTTGTGCCCATTGTAATGTATGCTAAAAGTGATGCATAGCATAACTTTAGAACCGTGTATGCTAGGGTTTTGAAATTTCATATATGGATTCTTCATGGAAAATTAGCTGACGCGTATTTTTTTTTATCGTCTTGATTATGCCCCTTTCAAGAGTTATTGCCCTTTGAAATTTTTTTTAATAAAATCTTGTCAGCAAGATATCTCAAAAACTATTGGAGCTAGAGCCTTGAAAGTTGGTGAATAGATTGGTTGTGATGAGTAGATGAACTGATTAACTTATGACAAAATTCCGAAAAATACTTTGTGAGTTATGGCCCTTTGTCATTTTGGTAATTTGTGCCCATTGTAATGTATGCTAAAAGTGATGCATAGCATAACTTTAGAACCGTGTATGCTAGGGTTTTGAAATTTCATATATGGATTCCTCATGGAAAATTAGCTCAGACGATGAGACGATGTGTTGTACCTCAAAGATCAAGGCCATACTTAGAGGTCAAAGATAAAAAAGTGCTTTTTTTGTTTACGGCCAATAACTTTTTTATTTTTCTATGAACATTTTTAAAGTTACTATGCAGAAATGTTCATCCATATTAGATGATGTGTGTGTGTGAATTCCGGTTTAACGTCGCTTTCAACAATTTTTCAGTCATATCACGAAGGTGTCTGGTTGCGACAGGGAGCTCAATGCTCACTTTTATAGTGCTGCCTCACTGAAGTATCATGTCCCAGACATATTACATGATACCACACCCAGTCACATTATCCTGACACTGGATCGACCAGTCCTAGCTCTACCCTGTAAATCTGAGTGCCAAGCAAGGAGCAGCTAGTACCATTTTTAACGACTTTGGTATGTCGCGGCCCGGGATCGAACCCGAGACCTCCTGTTCCCCGGAGCGGACACTCTACCAACTGAGCTATCGGGGCCGGTCATTAGATGATATGTTGCACACAAGACCCAGCTCAATACCTCCAATGTCAAGGTTATACTTAGCAGTCAAAAACGGGGGAGACATCTGTGTTTTTGTAGAAAAACAAATTCTAGTTCTTTTATAAGATTATGAGGAAGTGTAGTGTAAAGGGTGGAGAAAAGACAGACTTGAAGCACACAAGCGTCTGGATTTCAATTTATTTAAAACTTCATTAGAATTTTTTATAGACCAACACAGATTTTTCCCTCATCTTTCAAAGACGTTGTCACAATATTTAATCAATTTTTAATTATGAAGTTTCATTTGGATACCTCAAGCGATTTTCCAGGGTCCAATATCTTTCAGGAGTAGATGGCAGATAATTTCATTTTGATAACCCATCCATGTGACAAAGTGCGTTCTTTCAAGCAATGACATACGCAAGTATGTCATTGCTTGAAAGAATGCACTATGTCACATGGATGTAAGATTTGGGTATGTCATTGCTTGAAAGAATGCACTTTGTCACATGGATGTAAGTTTTGGGTATGTCATTGCTTGAAAGAATGCACTTTGTCACATGGATGTAAGATTTGCGTATGTCATTGCTTGAAAGAATGCACTATGTCACATGGATGTAAGATTTGGGTATGTCATTGCTTGAAAGAATGCACTTTGTCACATGGATGTAAGATTTGGGTATGTCATTGCTTGAAAGAATGCACTATGTCACATGGATGTAAGATTTGCGTATGTCATTGCTTGAAAGAATGCACTATGTCACATGGATGTAAGATTTGGGTATGTCATTGTTTGAAAGAATGCACTTTGTCACATGGATGTAAGATTTGCATATGTCATTGCTTGAAAGAATGCACTTTGTCACATGGATGTAAGATTTGTGTATGTCATTGCTTTAAAGAATGCACTTTGTCACATGGATGTAAGATTTGTGTATGTCATTGCTTGAAAGAATGCACTATGTCACATGGATGTAAGATTTGCGTATGTCATTGCTTGAAAGAATGCACTATGTCACATGGATGTAAGATTTGCGTATGTCATTGCTTGAAAGAATGCACTTTGTCACATGGATGTAAGATTTGCGTATGTCATTGCTTGAAAGAATGCACTTTGTCACATGGATGTAAGATTTGCGTATGTCATTGCTTGAAAGAATGCACTTTGTCACATGGATGTAAGATTTGCGTATGTCATTGCTTGAAAGAATGCACTTTGTCACATGGATGTAAGATTTGCGTATGTCATTGCTTGAAAGAATGCACTATGTCACATGGATGAAAGATAACCTGTCTTTGAGGTTTGTGACTGAGTTAGACACACACTGGCCTCCTGGAGCCAGTTGTTCAAAGCATTGTTAGCTTATCAAGCTCATTGGGGAAACGCAACTAAAAACAATCTGATGCAGATTGAAAAGCTGCAAAAAGAGCTTGCAGGGTAACTCTTGATTTTAATTTCAGTATTGTACACCAGTCTTTGAATGATTTGAAGATAATGACAATATCAGAGAGAGTATTTTTTAGAAAAACTAAATTCATGTTTAAAATCTAAGTACATATATGAAATGTTTTCTAGAAGACAGCCTACTACTGATGGAGGTGGCGAGTCCCTGATGCTGCGCTCTATGGCAGCACAGAATTTTATGCCGCCCAAGCCACACAAAGAATTATATAAAGGTAGCTTCGCATTTTCAGGCCCAATTATATGGAACTGTCTTCCATATAGTGTTTGAAAGCAAGGAATACACCTCAGAATTGGAAAATATGAAGTGCGTAATCATGTTTTCTGGGCCAGACTAGCTAGTTTCAGCCAATTAGTCCTCATCAATGACCTCAAGTATTTTCAAAATTGCACATTGGAATCAATGATCCCAAAGGACAAGAAAATATAAACTACACTATGATGTAAGGCAGGGAGACTTTTCACGGCCACCACACATTCCCAGACACAGAGAAAAACTGCATCTGAGAATGTCGTCTGCTTATGTCGTCTGCTGCTTCTTCTTGCAAACTTTATTTTTAATTAAATATTTTTGCATACAGGCAAACAGTGTGGGCACAGATCAGACTGCTCCTACAGGAACAGTCTGAACTGGGTCCACACTGTTTGCAAAAAAAAATGACTTTTAAGGTAACCGACAGACGTCACAACAGACAACAGTTGCCCTGAATGGCATATCATGGGGTTAAGTTAATAGTAGACCACTGTTTTCATTAGGCACAGATCATAGGAAAACAGACAGGAAATTATGAAAGTTGTTTTTCTCATAATATGCCATAAACTAGATATAAGGTATATTGATTTCTTTTAATAGTTGTGATAACATAATGTTTGCATTGTAGTATGATTTACGTTAACACTTATCCAAAGTAATATTAGAAATGATCAAAATGCCAATCATAACAATTGTCCTCTGCTTTGTTGTCTGCTGGTAACTTTAGGTCATGTTTATTAAGACTAGCTGCTGCTCATATTGCTGAATAAGGTACTTTCATCTGTATTCACAGTATTAGCAAGTCACTTTTCCAAACAAATAGTTAGCCCCTTCACAAATCAGGTCCTCATAAGAAAGTAAATAATTATCGCCCAATTTCAATATTAATTGTCCTGTTTAAAGTACTATAAGAGTCTTTCGGATTATTCGCATGAATTCAAATTACTTCATAAATGAAAGTGAAGGCAGTGATCAGGAATTGATACAATTACCTCACACCTCCCAGCAAAAGAAACATGAACATTCATCCTTTTTGTACCAAATGGAATCTTCCGCCTTATATATGGCAGGAGTCCATTTCGAAAATTGTGGGGGGCCAGGTTCTGTTAAAACTAAATTTGATATATCTTTCTTTCCAAAAGTTTTAAAGGAAATGCCTGACACATGTTTAAAGGGTCTATCTTGTTAATAGTTTTCGGAGAAAAAGGGCCCTTTTGAGCTGCATGTTATCTTTGCTGAGTATGTTTGGCAGTTACAGTCTACCAAATATTAGCAGAGTAATGCCAATTTGAAAATTGATGTTTACAAACTTCAGCTTATGGCTGTCTTCTACAGTTCAAATCCCATCAAGCTGAATCTTGATCATATTGTTTTGAGGTTACAGTCCAGCTAATATTTGTAGAGTTATGCCCCTTTGAAATTTCTGTGATTTTTTGTTTATGGCTAACTTCTGTAGTTTACATTTGATCAAGCTGAAACTTGATTTATAGTTTATGATGTGGAGCAGCACATATTGTTTTGAGGTTACAGTCCCCCAAACATTAGCAGTAATTATGTCTCCCCCGAAAAATTTTTTTTCGGAGAGACATATTGTTTTTCCCCCGGGCGTCTGTCTGTCTGTCCGTCTGTCCGTCTGTCTGTCTGTCCGTCTGTCTGTCTGTCACACATTCGTGTCCGCTCTATAACTTGAAAACTGTTGGAGCTATCGTCACGAAACTTAGTATAAATATAAATCAGCATTAGACGACGTGCAGTGCGCAAGAACTATAACTCTCGCATTTATACTTTTTGAATTATCTCCCTTGGAAGTTTGTTGGTATGTATATATGTATGGGCAAATCGTGTCCGGTCAATAACTTTCTTATTTTCAGATGGATTTTAAAATTACTTGGCAGAAATATTAACAACCATAAGACGATGTGTGGTGCGCATGAATCAGGTCGGTACCTCAAAGGTCAAGGTCATACTTAGAGGTCAAAGGTCAAAAAAGGGGCCTTTTTTTCGTATTTGGTCAATAACTTTCTTATTTTGGGATGAATTTTAAAATTACTTGGCAGAAATATTAACCACCATGAGACGATGTCTGGTGTGCATCAGGCAGGTCAGTACCTCGAAGGTCAAGGTCATACTTAGAGGTCAAAGGTCAAAAAGGGGCCTTTTTTTCGTATTTGGTCAATAACTTTCTTATTTTGGGATGAATTTTAAAATTACTTGGCAGAAATATTAACCACCATGAGACGATGTCTGGTGTGCATCAGGCAGGTCAGTACCTCGAAGGTCAAGGTCATACTTAGAGGTCAAAGGTAAAAAAAAGGGGCCTTTTTTTCGTGTTTTGTCAATAACTTTCTTATTTTGAGATGGATTTTAAAATTACTTGGCAGAAATATTAACCACCATGAGACGATGTGTGGTGTGCATCAGGCAGGTCAGTACCTCGAAGGTCAAGGTCATACTTAGAGGTCAAAGGTCAAAAAAGGGGCCTTTTTTTCGTGTTTTGTCAATAACTTTCTTATTTTGAGATGGATTGTGAAATCACTTGGCAGAAATGTTAACCAATATAAGACAATGTGTTACGTGCATGACCCAGGTTGGTACCTCAAAGGTCAAGGTCATACTTAGAGGTCAAAGGTAAAAAAGGGGCCTTTCTTCCGGTTTTGTCAATAACTTGCTTATTTTTAGATAGAATTTGAAGTTACTTGGCAAAAATGTTGACTATCATGAGACGATGTGTTGCATGCATGATTCAGTTTGATACCTCAAGTGTCAAGGTCATACATAGAGGTCAAAAGTCAAAAAAGGGGCCTTTTTTTTCGTGTTTGGTCAATAACTTTCTTATTTTTAGATGGATTTTGAAATTGCTTGGCAGAAATGTTAAACACCATGAGATGATGTGTTGCACGCATGACCCAGTTTGGTACCTGAAAGGTCAAGGTCATACATAGAGGTTAAAGGTCAAAAAGGGGCCTTTTTGTGTTCTGTCAATAACTTTCTTATTTTTAGATGGATTTTGAAATTACTTGGCAGAAATGTTAACCACCATAAGACGATGTGTTGCGTGCATGACCCAAGTTGGTACCTCAAATGTCAAGGTCGTACTAAGAGGTCAAAGAACAAAAAGGGGCCTTTTTATGCCTCCAACTTTGAAAAAGTTGGAGGGGCATATTGGTTCTGGTTCGTTAGTCCGTTCGTCTGTCCGTTACGCTTTTGATGCATAGCATAACTAAAGAACCGTGTATGCTAGGGTTTTGAAATTTCATATATGGATTCCTCATGGAAAATTAGCTGACACGTATTTTTTTTCTCGTCCGGATTATGCCCCCTTCAAGAGTTATTGCCCTTTGAATTTTTTTTTTAATAGAATCTTGTCAGCAAGATATCTCAAAAATTATTGGAGCTAGAGCCTTGAAAATTGGTGAATATATTGGTGGTGATGAGAAGATGAACTGATTAACTTTTGACAAAATTCCGAAAAATACTTTGTGAGTTACGGCCCTTTGTCATTTTAGTAATTTGTGCCCATTGTAATGTATGCTAAAAGTGATGCATAGCATAACTTTAGAACCGTGTATGCTAGGGTTTTGAAATTTCATATATGGATTTCTCATGGAAAATTAGCTGACTCGTATTTTTTTTCTCGTCCGGATTATGCCCCTTTCAAGAGTTATTGCCCTTTGAAATTTTTTTAATAAAATCTTGTCAGCAAGATATCTAAAAAACTATTGGAGCTAGAGCCTTGAAAATTGGTGAATATATTGGTGGTGATGAGTATATGAACTGTTTAACTTTTGACAAAATTCTGAAAAATACTTTGTGAGTTATGGCCCTTTGTCATTTTGGTAATTTGTGCCCATTGTAATGTATGCTAAAAGTGATGCATAGCATAACTTTAGAACCGTGTATGCTAGGGTTTTGAAATTTCATATATGGATTCCTCATGGAAAATTAGCTGACTCGTATTTTTTTTCTCGTCCGGATTATGCCCCTTTCAAGAGTTATTGCCCTTTGAAATTTTTTCAATAAAATCTTGTCAGCAAAATTTCTCAAACACTATTGGAGCTAGAGCCTTGAAAGTTGTTGAGTATATTGATGGTGATGAGTATATGAACTGATTAACTTTTGACAAAATTCCGAAAAATACTTTATGAGTTATGGCCCTTTGTCATTTTGGTAATTTGTGCCCATTGTAATGAATGCTAAAAGGGATGCATAGCATAACTTTAGAACTGTGTATGCTATGGTTTTGAAATTTCATATATGCATTCCTAATGGAAAATAAGCTGACGCATATTTTTTTTCTCATCCGGATTATGCCCCTTTCAAGAGTTATTGCCCTTTGAAATTTTTTGAACATTTTTAAAGTTACTTTGCAGAAATGTTTATCTTCATTAGATGATGTGTTGCACACAAGACCCGGCTCAATACCTCCAATGTCAAGGTTATACTTAGAGGTCAAAAACGGGGGAGACATCTGTGTTTTTGTAGAAAAACAAGTTCTAGTTCCCCTTTGAATTTTTTTTTTAGCTAAATCTGCCTATAGATTGCATTAGATAAAGCTGAAACATTATAAAAGTTCCATCATGATGTGGAGCATACCATTTAACTCTTTTTGTACCAAATGGAATCTTCCTCATTATATATAACAGGCGTCCGTTTCAAAATGTAGGAGTGTCAGGTTGCGTATTCATCAAAATTAATTTGGAAAATGGCTTAACTTTTTGCAAATAGTGTAGGCCCTGATCGGACGCTGTGTTCTGCAGCGTCTGATCTGGGCCTGCACTGTTTGCCCATTACCCGTTTTGGGGTTTAAGGTACTAAATGGGTTAAATGTTATAGTGTGCCAAATAAGTTACGCTCCTGTCAAAATATCTGTAAATAATTCATGTTTCATTTCTGGCTAATTCCTCCTGCAGTGTATACCCAATGATCTGTAGCAAAAGGTGATTTATAGATAGACCATGATGTGAAGCAGAGCATTTTGTTTTGAGGTTACTGTCCACCAAATATTAAGAGATATATATGGCTGTCCAGTAATACATACTGATTACATTTTATGATATCAAAAAATAATGATAATTATAGATATCAATAATGTTAATTATAGATATCTATAATTTGATTTATAGATATCTATAATTAAATTATAGATATCTCGAAATTGTATTAATTAGTAAAGCAGCACCCCATACATTGGTGAATTTGAGGAGATGTAGTTACTGTTTGTATATTTAGTATATTCTTTCACACCTGACAAGGAAATCCGTGATTTTACCCTGGGATAGAAATTTATGGTTCTGACCCTGGTGTTCCGTCCAAAAATCGAATATAATCGCTTGTTTGATAAATGCACTGGTTGATTACGCCCTCGTTTGCGCCGTCGTTAAGGTTGACGTCACAGCATGTTACATGACGTCACTAAACATAACTGCAATGTCATCACAATAGGGTGGACGTCGTTAACCGAAGCGACTGCAGCATTAAAAATCCGCGGTAGGAAATTGAAGGTATGCAAGAAAAAGAATCCTTTATGGGTGTGAGGGATGGATAGAAAAATCCGTCCCTTGGGATCACTGTCCGGCATCACGAGGCAAGCCTCGTGATGCCGGACAGTGACCCTTGGGACGGATTTTACCATCCACCCCTCACAACCATATAAGATTCTTATATTCTCTGAACATATTTATTTGTATATTTTCAGCTGAGGACAGCTCTGTTCATAAGGAAGAAGAAGAGAAAAGACGAAGAGAAATCATCAGAACATTCCGTACAGCACCTTTTGAAGAAATTGTGGCAAGATCAGAAGCTAAGGTATGTCCTACCAATTTAGAATTTTTAAAATATGGTTGTTCTTGTATCATAATCAGTTTTGAATTACATTGTCAAATCAATTCAAAGCCCCTCTAAGATTCCAACAATTGAATTCACATGTTTCAGCAAGGCCATCCCAAGAGATTGTAAAAAAACTAAACTTCTTGCTATTAGGCTCTATAATTAAAAGTACATGTAAATGGCATGTATGATCCTAAGTATTGGGACAGATAGGTCAAATTAAACAATGCAGACAGAGATCAGACTGCTCCTCAAGGAGCAGTCTGATCAGGGTCTACACTGTAATTCCTTCTGTACCATTTGGACTCATTTCTTGATCATGAAATAAATTTGTTATAATTTTTGGAGAATAAGGTCTTCGAACTTTTTGGATTTTTACTGTGCATCCATTCTAGGGTTTTTCATGTCTCTATGTATCAAATAATATCATTCACATTACAATAACATGCCTGTTCAAATATATTTAAAATTTTTAACACCAAAAACAGAAAGTTACATATAAAAAATCTGATATTTCCCTATTTCTGCTCAAAACATAGTTTGTGGGTACTTGTTAGATTTGCCTCGAGTTCTAACGAGTATCCCAAATCTATGTTTTTGAACAGAATAAGAAAAATAATGTACTCCCCTGAAAAACCCAGTTTTACTGTAAAAAATTAGTGTTAAAGGGGGTCAAAATTATATAGGTGTGTTTTCATTTTGATAAAACCTTTCAGAAGTGGAGTTACATGGATTTTCTTCTTGCACACTATCTTTAACCCATTTCAGACTGGAAACCCCTAAACGGGTACTGTGGCAAACAGTGCAGGCCCAGATCAGACGCCGCGGAATGCGGCGTCTGATCAGGGCCTACGCTGTTTGCAAAAAGTTAAGCCATTCTCCTGATAAATTCTGCTGAAATAACAACCTGACACCCCTAAATTTCAAAATGGACTCCTGCCATATATAAGGAGGAAGATTCCATTTGGTACAAAAAGGGTTAATCTTGACCTTGAATTACGACCTTTGTTGGAGAATTTGTTTGTTTGTAAGCAAATTTGCTTACTCTCAGTGGGCAGGTTTTCATGCCTAGACTTATATAAGTCCTAGATGTTAATAGGTGTGCTCATGCGTTCCATATTTTATATTTTACCACCATGCAAGGCCAAATTTTATTTTATCCTGACTCAAACATCTAGTGATGAGAGCTAACGAGAGAGATTTGAGGAAGGGGTATATATTTTCATCTAAGGATTACTTTGTAAAAAAAAAAGTCACATCTCATCAGACTTTATAAGTCTATTTCATGCCTTATTCATGAATTTCCCGAATGACTAAACGTAATCAAATATTCCAGATTGCTTTTCAGCACTTCCTACTTACTATTATGACCATTAACCCTTTCTGTACCCAATGGAATCTTCCTCCTTTTATATGGCAGGAGTCCATTTCAAAATTTAGGGGTGTCAGGTTGTGTTTTCTTCAAAATTGATTTGGAAAATGGCTTAACTTTTCGCAAACAGTGTAGGCCCTGATCAGACGCCACATTCTGTGGCGTCTGATCTGGCCCTGCACTGTTTGCCTGGGTACCCATTTTGAAGTTTCCGGTACTAAATGGGTTAATTTTGCACTTCAAATGCTATCCACCACCAGCCGACAGCATTTTCACACGTTTTATACCCCTGCCACCACTATTTATTGGGGTAATATGGTATTCCCTCCCAAGTGTCTGTTCAGCTATCAGTTGTCCTCTCATCAAGACAACATTCCTATATAATTTTGACCTCCTTAAACCTTACTATTATATAGTATAACTGGGATTTACAGGGGTATACAGTATTTTTCTTATATCTGCTCAAAAACATAGTTTGTGGTTACTCATTAGAACCACTTCGCTGAGGCAGTTGGAACTAATTCCCACAATCTATGTTTGGAGCAGAAATATGGAAAATATCAGATTTTTTTTATCTGAAAATTTTCATTTTTGGATGGCAGATTTTTCCAATATATTTGAATAGGCATGTGTTCGTAATGCTTTATCAATCAGGTCTTCATTTCCTAACTTGAGAACTTTTTTTTTTGGACAGATTTCATTCAAATTTTGCCTGCACCTTAATGTCAGGGCTATATTGTTTGTGATTGTTGGTGGGCTATATCTGTTAATGTTTGACAGAGTTGTGGCCCTTTCTAGTTCCTGATAAATGATTTTTGGCCTGTTATTACTTTTCTTTGCTGAGTTGTGAAGAAATCATTTATTAACTAATAAAAAAAACATTGGGATTACAAAATTTAATATTTGATTGTTTACAATAATGTCCCTTGAAAAAAGTTGTAATAACTGAAATTAGCCAGGATGAAATTTAGATTAAGAACTTGATCTCTATTACATGTATTTAAATAAAAATGTAATATTTAATATATGGAATATATAAAATTCACAGGTATAAAAAACACTTAAAGTTGCATATTGTAGCCAAGAAGTATTAGCTTGATTACCATATTTTGACCTAATTATCGCACATACCCCTATAAGCACAAAAGCCAGACAATTATAGGCTTCAGATTGCAGTTGATATAATATACTACTCAAAGTTTGATAGGGATCACTTTTTTAATGCAAAATAATTTTTGGATGAATTAATCAGCTGAATCCAAATTTGATACATAATGATAGAACACGTATCCTTCACAAAACCTAGTGATTAATTTTGTCAGCTGGTACTGCATTCAAGCGTGACAACAGCAACCGTCTTGGCACCCCCAAAATTTGCCGTAACACGAAGGGATTTGGACAACTGATTTTTCACAAATTTCCATATTTGTTTAGATAAACGTGCCTAATAACGTGTATGGTGTCCACGGGCATCAATTACAGTACGACATCTCCTGAGCATGCTCATAATCCGAGTTTGTATCCGGTTTTGTTGAATCAGCTTTCATTCAGCAACCATGCATCTTTGAGCTCCTGTAAAGTCCTCGGATGCACAGGTCAGGCTGACACAGCACCCTGTAGCATGTCCCGGGCATGCTCAATCGGATTTAAGTGCGGTGACCGAGTAGGCCAGTCCATACGAACGATTGTCTCACGTTCCAGATAGGAATCAGTGACGTCGGCACGGTTGGGACGGGCATTATCATCCATCAGAATAAAGTCCGGGCCGAAAGCATCTGCATATGGTCTCACAAACCCATCAAGAATATCATTACAGTACCTCACTGCCATTAACGTTTCGTTTTCAATGGGATACAAGTCAGTGTTACCGTTCACGTTTATCCCAGCCCAAACCATGACTGACCCCTTTCCATAGTGATCATGCTCTGTCACATCCACGCCATCGAATCGCTCTTTAGACATTCGCCACACCAATTGACGTTTATAAGTGAAGTTTAGACAGAATCTGGACTCCTCAGTAAACAATACTGGCGTCAAGCCATGAACCGTCCACCTGACGTTAGTTCTGGCAAAGTCCAACCGGTCTAGCACGTGCTGTCTCGTCAACGGAACACGTACAGCAGGCCTCATGGCATTAAGTCCGAACTCTTGGAGCCCGTTTCTGACAGTTTGTGCAGAAATTCGTACTCCAGTTCTGTTCCTAAGCTCGTTGTGCAAATGCGTAGCGTTCAGGAACCGTTGACGTCGAGACTGAATCAACAAGAAACGGCCCCGACGTTGAGTTGTAGCCCTTTCTGGACCCCGTCATGTCTGTGTGAGGGATTTCCATGGGTAAGATACCGACTCCACATTCGGGAAATCAAGCTCTGAGACACATTCAGAATCTCAGCAATACGACGTTGAGAGACGCCAGATTCCAACATTCCGACGCCACGATTCATTTCTTCGGGGCTGAGACGGTTTCTTAATTGTCCTCTAGGCATTTTAGTGTTTCACAAACTCAAATGAAGTCCATTTTACGCTTGGTAAAGGAACACTGACAAGTTTGATTGGTCTGTTGGAAAGCAGTGCTACGCAAGATTTTGGGGGTGCATGAATTCATTTGCTAAGTGTGCACTTTTATGAGTACTGAACTGCACATGAGTTTCTGTTTCAGATATTTACCAATATACCGAGTACAAATTCTGTCGAGAAATTTTAAATTTTCAGTGCAAAATTTGGAATATAAAAAGTGATCCCTATCAAACTTTGAGTAGTATATTATCTACTTCATAGTAACATATGTTGTGGGTACTAATATAAATTAACTCGACAAGTCAAGGCTATTCAAATTAGTATCAGCAACATTTGCTTTTATTGGCTTCATTATGATAACATGCCCCTGCGACATAGTGCTTTTTTTCACATCTCCATAATGGCTACTTTTCTGATGAAAATCCATGATATTTGTCTTATTTATACTGCCAACGTATGTTGTGGATGCTTGTTAACCTTTATCTTGCTGAATATTCATTTAAGCCACACCCATTTCTGTCTATCAACCAATCAAATTACTTGATGTAATTTATTGCTACAAATTCATAAATTGAATGCCAAACAGTATAGATCCTGATCAGATGGCTTCTTAAGAAGCCATCTGATCTGGACCTACACTGTTTCCAAAGATAGGGGTTGTCGTGAACAGCATGATAAGAGTTAAAACCGCCTCAATGAGGCGGTTCTAACAGGTACCCCTAACCATTGTCTTGGAGCAAAAATAAGAAAAATAGTGTATACCCTCATAAACCACAGTTTTCTCTATATAAAGTGGGATTAAAGGGGGTTTATTTCACGGACTTGTTCTCGTAATGTATTGAGGTAATTCAAATGAGCACCCACAATATTATAATGTTATTAATCAAGTAATTTCATACAGGCCCAGTTACAGGTCCAAGATCTGCTGTATTGGCCTGAGGCTGAAGGTCGAGGCCAATACAGCTGACTGAGGACCTGTTACTTGGCCAATACGAAAATTCTTGATTGGTGACAATTTTATTAATTGATACAATTAAAAAACATGATTATTTTGACTTTTTGATTTTTGACCTGGTGTTAATACGGATGACCTCCAATCAATACAGGATAGTCAATTAATAATATAATGTTATTAATCAAGTAATTTCATATTGGCCCAGGTATAGGTCCGAGGTCTGCTGCTTTGGCCCGAGGCCGAAGGCCGAGCATCAATACAGCTGACCGAGGACC
Source organism: Lucinisca nassula (assembly GCA_963580285.1). Classification (NCBI taxonomy): domain Eukaryota; kingdom Metazoa; phylum Mollusca; class Bivalvia; order Lucinida; family Lucinidae; genus Lucinisca; species Lucinisca nassula. Next base: position 12,067,669 of record OY757014.1, on the reverse strand, counting down.
TATAACTGGGACAATAAGAAATAACATGCTTAATGACAATTTTATTAATTTACACGATTATTGATTTTTTGACCTCACTTGACCTGAGTTAATATTGGTTGACCTGGTGTTAATACGGATGACCTCCAATCAATACAGGATAGTCAATTAATAATAGATTCAAAAAAGAGAACCTGATCACAAGTATCATTAAATATGCCCCTAAGGGAGTCATATTGACATATTCCTTTAAACTGTGTCCTTTTTAGAAAGAGACATGTATTTGACTACATTTTTGCAGTAATTTTGAAAACCTTTAGCACACAGTGCATTCATCAGCATGAATACAGTCTTCCAGTGCTTGAGTTATCTGCTCTTGATGGATGTTTGGCCCCAACTCCTTTTTTAACCAATAAGACATCAATCACGACAGTTGTCATCTGCTTTGTCATCTGACAGTTACTTTTAAAGTCATTTTTACAAAGAGAGTGGACCCAGATCAGTCACAGATTGTATCAGTGCTTTAGAATTCTAGTTCTCTCATTTCTAAGATAATTTTGTGCTCTAAAAATATCAACTGGTCTGCAGTGGTGGGGTATCTTGCAGTGTCAGCAATGAGTTTATTATTTTTAAGAGAAAATAAGGTTTGACATTACAAGTAAAGCATTGTTGGGCCGACGATTATCCCTTATTCTGCTGTTCATGACAGACCCTACCTTTGCAAACAGTGTAGATCCAGATCAGATGGCTTCTTCAGTAGCTTCTGAAGAAGCCATCTGATCATGATCTACACTGTTTGCCATTCAATTTGAATGTAAAAATTACATCAAATAATTTGATTGGTTATATTGTAAAATGGGTGTGGCTAAATTAATTTATGCAGCAGGATAAGGATTAACATCAAGATGACCATATTGTCTCAGTCCCACAAAATTGGAAGCAATGTCTCCAAAATGACTGACACAGTGTTGACGGGGACGTTAAACCTCAAATCAAACAAACAAATCAGAAAATAAGATGTGACATTACATATGAATCATCTACTGGGCATGGAAGCTTTTTTCTCTGAAAAAATAATGAAAAATTATCATTTTTAGCTCGGCTGTTTGCAAAGAAAACAACGAGGTATTGTCATAGCTCTGACGTCATCTGCGTCGTCGTCGTGCAAAAACTTGGACATTTTGTAATATCTCTGTCATTACTGAACCTATTTACTTGAAACTCGGACTAGTTGTTCATTATGAAAAAGGGAACTCATACCAATAGGTGAGGTAACCCTCAAAATATTTTTGGCACAGTTATGTCCCTTTTTCGACTGAGAATTTTTGCAGCCGAGCGTTGGCACCCGCATGCGGTGCTCATGTTTAGAATTTTCCATAGCACTGGAAAGATTTATCAAGATTCAAATTTAGGCCCTGTTGTTCAAAGCATCATTAGCTTAACAAGCTCATTAGTGGTCAAATTGTTGACTGTTCTAGTAAATACAATATCTAATACCATATTTGGTATTATTTTTGCTGAAAAAAATGTGAGCAGCTTTTGCAGATGCAAAAGCTGCTCACATTTTTCAGCAAAATTATTAGCATATTTGCCATATCAAATAATGAAAAAAAAAATACCGTATTCGCCCTAATTACCACACATGCTCCTATAAGCGCACACCTAAGCTAATTTTGAAAAGGAAATGCATAAGCGCACACTTTACAGTAACCTCCCCCTGGAAGTTCTCACAGTAAATCGATAAAAATAACTTACCGTTATTTTTTCAACAGTGAAGGCAATGCTTAGTATCCTTTTCCGTCCCATTATATATCAGTATGCATCATCTGGGAAACTATTGTTTTCGCATCGAGTGTGCGCTAATTAGGTAGATTTTTCACTGTGACTTTTTGACATGGTTTTGAAAAAACTAAGCGCACGGTGCGGTAATTAGGGCGAATACGGTATATAAAATAACTAGAATCGCGCAGTCGATGGCAAGCCATCGCATATCCCCACGCTTCTCCGCGGGCCCCACCCCCTGGGCCATCCCCTAGGGGTGTTTGACCAGATGGGTGAAAATTTTGATTGTGATGTATTCTACTCATCATGCCATTCGATTATATATGCTACACGACCATGTTCTGAAAACTTTGATTTGTTATCCCCAAGGTGCCCCACCCCTGGCCGGGCCCAGGGGTAGGATCCAAATTCCGAAAGTGTTATGCACTCCCCAGACCAAAGTTTTATCAGTTCCCAAAGTTTCAAGTTTCTATCTATAACGGTCTAGGAGGAGTTAACCGGTAACAGTAATGTATGGGGGTAAAGTGGTCAAAATCAGTTTTTGACCTCTGGTGACCTCACAATTGACCCCAGGGGTCAAATTTTGGTTGTAGTGTTCATCATGCCGTTCGCTTTGATATATTACACGACCATGTTCAGGAAATTTTGATTTTTGACCCCCGCGGGCCCAACCCCCTGGGTGTACCCGTAGGGGTGTGATCAAAATTCCGAAAGTGTCATGCACTCCCCAGACCAAAGATCTATCAGTTCCCAAAGTTTCAAGTTTCTATCTATAACCGTCTAGGAGGTGTTATCAGGTAAAGGGGTCAAAATCAGTTTTTGACCTCTGGTGACCTCAAATTTGACCCCAGGGGTCAAATTTTGGTTGTAATGTTTTCTACTCATCATGCCATTCGCTTTGATATATTACACGACCATGTTCTGGAAATTTTTATTTTTGACCCCCCCCGCGGGCCCCACCCCCTGGGCCCACCCGTAGGGGTGTGATCAAAATTCCGAAAGTGTCATGCACTCCCCAGACCAAAGATCTATCAGTTCCCAAAGTTTCAAGTTTCTATCTATAACCGTCAAGGAGGAGTTATCCGGTAAAGGAGTCAAAATCAGTTTTTGACCTCTGGTGACCTCTGGTGACCTCAAAATTGACCCCAGGGGTCAAATTTTGGTTGTAATGTTTTCTACTCATCATGCCGCTCGCTTTGATATATTACATGACCATGTTCTGGAAATTTTTATTTTTGACCCCCGCGGGCCCCACCCCCTGGGCCCACCCGTAGGGCTGTGATCAAAATTCCGAAAGTGTCATGCACTCCCCAGACCAAAGATCTATCAGTTCCCAAAGTTTCAAGTTTCTATCTATAACCGTCTAGGAGGAGTTATCTGGTAAGACGGACGGACGGACGTACGGACGACGAAGACCATTACAATATCCCCACTTTTTCTTTGAAAAGCGTGGGGATAATCAAAATTTTAATGATACATTAACTGATGATGTCATTAGTTTTGAACAGCTGGCCTCATATTGCAGTCTGATCAGGGTCTGCATTGTTTGTATTCCATCTCCCATACATTAAGTTAATTAGCTAGCCATAAAGCTGCTCCAGGATCCCGGGCCGTGACATACCAAAGTCGTTAAAAATGGTACTAGCTGCTCCTTGATTGGCACTCAGATTTACGGGGTAGAGCTAGGACTGGTCAACCCAGTGTCAGGATAATGTGACTGGGTGTGGTATCATGTAATGTGTCTGGAACATGATACTTCAGTGAGGCAGCACTATAAAAGTGAGCATTGAGCTCCCTGCCGCAACCGGACACCGTCGTGATATGACTGAAAAATTGTTGAAAGCGACGTTAAACCCGAATTCACACACACACACTTGCACACCAGACAAGGAAATCCGTGATTTTACCCTGGGATAGAAATTTATGTTCAAACCCTGGTGTTCCGACCCCAAATCGAATATAATCGCGTTTTTGATAAATGCACTGGTTGATTACAACCTCATGTGCGGTGGCGTCATGCGTGACGTCACTAAACATTCCTTTTGTGTCATCGCTAAATGGCGGACGGAGATGGTAATTTACTAGTGCTACAACCATACAACTACCATTTTACCTGGAAATTTTTGTGTCATATGCGTTGTACCCATTTCCTTGCCTGTGGGCGTTGTATTCAAAATGGAACTAGGATTTCTCACTGTGGACCTTCCAATTTCTATTTTTCCTTAATACGTACTTGCAACAGTCCGATTTATCATGTGTATGTCTACAACCAACAAAAAAGTGCATACCATCTTCCCAGAAGAGCGTTTCATGTAAAATAATGAGATTTCGTGGTTGAGTAGCTCCACTGTGTCCGGTTCTCCGTTTGACTGGTTGTAACTGTCGAATTCGAACCATCGAAGATAAATTTGTGAATAATATGTGTCTTCCGTGAAGCTAATATGAGCAGCCGTATTGATTAGTAACCATAACACAAGATCTAGAACAACAACAAACCTGCACATGTGATGCTGATTCCGCCATTTTCTTCCTTATCCTGATCTGAAAAATTTCCTTATCCTGTGGGTTTGTTCCTTACCCTGCGCGCTTGCCTTTACCAGTGTGCTATTGGTTTCATGGGGCAACAGGGCTTGAGATGTCATTTCATCTCAATGTCGGGTAAAAGTCCCACAAAATTGGAAGCAACGTCTCCAAAATGACCTATACAGTGTTGACAGGGACGTTAAACCTCAAAACAAACACTGTACTCCATAATTATTGTTGCTAAAGATAATATCCAAAGTGAGATGTTACAATAGTTCAGTTGTGACGTCATGAAGATTTGAAGATTTTATTTTTACTTTATAATCGACTCAAACCCCATAACCATAATATAAGTCAAAACTTTCAACAAACAAAACATGAAACATTTTGAGGAAGGTTGCAAACTATGGCCTCATGATAAAAAAGTTAAATCTCGCCAAACTCGTGGACAGAACATCACAGACTGTGATGGTGTGTGAACGTGTATGGTTAATGAGAACACCAGAGTATACACTAAGTCCTGATATTGAGATCAGAATAAAATGACTAGGACAAGTGACTAGTTATAATGCCTGGAATAATGCAAAGTCCAAGTATCATTATATGTTTCTGAATATTTCCTGGAAAATCTTAACACAACTTTACAATATTTAGACATTTTGAAAAGGAGTTGTGTGTTACTTTGACACATGAGGTTTTCAAATTTCACAGTATTCGGCCTGGTAAACAAATCTCTTGGCAATTACAAGCTTCTTAAATCATCAAAATAGGAACATTCGAGCACATAGTGGTATTCATCACCCAACTTATGAAGAAAACATAATTCACACATTCTGCCATCATCTCTTGCTATCCCTTCATATCAACCCATAAAATGCCAATCACAACAATTTTACACCGCAGTCACGCATTCTAGTAACCTAATAAAGGGGGTCGAATAACTGCACGCTATAATCGGTGTGACCTATAATACCTTCTGCTGACCAATAATACGTCTAGGGACCGTTTATAGACTGGACCTACTTTTCAGGTCCCTATTTTATAAGTATAAACAATAGTATGCAAACTTTCATACATGGGAAAACAACGAAACTGCAAGTTAAAATCCTTGCAATATTTATTTAAACAGATTTTCAGAAGTTTCAGCTAAATTCTTACCTTCTCGGCTTTCCCTGGTTTGAATTGCCTGTTGGAATAATTGCGCACTGCTACTGCAATTGCGTCTCAACATCGAAAATAATGTTTAAAGCTACAATAAACTATTTATTTGTAGATTTTCATACAGAAAGTAAAGCGCTGAGAAACCTTTATTCGAACGTCTGTGTTGTTTCCTACGTCTTTGTGGCATGGTGACGACAGAAACTTTGCACTCGTTGATGTCACCGTTACACTACGTGTACGTGCCATGTCTCATTGAGGCGGTTGGAAGGAGTACCCTGTCTCATTGAGGCTGTTCTTAGGAGTACCCACAACCTATATTTTAGAGCAGAAATAGAAAAATAAGGTTTACCCCTGTAAACCCCAGTTTTACAATATAAAAGTGGGGCTCAAGGGGGTAAAAATTATATAGGCATGTTTTCGTGATGTGAAGATTCATTGTATTTATTTTGATAATAACAGTATGTTTTATTCCTCTCTATTTCAGTCCAACCATTTCTACAACAAACTCAATGAGATTTTAGACATGGTATCCAAGGGTAACGACAGTCCTGGCACACTCAGGAAATCCAGCAACTATACTCCTATGACAGTGTTTGATATTCAGTACCCAGAACTTTATGTTTACTGAGAATACAGAACTACAGTAAAATTCCTATTCAATTAAAACCACCTTCGAGCAGTGATTGTTTTACAATGTTTTCCTGTGTACTCGAGTCCTCCCACAAAATTATGAGTCCAAAGCACTGTTTTCTTTAAATTTTTCCAAATTATAGAGAGTTCTGGAACTCGCAAAAATGAAATATGCGAGGCCCTAGAAGAAATTATGAGTATCTGAAGGTTTCAGGCACTTTTGAACAGACCCAAAGGACTTGGTGTAGAAAACAACAAAGAAGAAAGAAAAATCAGAATTAGTCTTAATTTTATCTTCTCTTAAAGCGGAATTTCCCTGTAAAATATTGTGGACCCCATCACAAGAAAACATGTCTTGCAGTTTGTGGCGAGGTAAATACAACCAGCCTGCTCATTGAGAACAGCAAGAGTCTTGAAAAGAGTCTTGAAAGTGTAGATAAAGAATCTAGAGGTTCATGAGTTGTACTAGCCATAGATAAGGAGCTTTTTTCATCCGCAAAGTACTGATATATTTCTTATTTCTGCATGAAAACATATGTTGTGGGTACTCATTAGAAGCGCCTCACTGAGGCGCTTCTAATGAGTACCCTCAACATTCATTAGAAGCACCTCACCGAGGTGCTTCTAATGAGTACCCACAACATATGTTTTCATGTGACATATGTTCTCATCGATGCGCTTCTATTGAGTACCCACAACATGTTTTCATGCAGAAATAAGAAAAATAACATTGGGATAGCCCTTAAATTCTTATCTGGGGTCATGACTAACCTTGTAGTGAACACCCATCTTAGTGTTGATCACATTGTGAGGATGTGCTGGCTGTTCGGAGTCTAGGTTCGACCCCGGGCCGCGACATACCAAAGTCGTTAAAAATGGTACTAGCTGCTCCTCGTTTGGCACTCAGATTTACGGGGTAGAGCTAGGACTGGTCGATCCAGTGTCAGGATAATGTGACTGGGTGTGGTATCATGCAATGTGTCTGGGACATGATACTTCAGTGAGGCAGCACTATAAATGTGAGCATTGAGCTCCCTGTCGCAACCAGACACCGTCGTGATATGACTGAAAAATTGTTGAAAGCGACGTTAAACCCGAATTCACACACACACACACACACACACACACTGTTCGGAGTCTATGATGTTTGCAAATGACCAGAACAGATTTTCTATGTTTACTGAGAACCTGACTTGTTACAGAATGAGTATCACCGATTACACTTAAATGATTAAGAATGACTAAACAGACATTGATCAGCCCAGAACAGACAGTTCCCAGAATCAAGATATGACTTTATTTGCAAAGCCCAACCCAATAATTAGCTGGTTATAATTAAAGGGTCTACACTGTTTACCAGACCCAACCCATGATTTCAGTCCAGATTCTATAGATAACCCTCGTACACAACAATGACATCACAGCGCTAAGAATTGTGGAGGTTTTTTTTCTATAAATAACCATTACCTGGATTTCCTACAAATCACTGATAGTCACATGGACTTCAGCAGTGAAAAGCTACTGCGCTTTACAACATTGGGTCGATTAACAAACAGTAAACTCAAAACATACATGTGATATCTCCCGGATCATCCGGGAGGCTCCCGGAAATAGACATGATCTCCCGGGCTACCGGACAGGACTCAAAACCTCCCGGAAGCTGAATTTTCCTGTAATATTTTTTTTTTGAATGGTCCATTTTTTGTCCCTTCAGTAAAGAAAGGTACTGACTTGGCACAACAAATGGTCAAGAGATTAACTGTACATGCGTAACTTCATAGCAGGGAGCAATTATCGGCGCTCTCAGTCTACTGGCAATTAACAGTATATTCACTGCTAAGATGCACTGAGGTGTGAAAGTGATTCACGCATTAATAAAGGTACCTGTTACAGCGATAATTATGTCTCCCCCGAAAATTTTTTTTCGGAGAGACATTTTGTTTTTCCCCTGGGCGTCCGTCTGTCTGTCCGGGCGAACATGTCAGGTTAGGGGCTAGTGTCCGGATTGGAAAGCAATAGAAAATGATTGAGAATGATTGGTAAACAATAGATTTATTCCGTAAATAAAAGGTTTAGGAGGTTAGCCCCTAAACCAAACAAAAGAAAATAACAAAAGAAATAGCCCTTAAAACAACATGTTGAAACGTCTGTCTGTCCGTCTGTCACAAAATCGTGTCCGCTCTTTAACTTGAAAACAGTTAAAGCTATCTTCACGAAACTTCATATAAATATTAATCAATATTAGACGACTTGCAGTACGCAAGAACTGTAACTCTCACATCCATACTTTTTGAATTATCTCCCTTGGAAGTTTGTATGTATGTATGGGCAAATCGTGTCCGGTCAATAACTTTCTTATTTTCAGATGGATTTTGAAATTACTCAGCAGAAATGTTAACCACCATGAGACGATGTGTTGGGTGCATGACCCAGGTTGGTACCTCAAAGGTCAAGGTCATACTTAGAGGTCAAAGGTCAAAAAAGGGGCCTTTTTTAGCTCACCAGAGCCGAAGGCTCCGGGGGAGCTTATAGGATAGACAGTTGTCCGTCGTTGTCGTCGTCGTCGTCGTCTGGTGTCGTCGTCGTCTGGTGTCGTCGTCGTCGTCTGGCGTTAACATTTTCAAACGACATCTCCTCTGAAGCCACTGGGCCGATTGAGTCCAAATTTCATCTGTATCATCCTTGGGCTGGGGGATTGAAAGTTTGTGTTTTTTATGAAATTCGGCTCATTGGTTTGGTTGCTATGGCAACTTAGAGTTTCCATAGACTTATAATGGGGAAAATTGAAAAATGGCATTTACTGCCAAGCCACTGCAGATATTTTGACAAAACTTTCATAGAAATATTCCTTAGGCAATCTACTATCTGCCATATGATTTTAGGCCTACTGCTCATTTGTATTGGTTGCCATGGAAACCAAAATGAAAAAAATAGAAAAAAAAAATACTTAAAAAATCATCTCCTCAGAAACCGTATGCTCTATGAGGCTGAAAGTTTATGGAAATATTCACCATATTTGCCTTAACAGGTTTTGTGTTTTTTATGAAATTCGGCTCTTTAGTTTGGTTGCTATGGCAACTTAGATTTTCCATAGACTTATAATGGGGATAATTGAAAAATGGCATTAACTACAAAGCCTTTGCAGATATTTTGACAAAACTTTCATAGAAATGTTCCTTAGTAAATTTCTCTCAGCCATATGCTTTTATGTCAACCTGGGGGTCCAGTAGGTTGTGCCGGGGCCATGCCACGCCCCCAGTACTTCATAAAATGACCTATATCTCAGAAACCTTACAGATCTCCACCCCTAAACCATATATATTCTTGTTCCTATTGATAAGACGCATTCAGTGACACCAACCTGGGGATGTGCCGAGGCCATGCCCCACCCCCTCCACTTCATAAAAGGCCCAATATCTCGGAAACCATTCAGATCCCCACCCCTGAACCCTATATACTCTTGTTCCTTATGATAAGACGCATTCAGTGACATCAAACTGGGGGTCCCCCGGGATGCGCCGGGGCCATGTCCCGCCCCTCCATTTCATAAAAGGCCCAATATCTCGGAAACCTTACAGATCCCCACCCCTAAACCATATATATTCTTGCTCCTTATGATAAGACGCATTCATTGACCCCAAATTGGGGGTCTTCCAGGGTGCGCCGGAGCCATGCCCCACCCCTTCACTTCACAAAAGGCCATATATCTCAGAAACTGTTCAGATCCCCACCCCTAAACCATATATGTTCTTGTTCATTATGATGAGACACATTCAGTGACACCAACCTGGGGGTCCCCAGGGATGTGCTGGGGCCATGCCCCACCCCCTCCATTTCATAATATCACAATATCTCGGAAACCTTACAGATCCCCAACCCCTAAACCATATATATTCTTGTTCCTTATGATAAGACACTTTCATTGACACCAACCTGGGGGTCTCCCTGGGCCTTGCCCCACCCCTGCACTTCACAAAAGGCCTTATATCTCAGAAACTGTTCAGAGCCCCACCCCTAAACCATATATATTCATCTTCCTTATGATAAGGCACATTCATTGACACCTGCTTGTGAGTCCCCGGGGCATGCCCGGGCCTTGCTCCACCGCTTGACTTCATTAAAAGCCACATATCTCAGAAATAGTTCAGATCCCCACCACTAAACCATATATATTCTTGTTCTTTATGATAAGACTCATTCAGTCACACCAACTTGGGGGTCTCTTTGTGCTGAGGCAATGTGCCCCGCCCTTCCACTTCATAAAAGGCCATATATTTCAGAAACCATTCAAATCCCCACCCCATATTCATATATGTTCTTGTTCCTTATCATTAGCACACCTACTGTAGGGGTGTCCGCAGGGGCCAGTCCTCTCCTTTATCACTTCATGAAAGGATATCTTGGAAACCGTTCAGATTCCCACCCCTAAACCATATATATACTTGGTCCTTATGATGAGACACATTTAGGGACAACAATCTTGGGCTTTCCTGGGAACGACAGGGCATGCTCCAACCCCTCCACTTTTATCTCCAGCCATGCAGATCCCCACTGCTAAACCATATATATTCTTGTTCTTTGTGATAAGTGTTACGAGATGGAATAGGAAACCTCTCTGGTGCTTATGCACATCTAAATTATTTTAGTAGATATATGGTAGGGCAGTGCGAGTGAAATATTTTAGGTGAAATATGGTACGCAAACTATGCTGCTCCATGAACAAGTCATGCACATATCATACGATGTATGCATGAGTGGTTTATAGAGAGCTGTTTTTACAATACAGGGGGCCGCTATAAGGCTGAGTCCTATAGAATTTGCCTAAATATCGCCAACCGCCAAATTGTGCCATATATTATTTTCATTCCCGTCACGTGTTGTGAGGGTGTTCGTTTTAACCGGAGTCATGGCATTGATTTATAGGGTCGTTTCATCAATTTTTCCTATGGGAAATATACTATTTGAACGCAAATCCATTATCTACTCGATTTTTGCTATCTAGCTTTGTTTGTGGCCGGTATCTCCACTTCGCCACGAACAAAGCAAGGTAAGATGAGTAGGCATGATTTTCTGGTAGTATTCATAGATATATAAACCCTGAAAAAACGAACACTTTAGCAGCAGGTCAAGTGGTAACGTGTACCCACAACATCGTGTCGGGGAATAGAAAGTATATTGAAAGGTATGTTAAATCTATGTTTAGTATTATTTTTGTATGAACATGCTTGTAGGTTTTGGAGGGGTCTACTTTTAGTATACCCCAACTTTCTGAAGCCTATTCTGAATTCACTGTTGAGGCCTGTAGTGATTAGGCTACTAGCTTTGCCAGCTAGACGTCGCAGCATCGATCCCAGGCTTCTCCAGTAGTAGAATGAGTCTTTCTAAGTGAGGTCCTGTCTCATGCTGACCCTAGATGTTGGTGAGGCGTAAAGTTTGGACACCCGCTCATTCTGGATTCATTTAGGTTTTTACACCCCTTTTGTAGAATGTAATTAATAAACGCCGGGTCACTTGTTTGATCCATGACTTTTGACAAGCTGTGGTTAGAATACCGTGGTTCCGTCCCAATATGATATTAGGTGTTGAGGGGACGTAAACTTAAGACGGGTTTAGCCATATCTTCATCATCAGGGCAAACTCTTACAAGAGCCTGTTGGGTTATCCGTGATGATGAACCGTAATGAATTTTATTTTACAAGCATGTTCACGTTGATTAGAAATAATTTTGTTCAAGAAGAATTACGAGTTCATTTTGTAATGATGCCGTTTTTGTCTGATAACTCAGTTTGTGCATGTATGTACATATAAAGAACGTGATGATGATAAGTGGGAGTATTTGGTCGCCACACGTCATAACGGCCTGAGCGGCGGGGATGACGTCAGCTGCGTCATCGGCGTCGCGAGGACGGTTGTGACGGGGTGCCTACCAAATACAGAGAGAATTTACGGCAAACAGTGTTGGCCCTTATGAGACACTAACAAATGATGTGGATTATAGATGAAAATCTTCTGTTTGTAGTTTCTATCTGTTATTAATGTAATGAATTTGTGAATAGCTATATTTGTGAGCCGTGTCGCGGAGAAGGATATGAAATAGAGATTGTTATGTTTCCTGTAATTGGCGGCTGACCAGGTAGCGCAAAGGCGTGGTCTGTTCAATTGCCTCTTACTTGTGATAATGTAGTGAGCACAAATTTGATGAGTATTATGCTCAGTAGTAGTGAGCATTAATTGATTTCTGTAGTGCTCAGTAAGGAAACATGAACTTTGATTATTATTGTGTCAAGCGCTTGGTGCTGATAATTTGATGCACAGTCAAGTTGAGTTCTGCTGTACGGTTATTTGTCGCATGCACTAATCAGCCTGTATGTCTGGTCGGCGCATGCGCAATAACGGTATATGCATGAACATATTCTTACTTCTCCGGGAGGGGGATCATGATATAGCATGTATGTTTTGTGACTCGTTTCTAGTCCAGTTATCGTAATTTGCAGGCACAACAATGTGTGACCTGCTGCTCCCTGCTTCATAGCAGCAGGTACTGGTACGACGCTAGGCGTTAGGGTCCAGCAAGGGCGGACAGACCGCCGTAATCAGCGCCTACCAGGGTAGAAGCAGAATCTAAATCATTGTTTGTTGTAAACAAATGTGAGACCATGGAAGAGGTCAACTTACCTGCAGGTTATTTGGACGATCGCTAAACCTCAGATCGGCAAACGTGATCGCTAAACCTATGATTATCAACTATGTTGATAGACTAGTTCTACTAGTTCGCGAGAGGAAGTGTCACGCGAGAGAGGGATTCACCCTAAGTTATAAACTGGCCAGTCGCGTATTGTGTTGTTTCTTTTTTTGTTTTTGTTGTTGTTTTTGTTGTTTGCTTCTGTAGGTATTCACGTCACCCGTTCCGAGCACAGAACATTGTTTTGCCTTCGGAGCGGACGTCGTGAGTTGGCTACAGAAGCAACAAATTGTGATGTTTTGTGTTAGTAAGTGTTGTATGTAGATACTGTAAATAATTCATGTCATTCATCTAACATCTTTCTTGTGCCTTACCCCACAGCTGCCCGTACACCTGTCAGAGATCACGCTCGGTTGTCTTGTCAGCATGGGGGTTTGCGGGACGCCGTAAACCCACATGTAACAATAAGACACATTTAGTGATACCAACCAGGGCTCCATTGGGTCCTTGCCCCACCCCCTCTACTTCATAAAAGGCCTAATGTTTCATATACTGAGTCCACATTGATGCTCATTTGGATATGGGGGTTCATTTGGCAGATTAAAATGATATCATGTTAAAATACATGGCTGCAATTTGGCAGTGCCCACCTGAGCTCTGGTGAGCATAGTGGCCCATGGGCCTCTTGTTGGTGTTTTGTCAATAACTTTCTTATTTTTAGATAGAAATTGTAATTACTTGACAGAAATGTTAACTATCATGGGACGATGTGTTGCACACATGATTCGGGTTGGTACCTCAAAGGTCAGAGGTCATATATAGAGGTCAAAGTAAAAAAATGGGCCTTTTTTCGTGTTTGGTCAATAACTTTCTTACTTTTATATAAATTTGAAATTACTTGGCAGAAATGTTAACAATCATGGGACGATGTGTTGCACGCATGATTTGGGTTGGTATTCAAAAGGTCAAGGTCATACATAGAGGTAAAAAATGGGCCTTTTTTCGTGTTTGGGCAATTACTTTCTGATTTTTGGCAGAAATGTTAACAACCATGAGTTGATGTGTTGCGTGCATGACCCAGGTTGGTACCTCAAAGGTCAAGGTCATACTTAGAGGTCAAAGTCAAAAAAGGGGCCTTTTTTCGTGTTTTGTCAATAACTTTATTACTTTTATATAAAATTTGAAATTACTTGGCAGAAATGTTAGCAATCATGGGACGATATGTTGCACGCATGATTCGGGTTGGTACCTCAAAGGTCAAGGTCATACATTGAGGTAAAAAAGGGGCCTTTTTTTCGTATTTGGGCAATTACTTTCTTATTTTTCGATGGATTTTGAAATTACTTGGCAGAAATGTTAACCACCATGAGATGATGTGTTGCCTGCATGACCTAGGTTGGTACCTCAAAGGTCAAGGTCATACTTAGAGGTCCAATGTAAAAAAGGGGCCTTTTTTGTGTTTGGTCAATAACTTTCTTATTTTTAGCTGGATTTTGAAATTACTTGGCAGAAATGTTAACTACCATGAGACGATGTGTCTCTTGCATGACCCATGTTGGTACCTCAAAGGTCAAGGTCATACATAGAGGTCAAAGGTAAAAAAGGGTCCTTTTTTAGTGTTCAGTCAATAACTTTCTTATTCCTGGATAGATTGTGAAATTACTTGGCAGAAATGTTAACCATCATGAGACAATGTGTTGCTCGCTAGACTCAGGTCGGTACCTCCAAGGTCAAGGTCACACTAGGAGGTCAAAAGTCAAAAAAAGTCTTTTTTTTTTTGTGTCCAGTCAATAACTTTTTTATTTCTGGATGGACTTTTTAAAGTAACCATGCAGAAATGTTTACCTTCAATAGATGATGAGTTGTGTGCAAGACCAAGGTCCATTCCTACAATATCAAGGTCATACCTAGAGGTCAGAGGTCAAAAAAGGGGCCTTTTTTGTGTACAGTCAATAACTTTTTTATTCTTTGATGGATTATGAAATTACTTGGCAGAAATGCTAACCATCATGAGGCCTTAGGTTTTACATAGGCTTATATAGGGAAAATCTTTAAAAATCTTCTTCACTGAAACCACAAGGCCCAGGACTTTGATATTTGGTATGAAGCTTCATCTAGTAGACCCCTACCACGATTGTTCAAATTATAGTGCTGGGGCCAAAAATGCCCCCGCCCCGGGGCCCTTTGATTTTACATAGGCTTATATAGGGAAAATCTTTAAAAATCTTCTTCTCTGAAACCACAAGGCCCAGGACTTTGATATTTGGTATGAAGCTTCATCTAGTGGACCCCTACCAAGATTGTTCAAATTATAGTGCTGGGGCGAAAATGCCCATGCCCCAGGGCCTTTGATTTTACATAGGCTTATATAGGGATAATATTTAAAAATCTTCTTCTCTGAAACCACAAGGCCCAGGACTTTGATATTTGGTATGAAGCTTCATCTAGTGGACCTCTACCAAGATTGTTCAAATTATAGTGCTGGGACAAAAAATGCCCCCACCACGGGGCCCTTTGTTTTTACATTGGCTTATATAGGGAAAATCTTTAAAAATCTTCTTCTCTGAAACCACAAGGCCCAGGTCTTTGATATTTGGTATGAAGCTTCATCTAGTGGACCCCTACCAAGATTGTTCAAATTATAGTGCTGGGGCCAAAAATGCCCCCGCCCCGGGGCCCTTTGGTTTTACATTGGCTTATATAGGGAAAATCTTTAAAAATCTTCTTCTCTGAAACCACAAGGCCCAGGACTTTGATATTTGGTATGAAGCTTCATCTAGTGGACCCCTACCAAGATTGTTCAAATTATAGTGCTGGGACAAAAAATGCCCCCACCACAGGGCCCTTTGGTTTTACATTGGCTTATATAGGGAAAATCTTTAAAAATCTTCTTCTCTGAAACCACAAGGCCCAGATCTTTGATATTTGGTATGAAGCTTCATCTAGTGGACCCCTACCAAGATTGTTCAAATTATAGTGCTGGGGCCAAAAATGCCCCCGCCCCGGGGCCCTTTGGTTTTACATTGGCTTATATAGGGAAAATCTTTAAAAATCTTCTTCTCTGAAACCACAAGGCCCAGGACTTTGATATTTGGTATGAAGCTTCATCTAGTGGACCAGAGGTGTAAAATTTCCCTCAAACTTACTCGCCCTTATCGTCTAAACTTTTCATTTAGATGCTAAAAATGAAGAAAAATTAAGGTCAGTTTTGAAAACCTTACTCGCCCTGCCTTAAAACTTACTCTCAAATGCGAGCGGGCGAGTGGAATTTTACACCCCTGATGGACCCCTACCAAGATTGTTCAAATTATAGTGCTGGGACAAAAAATGCCCCCGCCACGGGGCCCTTTGGTTTAACATAGGCTTATATAGGGAAAATCTTTAAAAATCTTCTTCTCTGAAACCACAAGGCCCAGGACTTTGATATTTGGTATGAAGCTTCATCTAAAGGACCTCTACAAAGAGTGTTCAAATTATAGCCCTTGGGCCAAAAATGCTCCCGCCCCTGGGCCCTTTGGTTTTACGTAGACTTATATAGGGAAAATCTTTAAAAATCTTCTTCTCTGAAACCACAAGGCCTAGGTCTTTTATATTTGGTATGAAGCTTCATCTGAAGGTCCCCTAACAAGATTGTT
This sequence comes from Lucinisca nassula, assembly GCA_963580285.1. Lineage (NCBI taxonomy): Eukaryota > Metazoa > Mollusca > Bivalvia > Lucinida > Lucinidae > Lucinisca > Lucinisca nassula. Next base: position 12,051,277 of record OY757014.1, on the reverse strand, counting down.
CAAATTTTAGTGCCGAGGCCAAAACTGTCCCCGCCCTGGGGCTCTTTGGTTTTACATAGGCTTATATAGGGAAAATCTTTAAAAATCTTCTTCACTGAAACCACAAGGCCCAGGACTTTGATATTTGGTAAGAAGCTTCATCTAGTTGACCCCTACCAAGATTGTTCAAATTATAGTGCTGGGGCAAAAAAATGCCCCGCCCGGGGCCCTTTGGTTTTACATAGGCTTATATTGGGAAAATCTTTAAAAATCTTCTTCTCTGAAACCGCAAGGCCCAGGACTTTGATATTTGGTATGAAGCTTCATCTAGTGGACCCCTACCAAGATTGTTCAAATTATCAAATTATAGCCCTTGGGCCAAAAATGCCCCTGCTCCGGGGCCTTTTGGTTTAACATAGACTTGTATAGGGAAATCTTTAAAAATCTTCTTCTCTGAAACCACAAATCCTAGGTCTTTTATATTTGGTATGAAGCTTCTTCTAAAGGATCCCTACCAAGATGATTCAAATTACAGTGATGGGGCCAAAAGTGGCCCCGTCCCGGGGCCCTTTGGTTTAACATAGGCTTATATAGGGATAATCTTTAAAAATCTTCTTCTCTGAAACCACAAGACCCAGGACTTTGAAATTTGGTATGAAGCTTCATCTAATGGACCTCTACCAAGATTGTTCAAATTATAGCCCTGGGGCCACAAATGCCCCCACCCCGGGGCCCTTTGGTTTTACATAGATTTATATAGCCCTGGGGCCATTTGGTTTTGCATAGGCTTATGTAGGGAATATCTTAAAAAAAATCTTCTTCTCTGAAACCACAAGGCCCAGGTCTTTGATATTTGATGTGTAGCTTCATCTAGTGGACCTTTGCCAAGATTGTTCAAATTATAGCCTTTGTTGATGTTTGGTATGAAGCTTCACCTTTAAGACCTCCCTCAACATTATGCACATTAAAGCCCTGGGACCAATAATGGCCCTCTCTGGGGCCCACTTGTTACACTATGGATCAGGTGAGCAATCCAGGGCCATCATGGCCCTCTTGTTTGTTGTTTTTTATAGCCCCGCTTTGAAAAAGTGGGGGCTATATTTGATTTGGCTTGTCCGGAATTCCGTCTGTCTGTCTGTCTGTAATATTTGATAGTGGGTACCTTGTGATCGCAACTCCTCTTACAGTTCTAGGTCTATCCTTTTGAAACTTTACAGGTGTTTTCATATAGGTCTGAAGATGTGCATGTGCTTTTTTCATTATCCTTAAATAATTTTTTTCACTTATATTTAAGAAATAGATCAGCTCTAACTGTGATTTGTTGTGTAATAAATCACAGTTTGGAGGTCAGTTGTAAAGTAGACAAATCACAAGCGCGTAGCGCGCGTGATTTGTCTACTTACAACTGACCGACAAACTGTGATTTATTACTCAACAAATCACAAAGTAGAGCTGATCTATTTCGATTCTAACACGCTGAAAATCGACAATAATGCTGTTGATTCCTTCAAAATCTCACAACTTTTCGCCATTGTTGAAAGAAATCCCGCAAAAAATATCGACTGAAACACAGGCATTTGTATCCTTTTCTCACGTTTTCGATGTGAGAAAATGACGTTACACCGTCTAACGTCAAGTAAATCGACTAGTGACGTCATAAATTTGCAGTTTTTAATGACGTCACTCGTCACGCTCTTCCGAGCTGAGATTTGTTGCAGAATAAAACACAGTTATTTTGCATTGCCTATATAGGCGCGCTGTGTTAGAATACCTTTTTTAACTTAAGACAATTTTTGAGATCTACTAATGTTAAAATGTAAAGGGAGTAGCTACCTTGTGATCGCAACTCCTCTTACAGTTCTAGGTCAATTATTTTGAAACTTTACAGGTGTTTTCATATAGGTCTGAAGATGTGCATGTGCTTTTTTCATTATCCTTAAATAATTTTTTTCACTTATTTCACCTTTTTTAACTTAGACAGTTTTTGAGATCTACTAATGTTAAAATGTATAGGGAGTAGCTACCTTGTGATCGCAACTCCTCTTACAGTTCTAGGTCAGTCCTTTTGAAACTTTACAGATGTTTTCATATAGGTCTGAAGATATGCATGTGCTTTTTTCATTATCCTTAAATAATTTTTTTCACTTCAATCACCTTTTTTTGTCTGTCTGTCTGTCTGTAATATTTGGTAGTGGGTACCTTGTGATCGCAACTCCTCTGACAGTTCTAGGTCAATTCTTTTGAAACTTTACAGGTGTTTTCATATAGGTCTGAAGATGTGCATGTGCTTTTTTCATTATCCTTAAATAATTTTTTTCACTTATTTCACCTTTTTTAACTTAGACAATTTTTTGAGATCTACTAATGTTAAAATGTATAGGGAGTAGCTACCTTGTGATCGCAACTCCTCTTACAGTTCTAGGTCAATCCTTTTGAAACTTTTCAGGTGTTTTCATATAGGTCTGAAAATGTGCATGTGCTTTTTTCATTATCCTTAAATATTTTTTTTCACTTATTTCACCTTTTTTAACTTAGACAATTTTTTGAGATCTACTAATGTTAAAATGTATAGGGAGTAGCTACCTTGTGATCGCAACTCCTCTTACAGTTCTAGGTCAATCCTTTTGAAACTTTTCAGGTGTTTTCATATAGGTCTGAAGATGTGCATGTGCTTTTTTCATTATCCTTAAATATTTTTTTTCACTTATTTCACCTTTTTTAACTTAGACAATTTTTGATATCTACTAATGTTAAAATGTATAGGGAGTAGCTACCTTGTGATCGCAACTCCTCTTACAGTTCTAGGTCAATCCTTTTGAAACTTTACAGGTGTTTTCATATAGGTCTGAAGATATGCATGTGCTTTTTTCATTATCCTTAAATAATTTTTTTCACTTAAATCACCTTTTTTTGTCTGTCTGTCTGTCTGTCTGTAATATTTGATAGTAGGTACCTTGTGATCACAACTCCTCTTACAGTTCTAGGTCAATTCTTTTGAAACTTTACAGGTGTTTTCATATAGGTCTGAAGGTGTGCATGTGTTTTTTTCATTATCCTTAAATAATTTTTTTCACTTATTTCACTTTTTTTAACTTAGACAATTTTTGAGATCTACTAATGTTAAAATGTATAGGGAGTAGCAACCTTGTGATCGCAACTCCTCTTACAGTTCTAGGTCAATCCTTTTGAAACTTTACAGGTTTTTTCATATAGGTCTTAATATGTGCATGTGGTTTTTTCATTATCCAAAACTTATTTTTTAACTTAGACTGTTTTTCAGATCTAATAACGCGAAAAGTCTATAAGGCGTAGGTACCTTGTTAGGGATTTAACCCTCTCACAAGTCTTTACCTTTAATTCATGAATCTTTCTCCTCTGACAGGGCTATAGTCAGATCCTCTGACAGTTCTAGTTTTTTCTCATTCGGAAGTGGACATTTTATTGCAAACCCAATGTCTCTCATTAAATTTTGATGCAAAAATATACATCAGTGCAGTTAGAAGCCAAAACAGAATTGAGCAACCATTGCCCCAGAGCTCAAGTAGAAGTGTGTGCACCAATATCATATTCTTAAGAATGTATCAAGAATAACACAATGACTATGACAAGGGATATAATTCGGGTGTTTTACAATACCATTATGGCTGTATGTAGTACTGTGTACATACATTTATACTGGGGTTCACAAAAAACAGAGTTCATAATATTAGGTTCATGTTCCTGTTGGGATCATTTGCAGCTGGGCAATTCACATATACACATGTAATTAGTATGATACCTGGATCAGGACATTCGCTTTATCTTGTTCTAGCCCCAGGGTCCAGCTTCTGGAAGGGACTAAGGGTCTTAGACAGTCTACCATTGAACCAAAAAAACATACCAAAAACCAAAAAAAGAACAAAAAAAAATCCCTACTGTTTTCAGCTCACCTGCCATGTAATGACAAGGTGAGCATTTGGGATCACTTTTCATCCGTGCGTGTGTCTGTGCGTCCGTTTGGCCATTAACAATTTCTTCAAACAACATCTCCTCCTAAACCACTGATCGGATTTTGACCAAACTTCACAGGAATGATCCTTAGGTGGTCCCCTTTCAAAATGGTTCATTGCACATCACGGTCACAGGAGCCAAAAATAGATTTTTTTAATGAAAACTTAAAAATATCTTCTCCTCTGAAACCGCAAGGCCCAGGCATTCCATATTTGGTGTGTAGCTTCATCTACTGGACCGCTACCAAGATTGTTCAAATAATAGTCCTGGGGCCAAAAATGTCCCCGTCCGGGGCCCTTTGGTTTTACATAGACTTACATTGGGAAACGCTTATAAAATCTTCTTGTCTGAAACCAGAAGGCTCAGGTGTTTGATATTTGGTATGAAGCTTCGTCTTGTGAAACTCTATCAAGATTGTTCAAATTATAGCCCTCAGGCCAAAAATGCCCCCACCCCAGTGCCCCTTGGTTTTACATTGACTTAATTATATAGGAAAAATCTTAAAAAGTCTTCTACTCTGAAAGCGCAAGGCCCAGGTCTTTGATATTTGGTGTGTAGCTTCATCTAGTGGATCTCTACCAAGATTGTTCAAATTATAGCCCTGGGGCCAAAAATGCCCCTGCCCCGGGGCCCTTAGGTTTTACATTGACTTTTATAGGGAAAACCTTTAAAAATCTTCTTGTTTAAAACCAGAAGGCTCAGTTCCTCGATATTTGGTATGGAGCTTCATCTTATGGATTAAAATTGTTCAAATTATAGCCCTGGGTCCAAAAATGACCCTGCCCCGATGCCCTTTGGTTTTACATTGACTTATATGGGGGAAAACCTTTAAAAATCTTCTTGTCTGAAACCAGAAGGCTCAGTTCCTCGAGATTTGGTATAAAGCTTTGTCTAGTGGACCTAGACCAAGATTGTTCAAATTATAGCCCTGGGGCCCACAGGTTTTATTTAGACTTATAAAAGGAAAACCTTTAAAAAATCTTCTTGTTGGAAACCAGAAGGCTCCGGTGTTTGTTATTTGGTATGAAGCTTCACCTTTTTAACCTCCCTCAAGATAATGCAAATTATAGTCCTGGGGCCCACTTGTTACACAATGGATCAGGTGAGCGATCCATGGCCATCATGGCCCTCTTGCAATAAATTGGAGGTGAAGGTGTGGCTACACGGGGAGGTTGGAGGCCATATATTTTACCAATTTTGATTTTGACAACCATGAAAGTAAATTAGCACATGTACATCATATTTTAGATAAATTTTCATTTAATTAAGAATATTGTGACAGCATTGTGTATAAACATGTCTCTTGACAGCATTTGAATCAGTATATGACTTCTAAAAGTAGGGGCCATTGCGATAATATCAAATTTTTAATCAGGGAAAAGCAAATCAAATCAGGGAAAAATCAGGGAATTTGATTGCTAAAAATGTGTGGCCACCCTGTATAATGAGGTCCAGATTTACATGCAAATGTGCCTAGTAAAAAGAGACCGATGAAAATATGTCAAACTTGTCATTGAATAATCTCCAGGAAGGAGAACCCAATCTCCAGGAAATGAAAACCAAATCTCCAGCATGGTCTTCGAAAGGTTATCACATGTATGCCAAAAAGCCTCTCTTTCCAGAAATCCATTGAATATGCTTGAAGTGGCAGATCAGATGATGATAGTTGTTGTCTAATAGTTTCAATTCTGTAAGACGATAATCACAACAGTAGTTGTCTGCTTTGTTGTCAGCTGGTTACGTTACTGCAAACAGTGTTGACCAAGATCAGACTCCACACTGTTTGCCTGTCTGCAAAAGTATTTCTAAAAAGTTTGCAAGATGATTCAGCAGATTACATATACAGACGGCATTTTCAGATGCAGTTTTTTTGGTTTCTTAAGGGTTTAGAACAGTGCATTTGATCAACATTGTTGAATAGATATGTCAGAATTGTTTAACCCATTTGGTACCTGAAACCCCAAAACGGGTAATTGGCAAACAGTGCAGGCCCAGATCAGATGCGGCAGAATGCGGCATCTGATCAGGGCCTACACTATTTGCAAAAAGTTTAGCCATTTTCCAAATCAGTTTTGAACAAAAAGGGTTAATAATTGGATATGCATGAGTTTTATTTCCCATCAGGCAACTGTTACAACTTCCAGTTTGTTTCCTGGAGCTAGTTATTCAAAATTAATAGCGCCGTTAGTTAACATATCGTTAAAACTTTTGATCATTTAATATGGCAAAAGCTGCTTACAATTTTTCAGCAAAAATGAACTGCTATATATAAGGAGGAAGGTTCCTTTTTGGACAAAAAGGGTTCACTCATTTAGTACCAAATGGAATCTTCCTCCTTACATATAGCAGAGGTACATTTCAAAATTTAGGGGTGACAGGTTGCGACAGCTTTAAAATTTGTTTGTTAATTGGCTGAACTTTTTGCACTGTATGAAAGTTTCCCATTTTGGGGTGTCCTGTACCAAATGGGTATTTTACGGAACCCGGGAAGGGACATTTCTGTTCCAGTATCTAGCAGAACAGAATTTAAAACAATAAAATTAGCGTGGAGTGGAAAACAAAAAATATGTCATTTAAACGATATAATATGTCGTTCAAACGACATATTTATTGTTTTCTTTTCCACTCTGAAAAAGTAGGGTGGAATTTAAAACAATAAAATTAGAATGGAACAGAAAACGAAAATATGTCGTTTAAACGACATAATATTTTATTTCTTGTTTTCTGTTCCACTCTGGAAAAGTAGCGTGGAATTTAATCAATAAAATTAGAATGGAACAGAAAACGAAAATATGTTGTTTTCCATTCCACTCTGAAAAAGTAGCGTGGAATTTAAAACAATTAAGATGTCGTTTTAAAGACATAATCTTGGCCTTTTCATTGGTTAAAGATGTTGTTTTATCAACATAATATGTCGTTAAATCGATATAATCCTAGCCTTTCATTGGCGAGTGTGTCGTGCCTGAAAATATCCGCCATGATTACCGTGAGATATGACCAACCAATGAAGGCCTAGGATTATATCGTTTTAACGACATATTATGTTGATAAAACAACATCTTTAACCAATGAAAAGGCCAAGATTATGTCGTTAAAACGACATCTTTATTGTTTTAAATTCCACGCTACTTTTTCAGAGTGGAATAGAAAACAAGAAATATGTCTTTTAAACGACATATTTTTGTTTTCTGTTCCATTCTAATTTTATTGTTTTAAATTCCACGCTACTTTTTCAGAGTGGAACAGAAAACAAGAAATATGTCATTTAAACGACATATTTTCGTTTTCTGTTCCATTCTAATTTTATTGTTTTAAATTCCACCCTACCTTTTTCAGAGTGGAAAAGAAAATGAGAAACATGTCGTTTAAACGACATATTATATTGTTTAAACGACATATTTTTATTTACCACTCCATGCTAATTTTATTGTTCTGCTAGATACTGGAACAGAAATGTCCCTTCCCGGGTTCCGTAGTATTTTGAATTTTAGGATCTGATTTTTTTTTATTCCATCCCAACCTGCTTACCTTATATAGAAACATGACACTTTTTTGTCAATTTTTTGTTCAGTGTATACATTGTGCAAGCAAGCTTCGAACTCTATTGAATCTACAACTGTGTAATAAAGAACAACATTTTAACCAAAAAAATGCCATACAGGACAATTGTCTTCTGCTTTGCCGTCTGCCGTTACCTTAAAAGTAATTTTTCGCAAACAGTGTGGACCCAGATCAGACTGCTCCTGTAGGATCAGTCTGATCTGGGCCCACACTGTTTGCCTGTATGCAAAAGTTGGCAAGATGATTCAGCAGATGACATAAGCAGACAACATTTTCAGATGTTGTTTTCCTTGGCAGCTTAAGGGTTAAATATACCATAGTTACCATATGTATTTGGACAGATAGCCCTGAGCAAATAGTGCAGACCCTGATGAGATGCCGCTGAATGTGGCATCTTATCAGGGTCTACGCTATTTGCCACTCATGCAGCTATTTTCAGACACAACATCGGGAAGTAAATTGTATTCAAATTTTAGAACAAGTATGGTTAGGAGTCGAGGTGTCAGAATACTTTGGATAAATGCAGTATCTAGCAGTTTCATTAATCAGTTTGTTTTTGTTTGTTTGTTTGATTTGAGGTTTAATGTCCCCATCAACACTGTATAGGTCATTAATCAGTGTTTAACCAATCATCAGTCTGTTGATGATCAACCATGAAAGTTTAACTATATCCAACCACTATTACCATAATCAAAGCGCCAAAAGGCACTGAAATGACAGATTCTTTGAAAAATTCAGATTTACTTTCTTTAGTGATAAGGACAATTGCGCTGGAGTGCTGATTTTTAGTTTGATTCACAAAACTGAGGTGAATCGGCTGTTATACACTTTCATCATCATTTTACTTGCACATTATAGATAATACAACATGCAAATGACTACCTAGCAGGCACACGTCGCTAGGGCAACGTCAAATCAACGTCGATGCAACGTCATGACGTTGCACCAACGTTGATGGGACGTCAAAATTAGGTCATGTGCCTGCTGGGATAGTTGCCAGTTTTATGACAACACAAAGTGTAGACGTAACTTCTTGTAAAAGCTTACACTTGTTGACCGAGTTGTGTTTCGCAGCTCAGCCAAGAACCTGCCTTATGTCGTGCCCTACAATAAAGGAAACCACTTTTTGTGCGATGTTTGAAGTTTTGCGGCATGTGACTTTTATTTTCTATCACAACATTGTGCTTACATATTCAGTTATTCAGACCTACAACAGAATTGGACAGTGATAACTGTTAGGAGTATATTATACGGTGAAGTTTCTAGCATCACGTACTTCGCATTTAATTAGGTCATGTAAGTGTTATGAGTTTGTACCCTTTCAGCCCTTTATAGCCAAGTACAGATGCAGACAGTGTAGAACCTGGTAAGATGGCTCATAATGATACATCGCATTCTGTTCTACATGATATGACATGCTGTTGACGACTATTGACTAGACACCCAATTTACATGGGTAGAATGGACGCGTACAAATTCAGTGACTGAAGACTGAACTTGAGAAACTCGTGGGTGGAAGGGTAAAATCTTAACCTGGCCATTTTGAAATGTAGCAGAGGCCATTTCATCTTTTTTTCCCCCTTTTTTTCTCTTAAATTGCGACACAAACTTCATATTTCTTACGATTCATCTCAGACAGCAGATTCAAATGAAATCCAATCACTAAAAAAAAAAGATAAAAATGTAAATTCGTCTGCTTCATGTTTTGTCTGGCGCTTTTAAGATAACTAACACTTTCATTGTTCGTTTAACTAAAGACATGTGTCGTCTGATCTTGCATGGAACTTTTTCAACTACAGTCGTCGCCAAACCTGTCGCATGATGCAGCTGAATCGTAAGATAAAATCGTCAAGTCGTCTGCTTCAAAAGTTTGTATTACGCTTACAGGATAACTAATACGCTTGTACAATTTTGATTACTGTGCCAAACCAGACTACATTTTGTGTGGACTCATATTTCTATGGCTGTCAAAGCCGGAAGAACTGAATAAAAATAAAAAATGAGTTCCTTTAAGAGCAATGAAAACATTCATAAGAAAGAAGATGGGTCATACTACGTGATGTTGACCTGAGAATACCAATACTGACAGAGGCAAAGCCGAGATCAATATTGGTATTCTCTGCTCAACATCACGAATATTATCTATATTAGCTAGCACATGATAAAATCTACAAGAAGGCTTGAGCGACCAGCAGACTCAGATCAGCCTGCATTTGTGCAGTCTGATCAGAGTCTTTGCTGATTGCATGTACCTACTATAGGCTACTATCTATCCAAAGAGACATAGGTAAAAGGTCTTGTCATAGTGGATGGGTGTGCAGTTTGATTTGAGTCTCAATAATCAATAATTATAGTGTTATAAAGATGATGTACTGTACATGAGTCTTGTTTCACATGAAAAGACAACAGTAACTTATGACCCCAGCCCATCGGGGCTTGAAGAAATATATGGGCTGCATGTTGCTTCCATGCAGAGCTGAAACCGACCCGCACACGAGTACTGGTAACCAGCTTAGAGTATCTAAGCCTGCCCAGGCAAAGCGGTGCGAGTCGGCCCGTCCATGCTTATAAACCCTATTGGTTTCATTGGGCAGCAGGGCTTGATCTCAATGTCCGGTAAAAGTCCCACAAAATTGGAAGCTATGTCTCCAAAATGACCTTTACAGTGTTGAAGGGGATGTTAAGCCTCAAATCAAACAAACAACAGTAACTTATGGCCCATCGGGGCTTGAAGAAATATATGGGCTGCATGATGCTTCCACGCAGAGCTGAAACCGACCCACACACAAGTACTGGTAAACTGGGACATTAAACCTCAAATCAAACAACAGTTACTTGATCTGCCGCATTGTACCACGTTGAATGGATGTTTCCAGATCAACATAGCACATGAGACGCAGAGTGTCGAGTATGTCAAGTAAGACCTGGAAATGTATACCTTTTTGCTACCAAATAAAGTCATTCTTTTATCAAATGTAAATAAGCTGGGAAATTTGACATTGCGCTCTGCGTGTTAGTGATGTCATCATTTCACACTTCTGGTTCCGCATTGCACATGGCTGCTTTTTAACGTAGCAACAAATACAAGAGCTCAGAGTGTGCGAGAATGGTGATATGGAATCAGAAAATGCCAGTAGAGTGACACAGAATAGTATAATGAGAGTAGGGTGATACAGAATTCTATTTTTGTGTGGGAAACTAGTAGTAGACAGCTGTATATGCTGTAGATATACAATAATATAATGTTATTGATCAATTAATTTTGTATTTGCCCAGTTACAGGTCCGATGTCTGCTGTATTGGCCCAAGGCCAATACAGCAGACTGAGGACCTGTAACTGGGTCAATAAGGAATTACTTGATTGATGACAATTTTATTAATTGACACCATTAAAAACACGATTATTGATTTTTTACCTCAGTGTTAATATGGATACATCAGACACGGATACAGATACGGCAGATAGGGATACAGATTTTTGACCTCAGTGTTAATACTCAATACAGCACACTGAGGACAAAAAGGAATTACTTGATTAGTGACAATATTATTAATTGACACCATTAAAAACATGATTATTGATTTTTGACCTCTGTGTTTATTAATATAATAATACGGATGACTTCCGAACAATACAGGATAGTCAATTAATAATTACATGTTTTTACTACAGCAGCTTGATCTACCACGTTGTATCACTCCTCTTGGATGTTTCAAGATCAACATATCACAAGAGACATGGAGTAGATAGCAGTATTTCATGTAGTTATATAATAAAATGATTTATCATATGACATCAGGTTTGAGAATGTAATAAAGCCATGTAATAAATTCAATAATCCACTTGTGGATTAAATACGCAAATTAATTAGATACACCCTGTAATGTTACATGTACGACGTCCTTCACAACATCGCGTTTACTAATAGTGTAATATTGACATTTTTGTAAAACAACTGTGAATTAAATACATTTTAAACGTCATATGATAAATAGCAAAAGTTTAGGTAACATTATGTGAAACGTGGTACATGTATTGACCAAGGCCAAGGTCCCAGGACTCTTTGTGTTACATCCCATAATTCATGGAGTTAAATCACTTGATAGATTTTACATTTCCATATAACCATGTCCTACTGTGATGTTATTCGGTAAGCATGAATTCAAAATATTTCAACACTTTGGATCTACTTTCTCTGATAGCGCTGCAGTGGGCCTATAATCAGACCCGATGTCAACTGTATAGTTATTAAGGACTAAAGGGTGTTCTTGGCATTTCAGCAGATGTCCTGATAAGGCAGTACCAATATTATTTAACCCATAATATGCCAATCATGACAATTGTCGTCTGCTTTGTCGTCTGCCAGTTTCTTTAAAAGTCATTATTAGGGCCCCGCACTGAAAGTGTGGGTGCCCTATAGTAATCACTCTGTCCGTCCGTCTGTCTGTCTGTCCGTCCACAAATTTTTTTATCCTCCTCTGATAGCGCTGCCGGGGCCCTAGTCAGTTTCACTGACAGCTCTTTTTTTCTCGTCTGGATTATGCCCCTTTTAAGAGTTATTGCCCTTTGAAATTTTTTTAATAAAATCTTGTTGTAACAGTCAAATCACTAACAGATTCCCAATGTGACCCAATAGGCATAGGTGACTTATCAATCAGCTCATTACTTTATGCTGATGATATAATTCATCTGTCCCAATCACGAAAAGGGCTAAAAAATCTCTTGATTGCTTGAATGAATTTTGCACCAAATGGAAATTATCAGTTAACCATGAAAAATCTAAAGTAATTGTTTTCAATTCTAATGGTAAATCCCACATTAATACCTTTAGGTTTCAAGATAAAATCTTAGAAACAGTCAAATCCTTTTGTTATCTTGGAGTAACAATAAAATACACAGGCAGTATCAGGACATCTTGTTCTCTTTTAATGGAAAAGGGAAGGAAAGCTTTCTTTAAGATTAGAAAATGCGTTGGGTTTGATAATTCATGCTCACTGTTAGAAAAACTCTTTGATTCCCTAGTATCTCCTGTTTTATTTTACTGCAGTGAACTTTGGGGCATAGATTCAACTTTTAGGGACTCTGATCCCTTTGAATATCTGCATCTTAAATTCATCAAGGAAATCCTTAGCGTACATTATAAAACGACAAATTCTGCATGCAGAGCAGAATTGAACAGACTCCAGTTAAAAGCAAAAATTCAGTTTTCTTCAATTAAATATTTTGAACATATTTTATCCTCGCATAATATGCTGGTTTACAGAATTTATCAAATGACTAAGACAACCAATATGTGGGTTCAAAATGTTGAAGACATTATTAAAAGGCTCGGTTTTCCGCATGTCTTGTCAGATCCTGCCACACAAATCCATACGCACATTAAACATATGCAACTTCGAATCAATGATCAAATACTTCAAGAGCAAGATTCTTTTATTCAAAGTAGTCTTAGATTTTTATAAAAACATTTATAACGTTAAGACTCGTGCACAATATGTAAATCTTGTCAGCAGTAGATCGGATAGGTCTGTTTTGGCTAAACTACGTTTAAGTGCACACAATCTTGCTATAGAAACAGGAAGGCATAGGGACATCCCTCGGTCTGATAGAAAATGTACTCTTTGTAGTACAGATTCAGTAGAGGATGAGAACCACTTTCTTTTGGAATGTGCGGCATACAGGCCCTTACGGGAGGCTTTATTTTTTAAATTAAGCAAATTAAATACGAACATTTCATCTACGATCTGCATGAGTAGTAGAAAGCAGCTGTATTATTTGCTGAATAATAAAAATGTGACCTGTTTGAAACTACTGAAAAAACACATTAAAACCCTTTTTGAAAAGCGTACAATGTTGCTAGTGTCGTAACCTATGTAACTCCGTTTTTTTTTATAACCATTGCCCTGTTATAACAGTCAATTTGTGTTGATATGTTAATTGCATTCAGTAGTATTATATGTATGCCATTACCATTCATTGTGAATGTGTTCAGTGCAAATAAATCAATCATTGTAAACAGTGAGGACCCAGATCAGACTGCTCCTTTAGGAGCAGTCTGATCTGTGTCCACACTGTTTGCCTATATGAAAAAATATTTTTAAAAAGTTCACAGGAAGATTCAGCAGATGACATAAGCAGACGACATTTTCAGATGTAGTTTTTCTTGGTGTCCTAAGGGTTAAGTCCTTTTAATATAACACTGTTTCTTGCTTCCTGTTGAATCAAAGATTATGTATGCCCAACTGATGTGACATTGTGGGATATAGAAATTGTGCAATTTGTAAATGAAGATCAAATAAATTTGAGAACTCATTATTTTTACTTTTTGTCCTTCATTAGCTCACCTGGAGCAAAGATGCAGGTCAGCTGTCCTCTGTCCATCCATTGTCTTTAGCTTTTCACATTTTCAACATCTCCAAAACTGCAAGACCAACTGAGCTGATACTTGGTTGGAGGCATTTGGGTGATTTGGAAATTCAGAATTGCTCAAATCATTACATTCTGATGTCCAAGATGGCCATCATGACATTCGTTGAATGACATGTTCCACCTTCTTGAAATTCTTCAGAGAACATTCTGCACCCTCCAGCCTTCACTCTGCATCAACATCATCTCCAGGCTAAAGATTGCTACAGACAATCTGATCTGACATATGATGGCCACCATGGGACCATGTAACATATAACATGTCATGTTAACCCTTATCTTGCTGAATATTCATTTAAGCCACACCCATTTCTGTCTGTCAACCAATCAGAGTACTTGATGTAATTTATTGCTACACATTCATAAACTGAATGCCAAACAGTGTAGATCCTGATCAGATGGCTTCTTCAGAAGCCATCTGATCTGGATCCACACTGTTTGCAAAGATAGGGGTTGTCATGAACAGCAAGATAAGGGTTAACATTATCCAGGTGAGCGATTTCTGGCCCACTTGGGCCCCCTTTATTATTCAGTCATTTCATGGCAGCATAGTCAAAACTATTGCTCCAAGGTGCTGTGGGCAACCTGATGCACCATTGCAGGCAAACTGTGGATGCTGATCACATTTCTCCTAGAGGAGCAGTCTGATTTGGACCAATACTGTTTGCATCAATGTATTCATTAGCTGATTATTGTTTGTTCACAACTGATTTGCACAAATATAACAGTTTTCAAAGCAAATGAATAAATGCGTTTATTAATGGGCTAAATAGCTATGCTGAAATTTGTCATTAAGGGAGGTTGATTGTGTACTTTACATTCACATGACTTCCCTGATGTATGACAGTAAAATGATTTTCCTCCTTAAATGACAATTTAGGCAGTTGTCCTCTAATGACAATAGATAGTTTGCCAAAGCAGTGTGGACCCAGACTAAACAGGTAAGATCCGGGTCTTTCCTTTTCGTCATTCCACTAGTACATTTTTTAGGAGATCAGCATTAACCCTTGTCCTGCTGAGCCCGGATATGCCTTATTTTCCAAACAATGAAGATCCAGGTCAGATGGCTTCTGACGAAGCCATCTGATCAGGATTTACATTGTCATTCAGATTGTTAATTTGCTGCAATAATTTGCACCAAGTAATCTGATTGGTTGATAACAGTAGTGGGTGTGGCATATATAAATATTCAGCAGGTCAAGGGTTAAGAAAATCTGTATGCTTTCACATGACACAAGAATTCTGGGCCTACTTTGTTCCAAGCATCATAAGCTTAACACATTATACATGTATACTGGCATACTCTCCCATTGCTATATGTTGGACAAGTCCATTTGTCGTTTAAGGAGTGACAGGTCTGTTCTTCATTTTTTATGCCCCCGCCATTCGAAGAATGGTGGAAAGGGCATATAGCGTTGCCCCTGTCCGCTCGTCCGTCCAAAACTTAAACGCAGTCAATAACTTCCTTATTTCTAGATGGATTTTAAAATTACTTGGCAGAAATGTTAACCATCATGAGACGACGTGTCACGTGCAAAACCCAGGTCCGTACCTCCAAGGTCAAGGTCATACTTAGAGGTCAAAGGTCAAAAAAGGGGTCCGAAACTTAAACGCAGTCAATAACTTTCTTATTTCTGGATGGATTTTGAAATTACTTTGTAGAAATGTTAACCATCATGAGAGTGATGAGGAGACGATTTGTCACATGCAAAACCCAGGTCTTTACCTCCAAGGTCAAGGTCATACTTAGAGGTCAAAGGTCAAAAAAGGGTCCGAAACTTAAAACGCAGTCAATAAGTTACTTATTTTTGGATGGATTTTGAAATTACTTTGAAGAAATGTTAACATTCATGAGACGTGTCACATGCAAACCCAGATCAGTACCTCCAAGGTCAAGGTCATACTTAGAGGTCAAAGGTAAAAAAAAGGGTCGGAAACTTAAACACAGTCAATAACTTACTTATTTCAGGATGGATTTTGAAATTACTTTGAAGAAATATTAACCATCATGAGACGATGTGTCACGTGCAAACCCAGATCCGTACCTCCAAGGTCAGGGTCATACTTAGAGGTCAAAGGTAAAAAAAATGGTCCGAAACTTAAACACAGTCAATAACTTTCTTATCTCTGGATGGATTTTGAAACTACTTGGCAGAAATGTTGGCCATCATGAGACAATCTGCCTCACACAAAACCAAGGTCCTTACCTATAAGGATGAATACGAACATAGACATCTTTTCAGGCGGGGGCATCTGTGTCCTATGGACACATTTCTAGTTGATTTATTTTTGATGGAAAATCCTCTTAGCAAACAGTGCAGACCCTGGTCAGATGCCGCATTCTGCTGCATTCTGCAACATCTTATCTGGGTCTGCACTGTTTGCCAGAGTACCCTTTCAGGGGTCTCCCACCTACAATGGGTCAACAAACTTGTTATTGGTTTCAAGCAAATACAATATTAAGTACTCTAGAATTTTTGCTGAAAAAAAAAGTGAGTAGCTTTGCATTTTTTTTTTGCAGCAAAACTATTAGCACATTTGGCATATTAAATTATCAAAGTTTTAACTGACATTTTAAGTTCAACTGGCCCCTGTTGCCTGTATTGACCTTATAAAATCAGTTGCATTAGGTCATTACAATAACAAATCTGTATGACATAGTGCATTCTTTTATATCTTCAAAATGGCTGCTTTTCTGATGAAAATCTGTGATATTTTGCTTATTTATACTGCAAACATATGACCCCCGCCCATTGGGGCTTGAAGAAATAGATGGGCTGCATGATGCTTCCTCGCAGAGCTGAAACCAACCGAACACGAGTACTGGTAAACCGTTTAGAGGATCTAAGCCTGCCCAGGCAAAGCGGTGTGAGTTAGACCGTCCATGCTTATAAACCCTATTGGTTTCATTGGTCGATAGGGTTTGAGATGACAAGTGGGTGTGCTCTTGTCCTAGTACAGTGAACCTTTTTATTGTCAGAATATTTCAGATACAGGATACTTGATTGCTATTCAATCTTTGATTATTACATTGAACAGAAACATTTGACAGCAGTGCCAGGAATGAAATGTTGCAGCTGAAACAGTCGGTTCAAAAGCTCATACAGAGCTTATGTTGTTTATAACTTGCCGACTTTAAAAATAAATCTAATCTTATCTATCTTATCTTAACAAAATCAGTAGTAATTTCCTTGAAAACTAAAACACCAGGAAAAATTGGTCAATTACATACCTGTGATACCTCCCTCACCAGGAGAAGGACTCCCTCATTTTGATGCTAATTTTTGCCCAATTTATGCTAAATTTTAGAAAAGTTTTGGAGTCTCCGTCATTTGAAATGAGAATTTCCCTATATATTCTTTACATCTCCCTCATCACAATGGCAAATCTCCCTAATACAGTCCAAAAAATTATCACAGGTATGCAATTACAGTTATTAACCAAACCTCAAGAATTTTAACATTTTTGGTAGGAAAGTGTCCCTAAACCCATAAAATGCCAATCACAACAATTGTTGTCTGCTTTGTCATCTGCTGGTCACTTTAAAAGTCATTTTTGCAAACAGAGTGGATCCAGATCAGACTGCTCCTTCAGACTGCTCCACTAGGAGCAGTCTGATCTGGGTCCATACTGTTTGCCTGTTTGCAAAAATATTTGTAAAAGTTTGCAAGAAGATTCAGCAGAACAGAGGACTATTTTAGATGTAGTTTTTTTGCTCATTCACAACACGTGTTCTAGACATGGTCTAGCTAAAATAAAGTTATCTGCCCTGGCAAGTAAATGATATCAAGTAATTTGATTGGTAGACAGTCAGAAATGGCTGTTGCAAAATTAATTTATTCAGCAGGACAAGGCTTAAGGGCTACAACTAATCAACAATTTCTCTAGAATTATTGAGAGGCTTCCGAAAACTGTTTGTAAAAGGAGCTTGTCCGTCTTCCAAATAAGCTGGATCTGCGGGAGCTCACTGTAGCATTGGATTCCGTGCTGCTTCCAGCATCTTCAGACACACTCTCAGAAGAACCCTGGTGAGAACTGGCTGATAAACTTCCCAGGGACTGATAGCACGATGATGTTGTTGATTCGACATCACTTTCTGTTCCTGAGTAGTGATCATCTGACATGTAGCTCTGTATTGCTCTGTTGCCAGTTGACCCAGAACTTGGTGACTGAATGAAACAAGCTGCTCTTTGACGAATATTATCAAGGTTACTGGACCGAGGCTCACTTCTGTAACTTGAAAGAAGAGAACGTTTTGGTGTGTTTGTACAAATTTTGTTGAGATATTGAAGACTTAAGTCACTATCTCTGTGCAACCTTGCTGAAGGAGCAAATGCCAGCTTCATTTTTTCTGTAGCTGGCCTTGCCTGATGTGTTTCTGTTCTGTTGAAAATAACATTGAATGTCTGCTTTGAACGTGCTACATCCTCTCTGATCCT
Source organism: Lucinisca nassula (assembly GCA_963580285.1). Classification (NCBI taxonomy): domain Eukaryota; kingdom Metazoa; phylum Mollusca; class Bivalvia; order Lucinida; family Lucinidae; genus Lucinisca; species Lucinisca nassula. The sequence goes on along the minus strand of OY757014.1, from coordinate 12,032,881 downwards.
ACTTGCTTCTCGGTCCATCTTGGCAAGTTCATGTTTCAGATCTTGAAGCATTGTGAGAAGTTTGTCTTGTCCTTTCACTAGATCTGTAGCACTGTTTGCTCTTGTCCTCAGACTCACTGTGGTAATACCGGCATATCTGTCCCCTCTCAATGTACTGCTGTAGTCACTCTCTGACTGCTCCCCTAATGAGGTCACATCAGAACATACTAAGACATTGTCAGCCATTCTACAATAAAGAAAATGAAAACAGTGAGTACTTTAATCCTTCTCTTGCTGAATATTCATTTAAGCCACAGCCATTTCTGTCAATCAGCCAATCAAATTACTTGATGTAATTTATTGCTACAAATTTATAAACTGAATGCAAAACAGTGTAGATCCTGATCAGATGGCTTCTTCAGAAGCCATCTGATCTGGATCTACACTGTTTGCAAAGATAGGGGATGTTGTGAACAGCAAGATAAGGGTTAATCCTTAAGATGCATCTCTTGGCAAACTTTCAAACATTTTTGCATACAAAGTGTGCACCTTGATCAGACTGCTGTCTGATCTGGGTCCACTCTGTTTGCAGTTACAACATTGAAAATATGTCAACAGACAATGCTGCCGACACTTTTGCTAAGGGTTAACCCATTTTGTACTGAATGGAACCCGCCTGCCTGCCTGCCTGCCCTATTCTGCCCTGCCCTGCACTACCTTGCCTTATTCTGAATTGGTCACATTTGGCCATTATCTCTTAACCCATTGCATGCGGGAAACCACTAAAGGCAAACAGTGCACTCGACAAACAGTGCAGGCCCAGAACAGATGCCGCAGAAAAGGCCCAGAACAGATGCCGCAGAATGCGGCGTCTGATCAGGGCCTGCACTATTTGATAACAGAATTTTCCATAAAAAAATAGAATAAAAACAGACATATAGGCCTGACACCCCTCATATGACAACTGGACTTGTTTAACATATAACAATGGAAGAGTCCACTAGCATACAATGGGTTAACGGTGTCCGGTTGAGCTATTTTTAGAAAACGGCAGCATCAGACACCGTTCTGTGGCAACTGATCAGGGCCTACACTCTTTGCTACTGCTAGTGTTTTGGGGGTTTCCCAGTACATAATGGATTAACCATTAACCCTTCTCTTGCTGAATATTCATTTAAGCCACACCCATTTCTGTCTATCAACCAATCAAATTACTTGATGTAATTTATTGCTACAAATTCATAAACTGAATGCCAAACAGCGTAGATCCTGATCAGATCGCTTCTGAAGAAGCCATCTGATCTGGATCTACACTGTTTGCAAAGATAGGGGTTGTGGTGAACAGCAAGATAAGGGTTCTGAAGAAGCCATCTGATCTGGATCTATACTGTTTGCAAAGATAGGGGTTGTTGTGAACAGCAAGATAAGGGTTAAACTGCCAATGACCACATTTGCAGACATCATTTTCAAATACTGTTTTCTTATTTTCAGTGAAACAAGGCTCGACATTAAATGTGACAGGTCTGCTGGGTAGCTAATTCTCACAAAATGTGAAGCTTTTTTTTTCTCTGAAACAGAAGTAAAAATATTGGCCCTGTAATGTTCACTTGAGTTAACTGACCAAAATCACAATTTAACCCATTTAGTACCGGAAACCCCAAAATGAGTACCCTGGCAAACAGTGCAGGCCCAGATAAGACGCCACATAATCAGGATCTACACTGCAAAAAGTTCAGTCATTTTCCAAAAGAAATTTGAAGAAAACACAACCTGACACCCCAAAATTTTAAAATAGACTCCTGCTATATATAAGGTGGAAGATTCCATTTCGTACAAAAAGGATTAAGTGCAGCTTCTGCTGCATATAAAATGTTGATCTTTAAATTGACCTTGTGACCTACATTTTGACCCCAGATAACCCATATTCAAACTTGACCTAGAATTCATCAAAACAAACTAACTGACAAATTTTCAGGAAGATCCAATGCAAAATGTAGCCTGTATTGACTACAATAGTTTTTCGCATGATTTGACCTAGCTTTTTTTTTATCCCAGCCGCTCAACCTAAACTTCATCAAACAAACATTCAAACAAAGTTCCTGTTTATTTTTGTTTTTAAATCCTCATATTTTCCTATCCATTTGATGGACTTTGTATTTGGTATGATGATATAGATCTAACATTTTATTCAGCAATATCCCCATTTCTGCCCATGATTTCAAGATAAGACTTAGAAGCTTTGTGGTAAAGTTTTAAGAATTACTTTCCAAACCATGTCATGCAGCTGGTTTGTATTTCACCGATGGCTCACTATGACTGAGTCGAATCTGTTAGGGAATTTATCTACATAATAAATAGTGAGGGAAAATTTAGGATATATTTGTCTTTTATTTTGCAATGAGACGATTCTAATGAGTACACACATCTTACATTTATATTATAGAACACGAAAAAGAAGTCCAAAAATTATCCCAGTTATTCTCAGTGTCTTGAACTGTCCATCACAAAAGCACGCATATAATATTCTGACCCCCTTGAACACCACTTTTATATAGCAGACCTGGGGTTTACAGGGGTAAACCTAATTTTTCTTAATTTCTGCTCTAAAATATAGATTATGGGTACTCGTTAATGAGGCAGTTCTTATGAGTACCCACAGTCTATATTTTGAGCAGAAATAAGAAAAATATCACAATTTTTCATCTTAAAATTTTTTCGGTGATAAAGGTTACAATGCATTTGTATAGGCGTGTTTTCATAATGACTGTCTCGAACAGATTTCCATGGTCCCAAAGGTGTTCTAGCCATTGAAGTTCTACTATACTGTTTTTTTTTTTTTTTATATTGTTGTGTACTTGGGTTGTTAAACCTTCTCTTGCTGAATATTCAGATTAGCCACACCCATTTCTGCCTTTGAACCAATCAGATTACTTGATGTAATTTATTCCTACAAATTCATAAATTGAATGTCAAACAGTGTAGATCCTGATCAGATGGCTTCTTCAGAAGCCATCTGATCTGGATCTACACTGTTTCCAAAGATAGGGGTTGTCGTGAACAACATGATAAGAATTTTAACAGTTGGATGTGCATGTGACTGGTGATGAGTTGTGGGTTCAATACCTGCTGGGTCTGCAACATTCTTTTTTTGCAGATTTATGAGGAAATTTTTTCTCTGTCATTTCCTCCCAAAGGCAGAGTAAAAGGATTATTAACTATCATGAAATGCAGATTGTTTGTGAATAGGCTGTCTAGACAGAAATGATCAAACGCAATCAGTTCCCTTTAAGCTGATCAAACTTCTTTTTATAAATTTAAATCCCTTTTCTTTTATACTATGCTGTAACATTTGCCACAAAGTCAAACAATGCAGTCACCCATTCAGATACAATGTACATGTAATTGCCACATTCTGCATTGCATAACTTCTTGAAAAAGCAAACCACCCTACTGGCATCACAATGAAAGCGGGCTGTAGAATATTTTTTAAAAACTGCTGCATCTAGTGACAGCAATGAGATCTTTATACTCAATATCCAAGTTCAACAATAGGTCCAAGGTCATAGCTGCATTTCAGATCGTTCTTATAAAGCCAAAATTGGACAGATTTCATCTGTTGGATTTGCAGTAGATCCTAGTTCATCACTGACCTTGAAAATCAACAAATTCTATCTGCAATAAAAGTTTTCCCTGTGCCTTTTTACTATATATTGCAGATTTCAGGTATCTTATATAATATATAAGATATTTTATATATTATATAAGATATCTTATATATCATATAAGATATCTTATATGTTAAATAAGATATCTTATATAATATAGAAGATATGTTATGTATTTTATAAAATATTTTTCGAGTATATAAGATATCTAACATGGGATATAAGATATATAGGATAAAGGATATATTATATGGGAAAGTAGATACCTGATTTACCCAGATATACATGTATAAGATATTTTATACATAAATAGGATATATAATATAGTATATTACATATCATATATAGTAAATAAGATATATAGTATATTAGATATCTTATATGTTTGAATAAATCAGATATCTTATATCCAATATAGGACATGTTACAGCCATTTTCCAAATAAATTTTAAGAAAACACAACCTGACACCCCTAAAGTTTGAAATGGACTCCTGATATATATAAGGAGGACGATTCCATTCGGTACAAAAAAGGTTAAAAATTTCTCTTTTTAATTTTTTTCAGCAAAATTCAACTTGACATTACATTTGAATCATCTGCTGCTTAAAAATAATGAAAAATATTAGATTTTCATCTGTACTAGAATTTTCTTTAGCACTTTAAGGGTTGGCATTCAAAATCCTTATCAACTATAATATCCAGTTCAAGATCCCAATTAAACATAAAATTTGAAAATAACACAAATTTAGAAAATTTACCTTGGATTTCAGAAAGAATTTGTGAACAGAACTATAATGTCAGGACCATAATACTATCCTTATTTAGAGCAATATAATGCCTACCTGAAAAAATCCTAAAATTTCGAACACCTTGAGGTCTTGCTGTAAATCTCCTAAAAACAAATTTTTATCACGATCCAGCAAGGAGACCAAAAAGTGCACATGAAATGGCAAACAGTGTAGACCCTGATCAGACTGCTCCTGAAGTCTGCTCTGGATCTGCACTGTTTGCTTAGGCCTGGCTGTCCTGCTACTTGGGATCATTACGGGGACTTTTACAGTATTAACCCTTTTTGTACCAAATGGAATCTTCCTCCTTATACACATGTATAAAGCAGGAGTCCATTTCGAAATTAGGGGTGTCAGGTTGTTATTTCTGCAAAATTTATTAGGAAAATGACTTAACTTTTTGCAAACAGTGTAGGCCCTGATCAGACGCTGCATTCTGCTGCGTCTGATCTGGGCCTGCACTGTTTGCCAAGGTACCCGATTAGGGGTTTCCGGTACAAAATGGGTTAACATACACAGGTACCTGTAACACTATTTGAACAATACAGTAAGTCCTGTCTGAGTGAGTGAGTGAGTGAGTTTTAGTTTTACGTCCCACCAACAGCTAAGGTCATACGGAGACGGGACCTCGGTTTAAAGACTCATCCGAAAGTCTGGAGAAGCCCGGGATCGATCCAGCGATCCCTGGTTTACAAGGCGAGTAGCGTAGCCACTGCACCACGGAGGCTTCCAAGTCCTGTCTGACCAGGAAAGATTAAAAATAGCCTGTGAATCAAGTCAGTCTGGCCAAAGTCTGTGTTTTAGCTCAGATGCTATACCGTAATGATCCTATGTATTGGGACCTGAAGGAGGGTCTGATCAGGTTCTACACTGTTTGCCATCCCATTTACACCTTCTGGACCTTTTACTGGATCATGAAACAAATTTTTTTGACATTTTAGGTTAATTACAGCAAGTCCTCAAGGTGTCTGAATTTTTAGGATTTTTACCGTAGGTGAAGAGTCGGAGAAAACTGATCTGAGTCATCGCTGTTTGCGCTGGTTTTCTTGCTCTAGGTTTTCTGTCATGAAGGAAGAGTCCATATCAGAAACTCAGGGGTGAAAGGGTTTTCTCCTCATTAACCTTTACCACTCTCTAGGCAAATTCAGCAGACGACAAATTGTTGATATTTTTCTTATTTTTCACAGAAAACAGGACTTGATATCTCATGCAAATCATCTCCATAGGAGACAATTTGCATGAAATGTCAAATCCTGTTTTCTGGAGACAATTTGCATGAGATATCAAGTCCTGTTGGTCTCCGGACGTTAGCCCCCCAGGACGTTTGCCCCCCAATGACTTTATCTAAAAATGGACATTTGCCCCCCAGTTGAAAATGTGACCAGGACATTTGCCCCCCAGAGCTTATTTTTGGTATGGACATCTACCCCCCAGTGCTTATTTTACAGGTGGACAATTGCCCCCCACTGCTTATTTCAGAAAGGGACATTTGCCCCCCAACCTGGCTAGACAAGGATATTTCTTAAACAGACTTGTATATAGCTACAAAATTTACATGATAACGTTTTGGTTAAAGTTTTACAGCCCATTCAAGATCATTTCAATTTCTTCAAGAATTAACCATCAGTGTATCCAGTGTAAAAACCACCTGAGTATAGGCGTCTGACACTGGACCCTCAGTGAGGCACAAACTCAATATATGGTTCTGTAGCTGACTTGGTTAACCCTTATCCTGCTGAATAAATTAAGCATCTCCAATTGTTGACTGTTAACCATCACATTCTTGGTATATTTTTGTTAACAAATTGCATGACAAACAGTATAGATCCCCATCTGATATGGCATCTGATCGGGATCCATACTGCTTTCCAAGGTAGGGGTTGTCCATAACAGCAGGTTATTATGGGATTCATATTTATATAGATGGAGTAATTTATTGGTTTACATTTTGTATTTCTGATGATAATAAACCAATAACTACATTGTTTTCCTCTTTGTGTTAGCCCTGGTCTATCTGGGGGGCAAATGTCCCTTTCTGAAATAAGCAGTGGGGGGCAAATGTCCACCTGTAAAATAAGCACTGGGGGGCAGATGTCCATACCAAAAATAAGCTCTGGGGGGCAAATGTCCGGGTCGCATTTTCAACTGGGGGGCAAATGTCCATTTTTAGATTAATTCATTGGGGGGCAAATGTCCTGGGGGGCAAATGTCCTGGAATCAGTCCTGTTTTCTGGGAAAATTAGAAAAATATTTCAAAATGCCACCTGCTGTGATAAAATAATACCCAGCATGCTAAGCGTTCAGAGATATACTTTTGTTTGACATGACTCCATGTGTTTATTGAAATGTGGCACTTTATGTTAACCCTTTTTGTACAAAATGGAATCTTCCTTCTTATATATAGCAGGAGTCCGTTTCAAAATTTAGGGGTGAAAGGTTGCATTTTTGTTCAAAATTTATTTGGAAAATGGCTGAACATTTTGCAAACAGTCTGATCTGGGCCTGCATTGTTTGTCAATTATCCGGTACAAAATGGGTTAATCTGTTAATCTGTAACTCATTGTACATGCAGTTAAAGATTAAACATTAAATTTTCTTGTACGGATCTGTACAAAACAAAAATTTAAACCTCACTGAAAACTAGAAAAGTGTCCAGACGACACGGATGCCCCCGCCAAGGGCCCCACCTCACCCCGAAAATCCATGTTACAAGAAAACTTTTTAAGTGTGTGACCTTGTCATCAGGAACATTTGTGAGAAGTTATATTGAAATTGGTGAAAAAATGTAAGCACTACAGCAATGACAAAGTTTTTCTAAAAATAGCCACAGTAACCTTGACCTTGAAAGTCGAACTCGCTCGAGGTATTGTCATAAGGAACATTTGTGTGAAGTTATATTGAAATCAGTGAAGAAATGTAGTCGCTAGAGCGATGACAAAGTTTTTCTAAAAATAGCCACAGTGACCTTGACCTTGAAAGTGGAACTTGCTAGAGATATTGTCATAAGGAACATTTGTGTGAAGTAATACTGAAATTGGTGAAAAAATGTAAGCGCATGAGCAATGACAAAGTTTTTCTAAAAATAGCCACAGTGACCTTGACCTTGAAAGTCAAACTCATTCGAGGTATTGTCATAAGGAACATTTGTGTGAAGTTATTTTGAAACCATTGAAGAAATGCAGGCGAAAGAGCTATGACAAAGTTTTTCTAAAAATAGCCACAGTGACCTTGACCTTGAGGTCATGACCTTGAAAGTCAAACTCGCTCGAGATATTATTATAAGGACCATTTGTGTGAAGTTATATTGAAATCAGTGAAGAAATATAGAAGCTAGAGCTATGTTGTGCGAGGGGATAATTAAAAAAAATTTAAGTCTGTGACCTTGACCTAGAGCTCATGGGCATGGGTGGGGGTATCGCTGAATAAAATGGACAGGTATCTAACATCATACCAAATATCAACTCAATCCATCGCACGATTTGGAAAATATCAACTCTTAAAATATCTAATTAAAAATTTCTAAGTCTGTGACCTTGACCTTGAAGGCATAGGCATGAGTGGGGGTATTGCCAAATAAACATTTGGACCTGTAACTATCATCATAGCATACATAAGCCAAATCCATAATATAGTTTGGAAAATTTGAGCTCTTTAAAATCTTTCACATTAAAATTGTCTAAGCCTGTGACCTTGACCTTGAGGGCATGGGTGGGGGTACTGCTGAATAAAACATTGTACCTATATCTATCATCATATGAACCAAAGCCATCATAAAAGTTCAGGTTCTAGCAGGTACAAATACCTTAACTGGAGTCTTTAACATGGAAAATTTCTAAGTCCATGACCTTGACCTTGAGGCCATGGGCATGGGTGGGGGTATCGCTGAATAAAACTTTGGACCTATATCTATAATCATACCAAATATGAACCAATTCCATCAAATGGTTTGGAAAATATGAGTTCTAAAATGTTCAAGTCTACCTGTTACAAAAACCTTAACCTGAGTCTTTAACAATGAAAATTTCTTCTAAGTCTGTGACCTTGACCTTGAGGTCACACGCATGGGTGGGGGTATTGCTTAATAAAACTTTGGACCTATATCTATCATCATACCAAAGATGAACCAGTTCCATCAAATGGTTAGGAAAATATGAGTTCTAAAAGTTCAGGCTCTACCTGTTACAAAAACTTTAACCTGAGGTTACAGGATCACGTACGTACGTACGTACGTACGTACGTACGTACACACACACGTACAGACGGACGTACACATGTACGCACGTACGCACGTACGGAAAACCCAAAAACTATATGCCCCCGGCATCATATGATGCGGGGGCATAAAAATATACCATAAAACTTCTATTAAAGTCCATGTTCTAATAAACGCTCATTCCCCCCAGCTAAAAAAATGTTGATTTTTTAGCCCATTTCTTGGATAGCTGGTAAATTTGTTAGGTTGATGAAAAGAAAACAATGTGATAAAAGTGTTAAATCATAGTGTCTCCCCGTACATCAACCATAGTGCAGTTTATATTTTACTTTTGGTCCTTTGAGATCAGCGTGAATATTCTGAGAAATCAGAAATAAATAATTAGTTTAGACTCAAATTCTAGACAGGTTTTTAATTATTTGGACCTCATTTTGATTTATATCAGTCTTTGAATTGACTGCCTATTCGAAATTCGCAAAATTGCAGTATGCTTCCTCTGGCTTTCGTTGCCGGATCATTACAGGGTCTCTGATGAGGCTTTATTAGCCGAAACTACGTAGTATGACCCATCTTCTTTCTTATGAATATTTTCATTGCTCTTAAAGGAACTCATTTTTGATTTTTATTTTAATTCAAAGCCATGAGCATAAATTATTGTTTCAAGCACAGGACATTGACATTTCACCATTAAACATAAAACAAGCCTAAATCCGCTTATTCTCTTATTAAGCATGTGGACTTCGGCATTGGAAAGCTACAGCACTTTATAACTGAGTAGATAGATAAAAAATCAACCCCAAAAAGGAGCTGTGCCCAGCAAAGATTCAGATCAGCCTGCACATCAATTCACTTGGCATCCACTGCCTCAAACAGGAGAGTATAGTAAAATTCCTATATTAAGACCACCGTTGGAATTGTTCAAAAGTGGTCTTAAAGACCACTTTTGAACAATTCCATAGGTGGTCCCTGACCAGAGGACACTACTGCAGAACACACAAAGAAAGATTAAGTTCAGCTTTCAAAATAAGCTTTTTAAAGCGGAATTAGTCTCAATTTTAGATGGTCTTAATAGCAGAATTTCACTGTACATGTATCTGTTGTGTTATTAGATTAGCATTTTTTTGCCTAATTGGCTACACAAACCCAACCACAAAAAGGGAGCCTCGATAGCTCAGTGGTTAGCCCATTCAACTTACGATTGAGAGGTTGTGGGTTCGAATCTGGCCACCAGAGGCGAGGTGTGTCTTTGGGTAAGACCTGTAATGCCACTGCGCCACTCCACCCATGTGTAAATGGGTAGCAGTGGTGTAAAGGTCACTACCTCTCTCGCCCGCACGTGATAACATCCAGAATGAGTGTTCAAGAGCGATTCAAAGAAGCTTGACGCTTTCATTGCAATCGAACTAAAATAACTAACTCTTATCATGCTGTTCACGACAACCCCTATCTTTGGAAACAGTGTAGATCCAGATCAGATGGCTTCTGAAGAAGCCATCTGATCAGGATCTCTACTGTTTGACATTAAGTTTATGGCTTTGTAAGAATAAATTACATTAAGTAATCTGATTGGTTCAAAGTCAGAAATGGGTGTGGCTAAACTGAATATTCAGCAAGAGAAGGGCTAATCAAAAGAAAACTTGTATTTGACCAGGTAAGACAAAAAGTGACCTGCTCAGCTGCACAGCCTAGCAAGAGTCTTGAAATTTTATATATAGAAACTAGAGGCATTATCCTGTCCAAGCAGTGACTAAGTTGCTGATCAGACTGCACATATGCACATGCTGATCTGCACCTTTGCTGTCCATATATGGCAAAAATTGGGTTTCTCATTATATAATGCTGCTATGTTAGAAGCTTTTGGGGTGGAGGTCAATTGTCAATCCACCCAAAGTTACCCAGCACAGCAGCTTCATTCTGCTGATGTCCATCTGACTTTAATATCACTCACTTGTATGAAATCCAGGCAATGGTTAATTATGGCTACTCTATTCTACATGTTGTGATGTCATAGTGCTGTGTGAAGAAAGCTCATCTGCTGGACATTAACAAACAGTGTAGTCCCAGATAAGATATTGCAGAACCTTGACATTCAATCAGGGTCTACACTGTTTGCATACAATACAGGAATTCAAGGGTCAAACGAAACAGCCTAATTCTCTGTTCAGAATCATTTACCCAACTCCTAAACAGCTTACCCACCAATGCCTTGATTATGCCAAATATAAGAGTATCTTACATGAGTGTTCATGTATTTTTGAAGTTATTAAAGAGTTGAGGAAAAGGTATAAAATGCGAGGTTTTACCAAGCATTTTATGCCTTTTCCTCAACGAGTTTAATAAATTCAATAATACATGAGCACGAATGCAAGACTATTAGTCATATGACATTTAAAACGCATTTTATTCATGATAATTTAATGAAATGTCAATATTCCGCCATTAGCAAATGCAACATCGTTAAGGACGTCATGCATGTAACTAATACATTCTCAGACATGATGTCATATGATAAAAGCTTTTCCATTTTGGACCTCAATTGAAGCCCCCAATTTGACATGAATAAATAAGGTCATATTGTAATGATTCTGAGAATTGGGACAGACAGACTAAAGGTAACAGTGCAGACCCAGCTCAGACTGCTCGTCCAGGAGTAGTCTGTTCAGGGTCTCCACTGTTTGCCATTATGTCTGCTTTTTTGGACTAAAATTTTTAGGAGAATTACAGTAAGTTCTCAATGTGTCTGAATTTTTAGGGGTTTTTTTTAAGTAGCCTAGAAGGGTTTCAGAAAATTTAAACTTGTCTATATTGAAATTTCTCTATTAAAACTCTTTATTTCTCGGTGTTAAATCTTGTAAAGTGTATTAAATTATTGAAAGCATAGGATCCATATTCTGACAAGCACTTCTAGATCATTTCTGTGCCTAAATACTTAACACTTAAGATGCCAAGAAAAAGAACTGAAGGCAAATTTAATAGAAAATTTCAGAAAATGCCAATTGTTTATTTCATCTGCTGCATCTTCTTTCAAACTTTGTAAAAGGTATTTTTGCATACAGGCAAACAGTGTGGACCCAGATCAGACTGCTCTGGGTTCACACTATTTGCAACAATGGCTTTTAATGTAACTGGCAGACAATAAAGCAGACAACAATTGTTTGATAAGCATTTTGTGTGTTAAAACTGTCAACCACTTCCAGTTCATGATGAAAACAAACCTATATAATTCCGTCTCCCTTGAACCCCACTTTTATACAGTAAATCTGGAGTTTACAGGGGTAAACCTTACTTTTCTTATTTCTGCTCAGAAATATAGAGTGTGGGTACTCGTTAGAACCACCTCAATGAGGTGGTTCTAACAAGTAGCCACAATCCATAGTTTGAGCAGAAATAAGAAAAATATCACAATTTTTCATCTTAAAACTTTCGTTTTTTTGGTGGTAAAGTTTACAATGTGTATTTGTATAGGCATGTTTTCGTAATGTATATGGGTCATGCCAAACAAAAACATGTCTTTGAGCATGTACACCTACAGAAGGCTGCCCTTTGTCCCAAACTTTCTTCCTACACTGAGAATAGAAGTGAAGGCAATGATCACGAATCAATACAATTAACCCTTTTTTGTACCAAATGGAATCTTCCTTCTTACATATAGCAGGAGTCCATTTCAAAATTTAGGGGTGTCAGGTTGTGTTTTCTTCAAAATTGATTTTGAAAATGACTGAACTTTTAGCAAACAGTGGAGGCCCTATCATTCTGCGGCGTCTGATCTGGGCCTGCACTGTTTACCAGGGTACCTGTTTTGGGGTTTCTGGTACCAAATGGGTTAATGCACACAATCATCCTATCAGAGACACCAAAGGGAAAGAAACACAAACATGACATAACTGGACCCTAATGGAAACGACAAAAAGACAGTTACTTTCTCAGAAAATGGCCAACTGGCTAGCCAAAACAAAAAGATATAAGCGATACACACATTCAAAGACAAAACTGCGACAGAAGAGGTCACTGAAAAGTATTTCACTGGCGGGCTTAAATCGATTTTACGCGGCCGCAATCCTCACCCTTACTTCCGTCACAATTTAGACAAATAATAAGGCTTCCTAACTCATCAGTGCAATATCTCCCAGAACACAAAAATCAAACAACCACAGAGATGAAACAACGGTGAGGACTCGACAGCAAGAAATAACCTAGAGCAAAAGAAAACTAAGGATGTATCATACCTCCAATGTGTGTATGCAGGTTGATTGAGACATTTGCTTCTAGCAACTCATACAGTTGTAACACATAGGCTTGTATTTTTCTCCCTTTTGCAGATATTATAATCCAAGTTTTGGCCGTGTTCACCTCTACCGTTAACCCTTGTCCTGCTGAGCACAGATATGTCTTATCTTTCAAACAATGAAGATCCAGATTAGATGGCTTCTGAAGAAGCCATATGATCAGGATCTTCATTGTTTGTCATTCAACTCATGAATTTGTTGCAATAATTTGCATTAAGTAATCTGATTGGTTGATAATCGGTAGTGGGTGTGGCATATATAAATATTCAACAGGTCATGGGTCAAGATGCCATGAAAAAACTACATCTGAAAATGTGGTTTGTTTATGATGTCCGCTGCATCTTCCAAATGTTTCAAACATTTTGCACATAGGCAGACAGTGTGGACTCTATTCAGACTGCTCCTAGAGGAACTGTCTGATCCGGATGCACACTGTTTGCAACTATGAAGTTCAAAGTAACCAGCAGACAACAAGCAGATGACCATTGCTGTGATTGGCATTTTCTTAGTTAAGGTCCAAGAAAAAAAGTTAGTTTTTTCAGCAAATATAACAATATATTCAATATTGTACTTGCTAAAACAATTTGACCATTAAGTTGTGGGTGCTTGTTACCTTTTATTTGGGAGGATTTTGGGAGAATTGTCTTATTTTATCATAAAAATGTATGCTGTATGTATACATCAGAATCACCTCCATGTGGCAATCCTAATAAGTACACTTACCACACTTTTATTTTTAAAATAATAATAACGAGAATCGCGTAGTTGATGGCACGCCATCGCATATCCCCACGCTTCCCCGATGGCCCCACCCCCTGGGCCCACCCTTAGGGGTATGATCAAAATTCTGAAAGTGTCATGCACTCCCCAGACCAAAGATCTATCCGTTCCCAAAGTTTCAAGTTTCTATCCATAACCGTCTAGGAGGAGTTATCCGGTAACAGTAATGTATGGCAGTAAAGGGGTAAAAATCAGTTTTTGACCTCTGGTGACCTCAAAATTGACCCCAGGGGTCTAATTTTGGTTGTAATGATTTTTACTCATCATGCCGTTCACTTTGATATGTTACACTGCCATGTTCTGGAAATTTTTATTTTTGACCCCCCCCGCCCCGCGGGCCCAGTTTTTGAGTTCTGGTGACCTCAAAATTGACCCCAGGGGTCAACTTTTGGTTGTAATGTTTTCTACTCATCATGCTGTTGGCTTTGATATTTTACACGACCATGTTCTGGAAATTTTGATTTTTGACCCCTCCCGCGGGCCCCACCCCTGGGGGTGTGATCAAAATTCTGAAAGTGTCATGCACTCCCCAGACCAAAGATCTATCAGTTCCCAAAGTTTCAAGTTTCTATCTATAACTGTCAAGGAGGAGTTATCCGGTTACAGTAATGTATAGGGGTAAAGGGGTCAAAATCAGTTTTTAACCTCTGGTGACCTCAAAATTGACCACAGGGGTCAAATTTTGGTTGTAATGTTTTCTACTCATCATGCCGTTCACTTTGATATGTTACACGACCAAGTTCTGGAAATTTTGATTTTTGACCCCTCCTGCGGGCCCAATTTTTTACTTCTGGTGACCTCAAAATTGACCCCAGGGGTCAAATTTTGGTTGTAATGTTTTCTACTCATCATGACATGGGCTTTGATAAGTTACACGGCCATGTTCTGGAAATCTTGATTTTTTACCCCTCCTGCGGGCCCCACCCCCTGGGCTCACCCCCATGGGTGTGATCAAAATTCTGAAAGTGTCATGCACTCCCCAGACCAAAGATCTATCATTTCCCAAAGTTGCAAGTTTCTATCTATAACTAGGAGGAGTTATCAGGTAAGACGGACAGACGTACATACGGACGTACCGTCAAAGGCCATTACAATATCCCCACTTTTTCTTCAAAAAGTGTGGGGGTGATAATAATCAACTTTATTATTGAGGGCAACACATTTAGTACTAGTACTAATCTTCCATGTGGCCCTCTTTTTCTTCCTTCCTCTTCCTGGGTAGAAACCAGTACTAAACAATGTGGATTAAGTGCATTGCTTAAGGACACAACACCTGGCGCGCACTGGGATCGAACAGGCTACCTCTCGATCTACTATCCGATGCTTTACCTCTACACGACAGTGCTCCACCAGTGCTTAACCGTTGTCCTGCTGAGCCCAGATATGCCTTATTTTCCAAACAATGCAGATCCAGATCAGATGGCTTCTGACGAAGCCATCTGATCAGGATCTACATTGTTTGCCATTCAGATTGTGAATTTGTTACAATAATTTGCATCAAGTAATCTGATTGGTTGATAATCTGTAGTGGGTGTGGCATATATAAATATTCAGCAGGACAAGGGTTAAGAAAATACAAGACATACTTCTACTCTAAATCAGATCAGAAGATATCCCATTGATGTCTCCTGACCGGACACTATGATTAATCCTCAATCACTCAAATAATTTTCTATGGTCATCATGTTAACCCTTATCCTGCTGAATATTCAATTTGGCGACACCCATTTCTAACTTGGAACCAATCAGATTACCCAATGTAATTTATCCCTACAAATCCATAAACTGAATGTCAGATCCAGATCAGATGGCTTCGGAAGAAGCCATCTGATCAGGATCTACACTGTTTGCAAAGATAGGGGTTGTCATGAACAGCAAGATAAGTGTTAACAAGTCCATACACCCCTCTAAACCCTGCGCTTTATATAGTGAAAACTGGGGTATACGGGGTAAACATTATTTTTCTAATTTCTGCTCCAAGACGGAGGTTGTTGGTACTCGTTAGAATCGCCTTAATGAGGCGGTTCTAATGAGCACCCACAGCCTATGTTTGGAGTATAAATAAGAAAAAATATCACACATTTTCATTGGAAAAGTACCGGTAGTCAATTTTGAGAAGTGAAAGAATGCACTATGTAACATATATGTTATTGTAATGCCAAAAGGTATTTCATTGGGGCTTGGAGAAATAGATTAGTGCTTCCTTGCAGAGCTGAAACCAAGCAAACTTGGTAAACTGGTTAACCACTTGGAAGGTCTAAGCCTGCCCAGGAGAAGTGGCGCACGTCTGACTGCTCTTTAAACTTTCTTTGGGCTGTAGGGCTTGAGATGTCGTTTAGAAATATTTCATCTCAATGGTGGGTAAAAGTCCAACAAAATTGAAAGCAACATCACCAAAATGACCTAAATAGTGTTGAGGGAGAATTAAAACCTCAACACAAACAAAACCAAAAGGAATTTGAAGCATTGAAGTTCAACTGTATGTCAAAGAGGCCTTTTTTGGTTTTATGGCCCTTTCAAGATTATTTCACTTATTTCCAGCTGATTGTTAATGAGAGGTGGACAAAAATTGGAGTACTCAGAGAAAATCCACCTATCCTTCCATTGCAGACCATGGTGTCTCACATCTCACCTCATCATACAGGCTTTGAAAAGACTACAGAATATGATTTTGCAGTATTTTATTCTGAAACTTTATAAACAGATATATATTAGAACAGAAACTTGACAGTGTTGTGCTGAAATAGTAATTCAGAATATTTAGTCCAGCATCAATCATGACTATAGTAAACAGCTTTCCTTATTTGTCAGAGAAAATAAGGTTTAAATTTGTTGGTCAGATATGTTTGTGATAATTTTCCTTTATTTCTCTTTGAAAAAAAAATATAGGGTATGAATATGCTTTAGATTCTCTTCCAGAAGAAATGATTATAATGAGTACCGTATTTATCCTAAATATTCAGACATCTCAAATCCTTACCATACTTGTTCTGAAAATTGTATGTTCAATTTACTACACAAAGTTGTATCTTGAAATAACTGGATGAATGGCAAATAGTGTAGACCCTGATGAGATGTTGTGTTGTGTGGCATCTAATCTGGGTTTACACTATTTGCTCAGGCCTGTATGTCTCAATAAATTCATTGTTTATTTATTTTTTTGGAAGAAAAAAACAATGTTTCTATTATTATACCCGAGTACAGGAAAAGGCCCAAATTGGCTACATTACGGAAAACAGGCCTATTCAAATATATATCATAAGTTTTACCACCAAAAAATGAAAATTTTCAGTTAAAAAATTCTGATATTTTTCATTTTCTACACAGAACATAGATTGTGGGAACTCATTAGACTGCTTCATGCAGGCAGTTCTAACGGGTACTCACAATCTTTGTTTTGTTTTTGAGCAGAAATAAGAAAAATAATGTATACCCCTGTAAATCCCAGTTTTACAACATAAAAGTGGGGTTTAAGGGGATCAAAATTCTATAGGCGTATTTTTGTGATGTAATACAACCAGCAAAGACTAAGTTTGATCAGGGTCTTTGCTGGTCCTTTGAGTGATTTGTGGATCCCTGCTTATGCACAGAGCAAAATAGGAAGATGCTAATGTGGCTTCATGGATGAGCAAGTTGAATACTATCTTTACTGGTCATACACCATGCTGTATCTTTTTAGGTGCACACACACTATTAACACTGCTACTCCTAGTGATTTGAAGCTCTGACCATTCTCAAGATCTTTACTGCACCCCCACCTCCCCTCTGCCCCACCCCTCCCCAACAAAAAACAACAACAAAGCAACAACAAAACATTTCAATCAGTCCAGCTGAGTAAAAGATAAATAAAGATAATTGAGCCGGTGCAGGACAAAACCTACAATAAGACATGTGTGCCCAACGAAGACTCAGATCAGCCTGCGCATCCATATAGTCTAACCAGCAACTTCTCTTGCTGCATGAAGGAGCATTGAGCCCTCAGCTATCCTTAGAGTGCACAACGAAGACTTTGATCAGACTGTGTGGATGCGCAGGTTGATCTGAGTCTTCCTTTGGCGCACATGTCTTATTGTAGGTTTTGTCATGCGCTGGCTCACTTATTACTGCCCTCTTCTGAAGCTTATAACATCATGCACTTAACCACCATAACTTATCACAAAAATTTGCCTATTTACGACCCCTTTGAATCCCACTTTCATATAGTAAAACTGGGGTTAAGAGGGGTAAACCTTATTTTTCTTATTTCTGCTCTAAAATATAGATTATGGGTACTCGTTAGAACTGCCTCGATGGGGCTGGTCTAGCGTGTACAAACAATCCATATTTTTAAGCAGAAATAAGAAAAAGCACGATTTCTCATCAGAAAATTTTCCTTTTATTGGCGGTAAAATTTAAAATGTACATATATTTGAAAAGGCATTTTTTTCGTAATGTCAAGGTAAGGACAAGAAACTAGGATAATTTGGGGATATTTTGTTTTTTTCTTTTTGAATTAAACCTGTTGTAGCTACTTCTTGGAATCAATTCACTTACATAATTCTTACAAGTACCTACAACATATATACTGAACCGAAAAAGAAACACAATTTTTTAACCCAAAAGATTTTCATGCAACCATCAGATTGACTGAAAAATCATTTTGCGATTTACTTTCATGCGTTTTAAACTTTCTTACCCAGAAAACATTTGGGCGATATCTGTACAGTTTAATGCTCCACTTGGCAATTCGTTGTTTTCAACATTTCCTCGTGCAGTACATTAAATGTATACAGTAACCTCATCATAGTGGCATATTGTGTTTCCTGGAGTTTAGGTTTCAAAAGTCCGGTAAAATTTCTCTATGGAATATGGTATGTTTGACGCAAGATCAACATAACATAGCGGTCTAAATGCTTCTATGTGGGACGTCCCAGGCTGTCATCGCCATGAACTTCCAAGTGAGTAAATCGACGATAACTTGCTTGTACCAGTGTCTACGTCAAACGGCAACAACAAATGATAGGCTCAGAAGTGGACGTCCACGCGTCACGACATGTCGACAGGACCGATACATCCGTCTAACCCACCTTCGTAATCGGTTCCGTACAGCTGTCGAGACGTCTCAGGTGACACCAGGAACACAAAACAATGGAATAAGTGCAGATACTGTCAGGAATCCCCTTCGAGATTTGGGCTTACGTCCTCGTCTGTATGTTGGTATGCCATTAACACCACGACGACGTCAGGTTAGAATGGCGTGGCTCACACAACATAGGCCAAACCTGTTTCCCCTTCATCAGTGGCGTAACATAGTGTTTTCTAATGAGTCCAGGTACTTGTTGTACAGAGCTGACGGCCGTCAACGTGTGTATAGGCGTGACGGAGAGCATTATCGATTTGGAGGTGGTGGGTTGATGGTGTGGCTGGCATATCTTATGGGCATAGAACGCCCCTGGTATTCATTGATGGATCTTCGATGGCTCAGCGTTACATTGACATCATTTTAGGACCGGTAGTTGTTCCATATGTACGACAGGACAACGTTACGTTTAAACAGGATAACGCTCAGGCGCATGTAGCAAGGCTCAGCATGGCGTTTCTTCAGCAAAACAATGTTGACGCGATGCACTGGCCTCCGTATAGTCCAGATCTCTCTCCTATAGAATCTGCACAAAACTCGCATTCATATTTGGTTGCGTTTCTTTTTCGGTTCAGTATACATGAAACAAAGTAAATTATCCCTGGATGTTCCTTTAACTCATCCTTACCTTGATTTTCTCTACTGTAAGCCACTGCCCCATATCAGAACATCATCATAAATACATACAGTAAAATTCCTATATTAAGACCACCTTTGAACAGTCCCAAAGGTGTCCCTTGTGTGCAGAAAACACGAAGACAGACTAACTGCACCCTTCTTAATAAGATTTTTAAAGCAGAATTAGTCTTAATTTTAGGTAGCCTTAATAACGGAATTTCATTGTACAAACATATAAACAAGTCACTGCTACATATTAAATTACATATTATTTGAAACATAATGCAGCTGAGCTTCAAACTGGATCTAAGCCTGCCCAGGCAAAGTGGTGCGAGTCGGCACATCCATGCTTATAAACTCTATTGGTTACATTGGGCAGCAGGGCTTGAGATGTCATTTCATCTCAATGTCGGGTAAAAGTCCCAAAAAAATTGAAGGCAACATCTCCAAAATGACCTTTACAGTGTTGACAGGGATGTTAACCCTCAAATCAAACAAAAGCTTCAATGGCTCAAACACCACTGGTACCAGACAAGAACTCTGCCAAGGGCTATGTCCCACCTCTGGGTGCGCAAAGTCAATAAACCATGAAATCCAGGTCAAGGTCAAATTTTAACATTGTTGCTAACAAAAAAGTTGCCATTCCTAGATGCAACCTTGTCTCAAATATCATTAATGAAGCTCTTACAGTTCTTGAGAAATGAATTTAAACAATAAAGTGGAAGCTAGGGTTGACACAATAGTGAACCAAATAATAAGGATGCTTGAAATTATAGTTGTCATCCCAAGATGCAAGTTTGTACCAATTATCATTAAATGAAGTTACAAATCTTGAGAAATGAATTTAAACACTAGGGTGAAAACTAGGGTTGACACATTAGTTCACTAATTCAGTGAACTATGCAATGTAGGTCAAGGTGAAATATGGATGCTTGCATTAAAGTTGCCATCCCTAGATATAAGATTGTAAAAGGTGTCATTAACAAAGCTCCTATAGTTCTTGAGTATAAACTTGGTCATTTGGGTCAACGCTGGGGTGGTCTCAAATCTTGACAGTCAAAGCATGGTGTGACTAATGTGTTTGGGACAATGTTAGTTCCAGCCACCAAGGGTTAACCCGTTTAGAATCCGGAAACCCCAAAACGGGTAGTTGGCAAACAGTGCAGGCCCAGATCAGACGCCGCAGAACGCGGTGTCTGATCCGGGCCTACACTGTTTGCAAAAAGTTCAGCTATTTTCCAAATAAATTTTGAAGAAAACACAACCTGACAGCCCTAAATTTTGAAATGGACTCCTGCTATTTATAAGGTGGAAGATTCCATTTGGTACACCAAGGGTTAATCATTGTGCCAAAGCACGAGGCATAATGGGCATGGTTAAGGGATAGCTTTTCAATCTTTATGTTATGTTGCCTCATTGAGGCAATTCTAATGCTTACACACAACAGACATTTTTAAGAGAAAATAAAGAGCAAAAGCTCCTTAAATTATCCCAGATAAATTTATTGTTCATCTGGATTTACGAGAAAATTTTCCTGCATACTCAAGAATGAGTTCAAACTAGCCATTGTAAATGAGCCATTGATGTTTGAGTCAAAGAAGTTTTATTGTAATAATAATACACATGTAATTTTAATAACACTAATATCAATAATTGGGTCCAGTTGCTCACTGCCTTTATCAACCTTACATAAGCAGCTGCTCACTGCCTTTATCAACCTTACATCGGTAAGGGACAAAAAGTTACCATAAAAATAATAAAAATTAGGTCAACTTGAGAACTTGCTGTATACTAAAAATTAGGACAACTTGAGAACTTGCTGTATACTAAAAATTAGGACAACTTGAGAACTTGCTGTATACTAAAAACTAGGACAACTTGAGAACTTGCTGTATACTAAAAATTAGGACAACTTGAGAACTTGCTGTATACTAAAAATTAGGACAACTTGAGAACTTGCTGTATACTAAAAATTAGGACAACTTGAGAACTTGCTGTATACTAAAAATTAGGACAACTTGAGAACTTGCTGTATACTAAAAATTAGGACAACTTGAGAACTTGCTGTATTTCTCCTAGAATTTAAACCAATTTATTTCATGATCAAGCAAGGAGTCCAAAAGGCAAACAGAGCACACCCTGTCTGATCCGGGTATGCACTGTTTGCTAAGGCTTAGCTTCCCAATTCTTAGGATCATTACGTTAGATAGCCCTTAAGATGCTAAAAAACCTTCAGGAGCAGTCTGATCTGGGTTTGCACTGTTTGCTAAGGGGTGTCAGTACCATTTGACATAATAAATGATAAAACTTGTAACAATATGTTAACTGTTTACATTGTTAGCTCTGGTAGTGTTTACATCAAATTTACAAGGTTTTGCCTTGGACTCTAATTATACTGTTATATAGTAAATACATGGTTAGTGTCTTTAACAAGAATTCCGCCGAAGGCTATGTCGTGCCTGTGGGGGCGCAAAGTCATCAAGCCACGATATGTAGGTCAAGGTCAAACATAGATGCTTGCACAAAAGATTCCATTCTCAAATGCAAGCTTGTACTAAGTATCATTAATGAAGCTCTAATAATTCTTGAGAAATGAACTTAACCATTAGGGTGAATGCTAGTGTGGTCGCAATATTTTACAAAGTCAGTGATTTGTTTGTTTGTTTGATTTGAGGTTTAACGTCCCCGTCAACACTGTAAAGGTCATTTTGGAGACGTTGATTCCAATTTTGTGGGACTTTTACCCGACACTGAGATGAAATGACATCTCAAGCCCTGTCGCCCAATGAAACCAATAGGGTTTATTAGCATGGACGGTCCGCCTCGCACCGCGGTTCCTGGACAGGCTTAGATTCTCTAAGCTGTTTAGCAGTACTAGTGTGCCGGCCGGATTCAGCTCTGCGTGGAAGCATCATGCAGCCCATATATTTCTTCAAGCCCCCACAAAGTCAGTGAACCATGAAATTTAGGTCAAGGTCAAATATGGAAGCTTGCATTTAAGTTGCCATCCCCAGATTCAATTTTGCACCAAATATCAATAATGAAGCTCTTATAGTGTTACGAGCCAGGCGTAGCAGAAAGAAAAAGCAAACAAGCCTCTTGGAAAAATTTAACAAAATTTATTTACAAGTTAACTTTAACCTGTAGAAGTAAGAAAATTAAATGTACTTAGCTCTGTTATGGAATATCCTTAATGAATCTATTTTCCTTGATGCCACAGAATTCACAGTCCAAAATGAAAAGTAATATCCTTCAACAATCCAACACAGAATTTAGAAATAACTTTTCTTAAATGCCCAAACATCAAACTCCAAAGTCTGACTCAATGAGAAAAAACAAGCTCTTTTATAGACCCTAAGATTTCTCTAGAATGTTCCAGAGGGCTGTGGAATAAGATGAGGTAATTCTCTAAAAATAATGCAACCCAGAACTTTCTGGAAGGTTCTGAAGTACTTTTCCTTGTAAACATGTTGTTTACAAAAATGAAATTAATCTGTGACTCAGTTTTCTAGAATCTTCTATAAGAAGATTAACAAGATATTTATAGCACTATTAGGTCAACACTGGGGTGAAAGTGGGAATCAGAAAAATAAATTCTTATGCATAACAATAGTTCTTGAGAAATAAACTTGACCATTAGGGTGAACGCTAGGATGGGCGCAATATTTTACAAAGTCAGTGAACCATGAAATATAGGTCAAGGTCAAATATGGATGCTTGCATTTTAGTTACCATACCCATTTTCAAGTTTGTACCAAGTATCATTAATAAAGCTCTTATATTTGAGAAATAAACTTGACCATTAGGGTGAACGCTAGGGTGGTCGCAATATTTTACAAAGTCAGTGAACCATGAAATGTAGGTCAAGGTCAAATATGGATGCTTGCATGTAAGTTGTCATCCCCAGATACAAGTTCGTACCAAGTATTATTAATGAAGCTCTTATAGTTCTTGAGAAATAAACTTGACCATTAGGGTGAACGCTAGGGTGGTCGCAAATGTTGACACCTTGACGAACGGACGGACAAACGAATGAACGGACAAACCAACAGACAAACGAACGGACAAAAGAAGGGATGAACGAACGTTCTCACAAACGGATACTTAAGTGGCTAGGCGTCGGCATATTGACTACTTAAGCGGCAAATTCTCTTAAGCGGCAAGCCACCTAAGAGCGAATTTTTGCCACTTAAGTACCAAAATTACGGAATAAACCCCATTTGGACTCAGGAATATATACTTAAGTGTCAAACTGTCCAAATTTTTTGCCCCCTAAATGTCATTTCCTTGGTGCGGATGAACGAACAGACGAACGAACGGACAGAAAACCGGGCGCCTATATCGCGCCATGCTAATAGCAGGCGCGGCAATTAAAAAAATATAATCGGTGAGCCTTAGACAATTTTTTAGGGGCAAGCTTCAGTGAGCCCCTATAAAATTGTAGCGGCGAACCAATTATATTTTATTATTAAAGACACCAATCATGTATTTAGTTTATACTGCAATTCCAAACACTCAAGGAGTTTTCAATAATTTTGCAAATTTAAGCAAACAAAGGACAACAAACTGTGTGGCATGCTGAACGACATTATGTGCCATGGCGCACACACATAGTATAACGTGACGTCCAGGAGTGCAAAGTTATTGGCGTAACCATGCCACAGAGACGTAGGAAACAACATGGACACTCGAATAAAAGTTTCTCAGCGCTTTCAACTCTGTATGAAAATCTACAAATAAATCGTTCATTTTAGCTTTAGAACTTATTTTTGAGGTTGAGACGCAACCGCAGTAGCAGTGCTCAATTATTCCAACAGACCATTCAAACCAGGAAAGCCCGACAAGGTAAGGATTTAGCTGAAATTTCTGAAAATCTGTTCAAATAAATATTGCAAAGATTATAACTTTTGCAGTTTTGTTGTTTTCCCGTGTGTAAAAGGTTGCATGTTATTGTTTACACTTGCAAATTAGGGAGTTGAAAAGTAGGTTCGATCTATAAACGGTCACTAGACGTATTATAGGTCAGTAGAAGGTATTATTAATTGATTATCCTATATAACACAAGGTCAACCAATATTTAAAAATCATAAACCATGTTTTTAATTGTGTCAATTAATAAAATTGTCATTAATCAAGTAATTTCGTATTGGCCCAGTTACAGGTCCACAGTCAGCTGTATTGGCCTCGGCCTTCGGCCTCGTGCCAATACAGCAGACTTCGGACCTGTAACTGGGCCAATACGAAATTACTTGATTAATAACATTATATTATAGGTCACTACCAATAATAGCTAGCAGTTATTCGACCCCCTTTATTAGATTACTAGAATGCCTGATTGCGGTATAAAAAGAGGTTGTGGTGTATTTTCCTGATCATATGGTGCATTAACTTTAACCCTTATCCTGCTGAATGAATTAAATGTTTTAGCCACACCAATCAATCAAATTACTTGATATAATCTATTCTTAAATTTTATAAAATACAGTAGAACTTCGACAGCTCGAACACCGATGGCTCGTTCACCATGCATGTGTCGAACCCATTCTTGAGCCCCTAGCGAAATTCTCTACATAAGTGGGGGATAATTAAGGAGATTTTAGTCTTTTATCTTGCAAATGTATGCTGTGTGTACTCATTAGAATCGCCTCAATGAGGCGATTCTAATGAGTACACACAGCATGCATTTTCATTATAGAACGCCGAACGGATGTCCAAAAGTACCCTAGTTATGTTTTCAGGAAGTATGCAACAGTGACTCGAACTACCGCTGTCTCGAACAAATTTCCATGGTCCCAAAGGGGTTCGAGCCACCGAAATTTGACTGTACATGACAAACAGTGTAGATCCCGCTCAGATGGCTTCTGTTTGCAAAGGTAAGGTTTGTATAAAAAGAGGTTGTGGTGTATTCTCCTGCATATGTATTATATGCAAGACATTTTGGTCTTTTTCAGTGGTTCTCTTCTCTTGTTTTTTAGTAGTTCTCTTTCCACATTTTTAACTGATTTACATGAACACAATATTTACAATATTACAAAAGTGGAAAACTGAGTATTTTGCAGGCTTATATAGATCTACATGCTTTACTCCAAGGCAAACCGTCCTGGCTAACACGCACCCACAATTTATGTTTGGAGCAGAAATAAGCAAAATATGAAGAAAAAAAATCTGAAAAACCCTACTGTCTCAGATATAAAATACCCCAAAGTTAAACAAGGCTTTGTTATTGCACTGTACGGATAATACATGTCTGTCTGCTTCATAAATATTGCACAGTTTCTTTTTCCATTTCATCCTTGTTTCCCTGAATATTGAAATAAATGCAAATGACTGTCTCTTGCCCCTCCTATATCATATAACACTTTCCTAGTATGTCTGAAGTCACTGTATGAAGCTTGTGCAACCATCCTAGTAACATAATTAACCCCCACCATGCTGAACCCAGATATATCCTTTTTGAAAACAGTACAGATCCATATCAGCTGGCTTCTAAGAAGCCATCTGATCAGGATCTATACTGTTTTCCATTCTGCTTTTGAATCTATACTCTGATCAGGATCTATACTCTTTTCCATTCTGCTTCTGAATTCATGGTAAAAGTTGAAACTGTGCGAAGAAAACTGGGGAAGAGTGTAGTATATTGAAATATTCAGCATGGTGAGGGTTAAGAGGAACGAAAACATCTAACATATGACCCGGCGCATGACAAAACCTACAATAAGACCGGTGCGACCAGCAGAGACTCAAATCAACCTGTGCACCCATCCACTATGACAAGACCTTTTGCCTATGTCTCTTTGCATAGATGTTAGCCTACAGTAGGTACATGCGATCAGAGAAGACTCTGATCAGACTGCTCGAAAGCACAGGCTGAGCTGAGCTTTTGCTGGTCGCTCAAGCCTTCTTGTAGATTTTGTCATGCGCTGGCTCATATTTTCTGTTATTTCTGTGAAAGGGACACAACATCTTTGACTTCCTGACTGGTTTCCTGTACACTGAGCCCCGCTTTAAAAGGGGTCTACTCTTAAAGTGGAGACTGTTGAGAAGGGAGATAAAAATATTTCTGAGAGAGTTGCATCCATGAAGTTGTATCTATTTCTCATCAGCCTGGTTGAAACTCATCTGATCAAACTTGTATACTCATCTGGGTGGTCGTGGTCTTTCTCCCTGAAATATTAAAACAGACCAGTTTTGATGGGTTTAGGAAACACAGATACAGTGAAATTCCGCTATTAAGACCACCTAAAATAAAGGCTAATTCTGTTTCGAAAAGCTAAATTTAGTAAGCTGCAGATATTCTTTCTTTGTGTTTTCTGCAGACATGGTCCTCTGGTCAGGGACCACCTTTGGGACTGTTCAAAAGTGGTCTTTAAGACCACTTTTGAACAGTTTCAAAGGTGGTCTTAATAAAGGAATTTTACTGTATTTTTGACAATTATGATTCATGTTGCAATGATACGAATACCCATCACCAGCATAAAACTTATTTCTAATTTATGATGATTAATAAGCTTAAACATAGCCAAAGGTTTCTTAACCCTTGTCCTGCTGAGCCCAGATATGCCTTATCTCTAAAACAATGTAGATCCAGAAGAATGTAGAAGCCATCTGATCTGGATCTACATTGTTTGTCATTGAGATTGTGCATTTGTTGCAATAATTTCCATCAAGGAATCTGATTGGTTGATAATCGGTAGTGGGTATGGCAGATTAAAATATTCAGTAGGACAAGGATTAAGAACACACAGATCATATTGTTGCTAAATGGGTTTTTTTTCAGAACAAACAGATCATTTTATAGCCAGCTATTTCTTGAAAACACATAGATTAGTTTCTAGAGAACACACTGATCATGTCATAGTCTGAAGTTTTTGAGAACACACAGATAATTTTAAAGGAAATGTTTCTATTGAACACACCATTCATGCTATAGCCAAATGTTTCTTGAGAACAAACATATGTTATAGCCAAATGTTATTTGAGAACACACAGATCATGTTATAGCCAAATTTTCTTGAGAACATTCAAATCATGTAACAACACAATGTTTCTTGAATCCTCACTATTTCCACAAACATGTACATAAAACATGGTACATGTAGAGCTACCTACAACTTAGGAGGCAGTGTTGCACCTGTTGGCAATGATGTCAATGGCCTATGAAATATGGGCCCAAGCATATCATTAACCAATGCAGTAGAGTATGAGCCACACCATGAGAAAACCTGATTTTGTCATTAACCCTTCTCTTGCTGAATATGTTAAAATACATTCGCAAATTTTGTTAATTGTGTCAAATATCTCACAGTGCTGGCAGCCATAGGCATGGTGCAAGCAGTGAGGACACTGATCAGGCTGATCCTTCACGTGCAGACTGACTGGGTCAGCACTGATTGCTCATACTTTGAATACCAGGGACTAAGCTCATATTTTTACATTATTATTAAAATTTCTACAAAAACGTGTTAGAAAGTCCTAACCCATTTAGCACCGGAAACCCCATAATGGGCAAAAAGTGCAGACCCGGATTGGACGCCACATAGCGCGGCGTCCGATCGGGACCTGCACTGTTTGCAAAAAATAAATAAATAAATAAACAAATCAGCCAAATTTCCAGGTAGTTTTGGGGGGTAAACACAACCTAACACCCCTACATTTTGAAATGGACTCCTGCTATGTGCTAGGTTGAAGATTCCGTTTGGTACAATAGGGGTTAAATTTGAATCACTAATTATGAATGGAGTAATTTTCCTCAAACATTTAACACTTTTGATTTTACCACACAGATGAGTGTTCCATGGTTCTAGACGAACAGTGATCTTGATCAGGCCGCTCCTTTGGAAGCTGTCTGACCGGATCTGCACTGTTCGCATAAAACTTGGTATCATCTGAAAAGACTAGATTATGGGATATACACATTTGTGTGACTTTATTTGTATTTTCAGTCAACTCTTATCTTGCTGTTCACGACAACCTCTATCTTTGAAAACAGTGTGGTTCCAGACCAGATGGCTTCTGAAGAAGCGACCTGATCAGGATCCACACTGTTTGACATTCAGTTTATGAATTTGAAAGTATAAATTACATCAAGAAATCTAATTAGTTCAGTGTCAGAAATGGGTGTGGCTAAACTGAATATTCAACAGGATAAGGTTAAACATGTTGCTCAGGTAAAGATTTGATAACTACTATGGATAATTCGTACTTACTCTTGGTCCCTATAGAATTGTTCTAATAGCTTCATATGTTCGATTTGAGGTATATTTATGGAGATTTGTTTAATAAGTGTTGTGAGTACTCATTAGAATCGCCTCATTCTGGCGATACTAATGAGTAGACTCAACATACATCTATAAAAAGTTTTAAGTAAACCATAAAGATCATGGACAGGCAGTTGGCCTATGTGTAACTCTCAATAGTCCGAACTACCACCACCTCGAACAACATTTAATGGTCCCGAAGGTGTTAGGGATACCAAAGTCCTACAGTATTCGGTAAGTTTAATGCTAGGCAGGTCAATAGCAAAGTGGACCTTACAGACCTGAGCCAGGCAGCACTACAGAACATTTAACTTTGATCTTCACGGTTTGCTGGCTGGCTTGTCTTCTGGTTTCACATGTCAACTTGTTACAAAGAATGAGCTACATTTGACAGTCTACTACATGTTTTTTGTTCAGATACATTACATTGTGTTCTTCTACCTACATGAGGTAATGTTGGCTCACTGCATACAACAATGAGGCAATGTTAGCTTAATGCATTCAACCATGAATGTCTTGTAAGTTGTCCGAGATATATCAACCGATTAATAACATTACGAAAACACGTCTATGTAATTGTGACCCTCTTAAACCCCACTTTTACATATACACGTAAAAATGGTCTTCATAGGGGTATACATTATTTTCCTTTTTTTTTTCGCTTAAAAAGCATGGATTGTGGATGAGCGTTGAAGCCGCCTCACTGAGGCAGTTCTTGCGGTCACCCACGGTCTGTGTCAGGGGCAGGGTTGGGAAAGGGGGTTACAGTTTAACCCACCATTAGTCAGTTCAGTAACCATGTTGGACACTAGTGTTTGACAT
This sequence comes from Lucinisca nassula, assembly GCA_963580285.1. Classification (NCBI taxonomy): domain Eukaryota; kingdom Metazoa; phylum Mollusca; class Bivalvia; order Lucinida; family Lucinidae; genus Lucinisca; species Lucinisca nassula. The sequence continues at coordinate 12,003,353 of OY757014.1, read as the reverse complement.
GGACGTGTTTTCCTAATGGTAGCTAAGTTCACAACTTATCACCAATTTTTATCTGTTTCTTCCAAAGTTTACCTTCATACACATGTTTTTCTACAAAGGCTCCATTAATACATGTATTCATCTATATTATATGTATCTCATTTTATTTTCACATATCACTGTCATGCTGTCTGGGTGTCAGATGCAGTTGTGGGACACACCACTGAGATCCAATGCCAAAATGTCTGATCATTATGGTTGATAATGGGTATTTCCCTTGACCAGTGGAGGGTCTCGGTTGGTTTGTTTCACCACGGCATCACTAGCAGCAAGAAAATGTTTAAGGTCACTCTAAATATGCATTCAGTTTTTTTAATAATGGTGACACTTTACAAGATATTTTCATGTATTTGCCACCACGCAAATGCTCTCATGGTCTTGAATTTTTGCAATATATATTGTTTTTTTGTCATTCTTCTTAATATACTACTTCAAGCTGGTGACATAGAAACTAATCCAGGACCTGAAAATGTGCACGATTTTTCAATTTTGCATTTAAATATTAGAAGCATTAGAAACAAATTAGACTTTATTCTTGATAACTTTTCTGATTTTAATATATTATGTTTTTCTGAGACTCATCTAGATGCCAACTTTCCAACAGAGATGCTTTTTCTGTCAAACAGTTTCAGTGTACCTTACAGAAAGGACAGAACAAATCATGGAGGGGGGGTGTTAGCATATATCAATTCAAGCTTACTTCACGTGAGAAAACCAGAACTTGAGATTTTTTGTGAAGAGTCTTTATGGATTGAAGTAAAGGTAAAAAATGAGTTATATTTAATTGGTTTATTTTATAGTCCCTCTATAGCTGACATACAGTTTTTTAACAATTTAAACTTAAATATTGAAAGGGCTCTCGAACACTCCAAAAATCTGATAATCGTTGGAGATCTCAACGAAGATCTACTGAATCCAAATTATCACAATCTAAAAGATGTTTTATTGATTAACTCGATGACTAATGTTATATCAGAACCAACAAGGCTACATGCCATTCTTGACCCAATCATTATTCCAGACGACATGCCATTCCTGGATTCTGGTTCTTTAACTATTCCAGCCAATATAAGTGACCACAAAGCGACATATATATCACTACCCTTTCAGTATGATACTGAAGGCGCTTTCAATAGACTAATATTTTTATATAAAAAGGCTAATTTTACACTTTTAAAACAAAAAATTTCAAATTATGATTGGTCATGTCTAAGCGAAGGTACTCTAGATGAAGCCTGTTCTAAATTTAATGATACCTTTCTTGAATTTGTTAACTCTTGTGTTCCATCCAAAAATGTACTTATTAGACCTGATGACAAGCCGTGGTACGATTCTGAAATAAGACGTGTGTCTAGAAAACGAGATAGATTAAAACGGAAATTCAACAAATCAGGTAATGCTAACACTCTGTCAAGATATAAGTTCTTTTGTAATAAAGTTAACAATTTAAAGCGACACGCAAAAGAGCAATTCTACAACAATTTAGAATTTTCTATTTCTGATTTTCACTCTGATGATAAAAAACAATTTTGGAAAGTAGTGCGCCACTTTGTTAAAAGCAATTCCAGCTCCGCGTCAATTCCACCTCTAAATTCATTCCCAGTTACTGGGCAAAACGACTTTTGTTTTTCATCAGAAGATAAAGCAGAATTATTAAACGAATATTTTACATCTATCTCCACAGTCAATGATGAAAACGTCGACTTGCCTGATTTTGAACATAAATGCCAAAGTCAGTTATCAAGCATTGCATGTACACCACAAGAGGTAGCATCTTTGAATGAAATTTTAAATCCAAACAAGGCTACAGGGCCAGATGGTATTAGTACCAAAATGCTAAAATCTGTAGCAAATGAAGTATCTGTGCCTCTGTGAACACTCTTTAATAGATCTTTCAGAGAAGGCAAGTTTGCAGAGATCTATAAATATTCAAATGTTATTTATACCTTTACCCAAAAAGGGAGATAATTCTGATCCTTCGACATTTCGACCTGTTTCTCTCTTAAGTAACGTTGGCAAACTACAAGAAAGAATAGCTTTTAAACACATTTATAACTTTTTACATGAAAATAATTTACTTTATAAATACCAATCTGGTTTTTTACCCAATCATTCAACAACCTTTCAACTTATAGACATCTATCATCACATCTGCCAGACTTTTGATAATAACCAATTTTCATGTATGGTTTTCTTAGACGTTTCTAAAGCTTTCGACAGAGTATGGCATAAGGGACTAGTTTTTAAATTAAAACAAAATGGCATAGACGGTGAATTATTGGATTGGATTACTGACTACCTCAATGATAGGAAGCAAAAAGTCGCTATAAGAAACAGTTCTTCAACCTTAAGAAGAGTAAATGCCGGCATTCCTCAAGGGTCTGTTCTAGGCCCCCTTTTATTTTTAGTTTACATCAATGATATATCCGATTCTCTGCTTAGCCTTACTAGATTATTTGCCGACGACAGCTCCCTACTCTGCGCTGCAGCTACTCTAAATGACATTGAGGGTATCATTAACCATGATTTGCGAATGTTAGTAAATTGGGCTTCTCAGTGGTTGATAAAATTTAACCCATTTAAAACAGAAGCAATGATTTTCACTTTAAAACATATTGAATCACTTCCTAATATAATATTTGATGGAACTCCCGTAAAATTTGTTACAGATCATAAACATTTAGGTCTAACCTTCAGTAGTAACGGTAAATGGCGTTCCCATTTTGAGAATATTAAAAACAGTGCATCAAAAGTTATTGGCATAATGAGGAAACTGAAATATACATTTAGTCGTGTTGCATTAAATCAAATTTATTTATCGTACTTGTTGCCTATTATCGAATATTCATGTGTTGTGTGGGATGGCTGTACTGTAGAGGAAATTAACTCACTTCAAAAACTTCAGAATGAAGCTGCCCGCATAGTTACAGGCTTAACCAGATCAGTTTCTCTGGACAATCTGTACAGAGAATGTGGCTGGGTGTCACTTTTGGAACGTCGCAGACAGCAAAAACTTGTATTTATGTATAAATCAATAAACGGGTTCGTTCCTACATATATATCCGATCTAATTCCCCCTTTAGTGGGAGAAGCAAATGCTTACAATCTCCGAAACCAAGCAGATGTTACCGCTCCTTTCTGCAGGACTGATCTCTCGCAAATCATGTATTCCATCCTCAATTTTAGCATGGAATTCTCTTGACGTCGAATTACGTAATTCACCGTCTCTGGCAAGTTTTAAGTATCTATTGAAAAGGCATCAAAACAACTCGAAAGTCCCATTACACTATAGAACTGGTAACAGACATGTGTCTGCTTTACACGCAAGAATTAGAAATAATTGTAGTAATTTACATCTTGACTTACATATTAATCACCTTTCACCTGATTCCACTTGTAGTTGCTCTGACGAAGCCGAAGATGCTGCTCATTATTTTTTTCACTGTTCACATTACACTAACGAAAGAGTAATTCTTTTCCAATCAACTAGAGCTTTTCATCCACTCAATATTAATATTCTTTTATTTGGAGGTGTTAGTCTGTCGATAGAAGATAACACTCTCATCTTTACAGCCGTACAAACATTTATTAAGGATACTAGAAGGTTCGCCAACTAGGCTGCTGCTCACTTAGGCCAGCATGACATCTCATTCCATCTTCACTTTATTATTTTTTATCACACTGTTTTTCTTTATTTAATTATTCATTATACATCTTATACATTTTTTTTCTCACCATTTTTTCTTTTTGTCATCATCTTTGGAAAATGTGGTGTATGTTTATTTGTTATATCACTCCATATGAAGTATTCAAAATGTCTCTGTATTTGCCACTATCATGTGCATGTATTTATTACTGTAATACTGTTTTGTAGGGGAGGGCCGTAACTAATGTTGGCAGAACTTGTGGCCCGACCCTGTTGCTTGATTTATGATGCAATAAAATATGTTTATACTCTTGCTGAATATTCAGTTTAGTCACACCCATTTCTGACTTTGAACCAATCAGATTACTTGATGTAATTTATTCCTACAAATTCATAACCTGAATGTCAAACAGTGTAGATCCTGATCAGATGGCTTCTTCAGAAGCCATCTGATCGGAATCTACACTGTTTGCAAAAATAGGGGTTGTTGTGAACAGCAAGATAAGGGTTAAGGACAAGCAAGAGGGCCAGGGGGGGCCCTGAATCGCTCACCTGAGAATTAGTGTCTCTGGTCCACTAGATGAAGCTTCATATCAAATTTCAAAGACCTGGGCTTTCTGGTTTCAGACGAGAAGATTTTTAAAGGTTTTCCCTATATAAGCCCATGAAAAACCAAAGCCTCCAAGGGTGGGGGCATTTTTGGCCCCAGGGCTATAATTTTAACAATCTTAAAAGAGGTCCACTAAATGAAGCTTCACACCAAATATCAAAGATCTGGGCCTTGCAGATTCAGAGAAGAAGATTTTTAAAGATTTTCCATGTATAAGCCTATGTAAAACCAAAAGCCCCCAGGGTGGGGGCATTTTTGGCCAAAGGGCTATAATTTGAACAATCTTGGTAGAGGTCCACTAGGTGAAGCTTCATATCAAATAGCAAAGACCAGGGCCTTCTGGTATCAGAGAAGAAAATTTTTAAATATTTTCCCTAATTAAGCCTGTGAAAAACCGAAGGGTCACAGGGTGGGGGCATTTTTGGTCCTAGGGCTATAATTTGAACAATCTTGATAGAGGTCCACTAGATGAAGCTTCATATCAAATTTCAAAGACCTGGGCTTTCTGGTTTCAGACGAGAAGATTTTTAAAGGTTTTCCTTATATAAGCCTATGAAAAACCAAAGCGTCCAAGGTTGGGGCATTTTTGGGCCCAGCACTATAATTTGAACAATCTTGGTAGAGGTCCACTAGGTGAAGCTTCATATCAAATAGCAAAGACCAGGGCCTTGTGGTATCAGAGAAGAAGAATTTTAAATATTTTTCCTATTTAAGCCTGTGAAAAACTGAAGGGTCACAGAGTGGGGGCATTTTTGGTCCTAGGGCTATAATTTGAACAATCTTGATAGAGGTCCAATAGATTAAGCTTCACACCAAATATCTAAGACCTCGGCCTTGCAGTTTCTGAGAAGAAGATTTTTTAAAGATTTTCCCTATATAAGCCTATGTAAAACCAAAGGCCCCCGGGGCGGGGGCATTTTTGGCCCCAGAGCTATAATTTGAACAATCTTGGTAGAGGTCCAGTAGATTAAGCTTCACACCAAATATCAAAGACCTGGGCCTTGCAGTTTCAGAGGAGAAATGTTTTAAAGATTTCCCCTACATAAGCTTAAGTAAAACCAAAGCCCCACTAGGTGGGGGCATTTTTGGCCCCAGGGCTATAAAATGAACAATCTTGGTAGTGGTCCACTAGGGGAAGCTTCATACCAAATATCAAAGACCTGGGCCTTGTGGTTTCAGAGAAGATTTTTAAAGGTTTTTTCCTATATAAGCCTATGAAAAACCAAAGGGTCCCGGGGTGGGCACATTTTTGGCCCCAGGGCTATAATTTCAACAATCTTGAAAGAGGTCTACTAGATGAAGCTTCACACCAAAGATCTGGGCCTTGCAGTTTCAGAGAAGATTTTTAAAGATTTTCCATGTATAAGCCTATGTCAAACCAAAGGCCCTCAGGGCGGGGGCATTTTTGGCTCCAAGGCTATAATTTGAACAATCTTGGTAGAGGTCCACCAGGTAAAGCTTCACGCCAAATATTAAAGACTTAAAAACCAAAGGCCCCCAGGGAAGGGGCATTTTGGCCCCCAGGGCTATAATTCAAACAATTTTGGTAGATGTCCACTAGATGAAGCTTCATACCAAATATCAAAGACCTGGGCCTTGCGGTTACAGAGAAGAAGATTTTTAAAGTTTTCGTTTAAAAAATCTATTTTTAGCTCCTGTGACCTAGATGTGCAATGGACCCGAACCATTTGAACAACTTTGAAAGGGGACCACCTAAGGATCATTGCTGTGAAGTTTGGTCAAAGTCCGATCCAGTGGTTTAGGAGGAGATGTAATTTGAAGAAAAAGTTTACGCACACCCGCACGACGGACAAAAAGTGATCCCAAAAGCTCAACCCGTCACTACGTGACAAATGAGCTAAAAAAAGGTGCAGATTAGGCAGGGCTTGTGTGCAGTCTGACCAGGGACAGTTGTTCAAAGCATTGTTAGCTTAACAAGCTTGTTAGTGGTCAGATTAATAACTGTTCTAACAAGTAAAATTTCTAATACAGTGGAATTTTTGCTGAAAAATGTGAGCAGCTTTTGCATATGAAAAAGCCATCTGATCAGGATCTACACTGTCATTCAGTTTGTGAACTTGAACAAAAACTTTATATCATGTAATCTTATTGGCTGATAGTCAGAAATGAGTGTGGCTAATTAAATTATTCAGCAGGATAAGGGTCAAGCAAGAAGCCCCGCATCTAGCCCTAGTTGTTGCTTGCTCAGACTTCGCTGTGCCGGTTTTTTTTTTTTTTGTTGCTTTTGCCATAAGTGCCCATTTCTCATGAGCTAGCAAAACACCCTGGGGCCAGTTGTTCAAAACTAACGACATTGTTAGTTAACGTATCGTTAAAACTTTGATCATTAAATATGGAAAATATGCTGAAATTTTTGCTGAAAAAATGTGAGCAGCTTTTGCGGACACAAAAGCTGCTCACATTTTTCAGCAAAAATACCAAAATTTACAATATAGTACTTGCTAGAAGAGTTAACAATATAACTACTAACGAGCTCGTTAAGCTAACGATGCTTTGAACAACTGGGCCCAGAGGTTTATCACTTACCTGCAACAACATAATACTGAGTAAACTGCATCAAATCTGCTTTTGTCTTCTTTCCTATATATAGGGGAATGTGCTTCATCTGTACACTGGTCTATAAACTTAAATAATTCACTCTTCGGGAAGCCATCTCTGTAATACTCCTAAAATACAGTAAAATTCCTTTATTACATGGGTCAAAATTGTCAAAAATACAGTAAAATTCCTTTATTACATGGATCATAATTGTAAAAAATACAGTAAAATTCCTTTATTACATGAATCATAATTGTCAAAAATACAGTAAAATTCCTTTATTACATGGATCATAATTGTCAAAAATACAGTAAAATTCCTTTATTACATGAATCATAATTGTCAAAAATACAGTAAAATTGCTTTATTACATGATTCATTATTGTCAAAAATACAGTAAAATTCTTTATTACATGAATCATAATTGTCAACAATACAGTAAAATTCCTTTATTTCATGAATCATAATTGTCAAAAATACAGTAAAATTCCTTTATTACATGGAAAAATACAGTAAAATTCCTTTATTACATGGATCATAATTGTCAAAAATACAGTAAAATTCCTTTATTACATGGATCATTATTGTCAAAAATACAGTAAAATTCCTTTATTACATGGGTCAAAATTGTCAAAAATACAGTAAAATTACTTTATTATATGGATCATAATTGTCAAAAATACAGTAAAATTCCTTTATTTCATGAATCATAATTGTCAAAAATACAGTAAAATTCCTTTATTACATGGAAAAATACAGTAAAATTCCTTTATTACATGGATCATAATTGTCAAAAATACAGTAAAATTCCTTTATTACATGGATCATAATTGTCAAAAATACAGTAAAATTCCTATATTAACCCATTTAGTACCAGAAACCCCAAAACGGGTACCCTGGCAAACAGTGCAGGTCCAGATCAGACGCCACAGAACGCGGCGTCTGATCAGGGCCTCCCCTGTTTGCTAAAAGTTTAGCCATTTTCCATATGTGTTTTCATGAAAACACAACCTGACACCCCTAAATTTTGAAAGGAACTCCTGCTATATATAAGGTGGAAGATTCCATTTGGTACAAAAAGGGTTAAGACCACCGTTGGGGCTAAAGACCATTTTCAATAGCAGCATTCGAAACTAAAAGTAGCAATCAGAAAATTTGCACCTGTGGAAGTCCAACTTGCACCCTTTGGCGACACAGCAAGAATGTCCCATATGATACAATTCTAATATTCCCTACTTTCAGGTGAATGGATACACCTACCATTCATTAAATATAAGAAAGGGAGACAACTTTCAGACCTTTCTTTAGCTGTTACATAAACTGCAACCCTCAGAAAACAGATCTTTCCTTTCAAAGTAGACCTCTAATGATAAGCTAGGTACTAGTCTTGTTTTTGAACAAATTTGCTTCTTTAAATTGTTTACTTGCTGCCTACTTTTCTGGCTGGCAGCACATCACTTTTGCACATATGCCAAATATAAACTTAAAATTCAAAAGCTTTCCAATTCTAGGAATGGCTGCTGTAGTTTTATATGAAATAAGTTTCACAAAACAATCCTATATCATCACGTGAACTAGTCCGTGACATGAAGACTCCCCTATACCCCACTTTATATAGAGAAAACGGGGGTTTACAGGGGTACACATTATTTATCTTATTTTTACTTCAAGACATAGGTTGTTGGTACTCGTTAGAACCGCCTCAATAAGGCGGTTCTAACAAGCACCCACAACCTATGTTTGCAGTATTTATAAGCAAAAAATATCACAGATTTTCATCAGAAAAGTAGCCATTTTGGAGATGTGAAAAAATGCACTATGTCGCATGGGTGTGTTATCGTAATGTTATAGCTTACAGAGCAGCCCCCTGATCTTATGTCATCATGATAACAGGTCTATGCCATGAACACTCGTGTAAACACCACTTTATACAGGGAGAAGTTTAGTTTACAGGGGTATACATAAATTTCCTTATTTTTGCTAAACCGGCCCTGATAGCTGAGTGGTAGAGCAATTGCTTCGGAAATGGGAGGTCACGGGTTAAATCGCCGGCCCCGCCATACCAAAGGTGTAAAAAATTGTACTGGGCACTCACTCCCTTGGCTGACGCTCCCATTATCAGAAGTAGTCCTAGGAAGATCAATAAAGGATACTTTGTTTGTTGCAAGAAAAACTCTACAGAGCTTATGTTATTTGTTTCTGATATGCAACATTATATAAAGCTTTTTTATCCTTTTTATCTTTTAAACACATAGCTTGTAGGTACTCAATGAGGCAGTTATAATTAGTACCAGCAATCTATGTTTGCAGCTGAAATAAGAAATATATCCCTTTTTTATCAGTATTGGAGCCAAGAAAAAATCCACTATGCCTCATGGATGTTTAACCCATTGTATGTGGGAAACCTCTAAAGGGGTACCTTGACAAACAGTGCAGACCCAGATCAGATGCTGCAGAATGTGGCATCTGATCAGGGCCTGCACTATTTTCTAACAGAATTTTCTTTCAAAAATAGAATAAAAATGAAAAACAAGAGGGCCATGATGGCCCTAGATCGCTCACCTGATCCATAGAGTAACAAGTGGGCCCAGGAAAGGGCCATTATTGACCCCAGGGTTATAATGGGCATAATGTTGAGGGAGGTCTAAAAAGGTGAAGCTTCATACCAAATATCAACAAAGGCTATAAATTGAACAATCTTGGCAAAGGTCCAGTAATATCTAAGACCTGGTCCTTGCAGTTTCAGAGAAGAAGATTTTTTTAAAGATATTCCCTGCATAAGCCTATGTAAAACCAAATTGCCCTGGGGCTAGGTCCACTAGATGAAGCTTCACACCAAATAGACCTGGGCCTTGCTGTATCAGAGAAGAAGATTTTCAAAGATTATATCTATATATTATAAGCCTATGTAAAACCAAAGGGCCCGGGTAGAGGTCCACTAGATGAAGCTACATACCAAATATCAAAAGCATGGGCCTTGCAGTTTCAGAGAAGCAGATTTTCAAAGACTATCTCTATATAAGTCTTATGTAAAACCAATGGGTCTCGGGCAGGGACATTTTTGGCCCAAGGGCTATAATGTGAACAATCTTGATAGAGGTCCACTAAATGACATTTCACACCAAATATCAAAGACCTAGGCATTGTAGTTTCACAGAAGAAGATGTTTAAAGATTTTGACTATATAAGCCTATGTAACACCAAAGGGCCCAAAGGCAGGGGCATTTTGGCCCTATGACTATAATTTGAACAATCTTGGTAGAGGTCCACTAGATGAAGCTTCATACCAAATATCAAAGACCTAGGCCTTATGGTTTCAGAGAAGAAGATTTTTCAAGATTTTCCCTATATAAGTCTATGTAAAACCAAAGGGCCCCGGAGCGGGGGCATTTTTGGCCTAAGGACTATAATCTGAACAATCTTGTTAGAGATCCACAAGATGAAGCTTCATACCAAATATCAAAGACCTAGGCCTTACGGTTTCAGAGAAAAAGATTTTTAAAGATTTTCCCTATATAAGCCCATGTAAAACCAAAGGGCCCCGGGGCGGGGGCATTTTTGGCCCCAGCACTATAATTTGAAGGGTCCACTAAATGAAGCTTCAAACCAAATAACAAAGACCTGGGCCTTGCAGTTTCAGAGAAAAAGATTTTTAAAGATTTTTAAAGGCTCAGGGGGGGGGGGGGGGGGGGGAGGACTTGGGCCTTGTGGGGTGAAGCTTCATACCAAATATCAAAGACATGGGCCTTATGGTTTCAGAGAAGAAAATTTTTAAAGATTTTCCCTATATAAGCCCATGTTAAACCAAAGGGCCCCAGAGTGGGGGCATATTTGACCCCAGTACTATAATTTGAACAATCTTGGTAGGGGTCCACTAGATGAAGCTTCATACCAAATATCAAAGACCTAGGCCTTGCGGTTTCAGAGAAGAAGATTTTTAAAGATTTTCCCTATATAAGCCCATGTAAAACCAAAAGGGCCCCGGGGCGGGGTCATTTTTGGCCCCAGCACTATAATTTGAACAATCTTGGTAGGGGTCCACTAGATGAAGATTCATACCAAATATCAAAGACCTAGGCCTTGCGGTTTCAGAGAAGAAGATTTTTAAAAATTTTCCCTATATAAGCCCATGTAAAACCAAAGGGCCCCAGAGCGGGGGCATATTTGGCCCCAGCAGTATAATTTGAACAATCTTGGTAAGGGTCCACTAGATGAAGCTTCATACCAAATATCAAAGACCTAGGCCTTGCAGTTTCAGAGAAAAAGATTTTTAAAGATTTTCCCGATATTAGCCCATGTAAAACCAAAGGGCCCCGGGGCGGGGGGCATTTTTGGCCCCAGCCCTATAATTTGAACAAACTTGGTAGGGGTCCCCTAGATGAAGCTTCATACAAAATAACAAAGACCTGGGCCTTACGGTTTCAGAGAAGAAGATTTTTAAAGCTCTCCCCTATATAAACCCATCTTAAACCAAAGGGCCCTGGAGTGGGGGCATTTTTTGCCCCAGCACTATAATTTGAACAATCTTGGTAGGGGTCCACTAGATGAAGCTTCATACCAAATATCAAAGACCTGGGCCTTGCGGTTTCAGAGAAGAAGATTTTTAAAGATTTTCCCTATCTAAGCCCATGTCAAACCAAAGGGCCCCAGAGCGGGGGCATTTTTGGACCCAGCACTATTATTTGAACAATCTTGGTAGGGGTCCACTAGATGAAGCTTCATACCAAATATCAAAGACCTGGGCCTTACGGTTTCAGAGAAGAAGATTTTTAAAGATTTTCCCTATATAAGCCCATGTAATACCAAAGGGCCCCGGAGCGGGGGCATTTTTGGCCCGAGCACTATAATTTGAACAATCTTGGTAGAGGTCCACTAGATGAAGCTTCATACCAAATATCAAAGACCTGGGCCTTGTGGTTTCAGAGAAGAAGATTTTTTAAGTTTTTGGTGAAAAAAATCTATTTTTGGCTCCTATGACCTAGATGTGCAATGGACCGGAACCATTTGAACAACTTTGAAAGGGGGCCACCTAAGGATCATTCCTGTGAAGTTTGGTCAAAATCCGATCAGTGGTTTAGGAGGAGATGTTGTTTAAAGAATTGTTTACGGACGCACGCACGGACGCACGGACGGACGGACGACGGACGAAAAGTGATCCCAAAAGCTCACCTCGTCACTACGTGACGGTGAGCTAAAAAAATAGCCCTGACACCCCTTATATGACAAATGGACTTGACCAACATATAGCAATGAAAGAGTCCACCAGTATACAATAGAAGTGTAAAGCAGTGTCTGATCTAAGGCTGTACTGTTTGCCAATGACCTTCTAGAGGGACACATGGCAAATAGTGTTTAATCTTACCTTAATAGTCATGTATGTATCATTAATAACAGCCAGGAATAAATTGAGGACAGCGTAGATAAACAGTGAGTTGAACGTGTAGAGATATATCCGACTGTAGTACCAGACCAGTTCATTATCAGTCATGGTAGCTGAGAAGGTTACAAACATATCGTCTCCATTAATGAGAGAGAACAGGCACTCTGATGCTGTACTCATGTGGCGAAACTGAAATGGCAAACAAATATTAGTAAGTAAATACTCCTCAACCTGTTGTTGGGGTCCAAAACTGACATGTGTTAATAAGAACAACTATTTTATATCCAAACAAAAAATATAGATTATATAGAAAAATGACCATTTTGGTCATTTTTCTATATAATCTATACTTTTTTAGGGCCCATTTTTAACACATTTTGTACCAAATGGAATCTTCCTCCTTGTGTATAGCAGAAGTCTATTTCAAAATTTAGGGGTGTCAGGTTGTATTTTCTTAAAAATCTATTTGAAAAATGGATGGCCTTTGGCAAAAAATGTAGGCACTGATCAGTCGCTGCATTCTGCGGCATCTGATCTGGGTCTGCACTGTTTGCCAATTACCTGTTTTGCAGCTTGTGGTACGAAATGGGTTAAATCCTATTATGTTCAAAATGGTATCAAAATGAAAAGTGTTATAAAGAAGCTTTAGTGTGATCTACCATCATTGGTTTGTGCAAAATATTTTAATGGTTTATAGTAAAACTTCCACAATGCAAAAACTTATGACTCTCTTGCGATGGCAAATTTGAAAAACTTTACATATAATCAGAAGTTTTGTAACTGGTGGCACGTCTAATGACATTCATTCATTTAGATAATTTATTTTCCTTTTTTTTTTTTTTCATCTTGAAAGGGTATGTTGTGTGTACTCATTAGAATCTCCTCATCTGTGATTCTATTGAGAAAACACACCATATTCTTTAATTCTTTAGACGATCAATAAAGATAACTGTAAGATATCACCATTATGTCCTCTACAGTAATGATCCTAAGTATTCAGAGAGATGGACCTAAGCAAACAGTGAAGACCCAGATCAGACTGCTCTGATCAGGGTTTACACTTTTTCCCATTCTGTCAGCACCTGTAGACCAGATCAGATGGCTCCTTCAGGGGCAGTCTGATCAGGGTCTACACTGTTCTCCATTCCATCAGCACCTTTTGAACTCGTTTCCGGACAGTAAAACAAATTTGCTAAAATGTTACAAGAATTATGGTAAGTCCTCGAGGTGTCTACATCTTGAGGATTTTTATAGTAATCTGATACTATGATGACTGCTAAGTGGCTACAACTAGGTGACTAGAACAAAGTACTTAAGGTGTCTGTTTTGTTTCAGTTGATATTTTACGTCCCCGTCAACACTATTTAGGTCATTTTGGAGACGGTGCTTCCAATTTTGTGGGACTTTTACCCGACATTGAGATAAAATAACATCTCAAGCCGTACCCCCCATAGAAACCGCTACGGTTTAAAGAGCGGTCCATCTCTATTATCACTTTTCCTGGGCAATCTTAGACCTAAGCAGTTTACCAGTATTCCAGTTCGGTTGGTTTCAGCTCTGCACGAAAGCACCATGCAGCCCATCTATTTCTCCAAGCACCGATGGGCGGGGGTGAGCTTAAGGTGTCGGAGTCATCGTATTAACTCATTAGATGTCAACAAAATCTGATTCTAAAAATAGTGTTTGTTTATATTGTCAGCTACATCTTCTTCCAACATTTTGAAAATACTTTTGCATATCGGCAAACAATGTAGACCCTGATCAGACTGTCCTAGAGGAGCAGCCTGATCTGGGTTCCTACTGTTTGCAACAATCACTTATAGAATAACCAGCACAGGACAAAGCAGATGACAATTGTTGTGACTGGCATCTTAAGGGTTTAGTTTGTATGTCAAGAGAACATGTTAATGGTTGTCACATTTATTGTCTGCAGTGCCTAAAATGGCAGTAAAACTTGATGAAATCTTTTAATAGTTTAGGCTGCACGAAAAATCATTCCCTTATCAAAACTGGAAGAATATAATGTATCATATATGTTTCCTCAGGCAATCTTCTAACCTTAAGATGTCAATCACAACAATTGTCATCTGCTTTGTTGTCTGCTGTTTACTTTATAAGTCATTGATGCAAACAGTATGAATCCAGATCAGACTGCTCCTAGATGGCCCAAGAGGAGTAGTCTGATGACTGGGAGCAGTCTGATCAGGATCCACACAGTCTGCCTGTAGGCAAAAATATTCATAAAAGCTTTGCAAGAAGCTGCAACAGACAACATAAACAGCTGTCATTTTCATATGCAGTTTTTCTTGCCATCTTAAGAGTTAAGGTATTCGTAATGAATCGCAGCCTCTTCCAAAGCAGACAAAAACTTGTGGATCATCTGCTGGGCACACAATTTATATGAAATCCATCACATGAACAAGTCTGTGAAATGTAGATACCCCTAAACCCCACTTCATATAGAGAAAACTGGGGTTTACGGGGTATACATTATTTTTCTTATTTCTGCTCCAAGATATAGGTTGTGGGTACTCGTTAGAACCGCCTCAATGAGGCGGTTCTAATGAGCATCCACAAGCTATGTATTGAGCATTGATAAGAAAAATATCACCGATTTTCGTAAGAAAAGTAGCCATTTTGGAGATGTGAAAAATGCACAATGACATACGGGTTTGTTATCACAATGAAGCCTTTTTTGTGCTAAAAAAATAGTTGAAAAAATAAAATTGCCCGATGAACTAAAACTTTCTGTGGTGTTCAAAGTGTTAATGGCAATTTCTGGTTAGTCAGTACTTTCTTGCACACTATTACCCTAAAAGCAAAAAAAAAACAAAAAAAAACTGCAAAGCAAAAAACATTCTAAAACTTTTCCATAGATTTTTCAGGGAAAATCAGACTCAACATTTTCTGCTGATCAAATGATTCCCCATGAAGTGTAAAGTATGATATTTCCCTAAAAAAATATGATTTTTTTTTAAATGTCATCTTTAAACAATTGTAATAATCACTATTAGAGTTTATTTTTCATTTAAGAAATAGATCAGCTCTAGTGGTGATTTGTTGAGAAATAAATCACAGTTGGGAGATCAGTTGTAAACATTACGTGAACAAGTCTGTGAAATGAACACCCCCTCAAACCCCACTTTAAATAGAGAAAACTGGAGTTTATGGGGGTAAACATTATTTTCCATATTTCTGCTCCAAGACATAGATTGTGGGTACTCGTTAGAACCGCCTCAATGAGGCGGTTCTAACGAGCACCTACAACCTATGTTTTTAGTATAAAAAAGAAAAATATCACTGATTTTCATCAGAAAAGTAGCCTTTTTGGAAATGTGAAAAAAATGCTCTATGTCGCACGGGTGTGTTAGCATAATGAGTAGATAAAATCACGAGCAAGAAGCACAAGTGGTATGTCTACCTACGACTGACTGACTCGACAAATCACACACTAGAGCTGATCTATTTTGGATCTAACATACTAAAACTTGGCTCCTTGTAAACCAGGGATCGCAGGATCAATCCTGGGCTTCTCCAGACTTTCGGATGTGTCTTTAAACCGAGGTCCCGTCTCCGTATGATCTTAGCTGTTGGTGGGACTCAAACACTCACTCACTCGCTAAAATTTGGCAACAATTTTGTTGTTTCCTTCAAATTCTACATACACCACAACTTCGTTATAACACGGTTCATTATAACACGGTTTTGGATATAACACGGTTTCAAGATGGATCCCAAAAATGCATTGATTATATAGAAAAATAACCATATATGGTCATTTTTCTATATAATCTATACATTTTTGTTTGGATATAACACGGTTGTTTAACTAACAAGGTTTCTGTTTTGAACCCCATTAATAGTGTTATAAAGAGGTTGTGCTGTATGTTTCGTCATTATTTGAAGGAATCCCATCAACAAGCTTGACTGTATCACACATATTTATGTCCTTCATCACGAAAACAGGCCTATATAATTTTGACCTCCTTGAACCCCACTTTTATATAGTACAAGAGGGCCATGATGGCCCTGGATCGCTCACCTGATCCATATGATAGAGTAACAAGTGGGCCTCAGGGAGGGCCATTATTGACCCCAGGGCTACAATGTGCATAATGTTGAGGGAGGTCTAAAGAGGTGAAGCTTCATACCAAATATCAACAAAGGCTATAATTTGAACAATCTTGGCAAAGGTCCCCTAGATGACGCTACCGACCAAATATCAAAGACCTGGGCCTTGGGGTTTCAGAGAAGAAGATTTTTTAAAGATATTCCCTACATTAGCCTATGTAAAACCAAATGGCCCCGGAGCGGGGGCATTTTTGGCCTCAGGGCCATAATTTAAACAATCTTGATAGAGGTCCACTAGATGAAGCTTCACACCAAATATCAAAGACCTGGGCCTTGCTGTTTCAGAGAAGAAAATTTTCAAAGATTATTTCTATATATAAGTCTATGTAAAACCAAAGGGCCCTGGGGTGGGGGCTATAATTTGAACAATCTTGGTAGAGGTCCACTAGATGAAATTTCACACCAAAAATATCAAAGACCTAGGCCTTGTGGTTTCAGAGAAGAAGATTTTTAAAGATTTCCCTATTTAAGTCTGTGTAAAACCAAAAGGTCTCGGGGCGGGGGCGTTTTTGGCCCCAGGGCTAATAGCCTATAATTTGAACAATCTTGATAGAGGTCCACTAGATGAAATTTCACACCAAAAATATCAAAGACCTAGGCCTTGTGGTTTCAGAAAAGAAGATTTTTAAAGATTTTCCCTATATAAAGTAGAAGTAAAACAAAGATCAGGAATCGATACAATTAACTTACTCCACCCATCAAAGACACCAAAGGGAAAGAAATACAAACATTAAGCGACCAGACCATAATGGAAACCTAAACAAAAGAAGGCCATAAGGACAGTTACTTTCCCACAAAATGGCCATATGGCCATCCAAAATTAAAAGACACAAGTGATACACACAGTAAGTAACAAACAACAACATGAATAAATCGCCATAGAAGAACCGCCTTGGAACGGTCAGTGGAAAGATTTCCACTGGGGGGCTTAAATCTATTTGACATGGCCACAATCCTCACCCTTACTTCCCCGGTGATTTAGACAAATAATTTGTTCAGTCCGCATGAAGGCCTCCTAACTCATCAGTGCAACATCTCCGTGAACACAAATAATCAAAGAACCACAGAGGTGAGACAACGGTGAGGACTCAACAGCAAGAAACCACTGAAATGCTGGAGCAAAAGAAAACCAACAGTTAGACTCTATAAGTTATAAGTCTATGTAAAACCAAAGGGCCCCCGAGACAGGGGCGTTTTTGGTCTCGGGGCTATAATTTGAACAATCTTGGTAGAGGTACCCTAGATGAAGCTTCATACCAAATATCAAAGACCTAGGCCTTCTGGTTTCAGAGAAGAAGATTTTTCAAGATTTTCCCTATATAAGTCTATGTAATACCAAAGGGTCCCGGAGCGGGGGCATTTTTGGCCCCAGGGCTATAATTTGAACAATCTTGGTAAAGGTCCACAAGATGAAGCTTCATACCAAATATCAAAGACCTAGGCCTTGTGGTTTCTGAGAAGAAGATTTTTAAAGATTTTCCCTATATAAGTCTATGTAAAACCAAAGGGCCCCGAGGCGGGGGCATTTTTGGTCTCAGGGCTATAATTGAACAATTTTGGTAGAGGTCCACTAGATGAAGCTTAATACCAAATATCAAAGACCTAGGCCTTGTGGTTTCCGAGAAGAAGATTTTTCAAGATTTTCCCCTCTAAAAGCCCATGTAAAACCAAAAGGCCCCAGGGTGGGGGCATTTTTGGCCTCAGCACTATAATTTGAACAATATTGGTAGGGGTCCACCAGATGAAGCTTCATACCAAATATCAAAGACCTGGGCCTTGCGGTTTCAGAGTAGATTATTAAAGATTTTCCCTATATAAGGGGGGGGGGGGTAACTGGGCCTTGTGGGGTGAAGCTTCATACCAAATATCAACAAGAGGGCCCAGAGGGCCCTGAATCGCTCACCTGAGAATCAGTTTCTCTAGTACATTCTTGGCTCAAGGGCTATACTAGGTGAAGCTTCATACCAAATATCAAAGACCTGAGTCTTGTGGTTTGAGAGAAGAAGATTTTTAAATATTTTCCCTATATAAGCCTATGAAAAACCATAGGGCCCCAGGGATGGGGGCATTTTTGGCCCCATGGCTATAATTTGAACAATCTTGGTAGAGGTCCACTAGATGAAGCTTCACACCAAATATCAAAGACATGAGCCTTGCGGTTTCAGAGAAGAAGATTTTTAAAGATTTTCCCTGTATAAGCCTGTGTAAAACCAAAGGCCCCCAAGGCGGGGGCAGTTTTGGCTCTGGGGCTTTGAACAATCTTGGTAGAGGTCCACTAGGTGAAGCTTCACACCAAATATCAAAGACCTGGGCCTTGTGGTTTCAGAGAAGATTTTTAAAGATTTTCTCGTATAAGCCTATGTAAAACCAAGGACCCCCAGGGCGGGGGCATTTTTGGCCCTAGGGCTATAATTTGAACAATTTTGGTAGAGGTCCACTAGGTGAAACTTCACACCAAATATCAAAGACCTGGGCCTTGTGGTTTCAGAGAAGAAGATTTTTAAAGATTTTCCCTATACAAGCCTATGTAAACCCAAAGGCCACCGGGGCGGGGGCATTTCTGGCCCAAGGGCCATAATTTGAACAATCTTGGTAGAGGTCCACCAGATGAAGCTTCATACCAAATATTGAAGACCTGGGCCTTTCGGTTTCAGAGAAGAATATTTTAAAGATTTTCCCTATATAAGCCTATGTAAAACCAAAGGCCCCTGGGGCGGGGGCATTTTTAGCCCCCAGGGCTATAATTTGAACAATCTTGGTAGAGGTCCACTAGATGAAGCTTCACACTAAATATCAAAGATCTGAGCCTTGCAGTTTCAGAGAAGAAGATTTTCCCTGTATAAGCCTATGTAAAACCAAAGGCCCCCGGGGCGGGGGCATTTTTGGCCCTAGGGCTACAATTTGAACAATCTTGGTAGAGGTCCACTAGGTGAAGCTTCACACCAAGTATCAAAGACCTGGGCCTTGTGGTTTCATAGAAGAAGATTTTTAAAGATTTTCCCTATATAAGCCTATGTAAACCCAAAGGCCCCCGGAGCGGGGGCATTTCTGGCCCAAGGGCCATAATTTGAATAAACTTGGTAGAGGTCCACTAGATGAAGCTTCATACCAAATATCGAAGACCTGGGTCTTTCGGTTCCAGAGAAGAAGTATTTTAAAGTTTCCATTTTTAAAATCTATTTTTAGCTCCTGTGACCTAGATATGCAATGGACCGGAACCATTTGAACAACTTTGAAAGGGGACCACCTAAGGATCATTCCTGTGAAGTTTGGTTAAAATCCGATCAGTGGTTTAGGAGGAGATGTCATTTGAAGAAAAAGTTTACGCACGCACACACGCACATACGCACACACGCACGACGGACGCCGGACAAAAAGTGATCCCAAAAGCTCACCTCGTCACTACGTGACAGGTGAGCTAAAAACATGGGCCTAACAGTTTCAGAGAAGAAAATTTTTAAAGATTTTCCCTATATAAGTCTATGTAAAACCAAAAGGCCCCGGGGTGGGGGCATTTTTGGCCCCAGGGCCTGGGCCTTGTGGGGTGAAGCTTCATACCAAATATCAAAGACATGGGCCTAACAGTTTCAGAGTAGAAAATTTTTAAACATTTTTCCCTATAAAAGCCAATGTAAAACCAAAGGGCCCCAGAGCGGGGGCATTTTGGCCCCAGCACTATAATATGAACAATCTTGGCAGGGGTCCACTAGGTAAAGCTTCATACCAAATATCAAAGACCTGGGCCTAGCGGTTTCAGAGAAAAAGATTTTTAAAGATTTCCCCTATATAAGCCCATGTAAAACCAAAGGGCCCCGGAGCGGGGGCATTTTTGGCCCCAGCACTATAATTTGAACAATCTTGGTAGGGGTCCACTAGATGAAGCTTCATACCAAACATCAAAGACCTGGGCCTTGTGGTTTCAGAGAAGAAGATTTTTAAAGATTTTCCCTATATAAGCCCAGGTAAAGTGAGTGAGTGAGTGAGTGAGTTTTAGTTTTACGTCCCACCAACAGCTAAGGTCATACGGAGACGGGACCTCGGTTTAAAGACTCATCCGAAAGTCTGGAGAAGCCCGGGATCGATCCTGCGATCCCTGGTTTACAAGGCGAGTAGCGTAACCACTGCACCACGGAGGCTTCTAAGCCCATGTAAAACCAAAGGGCCCCGGGGCGGGGGCATTTTTGGCCCCAGCACTATAATTTGAACAATCTTGGCAGGAGTTCACTACATGAAGCCTCATACCAAATATCAAAGACCTGGGCATTGCAGTTTCAGAGAAAAATTTTTTTCAAGATTTTCCATATATAAGTCTATGTAAAACCAAAGTGCCCCAGAGCGGGGGCATCTTTGGCCCTAGGGCTATAATTTGAACAACCTTGGTAGGGGTCCACTAGTTGAAGCTTCATACCAAATATCAAAGATCTTGGCCTTGAGGTTTAAGAGAAGAAGATTTTTAAAGATTTTCCCTATATAAGCACATGTAAAACCAAAGGGTTGGGGGGGGGGGGGGGGGGGACCTGGGCCTTGTGGGGTGAAGCTTCATACCAAATATCAAAGACAAGGGCATTACGGTTTCAGAGAAGAAAATTTTGAAAGATTTTCCCTATATAAGCCCATGTAAAACCAAAGGGCCCCGGAGCAGGAGCATTTTTGACCCAAGGGCTTTAATTTGAACAACAATGGTTGGGGTCCACTAGGTGAAGCTTCATACCAAATATCAAAGACCTGGGCCTTGCGGTTTCAGAGAAGAAGTTTTTTTAAGATTTTCCCTGTATAAGCCCATGTAAAACCAAAAGGCCCCGGGGCGTGGTGGGGGGGGGGGGGGGAACCTGGGCCTTGTGGGGTGAAGCTTCATACCAAATATCAAAGACATGGGCCTTACGGTTTCAGAAAAGAAAATTTTTAAAGATTTTCGCTATATAAGCCCATGTAAAACCAAAGGGCCCAAGAGCGGGGGCATTTTTTGCCCCAGCACTATAATTTGAACAATCTTGGTAGGGGTCCACTAGGTGAAGCTACATACCAAATATCAAAGACTTGGACCTAGCGGTTTTAGAGAAGAAGATTTTTAACGATTTTCCCTATATAAGCCCATGTAAAATCAAAGGGCCCCGGGGTGGGGGGCATTTTTGGCCCCAGGGCTATAATTTGAACAATCTTGGTACGGGTCCACTAGGTGAAGCTTCATACCAAATACCAAAGACCTGGGCCTTGCGGTTTCAGAGAAGAAAATTTTAAAAGATTTTCCCTATGTAAGCCCATGTAAAACCAAAGGGCCCCGGAGCAGGGGCATTTTTGGCCCCAGCACTATAATTTGAACAATCTTGGTAGGGGTCCACTAGATGAAGCTTCATACCAAATATCAAAGACCTGGGCCTTGCGGTTTCAGACAAGAAGATTTTTTAAGATTTTCCCTATATAAGCCCATGTAAAACAAAAGGGCCCCTGGGCAGGGGCATTTATTGGCCCCAGCACTATAATTTGAACAATCTTCGTAGGGGTCCACTAGATGAAGCTTCATACCAAATATCAAAGACCTGGGCCTTACGGTTTCAGAGAAGAAGATTTTTAAAGATCTTCCCTATATAAGCCCATGTAAAACCAAAGGGCCCAGGGGCGGGGGCATTTTTGGCCCCAGCACTATAATTTGAACAAACTTGGTAGGTGTCCACTAGATGAAGCTTCATTCCAAATATCAAAGACCTGGGCCTTAGGGTTTCAGAGAAGAAGATTTTTTAAGATCTTCCCTATATAAGCCCATGTAAAACCAAAGGGCCCCGGAGCGGGGACATTTTTGGCCCCAACACTATAATTTGAAAAATCTTGGTAGGGGTCCACTAGTTGAAGCTTCATACCAAAGATCAAAGACCTGGGCCTTGCGGTTTCAGAAGAAGATTTTTAAATGTTTTCCCTATATTAGCCTTTGTAAAATCAAAGGGGCCCAGGGCAGGGGCATTATTGGCCCCAGCATTATAATTTGAACAATCTTGGTAAGAATCCACTAGATGAAGCTTCAGACCAAATATCAAAGACCAGGGCCTTACGGTTTCAGAGAAGAAGATTTTTAAAGATTTTCCCTATATAAGCCCATGTAAAACCAAAGGGCCCCGGAGCGGGGGCATTTTTGGCCCCAGCACTATAATTTGAACAATCTTGGTAGGGGTCCACTAGATGAAGCTTCAGACCAAATATCAAAGACCTGGGCCTTACGTTTTCAGAGAAGAAGATTTTTAAAGATTTTCCCTATATAAGCCCATGTAAAACTAAAGGGCCCCGGAGCGGGGGCATTTTTGGCCCCAGCACTATAATTTGAACAATCTTGGTAGGGGTCCACTAGATGAAGCTTCAGACCAAATTTCAAAGACCTGCGCCTTACGGTTTCAGAGAAGAAGATTTTTAAAGATTGTCCCTATATAAGCCCATGTAAAACCAAAGGGCCCCGGAGCGGGGGCATTTTTGGCCCGAGCACTATAATTTGAACAATCTTCGTAGGGGTCCACTAGATGAAGCTTCATACCAAATATCAAAGACCTCAGAGAAGAAGATTTTTAAAGATCTTCCCTATATAAGCCCATGTAAAACCAAAGGGCCCCGGAGCGGGGGCATTTTTGGCCCCAGCACTATAATTTGAACAATCTTGGTGGGGGTCCACTAGATGAAGGTTCATACCAAATATCAAAGACCTGGGCCTTGCGGTTTCAGAGAAGAAAATTTTAAAAGATTTTCCCTATGTAAGCCCATGTTAAACCAAAGGGCCATGGGGCGCGGGCATTTTTGGCCCCAGCACTTTAATTTGAACAATCTTGGTAGGGGTCCACTAGATGAAGCTTCATACCAAATATCAAAGACCTGGGCCTTGGGGTTTCAGAGAAGAAGATTTTTTAAGATTTTCCCGATATAAGCCCATGTAAAACCAAAGGGCCCCGGGGCGGGGGGCATTTTTGGTCCCAGCACTATAATTTGAACAATCGTGGTAGGAGTCCACTAGTTGAAGCTTCACACCAAATATCAAAGACCTGGGCCTTGTGATTTCAGAGAAGAAGATTTTTAAAGATTTTCCCTATATTAGCCCATGTAAAATCAAAGGGGCCCGGGGCGGGGGCATTTTTGGCCCCAGCACTATAATTTGAACAATCTTGGTAGGGGTCCACTAGATGTAGCTTCAGACCAAATATCAAAGACCTGGGCCTTACTGTTTCAGAGAAGAAGATTTTTAAAGATTTTCCCTATATAAGCCCATGTAAAACCAAAGGGCCCCGGAGCGGGGGCATTTTTGGCCCCAGCACTATAATTTGAACAATCTTGGTAGGGGTCCACTAGATGAAGCTTCAGACCAAATTTCAAAGACCTGCGCCTTACGGTTTCAGAGAAGAAGATTTTTAAAGATTGTCCCTATATAAGCCCCTGTAAAACCAAAGGGCCCCGGAGCGAGGCATTTTTGGCCCGAGCACTATAATTTGAACAATCTTGGTAGGGGTCCACTAGATGAAGCTTCATACCAAATATCAAAGACCTGGGCCTTGTGGTTTCAGAGAAGAAGATTTTTTAAGTTTTTGGTGAAAAAAGTCTATTTTTGGCCCCAAAAACCAAGATGTGCAACGGACCGGAACCATTTGAACAACTTTGAAAGGGGACCACCTAAGGATCATTCCTGTGAAGTTTGGTCAAAATCCGATCAGTGGTTTAGGAGGAGATGTCGTTTAAAGAAATTGTTTACGGACGCACGGATGCACGACGGACGAAAAGTGATCCCATAAGCTCACCTCGTCACTACGTGACGGTGAGCTAAAAACTGGGGTTTACAGGGGTACACTTTATTTCTTAATTTTGCTCTGAAATACAGATTGTGGGTACTCATTAGAACCGCCTTGGTGAGGCGGTTCTATCGAGTACCCACAATCTATATTTTGAGCAGAATTAACTCATCACGACAACCCCTATCTTTGGAAACAGTGTAGATCCGTGTGATCAGGATCTACACTGTTTGACATTAAGTTTATGGGTTTGAAAGAATAAATTACATCAAGTAATCTGATTGGTTCAAAGTCAGAAATGGGTGTGGCTAAACTGAATATTCAGCAAGAGAAGGGTTAAAAAAATATTACAATTTTTATGCCCCCGCATCGGATGATGCCGGGGGCATAAGGTTTTCGGTTTTCCGTACGTGCGTCCATGGGTACGTGCGTACGGTTTCCGAATGTACGTCCTTCTGTAGGAAAGTGTGTACGTATGTACGTAATCCTGTTAGACTCAGGTTAAGGTTTTTGTACAAGGTAGAACTTGAGCTCATTGTTTCCCAACCATATAATAAATTTGGTTTATATTTAGTATAATGATAGATATAGGTCCAAAGTTTTATTCAGCAATACCCCCACCCATACCCATGACCTCAAGGTCAAGGTCACCAACTTAGAAATTTCAAACGTTTAAGACACAGGTTAAGGTATTTGTACCATATAGAACTTGAGATCATATTTTCAAAACCATACAATGGATTTGGTTTATATTTAGTATGATGATAGATATAGGTCCAAAGTTTTATTCAGCAATACCCCCACCCATACCCATGACCTCTAGGTCAAGGTCGTGGACTTTGAAATTTTTAATGTTTAAGACCCAGGTTAAGGTATTTGTACCAGGTAGAACTTGAGCTAATATTTTCAAAACCGTGTAATGAATTTGGTTCATATTCGGTATGATGATACATATAGGTCCAATGGTTTATTCAGCAATACCCCCACCCATACCCATGACCTCAAGGTCAAGGTCACAGACTTAGAAAATTTTTGATCTTTAAGACTTTGGTTAAGGTATTTGTACCACGTTGACTTTTATGATTAATTTGGTTCAGATAGATGTAGGTCCAAAGTTTTATTCAGTAATACCCCCACCCATGCCTATGACTTCAAGGTCAAGGCCGCAGACATAGAAATTTTCAAATTTAAGTATGTTAATAGCTTATATTTTCCAAACTTTATAATGGATTTGCTTCATAATTGGTATGACAATAGTTGTAGGTCCAAAGTTTCATTGAGCCATACCCCCACCCCTTACCTAAAGGTCAAGGTCACAGACATAGAAATTTTTTTATATTATATTTTTTGAGAGTTCATATTTCCTGAACCATGTGATGGATTTGCTACATATTTGGAATGATGATTGATGCAGGTCAAGTTTCATTCAGCCATAACCCTGCCCCTGCCCATGACCTTAAGGTCAAGGTTGCAGACTTAGAAATGTTTAATGTTAACGTTTGTAAAGGCCTATATTTTCCAAACCATTTGATGGATTGAGTTCCTATTTGGTATGTTGATAGTTATTTTTTCATGGTTTAATCAGCCATACACCAATCTATGCCAATGACCTAGGACAGGTATTATTGTAATGTGTCATTTTTTTTTTGCGGGAGAGGGGGAGGTAGGCCCCTGGGCGGGGGCATTTGTGTTGTATTGAAACATTTCTAGTTCATCTTAAAATTATTGTTTTTCCGCGGTCAAGTTTATAATGTATTTGTATAGGCATGTTTTCGTAATGTGTGTTTTTGATGAGAGAAAATAACGTTTTACCAGCTAACATCATGGAATCTTCAAAAGTGACATTATCAAATGGCCGCTTTTCTCAGCATGCTCTCCCACTCAGTAATTTGTTGCAGATTGAATCACAGTTCCTTTTCTTTGCTTAAAGTTAGAATTGAAGTTGATGGCCCTTTACAGATTTTTCTCAGTTATACCCAGCCAATTGTTTGTCGAGGTGGGTAAATACTGGAGTACACAAAGAAAAACCAACTGAAGCACTGTAAGGATTATATGGGCTTAGAAACGACTTCAGATAAAAAGTTATACAAGCAACTAAATGTGAAATGCTATTACCTCTTTTCTGAACCCTTTTTGTACCAAATGGAATCTTCCTCCTTATATATAGCAGGAGTTCATTTCAAAATTTAGGGGTGTCAGGTTGTGTTTTCATCAAAATTTATTTGGAAAATGACTGAACTTGTAGCAAACAGTGGAGGCCCTGATCAGATGCCGCTTTCTGCGGTGTCTGATCTGGGTCTGCACTGTTTGCAAACTACCTATTTTGGGGTTACCAGTACTAAATGGGTTAAGGTTTTATACTGGCACTACATACCTTGATATGGTAAGGTCCTAGAACAACCCATCCACAGATAACAAAACCAATGTACAACATGAAACAACAGGCAAGGAATCTTAACATACTGGGGAATGCTTTCTTCAGGGTCAGTATCAAAATCTGAAAATAAAATATCAAACTATTCTACCATCAAAAACTAATGTACAGAAGTAAAAAAAAAGAATATCATACACAAAGAATTCCATCAAAGGCTATGTCACACCTGTGATAGTAGTTCTTGAGAAATGGACTTGAACATGTGGTCACATCTATGATTGTAGTTCTTGAGAAATGGATTTGAACATGTGGTTACACCTGTGATTGCAGTTCTTCAGGAATGGACTTGACCATGTGGTTACACCTGTGATTGTAATTCTTGAGAAATGCACTTGAACATGTGGTTACTCTTTTGATTGCAGTTCTTGAGAAATGGATTTGAACATGTGGTCAAACCTGCGATTGTAGTTCTTGAGATATGAAACTGAACATGTGGTCACACCTGTGATTGTAGTTCTTGAGAAATGGACTTGAGCATGTGGTTACACCTGTGATTGCAGTTCTTGAGAGTGAGTGAGTGAGTTTTAGTTTTACATCCCACCAACAGCTAAGGTCATATGGAGACGGGCGCAGTTCTTGAGAAAAGGATTTGAACATGTGGTCAAGCAGCTGATTGTAGTTCTTGAGAAATGTATTTCAACGTGGTCAAACCTGTGATTGTAGTTCTTGAGAAATGGATTTGAACATGTAGTCAAATCTGTGATTGTAGTTCTTGAGAAATGGATTTGAACATGTGGTCAAACCAGCAATTGTAGCTCTTGAGAAATGGAACTGAACATGTGGTCACACCTGTGATTGCAGTTCTTGAAAATATGGTCACATCTGTGATTGTAGTTCTTGACAAATGGACTTGTCCATGTGGTTACACCTGTAATTCTAGTTCTTGAGAAATGGATTTGAACATGTGGTCAAACAGCTGATTGTAGTTCTTGAGAAATGTATTTGAACATGTGGTCAAACCTGTGATTGTAGTTCTTGAGAAATGGATTTGAACATGTAGTCAAATCTGTGATTGTAGTTCTTGAGGAATGGATTTGAACATATGGTCACACCTGTGATGGCAGTTCTTGAGAAATGGACTTGAGCATGTGGTTACACCTGTGATTGCAGTTCTTGAGAAAAGGATTTGAACATGTGGTCAAACCTGTGATTGTAGTTATTGGGGCATGGAATTGACCATGTTGTTACACCTGTGATGAGAAATGGACTTGAAGTTGGGGGCTGATGCTAATGTTGACGGATTGACACAGAGACCACCGACTCTGCAATTGTATTTCTAGAGAAATGGACTTGAACATGTGGTTACACCTGAGAGTGTAGTTCTTGAGACATGGATTTGAACATGTGGTCAAACCAGCAATTGTAGCTCTTGAGAAATGGAATTGAACATGTGGTCAGACCTGTGATTGCACCTCTTGCAAATATGGTTACATCTGTGATTGTAGTTCTTGAGAAATGGACTTGACCATTTGGTTACACTTGTGATTGTAGTTCTTGAGAAATGGATTTGAACACGTGGTCAAACAGGTGATTGTAGTTCTTGATAAATGTATTTGAACATGTGGTAAAACCTGTGATTGTAGTTCTAGAGGAATGGATTTGAACATGTGGTCAATTCTGTGATTGTAGTTCTTGAGGAATCGATTTGAACATATGGTCAAACCTGTGATGGCAGTTCTTGAGAAATGGACTTGAACATGTGGTTACACCTGTGATTGTAGTTCTTGAGAAATGGACTTGAACATGTGGTTGCACCTGTGATGGCAGTTCTTGAGAAATGGACTTGAACATGTGGTCAAACCTGTGATTGTAGTTACTGGGGCATGGAATTGACCATGTGGTTACACCTGTGATGAGAAATGGACTTGAAGTTGGGGGCTGATGCTAATGTTGACGGATTGACACAGAGACCACCGTATGGATGGATGGAGGAAAAACCAGACTCTCATATCACAGCACACTTAAATCAGGCATGACAAACATGGATACAAACAGATTTTTTTATTTTTAAGTTTTTCATATGCTCCTCCACCCCACACCCACAAACACAAAATTGAGTCATATATAAGAAAGGTCATGAGAAAACTTGTTTTTGCTATTTTGATTAAAAAGGTGTTGATCAGACTGTACATCTACACAGTTTGATCGTCATTTTAGTGTTCACTACTGGGACAGTACAATACCTCATGTTTCTTTACCATATGAGCCGGCGCATGACAAAACCTATAATAAGACCTGTGTTATGGTCGAAGACTCATTTCAGCCGGTCCCTCAGGTCAGCCTGGTCGAAGCATTCACTTGTTGCCCTATCTATTTCTTCAAGCCCCGGCTCATGTGAACAGCAAAGACTCTGATCAGACTGAGTGGATGCGCAGGTTGATCTGAGTCTTTGCTGGTCGCTCAAGCCTTCTTGTTTTTCATGCGCTGGCTAATATCTAACATTTCAAATCTCTTGCCAATTCATGGTTTGTGTTTAACTGGGTTGAAAATACCGAAGACATGTTTTCTTTTGATGAGGGTTATAAGAATCTTACATGGGTGTGAGGAATGGACAGAAAAATCCATTCCTAGGGTTCCAGTCCAGAAACACGAGGCTTGCAGAGTAAGGCGGGACTGTGATGCCTATGGAGGGATTTTCTATCCACCCCTCACACCATGTAAGATTCTTTTTCTTTCATACCTTTTCTGGATTTTTAGCTCACCTGTACGAAGTACATGGAGAGCTATTGTTGTCACCTCATTTGTGCATGTGTGCGTGAGCATTCCCGTCACACTGCGTTAAAGTTTTTGAAATGCTTATATCTCAGCAGTCACTCATCACAGACCACTCATATTTGGAACCCAAGTACCTGGGAGGGTCTTCTGATGTTCAAAGACAACAAACCCCTGGGTTCATGCCCCGGGGTGGGGCTAGGGGTCAAAATCTAGAACACCTCTGTAAAACTGTGTTAAAGTTTTTGAATTGCTTATATA
Source organism: Lucinisca nassula (assembly GCA_963580285.1). NCBI lineage: Eukaryota > Metazoa > Mollusca > Bivalvia > Lucinida > Lucinidae > Lucinisca > Lucinisca nassula. The sequence goes on along the minus strand of OY757014.1, from coordinate 11,973,827 downwards.
TCAACAGACACTCATCACAAGGGATTCATATTTTACAAGTTGGATACCCGGACGTGTCTTCTGAGATTCCAAGACAACACACCCCATGGGTTCATGCCTGGGAGGACGGATGGGGTGGGGCTAGGGGTCAAAATCTAGAACACTTTTGTAATCTGTTATATATGTTTCAAATATGCTATCGAGTTATAAACAAAATTGGTTATATATCAGCCAACCATGTGACATTGGTTCAAGCGTAAAAGGGTGAAGGTCATGGTGACCTACATTTCACAGTCCAGTGATTTTGCCTTATATCTTGAAGACTATTTGTGGGAGAAATGTCATACCTGGGATATACCATGTGACCCCATGATGAACCTCAAAATATATCTAGGTCACTGTGACCTATATTTTATGGTTCAGTGATTTTGCCTTATATCTTGAAGACTATTTGTTGGAGAAATGTCATATCTTGGATATTAGTGCTATGTGACCCCATGATTGACCTCAAAATATATCTAGGTCACTGTGACCTATATTTCATGGTTCAGTGACTTTGCCTATTATCTTGAATACTATTCGAAGGAGAAATGTCATGCCTGAACTATTACATCTATGTGACCCGATAATTGACCACCAAATATATCTTAGTCACTGTGACCTATATTTCATGGTTCAGTGATTTTGCCTATTATCTTGAATACTATTTGATGGAAAAATGTCATACATGGATTATTAGTTCCATGTGACCCCATGATTAACCTCAAAATATATCTAGGTCAGTGTGACCTATATTTCATGGTTCACTGATTTTGCCTATTATCTTGAATACTATTTGATAAAGAAATGTCATACCTTGATTATTAGTTCCATGTGACCCTCAAAATATATCTAGGTCAGTGTGACCTATATTTCATGGCTCAGTGATTTTGCCTATTATCTTGATTAATATTTTGATAACAAAATGTTATACCTGGGATATTACTTCAATGCAACCAGATGATTGACCTCAAAATATATTTAGGTCAGTTTGACCTATATTACATGGTTCAATGACTTTGACTTATATCTTGAATACTATTGGATGGAGAAACTTCATATCTGAATATTCAATTCCATGTGACCAGATGATTGACATAGAAATATATTTAGGTCAGTGTGACCTATTTTCAAGGTTCAATGATTAGCCTTATAATTCAGACACAATTTGATTCTGAAATGTAATATCTGTTCCATGTGACCTGATGATTGACCTTAAACTATATGAAGGTGAGTGTGATCTATATTTCATGGTTCAATAATTTTACCTTATATCTTGAAGGCGCGAAACAGGTGAGCTATGCTGTCATGCGACAGCTCTTGTTAATAATGCAGTCACTTCAGTTGCTGTCACCCGCCATATTGTGATGACCATGGTTTGATGTTAAGTGACTTCACATACTGTGCTGTGATGTCAACCTTTAAGATGGTGCAATGCATATTATGAGGTCTTATTTAACCAGTGCATATAAAACATGAGAGACTATTTGATTTTTACCATGTCCCAGGGTAAGAACACCAAGATAAGAACAGAATTTCTATCCCAGGCTAACATCATGGATTTCCTTATCTGTTGTGCAAGAATATGTTTTCTACTGATGACATCATTGTGCACTGGGGTAGACATGCTCTGACATGGCCAGATTTAATTATAATTTTTATGAAATGGCATTATTAAACTCTCAGACATAATGGCATATGTTTGATTGTTTGGAGTTTTTGTTTGTTTGATTTGAGGTTTAACGTCCCTGTCAACACTGTATAGGTCATTTTGGAGATGTTACTTCCAATTTTGTGGGGCTTTACCGGACATTGAGATGAAATGACATCTCAAGCCCTGCCACTCAATGAAACTAATAGGGTTTATATACATGGACGGTCGAACTCGCACCACTTTTCCTGGACATACTTACAATCTCTAAGCAGTTTACCAGTACTCACTAGTGCGGTTGGTTTCAGCTCTGCATGGAAGCATAATGCAGCCCATCTATTTCTTCAAGCCCCGATTGGCAAGGCGTTTGGAGTTTAAATGGTTTGGTCAACATTATGAGAATTCAGATCATATCAAACCAGTCAGTTTCCTTAACCACCCTTTTCCTTGGCATGTGCTAGAGGGCGTGGCCGGTGTTGCACATTTCAGTACCGGTCATGAAAAGACTCAACAAGAATTCTGCCGAAGGCTATGTCGCGCCTGTTTGGGCACAAAGTCACCGAACCATGACATCTAGGCCAAGATCAAACATAGATGCTTGCATAAAAGGCTTGTACTAAGTATCATTAATGAAGTTCAAATAATTCTTGAGAAATGAACTTAACCATTAGGGTGAACGCTAGGGTGGTGGCAATATTTTACAAAGTCAGTGAACCATGAAATGTAGGTCAAGGTCAAATATGGATGCTTGCATTTAAGTTGCCTTCCCGAGATATGAGTTTGTACCAAGTAACATTAATGAAGCTCTTATGGTTCTTGAGAAATTAACTTGACCAGTAGGGTGAACGCTACGGTGGTCGCAATATTTAGCAAAGTCAGTGAACCATGAAATTTAGGTAAAGGTCAAATATGGATGTTTGCATTGAAGTTGCCATCCACAGATTCAAGCTTGTACCAAATATCATTAAAGAAGCTCTTATAGTTCTTGAGAAATAAACTTGTCCATTAGGGTGAACGCTAGGGTGGTCGCAATATTTTACAAAGTCAGTGAAGCATGAAATGTAGGTCAAGATGAAATATGGATGCTTGCATGTAAGTTGCCATCCCCAGACACAAGTTTGAATGAAGTATCATTAATGAAGTTCGAATAGTTCTTGAGAAATAAACTTGACCACCAGGGTGAAGGCTAGGGTGGTCGCAATATTTTACAAAGTCAGTGAACCATGAAATGTAGGTCAAGTTCAAATATGGGTGCTTGCATGTAAGTTGTCATCCCCTGACACAAGTTTGTACCAAATATCATTAATGAAGCTCTTATAGTTCTTGTGAAATAAACTTGACCATTAGGGTGAACTCTAGGGTGGTCGCAAATGTTGACGCCTTGACGAACGAACAGACGAACAAACAAACGAACGAACGGACGGAAAACCGGGCGCCTATGTCGCGCCATGCTAATAGCAGGCGCGACAATAAAGTAGAAGTAAAACAAAGATCAGGAATCGATACAATCAATTTACTCCACCCATCAAAGACACCAAAGGGAAAGAAACACAAACATTTTCGTTTATTTGGTGTATTCTAACTATTCAGAACTTATTTATCTTCACTGCCGCTGGTGTTGTGCTGTGTGGCGGCCATAAAACGTCTCCCTGTACATCATCATAGCACAGATTATATTTTCTGGTCCTTTGGGATCATTGAGTTCATTTTTAATCATTTTTATCCCCACGCTTTTCGAAGAAAAAGTGGGGATATTGTAATGGTCTTCGTCGTCCGTACGTACGTCCGTCCGTCTGTCCGTCCGTCCGTCTTACCGGATAACTCCTCCTAGACGATTTTAGATAGAAACTTGAAACTTTGGGAACTGATAGATCTTTGGTCTGGGGAGTGCATGAAACTTTCGGAATTTTGATCATACCCCTACGGTAGAGCCCAGGGGGTGGGGCACGCGGGGGTCAAAAATCAAAATTTCCAGAACATGGTCGTGTAATATATCAAAGCGAACGGCATGATGAGGTAGAAAACATTACAACCAAAATTTGACTCCTGGGGTCAATTTTGAGGTCACTAGAGGTCAAAAACTGATTTTGACCCCTTTACCGGATAACTCCTCCTAGACGGTTATAGATAGAAACTTTAAACTTTGGGAACTGATAGATCTTTGGTCTGGGGAGTGCATGACACTTTCGGAGTTTTGATCTCACCCCTACGGGTGGGCCCAGGGGGTGGGGCCCGCAGAGGGTCAAAAATAAAAATTTCCAGAACATGGTCGTGTAATATATCAAAGCGAACGGCATGATGAGTAGAAAACATTACAACTAAAATTTGACCCCTGGGGTCAATTTTGAGGTCACCAGAGGTCCAAAACTGATTTTGACCCCTTTACCCCCATACATTACTGTTACCGGATAACTCCTCCTAGACGGTTATAGATAGAAACTTGAAACTTTGGGAACTGAAAAAAACTTTGGTCTGGGGAGTGCATAACACTTTCAGAATTTTGATCCTACACCTGGGAGTTGGGCCAGGGGTGGGGCACCTTGGGGATAAAAAATCAAAGTTTTCAGAACATGGTCCTGTAGCATATTAAATCGAACGGCATGATGGGTAGAATACATCACAATCAAAATTTTACCCCTCGGGTCAAACAACCCTAGGGGATGGCCCAGGGGGTGGGGCCCGCGGGGAAGCGTGGGAATATGCGATGGCTTGCCATCGACTGCGCGATTCTAGTGAAAATAGAGTTCTGCTTAGCCGGCACTAGAGAGCGTGGCCAGTCTTGCACATTTCAGTACTAGTCATGAACAGACTCAATGTAACCGAGTCTGCTGTTTTCCTTTATTTGGTGTATTCTTTGCTTCCAAGGGATCTAACTATTCAGAACTTATTTATACAAACTGGAGAATAGATTTTGCAATCAATCTTCACAAATGAATGTTGCCTACCCAGATAGTATTGACTCACTACCTCCTGATCCTACATCAGATGCATCCAACTGACCACCAAAGCTGGCAGTCTGTTAATGATTTTGCCTAAAAGTCCCACTGACTGTTAATGATTTTGACAAAAAGTCCCATTGATATCATAGCTCCAGATAGGACACTTTTTTCATCTGAAAAATACTTACATTTTTCTTATTTCTGCTTAAAAACCTATGTTGTGGGTACTCATTAGAAGTGCCTCATTGAGGGGTTTCTAATGAGTACCCACAGCATAGGTTTTTGTGCAGAAATAAGATAAGTAATATGTGGATACCCTTCCTTATCTGGGGCTATGATTGAAAGTAATGGACATGTCCAAAATCAAAGATGGAAGTGTCCAATTCAGAAACCAAGGGACTTAAACGTTGTTGTAATGAGTTTAAACTTACATTAAACTGTTCGAAGAAGCCAATATATCTGAGAACTCCAAGCCAGGCTAAGAGACTACCAGTACCCAACATCACTCCACATACATCATATGTTGATGAGGAACTCTTCATATTCTAAAAATACAAACAGATCAGTTAACCCTTATCTTGCTGTTCACGACAACCCCTATCTTTGCAAACAGTGTAGATCCAGATCAGATGGCTTCTGAAGAAGCCATCTGATCAGGATCTACACTGTTTGGCATTCAGTTTATGAATTTGTAGCAATAAATTACATCAAGTAAATTGATTGGCTGATAGACAGAAATGGGTGTGGCTTAGATGAATATTCAGCAAGATACGGGTTAAGTATACTGCATGTACCATAAAATCCTCAAAATTCAGACACCTTAATCACTTGCTATAATTCTTCTAAAGTTTTAACAAGTTTGTTTCAAGATTCAGCAAGGAGTCCAATAGGTTCAGACAGAATGGAAAACAGTGTAAACCCTGATCAGACTGCTCCTTCAGGAGCAGTCTGATCTGGGTCTACACTGTTTGCTTTGGACTATCAGTCCCAATAATTAGGATCACTACGGTATGTATTATTTTACACTAGGCTGAACTTAGAATTCAGCTTTTTATAATGGTGAAACAATACTGAGGCCCAAGTGGGCCAGAAATTGCCCACCTGAATGAGACTGATAATGATATGTACATTGTGCCATGGTGGCACTATCAGAAAAGGCTGCCTTTAGCAATTAAAAATCTGCATGTTGCCTTTATGCCTCTGATTAGGTTTCTGAACAGCTCAATCAGACTAAGGATTCAGGAGGACATGATGTTGGAGTAGGAGGACACAATGTTGGTGCAGGAGGATAAGACTTTGGTACAGGAGGACATGATGTTTGTGCAGGAGGACATGATGTTTGTGCAGGAGGACAAGATGTTGGTACAGGAGGTCATGATGTTTATGTAGGAAGACATGATGTTTATGTAGGAGGACTTGATGTTGGTGCAGGAGGACATGATGTTGGTTCAGGAGGACATGATGTTTGTGCAGGAGGACATGATGCTGGTGCAGGAGGACATGATGTTGGTGCAGGAGGTCATGATGTTGGTGCAGGACATGATGTTGGTGCAGGAGGTCATGATGTTTATGTAGGAAGACATGATGTTTATGTAGGAGGACTTGATGTTGGTGCAGGAGGACATGATGTTGGTGCAGGAGGACATGATGTTGGTGCAGGACATGATGATGGTGCAGGAGGTCATGATGTTTATGTAGGAAGACATGATGTTTATGTAGGAGGACTTGATGTTGGTGCAGGAGGACATGATGTTGGTTCAGGAGGACATGCTGTTTGTGCAGGAGGACAAGATGTTGGTGCATGAGGACATGATGTTGGTGCAGGAGGTCATGATGTTTATGTAGGAAGACATGATGTTTATGTAGGAGGACTTGATGTTGGTGCAGGAGGACATGATGTTGGTTCAGGAGGACAAAGTAGAAGTAAAACAAAGATCAGGAATTGATACAATTAACTTACTCCATCCATAAAAGACACCAAAGGGAAAGAAATACAAACATTAAGCGACCAGACCATAATGGAAACCTAAACAAAGGAAGGCCATATGGACAGTTACTTTCCCACAAAATGGCCATATGGCCATCCAAAATTAAAAGACACGAGTGATACACACAGTAAGTAACAAACAACAACATAAATAAATCGCCACAGAAGAGCCGCCTTGGAACGGTCAGTGGAAGATTTCCACTGGGGGGCTTAAATCGATTTTACGTGGCCACAATCCTCGCCCTTACTTCCGTCGCGATTTAGACAAATAATTTGTTCAGTCCGCATGAAGGCCTCCTAACTCATCAGTGCAACATCTCCGTGAACACAGAAATCAAAGAACCACAGAGGTGAGACAACGGTGAGGACTCGACAGCAAGAAACCACTGAAATGCTGGAGCAAAAGAAAACTAACAGTTAGACTCCGATGAGCCCGACCAGAGACAGAGCATCAGGCACCAACCAACATTATCTCTTAAATTTTCAATAAGCCTTTACGTTGGAGCCGTCATAGAATCTGAGGCCTGACCCACCGGCGTGCAATTAAAGAGGGAAGCAAAGTTGCCAACCGTGATTGGGTTAACTACAATGCATGCAGTCTGTCGTATAATATCCATGTTGTACCCAATCTTTTTATATCGAAGAATGATTTTACGAAATTGGGTGCTGAAGTCATTGCGGTTATATATTTTTCTGAATTTATATACTAAGTCACCATAAAATTCGGGTTCCGATAGACCTTGTTGCAGAAGAGATTTAAGTCCAATACTGAATTTTGAAATTAAATCAGAATGGCGTCTATAAAATTTTGAAAAGGCTTTGCGTAGTTTATGGTACCGATAACCCTGATTAAGGAGTTTAGCCGTTAATAATTTATTACGAGTGTTGAAGTCAGTTACATGACTACACACTCTAGCAAATCGAATTAATTGCGAAATATAAACGCCATAGGATGGCGCACGAGGAACATCACCATCCAAAAAAGGAAAATTTACAATCTCAAAATCAAAGTCATCGCGTTTATCATAAATTTTGCACGAAACAAATCCATCTACAATAGATAGATGTAAATCCAAAAAAGGGGCCTCGGTATCAGAAGAATTTGCTTTATTTAACTGAAGTTCTAGGGGGTAAATCTGACTGATCAAACCATCAAAATAGGTATTATCAATATTTAATAAATCATCTAAATATCTAGAAGTAGAGCTAAAAGCTTCAATAATTTCAGATTGGTTATCAATGGAAAGCGACAAAATGAAGTCTCTTTCATAACAATACAAGAACAGATCAGCCACAAGGTGCGCAATTAGTACCCATCGGAATACCCACAATTTGTCTAAATAACTTAGTACCGAATCTAATATAAAAATTGTCAAGTAGAAAGGTGAGGGCATCACACACTTTCTGACATGACCAAAGTGTATAATTCTTATGCTCTTTAGAAGTGAAAAATGCATTTCTGACATTACATGCAAGATAGAGAGAATCTTCTCTGTGAAAAGCCCATTCAATTAAATCATTAAGCTTTTCTTTTATAAGATTATGAGGAAGTGTAGTGTAAAGAGTGGAAAAATCGTAGGTAGACAGACTAGAAGCACGAAACTGTCTAGATTTCAATTTATTTAAAACCTCATTCGAATTTTTTATAGACCAAAACAGATTTCTTCCTGATCTTTCAAAGACTTTATCACAATATTTAATTACATGCGTTTTAATAGCAGTAAGACAGGAAGTTAATAATTTAGAAAGTTCACTGGTAGTGCAAGAACTAGAATTTGCAATAAACCGTGCTTTGTAAGGTTTTTTATGAAGTTTTGGTAACCAGTATAGCGTAGGAAGCTTGTTGGTGCAGGAGGACATGATGTTGGTTCAGGAGGACAAGATGTTGGTGCAGGAGGACATGATGTTGGTTCAGGAGGACATGATGTTGGTGCAGGACATGATGTTGGTGCAGGAGCACATGCTGTTGGTGCAGGGGAACATGATGTTTGTGCAGGAGAACATGATGGTGATTCAGGAGGACATGATGTTGGTGCAGGAGGACATGATGTTGGTGCAGGAGGACATGATGTTTTGTGCAGGAGGACATGATGTGGTGCAGGAGGACAAGATGTTGGTGCAGGAGGACATGATGTTGGTTCAGGGGGACATGATGTTGGTGTAGGAGGACAATATGTTGGTGCAGGAGGACAAGATGTTGGTGCAGGAGGACATGATGTTGGTGCAGAGAAATGGAGGTGTAGATGTCCTTTTTTTTAAGATGGCCACCATCTTGGATATCAGAATGTAACAGTTTTAGCAATTCTGAATCTCCACGTCACCCCAATGCCTCTCACCTAGTTAAGACACAGTCTAACTGACCATTCCAGAGTAGATGTGATTTGAAGACTTCCAAGATGGCCGCCATTCTGGCCAACTCTGATATAAGATTGGAAAAATTTCACAATTCTGAATCTCCATGTTGCCTCAGTGCCTTCCATCAAGTTTCGACTCAATCTGAACTACAGTTCAAGAGCAGATGCTATCTGAGAATTTTCATAATAGCTACTGTGGCAGCTATCATGGATATCGGAACATAATGATTTTAACAAGTTCCAAGTCCCCCACTTGGCTCCCACCAAGTTTTAGCTCTAATCAACATACCATTCTGCAGCAGGTTTTATTTAAAGAATTTCAAGATGGTCACCATGGCGACCATCCAGTTTAATATTGGAACTGAACAAATTTTAGCAATTCTGAATCTCCTTGTTGCCCAAACGCCTCCAATAAAGTTTCAGCTCAATCCAACCTAAGGTTTGGGAGGAGGTGTCATTTGAAGAATTCCAAGATAGCCCCTGCCGCAATGCTAGTTATTGGAACCAATCGATATTAGAAATTCTCAATACCCTATGCTTCTCAAAGAGTTTAGATCAAACTGACTTTAATCTCTTGAGCAGATGTGGTTTTACGATTTTCTTCTGTTCCAATATCCAAGATGGTTGCTATGGTGATCATCTTGATCACCATAGCAACCATCTTGGATATTGGAACAGAAGACGTTTAACATTTCTGAATCTTGATGTTGCCCCTATGTCTCCCATTAAGTTTCAGCTCAATTTAACTTTTGGCTACATGATGGTTCTCATGGAAACCATCTTGGATATCAGATCGGAACAATTTCAGTGATTCTGAATCTCAATGTAGCCCTGATGTCTCCCATCAAGTTTCAGCTCAATCTGACTTTTGGTTCTGGAGGAGATATTGTTTAAAATATTTTAAGATGACCAGGATGGTGGTCATTATGGATATTGGAATGTCATGATTTAGTCATTCTGAATCTTCATGTTGCTCTATCAAGTTTCCACTGAATCTGACTTCTAGATCCAGAGATGTCAATTGAAGAATTTCAAGATGGCTACAATGGCTGCCATCTTGGATATTGAAACATAACAAGTTTAGAAATTCTCAAGTTTAGAATTCCCTAATGCCTCCTGACTTTGGGTATGGAAAAATGTCATTTCGGTTTGAGCCAGCGCATGACAAAACCTACAATAAGACATGTGCACCCAACGAAGACTCAGATCAGCCTGCACATCTGCACAGTCTGATCAGTCTTCGTCGTGCACTCTAAGGATAACTAAGGGCCCAATGCTCCTTCATGCAGCAAGAGAAGTCTGTGGTTAGACTAAATGGATGTGAATGCTGATCTGAGTCTTCGATGGGCACACATGTGAATTTGTAGGTTTTGCTGTGCGCTGGCTCATATAGGAACATAACAGTTTAAGCAATTCTGAAATGCTGCATATCAAATACTGAAAAAGTAAAGTCTGTACATTTTTTTCTGTTGTTTGCTTGCTTTGTCATCTAGTATAGTATTTACCCTAAGTATTCAGAAACCTAATCTCCTTACCATACTTGCTCTAAAATTTCACCAAGTACAATTCAATAACTGATGTTGAGCCTAAAAATAGCTAGATGAGTGGCAAACAGTGTGGACACTGATGAGATGCCACATTTGTGGCATCTCATCTGGGTCTACACTGTTTGATGAGATGCCACATTCTGTGGCATCTCATCTGGGTCAACACTGTTTGCTCAGCCCCGTCTGTCCAAATACATAAGGAAAATGTGCTATAAACAATTACCATTATCTTCATTTAACTTTCACCATTTAAACCTTCAAAATTTAACTTCAGAAATGAAGCTTGCAAAATGAAGTTTGCAAAACTGTAAGGTTTGCTATTAATCAAGTGGATACTACTTTTTTGGTCTGCCTTCAGAAAACAATAATTATTAAACTGCTGTTTGGTACTACCAAACAACAAAAACATACAAATCAGTTATTCCACACACCCACTAAATTCTTTCCACCACTACTGAACAAGTTCTTGAGTTCCTGTGGGTTTTTTCCATTACTCCAGGGTCCAGTTGTTCAAAGCTCGTAAGTGACCAAACTCTTAACCATTTAAGCAAGTACAAGATCTAAATTTTTGCATTTTTGCAAAAGCTACTCAGATTTTTTCGGAAAAAAAATGTCTATTTGCCATACTAAATGATTGAAGTTTTAACAATTTGTCAATAATCATCTATAACTACTCCTAAGCCCTGAAGTTCAAATGCATGTACAGTGAAATTCCTATATTAAGATCACTTTTGGGTCTGTTCCTATATTAAGACTACCTTTGGGTCCACCCAAAGGTGGTCCCTTTCTAGCCTAGGACAGGGGGTGTTGAAAACACAAAGAAAGAAAAACTGAAACTTTTGAATATGTTTTAAAAGAAGATTTAGTTTTAATTTTAGCTGGTCTTAATGGTGGATTTTCGCTGTATATTTGTTATGAAATTCTACAAAAACAAATTCACCTACCCTTCCTTCTAGCTGTATTTTGTACCCTGATCCAACAATTGTCAAGACATCGTTGACAATGATAGCCACATACCAGAGATTGAGAAACTCCATCTGATCAGAGAAGGATAATGTTTTCCCTTTTCTGTGCTTGAAGAATTTGTTTGTTTTCTGTTCAAATATAAATGATTTAACCCTTATAAGCTGCCGAGAAAAAAAATGCATCTTAAAATGTTGTCTGTTTTGTTGTTTGCTGAATCTTATTGCCTACTTTTAAAACATATTTCTGCATACATGCTAACAGTGTGGACCCAGATCTGACTGCTCCTACAGGAGCAGTCTGATCTGGGTCCAAACTGTTTCCAATAATGATTTTTACTTCAAGTATCCAGCAGACGACAAAGCAGACGAGAACTGTTGTTAAGGGTTAAATATGAGCAAGCTTATGAGATAAGGACACAAATCACATAAGCGATTGGAAAAGACTAAATCATTTCTGTGCAGGCATTTATAAGTCGTTTTTTAATATTTTTACCGTGTTTTTCAGCAATATCTTCTTTAGTTTTGGTTTTTTGAGTAAAATATTCTGGGAGAATGTTACAGAGCAGAAGCTACACCAAATTCTCCAAAAGGAACTACAGTAGAACTTTGATGGCTCGAACACCGATGGCTCGTTTACCATGGCTGGGTCGAACTCGTTCTTAAGCCCCTAGGGAAATCCTCAAGTTAAGTGGGGGATGATTAAGGAGATTTTAGTCTTTTATCTAGCAAATGTCTGCCGTGTGTACTCATTAGAATCGCCTCGGTGAGGCGATTCTAATGAGTACACACAGCAAACATTTTCATTATATAACATCGAAAGATGTTCAAAAGTATCTCAGTATGCCTCTTGGCAGTAACTTTCAGTGGCTCGAACTACCGCTGTCTCGAATACATTTTCATAGTCCGAAAGCGGTTCGAGCCACCGAAGTTCGACTGTAGTTTTCAGGCTTGTATACTTTTTTGCTCTAACTGGATGGAATTTTCACGTTTTTGTTGTTGTTTTTTATTTTTTTTCAATAAAAAGAGAGTTCAACTGAAACGACTTTGCACAAAGCCTCAAAATGTAGACAGTCAAATATTCAATATACATGTTTTCAATAAAACAACTCTCAGTACACTGGTGTTTTCACCTGAACTAAGTATTTTTAACTCTTAAACATATTACGCCAGTCAACATGCATTTCTATCTTACTGACAAATGTGTGTATTGTAAAGATAGAACATGTTTGAATGAACCTCAAAACTATTCTTTAGTCAATCATTAAAAAGAGCCGTAAATGTCAAACCACAACATTTTTTGTTTGTTTGATTTGAGGTTTAACGACCCCGTCAACACTGTAAAGGTCATTTTGGAGACGTTGCTTCCAATTTTGTGGGACTTTTACCCCACATTGAGATGAAAAGACATCTCAAGCCCTGTCGCCCAATGAAACCAATAGGGTTTATTAGCATGGACGGTCCGCCTCGCACCGCGGTTCCTGGACAGGCTTAGATCCTCTAAGCGGTTTACCAGTACTAGTGTGCGGGCCAGATTCAGCTGTGCGTGGAAGCATCATGCAGCCCATATATTTCTTCAAGCCCCTATGGGCGGGGGGTACAAACCACAACATCAAGCTTGGGGTTGTGGAAACAGAAAATTTTCACAAACTGGAAAACACATTAAAATTGTTAGTTGTGTGACCTACAGGTCAAACATATAACAGTTCTGTTGATTTACGATTCCAGTTTAGAGTTACTGTTCAATAGTGGCCAGCAAATTGCTAGTTTGAATTCAAATCGAGAAACACAATTGGGTAATGCTGCATGCACATTAATGCTCTGCAAATTGTCTCCTATTGAATTTGCCCAGAGAGTGGTAAAAGTTAGAACACCAGTGTATGCTGATTGGGTGGCCATGATACAAAACAGATATAGAATGCACCACTCAAGCCGCTCAAAGTATGTTACGAATATTTTGAGACAAATTTCTAAATTTTTCTACTTACAATTCTGAGGAACTGAGCTCTAACCACAGATCTGGAACACAACAACACCGAGAACACTGTTACTGTGATAACAATGGCATCTAGAGCGTATGCGCCATCCCGTATTGCTTTGGTTTCAGCTGAAAATATACAGCAAAACTTCAGTCAACCATGAATTGTAGGTCACGGTCAAATATGGATGCTTACATTAAACGAGGCCTGATTGATATGTTGTGAGCCTCGTATTGAAGGATTTGAATTTTGTCGGACATATTGTATCAACATAATCTCCTGCAGTATCTATACACTTTTGTCAGTGGTGTTTAAGGGCCTCTAATCCACTGCATATATGACGTCATCATTAGACTGAAAGTGGGTGCCTGAAATAGCCGTTTTCAGTTTTGGAAATAAAAGAAACTCTGATGGAGCGAGATCAGGTGAATAAGGTGGATGCTCAATCAATTTAAAGCCATAATCGTGAATGGAAGCCCTAGCAATGACAGACTTGTGAACAGGAGCACTGTCCTGATAGAACAAGACACATTTAGTGAGCTTTCGACGGCGTTTAACTTTAAATTTTCCTGTAACTGTGTCAGAAGTGAAGCATTGATTGTTTGTCTCTTTTGGAGATAATCTATTGGCAGAATACCATCTGCATCCCAGAAAACCTAGGCCATGACCTTCCCAGCTAACGGAACAGTCTTTTCCTTCTTTGGCAAGGTGAGCCAGGGTGCTTCCATTGTTTTGATTGTTGTTTGGCCTCTAGGGTAAAATGATGGGCCCATGTTTCATCCATAGTCACGAATCTCTCAAGAAAGTTGGCAGGATCTTCCTCAAAAAGCTTAAGATTGCTTCCATGTCTGCTTCCAATCAACTGTCAGAAGTCTTGGTACCCATTAGTTGAAAGATTCTCTGTCAGAATGGAATGTATTCTTTCCTGTGAAATGCCAGCTCTACTGGCTATATATCTTTCTGTGACTCGTCTGTCAGTCGTTACAATATCCAGGACTTTATTGAACATTTCTGGGGTTGCGACATTCGCAGGCCTTCCAGGATGGGGGTCATCCTCAAGGCTCTGACTGCCTTGCTTAAATTCCACCACCCACCTTTTCACTCTTGCATATGAAGGAGCATCTTTCCCTAGTGTTACTACCATATCATTATGGACATCCTTAGGTCTTAAAACATTTTATGCAAATATTGAAACACTGCTCTTTCACCGATTTTTTCCATTTTGCAAAAGCTTTTTCTCTTGTTTAGAGAGCTACCTCGTTGATATAAACTGACCAATTAATGTATAACTATACCAAATTTAGTGACACAGAGGGCTTTCTGATATTTAATCTGACCAAATGAGACCAGTCCTTGGGTACATATAGTATATAGTCAGAGAATAGTAGGACTTAAAAAGAACATCCCTGTGTACCTCCTTCAATACAAGGCTCACAACATATCAATCAGCCCTCTAAGTTGCCATTTCAAAATGCAAGTTAGTACCTTTATTAATAAGGCTTGTATAGTTCTTGGGGAAATGGACTTGAAAATAAGGGTGACAACTAGGGCTCTTGTTAATGTTGATATCTTGACAAACAAACTGACAGAATTTCAGATTCCCATATCACGGCTTCTCAAGAAGCCATCTAATCTGGATCTACTCTGTGATCCAGTTTTTAAATAAAACATGTACTATATATCAAGTAATTTTATTGGTTGATTGCTGTGGGTTCATTTTCCGGCAGGATAAAGTTTAGTGTACGAGGACTGTTCAAATATGAATGCAACTAAGCACATAAAAATGATTCCCTGATAGATTTCGATGAAAAATTTATTTTGTCCTCTCAAAGTATTCCCCTTTAACAGATTTACAAACTTTCAGTCTTCTGATCCAATCATTGAATGCACAATGAACGCCTTGTGCGATGACGCATTGTCATGTAGCAATCTGACATTGGCCAAACCAGTTGCGGGTCTTCGTTCTTTGAAATATTTCTTCAATTTTCGAAGAACTTTATTCTTGTAAAACTTCGCATTTACAGATTTGCCTTTAGGCACAGCAACCTGAATAGCAGGGCCCTGATTTGAAAAGAATATGGCATACATTACCTTCTTGATGCTCATGGTCCGCTGCTCCTAATGAGATGCCAACCATACTAGCTATTTGCCTAGTGGTGTATCGTGCATCGGTAGCAACTATTTCTTTCACTCTAGCAACCATCTTGGCAGATGTTGCTCTTTTCGGCCGATGATCATGTGGTGCATCGTCTGCTGAGCCTAGCCCACAGCTGAATTGCTTACATCAACGAAAAACTGTCGGAAAAGACATTTCATTATGCCCATAAACCGAACATATTTCATCAAAAATGTCTTTGCACCGTATACCAAGAATACAACGATTCTTAATATAGGACCGTATTTCAACGGCGTACTCTGACCTTCTTCCAACCATGTTTTGTATTAGTATACAAGAGTAGACAGTGTTTATCGAACGATATACATGGCTAAAGTGGACGGATTTTAACAGGTTTGGTACCAATGTATAGGTAAAATGTTTTTCTATGCTGTGATATTTATTTCCAGGTGATTTTCGCATTAGTGCATGAGAAAACGTTCTACTTGCATTCATATTTGAACAGTCCTCATATAAGTATGTTTGTCAAACATCTTTCTCAAATGGCATCATTCAAATTCACAATGACTGCGGTAAATAAAGGCTTCAAAGTTTAAAATTATAATGATAAACAGATATTTCCATTTGCTAAATAAACTAGACAAAAGTGCCCAGTGGGGCACGTATACCCCCGGCCAGTGCCATCACCTCAGCTGAAACAAGAACTACAAAGGGAAATAACTCTAAAAGGCCTGACCCCTTGGCCCTTATTTTCTTTCCCACAATACAACTAGTCATACTGATCATGTTTGCAAAATTTCAAGTTTCTATGTACAGTAGTTATTGAGAAATCTTTGACACAAAATAAAAATATACACAAGAACTACAAAGGGAAATAACTCTAAAAGGCCTGACCCCTTGGCCCTTATTTTCTTTCCCACAATACAACTAGTCATACTGATCATGTTTGCAAAATTTCAAGTTTCTATGTACAGTAGTTATTGAGAAATCTTTGACACAAAATAAAAATATACAAAAGAACTACAAAGGGAAATAACTCTAAAAGGCCTGACCCCTTGGCCCTTATTTTCTTTCCCACAATACAACTAGTCATACTGATCATGTTTGCAAAATTTCAAGTTTCTATGTACAGTAGTTATTGAGAAATCTTTGACACAAAATAAAAATATACAAAAGAACTACAAAGGGAAATAACTCTAAAAGGCCTGACCCCTTGGCCCTTATTTTCTTTCCCACAATACAGTTAGTCATACTGATCATGTTTGCAAAATGTCAAGTTTCTATGTACAGTAGTTATTGAGAAATCTTTGACACAAAATAAAAATATACACAAGAACTACAAAGGGAAATAACTCTAAAAGGCCTGACCCCTTGGCCCTTATTTTCTTTCCCACAATACAACTAGTCATACTGATCATGTTTGCAAAATTTCAAGTTTCTATGTACAGTAGTTATTGAGAAATCTTTGACACAAAATAAAAATATACACTATTAAACAGCAAGAACTACAAAGGGAAATAACTTTAAAAGGCCTGATCCCTTGGCCCTTATTTTCTTTCCCACAATACAACTAGTCATGCTGATCATGTTTGCAAAATTTCAAGTTTCTATGTACAGTAGTTATTGAGAAATCTTTGACACAAAATAAAAATATACACTATTAAACAGCAAGAACTACAAAGGGAAATAACTCTAAAAGGCCTGTCATACCGATCATGTTTGCAAAATTTCAAGTTTCTATGCACAGTAGTTATTGAGAAATCTTTGACACAAAATAAAAATATACACAAGAACTACAAAGGGAAATAACTCTAAAAGGCCTGACCCCTTGGCCCTTATTTTCTTTCCCACAATACAACTAGTCATACTGATCATGTTTGCAAAATTTCAAGTTTCTATGTACAGTAGTTATTGAGAAATCTTTGACACAAAATAAAAATATACAAAAGAACTACAAAGGGAAATAACTCTAAAAGGTCTGACCCCTTGGCCCTTATTTTCTTTCCCACAATACAACTAGTCATACTGATCATGTTTGCAAAATGTCAAGTTTCTATGTACAGTAGTTATTGAGAAATCTTTGACACAAAATAAAAATATACAAAAGAACTACAAAGGGAAATAACTCTAAAAGGCCTGACCCCTTGGCCCTTATTTTCTTTCCCACAATACAACTAGTCATACTGATCATGTTTGCAAAATGTCAAGTTTCTATGTACAGTAGTTATTGAGAAATCTTTGACACAAAATAAAAATATACACTATTAAACAGCAAGAACTACAAAGGGAAATAACTCTAAAAGGCCTGACCCCTTGGCCCTTATTTTCTTTCCCACAATACAAGTAGTCATACTGATCATGTGTGCAAAATTTCAAGTTTCTATGTGAAGCAGTTCCTGAGATATCTTTGACACAAAATAATTGTTTACGGACAGACAGACGGGCAAAGACAAAAACTATATACCCCCATGGCATACTTCGTATGCCGGGGGTATAATGACATTGATAGATTATAAACTTTTCTTATTTCTACTCCCAAACAGACTTTAGGTGCTCACTGGAACAGCCTCAATGAATAGGTTCTTAAGAGTTCACCCAATCTGTGTTTTGAGCAAAAATTAGAGTGAGTGAGTGAGTTTTAGTTTTACGTCTCACCAACAGCTAAGGTGATACGGAGACGGGACCTCGGTTTAAAGACTCATCCCAAAGTCTGGAGAAGCCCGGGATCGATCCTGCGATCCCTGGTTTACAAGGCGAGTAGCGTAACCACTGCACCACGAAGGCTTCTGAGCAAAAATTAGAAATACAATAAAATTCCTCTATTAAGGCCACCTAAAATTAAACAAATTATGCTTTAGAAAGCATATTTAAAAGTTTCAGGTACATTTTCTTTGTATATTCTACATCCAGTGTGCTCTAGTGGTAGACCAACTTTGGGACTATTCAAAAGTGGTCTTACAAACCTCTTTCTCTATAAAGTATGGTTTGCATGCCTGTTCATTTCAATGTCTTGTTAAAAGGATGTAAGGTTTTATTGTATATTACAAACCATGATTTGAGAAGTTTCCTTTGCAAGTTCTCTCAGAAAGTTCTGTTGTTAAGTCTACCAACATCTGTCCATCTTTATTGGCATCATCAAATGTGATCTAAGAAAAAAGCGATGTAAGCCTATGTCAGGTAAGTACACTGATACTGAAAGATACATCACTTCACCTATCCCTCCAACCTCACCCCCCACCCCTGCATAAATGAGAGTGGTCAAAACACTACCTCTCATTATGATAACACACCTGTGCGATAAAGTGCATTTTTCACATCTCCAAAATGGCTACTTTTCCGATGAAAATCCATGATATTTTTCTTATAAATATAGCAAACATAGGTTGTGGGTGCTCGTTAGAACCGCCTCATTGAGGCGGTTCTAACAAGTACCCACAACCTATGTTTTGGAGCAAAAATAAGGAAAACTAGAAATGGTGTTTGTAAAACACAATGCCCCCAACCTTTGCTTGTCCTTAGATGGCAAAATATTCAACAAATATTGTTAAAGACTCAAAAACATACAACAAGAATTCCACCGAAGGCTATGTCGCGCCTGTGGGGGCGCAAAGTCACCAAACCATGAAATCTAGGTCAAGGTCAAATATGGATGCCTGCATAAAAATTTCACTCCTAGTTGCAAGCATGTACCAAGTATCATCAATGAAACTCTTAAAAACAGACTCTTACATGAGGGTGAAAGTTAGGGTTGACACACTATTTTACAAAGTCAGTGAACCATAAAATGTAGGTCAAGGTCAGAAATGGATACTTGCATTGAAGTTTCAATTCCTAAATGCAAGCTTGTACCAAACACAATTAATGAAGCTCTAATAGATCTTGAGAAATGGACTCTTACATTAGATAGAAAGTCAGGGTGGTCGTAATAATTCACAAAGTCAGTGAACCATGAAATATGGGTAAAAGTCAAATATGGATGCTTGCGTTGCAGTTGCAATTCCTAGATGCAAGTTTGTACCAATTATAATTTAAAAAGCTTTAATAGTTTTCGAGAAATGGTGAAAGTCAGGATGGTCGCAATAATTCACAAAGTCAGTGAACCATGAAATATAGGTCAAGGTCAGATATGAATGCTTGCGTTGAAGTTGGAATGCCTGGATGCAAGTTTGTAGCATGAATGATTAATGAAGCTCTAATAGTTCTCAAGATATGGACTTGCTGACAAGATTTTATTATAAAAAACAAGGCATCGCATGCGATACAAATCCCCTCCCACAAGACAACTTCGTGTGTGGAAAACACTGAAATGGCAAAAGTCCAACTTGCTTGAGATATTATCATATGCCACATTTGTGTAAAGTTTGTTTAAAAATCCATCCATAAATGTAGGTTCTAGAGTGATGACAATATTTCTCTAAAAATAGTCATAGGGACCTTGACTTGAGGCCATGGCCGCGAAGTAGATCTTGCTCAAGATATTATCATAAGCATCTTTTGTGTGAAGTTAGATTAAAATCATAAATATAGGTGGTACAGCAATGACAAAAGTTTTCTAAAAATAGCCATAGTGACCTTGACCTTGAGGTCATGACCTTGAAAGTCAAAGCAACTCGAGATATTACCATTAGAAACATTTGTGTGAAGTTCTATTAACATCAATCAATAAATGTAGGCACTGGAGCGATGACAAAGATTTTCTAAAAATAGCCACATTGAAAGTCGAAATAGTTCGAGATATTGTCATAAGGAACATTTGTGTGAAGTTATACTGAAATCGGTGAAGAAATGTAAGCGCTAGAGCCATGTCAAAAGTTTTTCTAAAAATAGCCACAGTGACCTTGACCTTGAAAGTCAAACTCACTCGAGGTACTGTCATAAGGAACATTTGTGTGAAGTTATATTGAAATCAGTGAAGAAATGTAGTCGCTAGGGCGATGAAAAAGTTTTTCTAAAAATAGCCACAGTGACCTTGACCTTGAAAGTCGAAATCGCTCGAAATATTGTCTTAAGGAACATTTGTGTGCAGTTATATTGAAACTGGTGAAGAAAAGTAAGCGCTAGAGCATTGACAAAGTTTTTCTAAAAATAGCCACAGTGACCTTGACCTTGAAAGTGGAACTCGCTACAGATAGTGTCATAAGGAACATTTGTGTGAATCGATTTTGAAATTGGTGCAAAAAATGTAAGCGCTAGAGCAATGAAAAAGTTTTTCTAAAAATAGCCACAGTGACCTTGACCTTGAAAGTCGAACTCTTTCGAGGTATTGTCATAAGGATCATTTGTGTGAAGTTATATTAAAATCAGTGAAGAAATGTAGGCGCTGGAGCGATGACAAAGTTTTTCTAAAAATAGCCATCTTGACCTTGAAAGTTGAAATGGCTTGAGATATTGTCATAAGGAACATTTGTGTGAAGTTATATTGAAATCTGTGAAGAAATGTAAGCGCTAGAGCATTGACTAAGTTTTTCTAAAAATAGCCACAGTGACCTTGACCTTGAAAGTGGAACTCGCTAGAGATATTGTCATAAGGAACATTTGTGTGAAGTTATATTGAAATCGGTGAAGAAATGTAGGCGCTAGAGCGATGACAAAATTTTTCTAAAAATAGCTACAGTGACCTTGAACTTGAGGTCATGACCCTAAAAGTCGAAAACACTCGAGATAGGCACATTTGTGTGAAGTTATATTGAAATCAGTGAAGAAATGTAAGCGCTAGAGCAATGACAAAGTTTTTCTAAAAATAGCCACAGTGACCTTGACCTTGATGTCATGACCTTGAAAGTCAACCACGCTCAAGATATTGTCATAAGGCACATTTGTGTGAAGTTATATTGAAATCAGTGAAGAAATGTAGGCGCTAGAGTGATGACAAAGTTTTTCTAAAAATAGCCACAGTGACCTTGACCTTGATGTTATGACCTTGAAAGTCGACCTCGCTCGAGATATTGTCATAAGGCACATTTGTGTGAAGTTATATTGAAATCAGTGAAGAAATGTAGGTGCTAGAGCAATGACAAAGTTTTTCTAAAAATAGCAACACTGACCTTGACCTTGATGTCATGACCTTGAAAGTCGACCTCGCTCAAGATATTGTCATAAGGCACATTTGTGTGAAGTTATATTGAAATCAGTGAAGAAATGTAGGTGCTAGAGCGATGACAAATTTTTTCTAAAAATAGCTACAGTGACCTTGACCTTGAGGTCATGACCTTGAAAGTCGAACTCGCTGAGATATTGTCATAAGAAACATTTGTTTGAAGTTATATTGAAATTGGTGAAGAAATGTAGGCGCTAGAGCGATGACAAAGTTTTTCTAAAAATAGCCAGTGACCTTGACCTTGAGGTCATGACCTTGAAGTTGAACTCGCTGGAGATTTTTTTATAAGGAACATTTGTGTGAAGTTATATTGAAATTGGTGAAGAAATGTAGGCGCTAGAGCGATGACAAAGTTTTTCTAAAAATAGCCACAGTGACCTTGACCTCGAGGTCATGACCTTGAAAGTTGAACTCGCTCGAGATTTTTTTATAAGGAACATTTGTGTGAAGTTATATTGAAATTGGTGAAGAAATGTAGGCGCTAGAACAATGACAAAGTTTTTCACAAATTATCAAAATGACAAAGGGCCATAACTCACAAAGTATTTTTCTGAATTTTGTCAAAAGTTAATCAGTTCATCTACTCATCACCATCAATATATTCACCAACTTTCAAGACTCTAGCTCCAATAATTTTTGAGATATCTTGCTGACAAAATTTTATTAAAAAAATTTCAAAGGGCAATAACTCTTAAAAGGGGCATAATCCGGACAAGAAAAAAAATACTCGTCAGCTAATTTTCCATGAGGAATCCATATATGAAATTTCAAAACCCTAGAATACACGGTTCTAAAGTTATGCTATGCATCACTTTTAGCATACATTACAATGGGCACAAATTACCAAAATGACAAAGGGCCATAACTCACAAAGTATTTTTCGGAATTTTGTCAAAAGTTAATCAGTTCATCTTCTCATCACCACCAATCTATTCACCAACTTTCAAGGCTCTAGCTCCAATAGTTTTTGAGATATCTTGCTGACAAGATTTTATTAAAAAAATTTAAAAGGGCAATAACTCTTAAAAGGGGCATAATCCGGACGAGAAAAAAAATACGCGTCAGCTAATTTTCCATGAGGAATCCATATATGAAATTTCAAAACCCTATTATACACGGTTCTAAAGATATGCTATGCATCACTTTTAGCATACATTACAATGGGCACAAATTACCAAAATGACAAAGGGCCATAACTCACAAAGTATTTTTCGGAATTTTGTCAAAAGTTAATCAGTTCATCTACTCATCACCACCAATATAATCACCAACTTTCAAGGCTCTAGCTCCAATAGTTTTTGAGATATCTTGCTGACAAGATTTTATTAAAAAAATTTCAAAGGGCAGTAACTCTTGAAGGGGGCATAATCCGGACGAAAAAAAAAATACGCGTCAGCTAATTTTCCATGAGGAATCCATATATGAAATTTCAAAACTCTAGCATACACGTTTTTTTAGTTATGCTATGCATCAAAAGCGTAACGGACGGACGAACGGACGAACAGACGAACGGACGAACGAACCAGAAGCAATATGCCCCTCCAACTTTTTCAAAGTTGGGGGCATAATAATGTATACCCTCGTAAACCCCAGTTTTCTCTATATGAAGTGGGGTATAGGCCAATGGGCATGGCCCATGGGCATGGCCAATCTAGGCTCAGATTACAGCCAAATTCGAACTCATCCAAGATGCTTGTTCTCGTTTATGAAAAGTTACAAAAAGATCAGATGATAAACAACGTAGAAAAGCTGGAGACACCATTTTTCACTGATATAGGGTGTCTTCATTTCACAGACTTGTTCACGTGATGGACACATTTAAACTAGAGGATGAAGAAGGTTTAAAAAAAATTTGACCTCGTGACCTTTTTTGTTTTAACCTAACATGACCCATAATTGAACTTCACCGAATCAAACATTCCAGTAAAAGTTCAAGAAGATTGAAGCAATTTTGTAGCCTTTAGAAGCAAACATGTGGCCTCTAGAAGCAAAACTTTAGTGTGAAAAAACCAGATGTTGAAGACACATGTACAATGGACACAGGGTGATCATAATAGCTCACCTTGAGCACAAAACCTTGAGTACTTTGTGCTCGGGTTTGCCAAAAATGATTTACGACATTTTCTATAAGGGAAACAACTTTTGTCACTTCCTGTTCCCTTTCCTGTCAACCGTGGCCATCTGAAATTGGCCAAGGGCAAAGATCGTGGCCATGTAAAATCAATTTAAGCTCAACCCCCAGCTCCCCACAAGTGAAAAAAATTGTACTGACCATTCCAAGGTGGCTCTTCTGTTGTGGTTTATTATAGTTATAGTTTGTCTTTGCATGTATGTATTGATCACATCTTTTTATTTTGGATAGGCATTTGACCATTTTGTGGGAAAGTAACTGTCCTTTTGGCTTTCTGCTAGTGACATTTCATTATGGTGAAGTTTTTTTTATGTTTGTGTTTCTTTCCCTTTGGTGTCTTGGATGGGAGGTGTGAGGCAATTTGATTGGTTTCTGATTACTGCCTTCTCTTCTTTTCTACTCTTAAAGGATAGATTTTCTCTTCTGGAGAAAATTCTTTCCTTTACCCCATTTTGTATTGGAAACCCTAAAATGGGTAATTGGCAAACAGTGCAGGCCGAGATTAGATGCCGCAGAACGTGGTATCTGATCAGGGGATCAGATGCCGCAGAACGCGGTATCTGATCAGGGCCTATGCTTTTTGCAAAAAAGTTCAGATATTTTCCAAATAAATTTTAAAGATAACACAACGTGTTACCCCAAAATTTTGAAATGGACTCCTACAATATATCAGGAGGAAGATTCCATTCAGTACAAAAAGGGTTAATAATAAGGGAGTCAAAATATTTTTGAGAGAGCTGACTTTCCATGAAGAGTAAACATCTCTGTTAGGCTGTGATAACAGAACCAGTCACAGTTTTCACAACAAAAATTGATAACAAAAACACACAACTTACATTAATATTTGACATGAAACACTGGGGTGGTGCCCTCCTCTCATTCATGTCTAATCTAAAAGTTCTCAAGGAAAAGCTAAGAGTCAACACTAGAAGCCTGCAATCAAAGAAGAAGGAAACTTCATGTATGCATAAATCCCAAAATACAAATATCTATGGTCATTTTTTATACAATCATTTCAATGACTTTTTGGGATCCAAATCTAAACTGTATAGTATCCGCAACTATTATATGGGCCCCGTCAAGCGATTTTGGTACTTATCGCCTATGCAAGCAGCGAAGGTTCAGGCGAGCCTGCGCATCCGCGCAGTCTCGCCAGAACCTTCGCTGCTCGCTCATACAAGCAGTGAATCAAGAGGAACCTTCAGACAGAAAGCCATATCCCACGCCCCTCTGTATGGCTGGGCATGCACAGTTAACATTTGTCATGACGGAATGCTCGAAGACCCAAATTCGCTTGGCGGGGCTCATATGAACTGGGCTCCATAACCCTGCTAATATTGCAGATAGAGTCAGGGCCCTTGTGCACTGCATTTCTGCATAGTGACCTTTACAAGTGTATAATTTCAATTCTCCATGCATTATGTGTAATTCTAGTGATTTGATTGGTTGAAATAAAAGTTTATACTTCGATCAATTCCATGAGCAAGAATAGCATATCTGTTTAGCATAGCGACATGTAGTAGTATAAAATGACGTCAAATAGCATGTTTAAAACCAGAGCATTAGGTCACTGTTTGTGAAGCCACATAAACAGCGTTCGATTAAAAAGAGAACTAATGAAAAAGTAAATGTTAGAAGACAAATAAATGGAATTTCAAGACTTGATTTTTTTTCGCTTGCGTTTCTTCCAAAGATGGTAGCTTGTAACTGAATAATCATTCCACTGTGGCCGTTGGTAAGTTTATCCTTATGCTTTCGAAAATTCCTAAAATTTATCATTTTGTTGGCATTTTAGAACATTGTGATGACAAAGTTGGAATTATAAGGAATGAATTATCATTATTGTGGATTTTATCAATGTGTAAACTCCGGCGAATCACTCACAAATTTAGCATCAAGCCTTATCAGCTTCATGCAGTTTGTGAATGATTCGTCGGAGTTTACACATCGATAAAATAAAAAAAAAAATGAAATTCATTCCTATAGTGAAGTGTTAAGTTTCACTTAGATACCTCAAGCGGTTTTCAAGTTATTGTCTGGACAAAATTCAACACACACAAAAAAAAAAAATAAAACAAACTAGAAATGTGTCCAGACGACACAGATGCCCCTGCCGAGGGCCCCGCCTCACCCCGAAAATCCATGTTGCAACAAAATTTTCTAAGTGTGTGACCGTGACCTTGAGGTCATGGGCAGGGTCGTTGATATGGGTGAATGAGACTTGGGACCTGTATCTATCATCATTCCAAATATGAAGCCAATCTATAGATATGAGCCCTAAAACTTTAAAAGCATAATAAGACTAAGTCTGTGACCCTGACCTTGAGGTCAGGGGTGGGGGTATATACAACTTTGGACCTGTAACTATCATCATACCAAATATGAAGCAAATCTATATGGTTTGGTGAGTATGAGCTCTTAATAAACTTCAAATAAAAAATTTCTTTGTCTGTGACCTTGACCTTTAGGGCACGTGTATGGGTGGGGGTATTGGACCAGTATAAATCATCATACCAAATATAATTTAATTCATCATACGATTTGGAAAATATAAACTCTTAAAATATCTATTAAAAATTTCTAAGTCTGTGACCTCGACCTTGAGCTCATGGGCATAGGTGGGGGTATTGCTGAATAAAATGGACAAGTATCTCACATCATACCAAATATAAACTCAATCCATCACACGATTTGGAAAATATCAACTCACAAAATATCTGATTAAAAATTTCTAAGTCTGTGACCTTGACCTTGAAACCATAGGCATGAGTGGGGGTATTGCCAAATAAACATTTGGACCTGTATCTATCATCATAGCATATATAAGCCAAATCCATAATATGGTTTGGAAAATTTGAGCTTTTTAAAATCTTTAACATTAAAATTGTCTAAGTCTATGACCTTGACCTTGAGGTCATAGGCATGGGTGGGGGTATTGCTGAATAAAACATTGTACCTATATCTATCACCATATGAACCAAAGCCATCATAAAAGTTCAGGTTCTACCAGGTACAAATACCTTAACTGGAGTCTTTAACATAGAAAATTTCTAAGTCCAAGACCTTGACCTTGAGGTCATAGGCATGGGTGGGGGTATCGCTGAATAAAACTTTGGACCTATATCTATAATCATACCAAATATGAACCAATTCCATCAAATGGTTTGGAAAATATGAGTTCTAAAATGTTCAGGTCTACCTGTTACAAAAACCTTAACCTGAGTGTTAAGCAGTGAAAATTTCTAAGTCTGTGACCTTGACCTTGAGGTCACAGGCATGGGTGGGGTATTGCTTAATAAAACTTTGGACCTATATCTATCATCATACCAAAGATGAACCAGTCCCATCAAATGGCAAGGAAAATATGAGTTCTAAAAGTTCAGGCTCTACCTGTTACAAAAACCTTAACCTGAGGTTACAGGATCACGTACGTATGTACGTAGGTACACACACACATACAGACGGAGATTTTTTCTATTTTTAGCTCTGGTGGCCATCTTGTTTGTCAGAGCACAAGGATTTTAGCTATTTTGGTAGGGAGTCATTTGGGCAACATTCCTGTGAAGTTTGAATCAAATTGGCCCAAGGGTTGAGGAGGAGTTTGTGTTTTAAGCAAATATACGATGTTTTTCTATTCTTAGCTATGGTGGCCATTTTGCTCATCAGAGCAATACTGTTTTAGCTATTTTAGTAGAGGGTCACCTAAGCAATATTCCTATGAAGTTTGAATTAATTTGGCCCAAGGGTACAGGAGGAGTTGTCGTTTAAAGAATTTTATATTTTTAGCTCTGGCAGCCATTTTGTTCACCGGAGCGGAAAAGTTTTAGCTATTTTGGTAGAGGGTCACCTAAGCACTATTCCTATAAAGTTTGAATGAAATTGGCCTTAAGGTACAGGAGAAGTTGTTGTTTAAAGATTTTTCTATTTTTAGCTCTGGCGGCCATCTTGTTCAGCGGAGCGGAACAATTTTAGCTATTTTTGTAGAGGGTCACCTCAGCAATATTCCTATGAAGTTTTATTGGAATTGGCTGGAGGGTTAAGGAGGAGTTAGCATTTAAAGCAAATTGTTTACGCCGCACGACACACGACGCAAGACGGACATTTACGGATCACAATAGCTCACCATGAGCACTTCGTGCTCAGGTGAGCTAAAAACAGGAACAGCCCAATAATTCTGCTAATATTGCAGATAGAGTTATGGCCCCTTATTCACTGCACATCTGCACAGTGCCCTTTACTAGTGTGTATGTTAAGTTTCATTTTGATACCTCAAGGGGTTTTCAAGTTATAGTCCAGACAAACTTCTGGCAGAGTGACAAACAGACAGACAAGCAGATATTCAGACAACAAGCTGACTCCTTTATGCCTTTTTAAACTTAGCTTGTGGGCTATAAAAAATGTACCTTAACCCATTGCAGGTGGCAAACCCTTAAAGGGATACCTTGGCACACAGTGCAGGCCCAGAAAGGGAAAACCACCTGATTTTCCTGGCTGGAATTCAATGCTGAGAGAACTAATGGTGTCAGAAACTAAC
This sequence comes from Lucinisca nassula, assembly GCA_963580285.1. NCBI lineage: Eukaryota > Metazoa > Mollusca > Bivalvia > Lucinida > Lucinidae > Lucinisca > Lucinisca nassula. Next base: position 11,945,512 of record OY757014.1, on the reverse strand, counting down.
CTATCTGGCTGTATTTTCTCGTTGTATGTCATATTTAAATATTCCTCTATATCATACACCCAATCTCCAGATCCATTTACAAAACCAGATACTGGCTGGCACTCTGCAATATAAAAAAGAAAACAACCTTCAGAGTTCATAAATAGCCAAAATGAAAACAGAAATGCAGAAAGAAGCTGTAAACAATGATGACACTTAACCCTTGTCCTGCTGAATATCTTAATCTGCAACACCCGCTACCGATTATCAACCAATCAGATTACTTGGTGCAAATTATTGCAATAAATTCACAATCTGAATGGCAAACAATGTAAATCCTGATCAGATGGCTTCATCAGAAGCCATCTGATCTGGATCTTCATTGTTTGGAAAATAAGGCATATCCGGGCTCAGCAGGACAAGGGTTAACCCTTATTCTGCTGTTCACGACAATCCCTACCTTTGCAAACAGTGTAGATCCAGATCAGATGGCATCTGATCAGGATCTACACTGTATGACATTCAGTTTTCTAATTTGAATGAATAAATTACATCAAATAATTTGATTGGTTTTAACATAAATGTGTGTGGCTAAATTAATTAACCCATTCAGTACTAGAAACCCCTGAAGGGGTACCTTGGCAAACAGTGCAAGCCCAGATCAGACGCTGCAAAACGCGGCGTCTTATCAGGGCCTCCACTATTTGCAGAAAGTTAGGTCATGTTCCTAATACATTTTGATGAAAACACAACCTGACACTCCAAAATTTTGAAATGGACTCCTGCTGAATATAAGGAGGAAGATTCCATTGGGTACAAAAAGGGTTAATGCAGTGGGATGAGGTTTATGAATATGGACACATAAGACAAGAACAACAGTGACAATAAGTGGTTTCAAGATTAATCAATTTACTCCATCATTAACCCTTCTCTTGCTGAATATTCAGTTAAGCCACACCCATTTCTGACTTTGAACTAATCAGATTACTTGATGTAATTTATTCCTACAAATTCATAAATTGAACGTCAAACAGTGTAGATCCTGATCAGATGGCTTCTTCAGAAGCCATCTGATCTGGATCTACACTGTTTGCAAAGATAGGGATTGTCGTGAACAGCAAGATAAGGGTTAAAGTTCAACTGCAACGCTATTTTTTCTATGACTTATCATTGAATACATATAAAATACATCTCGAATAAGCTATTCGCCGTACTTCTTGTTACGGAATTATGTATTTATTAACAATTTACATTCGGTTCACCTGTGGGCAATTGCGAACCGGAAGTGATAATCCGAGTCACGTGACTCTGAACCCTGTGACGTCAATTGTAGAACGGAAGTGGAAATAGCGTGTATTTTACATTGACTGTTCGAGAAAATTGTGATAAAAAACATCTTGTTATCTGAAATAAATTCCAAAAATGCCGACGCGATGTAATGCACCGGGTTGTGGCAATACCCCTGCACCTGGTCGCAGTTTGTTTACGTTCCCGGAGGACCCGGTATTAAATAAAGAGTGGAGAGTGAATATGAATATTTCTCTGTTGTATAAACTGTGATATTTTTTATATGTTAGTCGGAAGAAAAAGCTCCTAGGAGCTTGTGTTAAAATGTTTGTAAAATTGATCCGACGTTAAATAAATATTACTTGACTTGACTTGACTTGATGGGTCGCGCGACAAGTGCAAATGAGCCTTTCAAACTATGGGAAAACTCAAAAACTTCGAGATTGTGTGATTCTCATTTCACGGAGGAGTGTTTTATTGTGAGCCCAAGACTAGCGGCGGATCTGGGATTCAAACCAGGCAAGTTTCAGCTCAAGACAGGTGCTGTTCCAACGATCTTTGCCAGACCAAACCACCCCTGGAACACTCCAAAACAGACCAAAGTTGGCGGGGCATACAGGAAACGGCAGAGACAAGAGGTAATGTAGATTATCAGAATGCTTATTATAAATAACATTTGTTTTCAGAGCTTTTTGGTGCAATGGTCCTGAATGGCAGCATTTCATTTTATCAGATTTGTGATCGAGAGGTGGGTTCCGTCCTCATGCTGACCAAAGTGTTGTGTCCCTGATCATAGACAGTTCATCCATGTCTGTCTCAATGGACAGTCTCAATTAGCCAATTTCTCATTGCCAAAACATGCCTATCCAAATCCGCCCCCGCCCATTGGGGCTTGGAGAAATAGATTGGGCTGCATGATGCTTCCATGCAGAGATGATACCGACTGCACATTAGTACTGGTTATCTGCTTGGGGCTAAACCCTAGGAAAACTGCTGCGACTCTGTCCGTCCATGCTCATAATCGTTTCTAAAATAGTTGGAGGAGTGGCAAACAGCGCAGACCATGATAAGATGCCACATTTTGCTGTGTCTCATGTTAGTCTAGGTCACAGGTCAGTTCGCCCGTGAGTCGTTTCGCCCGTGGGTCAGTTCGCCCGTGGGTCAGTTCGCCCTGGGTCAGTTCGCCCTGGGTCAGTTCGCCCTGATTTGGTGGGTCGTTTCGCCCTTATTTTTTCAAGCTCTATGAAATACGGTTATATGGTTTGGCATATAACGGGGTAAATGCCACCTTTTGAATGCCTTTTGGGGGAAGATGTCCAAGCTCACATAACGTTAACAAGTCTTTGCAATGTAATGGGACTTTTATGGCCGTGGGAAAGACCGGGAATATGAACATCATAAATTGAAAATTTTTTAACAGGCCTCCGTGGCCTAATGGATAAGAGCGCTGACTCTTAGTCATTAGGTCTCTCACCGCCGTAGGTTCGAGCCTCGCTTGGGCCACGTGTGAGACGCCAAGTTCTGCAACAGAAGGTCAGGTGGTTTTTCTCCGGGTAGTCCGGTTTTCGCCCACCTCTGGTTAACGATCGGCTCGATATGAGTGAAATAATCTTGAAAGGGCCGTAAAACCCAAACCCAAAAAAAAATTAAAATTTTATTATTAGTGGTACAATCTTTGGTCAGGGGTCTTCAAGCGTGTTTACTCCACTGCAGGGGTGTAAAATTTCACTTGCCCCCTCACATTTGTGATTTAATTTAGGCAGGGTGAGTGAGATTTTCTTAATTTTTAGCATCTAAGTGAAAGTTTAATTTTTTTGTTTCGGGTTTTCCTTTATAGGTTATATCACTCATATCGAGCCAATGGTTAATCAGAGGTGGGCGAAAACCAGAATACCTGGAGAAAAACCACCTGACCTTCTGTTGCAGAACTTGGCGTCCTCCACGTGGCCCGAGCCAGGCTCAAACCGAGAGACCTAATGACTAAGAGTCAGAACACTGACCCACTAGGCCTTGTGTATGTTTAGACCATAGGAGGAGGACATTTTACACCTGACTTCACAAAAACTGATACCATCTTATCCATTATATTTCAGACTATGTCAATCAGCTGATTAATGAAGTCGTTGCAAGGAGGCAAACACTCAAGAGCTATAAAGCCTGTCTCGAGGACTTACAGCCTGTTATTGCTGCCACTCCAAAGCCAGTGTCATCCAAATATGAGAATGTGAACAAAATGGCTGTTGTGACTGCCCACAGATCACGATTCGGAAGTGCCTTTAGTGGAAACTAGAGATATGTGTCAGTTACATTCAAATTGTGATTGGTATTTGGATACTGTGAATATGCGTGTTAACCTGAATGGATTATACATTTAAATTCGAGAACGTCAGTGAGTAGTTGAAAGACAAAGAAGCAGAACATATTTTTGCAAAAATCATCTGCAAACCTAACCAGTGAGAATCTTTTCTTCAGACACTATATCCAAGCCCATGCAGAAACCCAGTTCTAGGTGTACTTGTAGGCAAGCAGGCTACAAGAGAAACTGCATTGCTTGGAAGCCACTGTTGGTCTTAAATGCTCAGCTAATTTGAGCATGAAACTTTGTCTTGCTCATAAATGTTGAAAATGCCACACAATAATCACTGGATCCTGCAGAACTCTGTGTGTTTTGGGCCCCAGGTGTCATATTTTTCGGGCATCTGCAGATTTCAGATTTCTATTTTTACCCCCATATCCTGCTGCCTAAAACATTTGTATCTGTGAACGAATCGGTTTAGTTCATATTATATATACATTCAGTTCACAACTGCATGAAAAAAGTGTAGATCCTGCCATCTGATCTGGATCTACACTGTTTGCAAAGTTAGGGATTGTCATGTCCAGCAGAATAATGGTTAAAAAACTTGGTCAGTATGAGGCCTGTTTGGCTAATGTTTTTCTGGATTTCTTTGTTTATGAGCATTACAGATTTCATGCTCAAATCAGTTGAGCATGATGAGAGTATCTTTAATTTATACTACCGGACCAAAATTTTTTGTACAGCACCACAAACACACAGTGTGACTTATGTCCAGTAAATCCTAGAAACAAAAATGATATCTTACAATAAAATATGCCTTCAGTCCTGTAGGTACATATTCTGTCCAGTAGAAGATAACAGACTTTACTAGCAGTAAGAGGCTTTTTCATTGCATCTTATCCTCTCTGTATGATTTTAAACTTGTTTTCATGATTTGTGTGATCACAGCCATTTCAAGAGTATTCAACAATAAACTTAAAATGCTGAATGACATGAGTCATGGAGGAAGGCACCGTGAAATAGACCTAAGTGTCTCAGTTATTATGGACTGGTCGCCCATCAGGCATATTTGTTTGCATTCAGGTTTAACGGTCCAGTTAACACTATTTAGGTCATTTTTGCAGTTCCATTCACCTATAGATCCACACTTTTGTTTGGGCGAGCATATCCATATGCAGTTAACCAGTACAGTGCACATTCTTTCTCCAAAACTGAGAACTGCCCTTCTTGAATCAGCGGGAGAGAATGACCATAGAAAGGATTTCAGGATCAAACTCTACAAAGAATGTTGCCGACCCGAACCCATCAGGGCTTGAATAAATAGGTTGGGCTGCATAATGCCTCTGTGCAGAGCTGTAGACAACCTCAGGAGTTCTGGAAAACCACTATAAAAGCAGATCTAAGCCTGCCCAAGAGAAGTGGTTCAAGTATGTGACTGCCCATGTGTACAAACTGTTGGTTTCTTTTCATTAGGCAGCAGGGCTGGAGATGTCATTTCATCTCACTGATGGTTATAAGTCCCACAAATTGGGAACTATGTCTCCACAATGACCTTTACAGTGTTAACAGGGGCATTGAGCCTCAAATCAAACAAATTGTAGACTAGATACAGCTGAATAAATCTCTGGCCTTGATGCCGTAATAGGTAAGAGCTCAAGACTTCTTTTATTAGGTCACCTGTGTTTTTAACCTTTAACCTGCTGAATAGTCAATTAAGCCACACCCACTTATGACTTTGAACCAATTAGATTACTTGATGCAGTTTATTTCTACGTATGCAACATGGCGATACATTCTGGAAGTAGATACTTTTATAAATTGAAAGTGGTTAACAACCACAGTCTGCTAGTAACCCTACAGTTTATTTCTACATATTCATAAACTGAATGTCAAACAGTGTAGATACTGATCAGATGGCTTATTCAGAAGCCATCTGATCTGGATCTACACTGTTTGCTAAGATAGGGCTTGTCGCCAACAGCAGGGTAGAGGTTAACGAACTTGGCTCCTGTCACCTGAGATGCCAAGTTCTGCAATATGCCTAATATTAGTGAAAAAATCTTGAAAGGGCTGTAAAAACGAAACATAATAAAACAAAACAGAAGGAACACTGTCATTTGTTAAAGATCTGTTTAATACAACTGACTGAAATCAGAGCACTGACAACACTGTTGGGTTGTTTGCCTTTGAGTGTATGATAACTAGATGTAACCTTGATTCTGAAGCAGAACAGTCACTTAGACTGTGAACAGTTCATGAAAAAACCTACAAGAAGCTTGGGTGGCCAGCAAAGACTGAGATCAGCCTGCGCCTTAGCAGTCTGATCAGAGTCTTTGCTGGTCACATGTAAAGTTCTACTATATACTACAGTCTATGTAAACCAAAATGAGCAAAAGGTCTTGTCTTAGTGGATGGGTGAGTGGGTTGATTTTAGTCTGCTGGCTGCATGGTCACATTGTAGGCTTTGTCTTGAATTGGGGGAAGGGGAAGAATGACTATATGTAGAAAAACTGTTATCCTCTTTGCACTAATAGTCTCTTTGATATTTGAAACCACAGTATTGCTCTGATGGCCAGCTCTGACGTATCTTGTTCACAGCACAAGCTGGTATCACCTTCCGCATTCCTCTTCCAAGTCTGTGCCACACCCATCTCGTAAAACGTCTGTATGCAACATGGCGGTACATTCTGGAAGTAAATAATTTTATAAATTAAAAGTGGTTAACAACCACAGTCTGCTAGTAACCCTGATCTTGCTGAATATTTTAACCACACCCATTTCTGACTTTGAATAAATCAGATTACTCGATGAAATTAATAATTTATAAGCTGAATGTCAAACAGTGTGGATTCTGATCAGATGACTTCTGATCTGGATCTACACTTTTCCAACGAATGAGGTTGTCGAGAACAGCAAGATAAGGGTTAAACCTTAATGGCCTTGTTCTGTCTAAAATGTAAACCTCCAAACAGACATAACCTGTGAACAAAGACCACTCTTGGCCATTCCTTTGTGCCATCTTTGTAGACAGGCTGGATTGTTCCTATAGATGTATGTATATATTATATGTAGATATGCTATTTTTGATAGCAAACATGTACAGTAAAACAGGTCTTAGCAGCCACCTCTATTAAGCAAGCAGCCTGTCATAAGCAAGCAAGCATTGGTTACCTGAAAAGTAGAATGCATAAATTTTACCTGTATAAAGCTAGAACCTGTCATTAGAAAGCAAATTTCGAATATGTTTTGAGGCGCTTGCTAATACAGGTTGGACTATATACATTTGGTAAATCAACCTTATCATCCATCCACAGTGACAAGACCTTTTGCTCATATCCGGGCATAGATCATAGAATATAGTAGGTACATGCGATCAGTGAAGACTGATCAGCCTGCAAAAATGTACAGGCTGGAGTCTTTGCTGGTCACTCAAGCCTTCTTGTAAATTTTGTCATGCGCTGGCTCTTAGTATAACGAAGGATACCAATGAACTACCCAGGCCTACCCAATGGGGAAAGGGCATGTCTGTAAATACCAAGAATAAAAATAAAAAAAATATTTGTACATATAATGCTGTTATTTTTCTTGCCCCTGTCCTTGATCTTATATAGTTGGAGTACCAGAATGCCATCTTTCTCAGACTCAGCTACAGTATGACATCAATGCAGGTCTATAGAATACATTCTGTTTGTGCTCAGTTTCACCAGCTGCTTACCAAAACCAATTGGTTGGATTTTGCTTGTTTCCGGGTTTTAATACCCAGTCAACACTATTTAGGTCATTTTTTAACCCGTCAGTTTACCTAGCCACCCTTTCATGGACAGGCTTACACATCAGCGGTTAACCAGCACTATGCACCTTTTTTGACGGAAACTAACAACTGTCCTTGAATCAGCATAAGGGAGAGAGAATGATTATTGAAATCATTTCATGATCAACCTCCACAAAAGAATGTTGCTGACCACACAGGTATCAAACCGATGTCCTCCTGATCTTCAGTCATAAACAAATCCGACTGAGCTACTGAGACCGGCTTACAGTTTCTAGGAGAGTTGATGAGTAAAACACCGTCACCTAGCTGGTAAACACATTCAATGGCTCATGCTTACTCATGAATTGGCTCATCATCACCAACATGACCATAGTTGTCCAAGAATTCATAGAAGGATGTCTCTATAACATACTGGTTCAGACAATTTCCTTCATAGCCAGGATGCTGTGTGATGCACTGAAGGTCTTGATCTTCTACTAAGTTGTCAATGAGACCAATCTCCCTGCAGCATGTGCTCTCATCTACAGATGGCATGGGAATACAAAATCCACATTCACACCTGAAAAATAAAATGGCATACAAATTTAGGGTCAGACGCCAATGTTACATGCTAACTTGAGGTTGTTTTTTTCTCTGTGCACTCTGCTTTTGGCCTACTACCCTCATGTATTGGGGCTTGGAGAAATAGATTAGGTGCATATTACTTCCACGCAGATCTGAACCAATCGCACATGAGTACTACTGGGAGGTTCTTAGCCTGCCACGGAAAAGTGGTGCAAGTCTTGCTTCGAACCCGAAAGGGTTTACCCTGTCCTTGTGTGGATCAGTTCTGTGTAGAAGCAACATGCAACCCAATCTATGTCTTCAAGCCCTGTGGGCAAGGACCATTAGCATGTGTTGCCAGAAATTACAATTTAATTTATTACACAAGTCATCTTTGCAAACAGTGTAGATCCAGATCAGATGGCTTCTGAAGAAGACATCTGATCAGGATCTACACTGACATTCAGTTTATGAATTTGTAGGTATAAATTTATCCAAGTAGCCTGATTGGCTCAAAGTAAAAAATGAGTGTAAAATGGGTGTGGCTACACTGAATATTCAGCAGGACATGGGTTTATCCCGGAGTTTTTTTGCTGAATCTAGCACATAAATATTTACCTTTTGTTTTTTTTATTTTTAGTTTAATGACTCAACAACACTATTTAGGTTATGTGGAGCATGTCAATGAACTATCCATGCTTTTCCAGGACAGGCTAATTTATTGAACTTTTTGGCCAAAAATTGACAACTACCCTGGTTGAATCAGCAGAAGGGAGAGAATGTTTTTAAAGTAATTTCATGATCAATCTCCACGAAAAGTTATGCTGACACTCACAGGTCTCGAATCTTGGTCCTCTGTACACAAGTCGAATGCGCGCCTGACTGAACTGCAGAGGCCGGCCGGTTACTTGTTGCAGTAATGATTAAAATACACCCGGGTATCACCCCACTTTGGGTTCAACACACACTTGTCGCCAGGGATGACAGAAGAAGATAAGTCCAATGTTTTGCTGTTACATTGTAGGTTATCTGTGGCATTTTTGGTGTGTAAATATCTATATAGAGACTATAATAACAAAAGCAAGCCAATAATTTCACACTTCAACAAGGGGTGGGGGTGCAAATTTTTCCACTTTTCATAAACAATGAATGAGCAGGAATTATCTTGGCTTTCTGGCTCATTCTATTGAAAGTATTTGGCCCTATTGCGGGTTGTAAAGATGACAAAACAGTTGTCAGCCCCCACTGTCTCAACCAGTGCCCCCCCCCCCACCCCCGATTTTTTTATTTACTTCCTCCTTTCCTTACGTTATTTTCGGCTATCAAAATACGAAACGGAACCTTACTAATATTGGGCTAATCAGTAGTAAAGTGGACGAACTTATTTTTTCCTCGTCATGCATTTTTTTTGTTTATTATTCTCGCTAACTTACCAGTCTGTGTTGCCGAGCCTATCGCTCAGCTGGCCCTCCAAATCTGACTCGCTAGATGTGTCCGATTCGGAATCTTCCGAGTAATCGGGCGCAGATTCTCTTCTTGGTTCAAACTGATACGGCTGTACCGGCCTGATTGACCCAGCTAAAACAGAATCACCGTCATTCTCCTCTAACTCTCTAAGATTTGCACTGTCCGCCATAGCTGTCACTTCGAAATGTGTCTACAAATGACGTCACGCGCAAGTGCGCATGCGTGAAAATCTAAATTTGGACAGGTGCGAAAGAACGGTAAATCACGTAACTTTATTGGCTTATAACTTCCCCTATATAACCTTTTGAATTCTCGCGACTTTTTGTAATTGCTTATTTTTATCTGTGCTACATGGATAATTAATAAAGATATGGTGGTAAAATTACCGTTTCCGTTGAACTTTAAGGTTTTAAGGCAAATGAGGACATAACTCAGCTTGGTTTTCCATGATTAATACTCCATTGAATTGAGGTTAACATCCTCGTCAACACCATTTTGGTCATTTTGGCAATGTTGTTCCCAATTCTTTGGGACTTTTACCCGACATTGAGATGACATGATATCTCAAGTCCTGCCGTTCAATGAAACCAATAGGATTTATATGCACTGGACAATCCGACTCGTACCACTTTACCTGGGCAGGCTTAGTCCTTCTAAGCGGATAACCAGTACTCATGTTTGGTCAGTTTCAGCTCTGTTTGGAAGCACCATGAAGCCCAGTCTATTTCTCCAAGCCCCAATGGGCGGGGCCTCATACTATATTTGTCTCTATTTAAAAAAAAAAACCAACGAAATACTATATTTTTGTTTGGATCAAAATAAATGTTGTGTTCATTTCACAACCTGTAATAGGTAATTTAACCCTTTTTGTACCAAATGGAATCTTCCCCCTTATATATAGCTGGAGTTAATTTAAAAATTTAGGGGTGTCAAGTTGCGTTTTCTTCAAAATTTATTAGGAAAATGGCTGAACTTTTTGCAAACAGTGGAGGCCCTTATCAGATACCGCGTTCTGCGGCGTCTGATCTGGGCCTGCACTGTTTGTCACGGTACCCATTTAGGGGTTTCCAGTCTGAAATGGGTTAAAATGTCCCAAAGGTATCTGAATTTGAAGCTTATATACAAGGATCAATGTATGCCATAGATACCAGTTTTTTGGGTGTTTATTTATGGATAAATTTTATGCGTAAATGTAACTTCAACATTAATTTTATTGGTACACAAAAACCTCTTCATAACACTCTTTATAATATCATGGTTTCAGATATAACATAATTTAATGGTGGATGCAAAAAATATGTAAAAGATTATATACAAAAAAAGGACATTAACCCATTTAGTAACAGAAATCCCTAAAGATGTACTTGGCAAACAGTGCAGGCCCAGATCAGACGCTGCAGAACGCGGCATCTGATCAGGGCCTCCACTGTTTGCTAAAAGTTCAGTCATTTTCCAAATAGATTTTGATGAAAACAGAACCTGACACCCCTAAATTTTGAAATGGACTCCTGCTATATATAAGGAGGAAGATTCCATTTGGTACAAAAAGGGTTAAAGGTCATTTTTTCATATATTCTATACATTTTAGTTTGGTAATAATGTGGTTGTTTAACTAACTCAGATTCAGTTTTGGACCCCTAAAAGTTGAGCAACTAAGATGTTGTGGTGCATCAACTCTCAGTCATTTCAACATAAAGTACATGTACTGACTTTAGGTATGCAATTGTACCGTATTTACCCTAAATATTCGGACACCTCAACTCCTTAAAATACTTTTTCCAAAATTTAAATAAGTATAAGTTACTACCCAATGTTGTGTCTTAAAATAGCTGGATGAATGACAAATAGTGTAGACCCTGATGAGACATCGCAAAATGCAGTGTCTCATCTGGGTATACACTACTTGCTCAGGCATGTCTGTCTGAATACATGGGGTAAATATGGCAGTTAGAATAACTAACTTTCAGTGATTTCAGCATCAATGTCGTAAGTTCCATTGTCATAGATTTTCCCTTTTTTGTAGTATTTTCTACACATTCTGATCCTATCTGGTGCTTTAGTTTTGTTGTTCTCAAGAAGCTTTAGAGATCCTATAGTGTTCTTTTCTGTCTCGTTATACTGAAAAGAAATGATATCCATCTCAATAACAAGGCCGTGCAGTGAACACACCTTTAACCCACAGTATACTAGTAGACTCTTCCATTGCTATATGTCGGTCAAGTCCATTTGTCATATAAGTGGTGTCAGGCCTATTTTTTCGTTTTTATTCTATTTTTGATGGAAACTTCTGTTAGCAAATAGTGCAGGCCCTGATCAGACGCCGCATTCTGCGGCGTCTGATCTGGGCCTGCACTGTTTGCCAAGGTATCCCTTCAGGGGTTTCCCACATACAATGGGTTAAACCCCATTTTATATAGAGAAAACTGGGGTTTTAGGGGGTATACATTAGTCTTATTTTCACTTTAAGAAATAGGTTGTGGGTACTCATTAGAACTGCCAGTTCTAATGAGCATCCACAACATGTTTTGCTATAAGACATAGGTTGTGGGTACTCATTAGAACTGCCTCAATGAGAGGACCCACAACCTATTTTTTTAGGTATAAATAAGAAAAATCTTAAACAATTTCATCAAAAGGTAACCATTTTTGAGATATGAAGAAATTCACTATGTCACATGGATGTCTTATCGTAATGCCATGTTCTGATTGCGGTCCGTCTTGTCTTTCACAACCGTGCGTCTAACCCTTCTTTTATTACAACTGAAAAGCCAGTTCTGCTAGAAAAAGGCAAGCCATCATTCCTCTGGGTACTCAGTCTATACTTAAGCAGTGTAGACCCTGATCAGACACCATATTTTGTGACATCTGATGCAAAATTTCTTTTTTTAAAAGCTCTCACTTGCTTATCTGTATTGCTCATTAATGATCTCTAAACACATCAAACTGTGACATCATGGTGACAGAGTATAGCAATTATGATAGTGATGCTATAAATAATCATTACCGAGTTTACCGTATGTATTTGAAGACCCTGGTCAGACTCTGATCTGGGTCTGCACTATTTGCTTTGGCCTGTCTGTCCAAATACCTAGGATCAATAAGGTATTTAACTTCTTAGGAGTTGATGACCTGTGATGACATATGATTTTTATGTGATGACAGGTTTTTATATTTCTGCTATTCAAACTGTCATAAAAAATCCGAAAAGTTCGGACACCCTTGCTGTAATTCTCATAACTTTAACACATTTGTTACACAATCCTACGAAATGTGCAGACAGAATGGCAAACAGTGTAGACCCTGACCAGACTGCAGTCTGATCAGGATCTGCACTGTCTGCTTGGGCCTATCTTGGCAAACAGTGTAGACCCTGACCAGACAGCAGTCTGGTCAGAATCTGCACTGTCTGCTTGGGCCTATCTGTCCCAATACTTAGGAACATTATGGTAGATTATACAAGTTAGTAAAGGCAAATAACTGTTTTTGTGATACATCAAGGGCAGATAACTCAATAACTTAAACTACCAGAATAGCAGTCCTTGGTCACAGTATATAATATTTATCTTTCAATATATCTGTAAAGTTCATCAAGCTGTTCCACATAGTACAGAAATATAGGTCAAAGACATATCAAGGTCAGATAGCTCAATAGTGAAATGGTCAAAATAGCAGTCCTCAGCCATTTTTGGGTACCTGTAGTGCTTGGTGTATCTCACGAATTACATAAAGCTACAGGTCTGAAAACACTTTTATCCCCACGCTTTTTGAAGAAAAAGTGGGGATATTGTAATGGTCTTCATCGTCCGTCTGTACGTATGTCCGTCCATCAGTCTTACCGGATAACTCCTAGACGGTTATAGATAGAAACTTGAAACTTTGGGTACTGATAGATTTTTGGTCTGGGGAGTGCACGACACTTTCAGAATTTTGATCACACCTGGGGTGGGCCCAGGGGGTGGGGCCCGCAGGTGGTCAAAAATCAAAATTCCCAGAACATGGTCGTGTAACATATCAAAGCGAACGGCATGATGAGTAGAAAACCTTACAACCAAAATTTGACCCCTGGGGTCCATTTTGAGGTCACCAGAGGTCAAAACTGATTTTGACCCTTTTACCCCCCATACATTACGGTTACCGGATAACTCCTCCTAGACTGTTATAGATAGAAACTTGAAACTTTGGGAACTGATACATCTTTAGTCTGGGGAGTGCATGACACTTTCGGAATTTTGATCCTACCCCTGGGAGTGGGGCCAGGGGTTGGGCACCTTGTGAGTAAAAAATCACAGTTTTCAGAACATGGTCGTGTAGCATATTAAATTGAACGGCATGATGAGTACAATACATTACAATCAAAATTTTACCCTTCGGAGCAAACACCCCTAGGGGATGGCCCAGGGGGTGGGGCCTGCGGGGAAGCGTGGGGATATTCGATGGCTTGCCATCGACTGCGCGATTCAAGTTTAAAACATATCATGGACAGATAACTCTGGAACCAGAATGGCCAGAGTAGCAGTCACTGGGCATAATATGCTTCCTTTCCTATACATCTAAATTATCATTAAGATACAGGGCTTCCGTTAGGCGGGCGTACGGCGTATATTACGTCCTGAAATCGCTTCCGGACGCCCAAATTAAACATCAAAGGCGTCCCGCGGACTCCCGAAAATTTCTCTGTACGGCCAAAAATCTTTACCGAGACGTATAAACCCGCCCACTTTTAGCGGTTTGTAAAAGGTTTGCTCCGCCTACTTAGCTAAAACCGCTTTCTGTGTTTATTGAGTACTAAGGACGTCCCTTTTTTTGTCTGCGTGGTATTATATTGACAGTCAGAATCATGTGCGTCGGCACACCTTTGATCGTCATCGGTGTGCGAAAAACGTGTCGAGGTGATTGCTCAGTGTTTGCATATAATTAATCGGCTTAGTAGTTGAGGATAAACTAATTATCTCATTGACGATAAGTGTTTTTTAATCCTGTAAACTTGTTACTGTTTAAAATTAAAGCGGGTCGTATTTTAGGTGTTTGGCAGTGAGATTATCACTAGACCTAGCGATGCAAAGTGTGACAATAAGTTTCAAAGATAGATACACATTTTTTCTTGAGAAAATAGCAGGTACTCACTAGGTGAAATGACGAAAATAATTTATAAAATCCCCAAATGTCGCAGCGTGTTTGATTTTGGCGCCTCGAAAATACGTAAAACCGGCGAATGTGACCAGGCCGGTTCGTCAGGGTCCGAGCTGCAGTCTGATCTGTCTGTTTGCCAAAAAGCAAAAAAAAAACAAGAGGGCCCAGAGGGCCCTGAATCGCTCACCTGAAAATTAGTGTCTCCAGTACATTCTAGGCCCAAGGGCTATAATTTGAACAAACTTGGTAATGGTCCACTAGATGAAGCTTCATACCAAATATCAAAGACCTGGGCCTTCTGGTTTCAGACAAGAAGATTTTTAAAGGTTTTCCCTATAAAAGCCTATGAAAAACCAAAGGGTCCCGGGGTGGGGGCATTTTTGGCCCCAGGGCTATAATTTGAACAGTCTTGAAAGAGGTCCACTAGATGAAGCTTCACACCAATACGCCTTGTGGATTCAGAGAAGAATTTTAAAGATTTTCCATGTATAAGCCTATGTAAATGTGTGTGTGTGTGTGTGTGAATTCAGGTTTAACATCACTTAAGCCTGTGTAAAACCAAAGGCCCCAGGGGTGGGGGCATTTTTGGCCCCAGGGCTATAATTTGAACAATCTTGGTAGAGGTCCACTAGTTGAAGCTACATATCAAATAGCATAGACCAGGGCCTTGTGGTACCAGAGAAGAAGAATTTTAAATATTTTCCCTAATTAAGCCTATGAAAAACCAAAGGGTCCCGGGGTGGGGGCATTTTTGGTCCTAGGGCTATAATTTGAACAATCTTGATAGAGGTCCAAAAGATGAAGCTTCACACCAAATATCTAAGACCTTGGCCTTGCAGTTTCTGAGAAGAAGATTTTTTAAAAATTTTTCCTATATAAGCCTATGTAAAACAGAAGGCCCCCTGGGCGGGGGCATTTTTGGACCCAGGGCTATAATTTGAACAATCTTGGTAGAGGTCCACTAGGTGGAGCTTCATACCAAATATCAAAGACCTGATCCTTGTGGTTTCAGAGAAGAAGATTTTTAAAGATTTTCCCTATATAAGCCTATGTAAAACCAAAGGCCCCGGGGCAGTGTCATTTTTGGCCCCAAGGCTATAATTTGAACAATCTGAGTAAAGGTCCACCAGGTAAAGCTTCACACCAAATATTAAAGACATGGGCCTTGGGGGTTCAGAGAAGAAGTTTTTTTAATGATTTTCCCTATACAAGAGGGCCATGATGGCCCTGGATCGCTCACCTGATCCATAGTGTAACAAGTGGGCCCCAGGGAGGGCCATTATTGGCCCAAGGGCTTTAATGTGCATAATGTTGAGGGAGGTCTTAAAGGTGAAGCTTCATACCAAACAAAAACAAAGGCTATAATTTGTACAATCTTGGCAAAGGTCCACTAGATTAAGCTACACACCAAATATCAAAGACCTGGGCCTTGCGGTTTCAGAGAAGAAGATTTTTATAAAGATATTCCCTACATAAGCCTATGCACCAGGGCTATATAAGTCTATGTAAAACCAAAGGGCCCCGGGGTGGGGGTCATTTGTGGCCCCAGGGCTATAATTTGAACAATCTTGGTAGAGGTCTACTAGATGAAGCTCCATACCAAATATCAAAGACCTGGACCTTGCAGTTTCAGAGAAGAAGATTTTTTAAAAATTTCCCTTTATAAGTCTATGTAAAACCAAAGGGTCTCTAAGCGACGACGTTTTTGGCCCCAGGGCTATAATTTGAACAATCTTGGTAGAGATCCACTAGATGACGCTTCATACCAAATATCAAAGACCTGGGCCTTCTGGTTTCAGACGAGAAGATTTTTCAAGTTTTTCCCTATATAAGCCTATATAAAACCAGTGGGACCTGGTGCGGGGGGCATTATTTGGCCCCAGGGCTATAATTTGAACAATCTTGGTAGTGGTCCACTTGACGAAGCTACTTACCAAATATCAAAGACATGGGCCTTCTGGTTTCAGACAAGAAGATTTTTAAAGGTTTTCCAAATATAAGCCTATGTAAAACCAGTGGGCCCCGGGGCGGGGCCGGTTTTGGGCCCAGGACTATGATTTGAACAATCTTGGTAGAGGTCCACTAGATGAAGCTTCATACCAAATATCAAAGAGCTGGGCCTTCTGGTTTCAGACAAGAAGAATTTTAAAGGTTTTCCCTATATAAGCCTACGTAAAACCAGTGGGCCCCAGGGCGGGGCTGTTTTTGGCACCAGGGCTATAATCTGAACAATCTTGGTAGCGGTCCACTAGATGAAGCTACATACCAAATATCAAAGACCTGGGCCTTCTGGTTTCAGACAAGAAGATTTTTAAAGGTTTTCCCAATATAAGCCTATGTAAAACCAGTGGGCCCCGCAGTGGGCCCCGGGGCGGGGCCGTTTTTGGCCCCAGGGCTATTAACCCATCCACTGGTTAAGCAGGAGAAGCTCTGGTGGCCATTTTGTTCACCCAAGCTGAACAGTATGAGCAATTTTGGTAGAGGGACACCAAACGAACATTCCTGTGAAATAATTTCAAAATCCATCCACTGGTCAAGGAGAAGAAATGGTTTAAAGGTTTTTCTATTTTTAGCTCTGGTGGCCATTTTGTTCACCCGAGCAGAACGGTACAAGCAATTTTGGTAGAGGGTCACCCAAGGAACATTCCAGAGAAATAATTTCAAAATCCATCCACTGGTTAAGGAGACGAAAACGTTTAAAGGTTTTTCTATTTTTAGCTCTGGTGGCCATTTTGTTCACCCGAGCAGGACAGTTTGAGCAATTTTGGTAGAGGGTCACCCAAGGAACATTCCAGTGAAATAATTTCAAAATCCATCCACTGGTTGAGGAGAAAAAGTCGTTTAAAGGTTTTTCTATTTTTAGCTCCGGCGGCCATCTTGTTCACCCGAGCGGAACGGTTTGAGCAATTTTGGTAGAGGGTCACCCAAGGAAAATTCCAGAGACATAATTTCAAAATCCATCCACTGGTTAAGGAGAAAAAGTTGTTTAAAGGTTTATCTATTTTTAGCTCCGGCGGCCATCTTGTTCAACCGAGCAGAACGGTTTGAGCAATTTTGGTAGAGGGTCACCCAAGGAACATTCCTGTGAAGTTATATCAAAATCCATCCACTAGTAAAGGAGAAGAAGTGGTTTAAAGGTTTTTTCTATTTTTAGCTCTGATCTTGTTCATCAGAGCGGAATGGTTTGAGCAATTTTGGTAGAGGGTCACCCAAGAAACATTCCTGTGAAGTAATTTCGAAATCCATCCACTGGTTAAGGAGAAGAAGTCTTTTAAAGGTTTTTCTATTTTTAGCTACGGCGGCCATTTTGTTCATCCGAGCGGAACGGTTTGAGCAATTTTGGTAGAAGGTCATCCAAGGAACATTCCTGTGGAATAGTTTCAAAATCCATCCACTGGTTCAGCAGGAGAAGTCGTTTAAAGGTTTTTCTATTTTTAGCTCTGGCGGCCATCTTGTTCACCTGAGCAGAACGGTTTGAGCAATTTTGGTAGAGGGTCACCCAAGGAACATTCCTGTGCAATAATTTCAAAATCCATCCACTGGTTAAGGAGAAGAAGTCCTTTAAAGGTTTTCCTATTTTTAGCTCTGGCGGCCATTTTGTTCACCCGAGCGGAACGGTTTGAGCAATTTTGGTGGAAGGTCATCCAAGGAACATTCCTGTGAAATAATTTCAAAATCCATCCACTGGTTAAGCAGGAGAAGTCGTTTAAAGGTTTTTCTATTTTTAGCTCTGGCGGCCATCTTGTTCACCCGAGCGGAACAGTTTGAGCAATTTTGGTAGAGGATCACCCAAGGAGCATTCCTGTGAAATTAGATCAAAATCTGTCCAGCAGTTTTGGAGAAGAAGTTGTTTAAAGCAAAAGTTGACGACGGACGCACGGACGACGGACAAAGACCGATCCCAAAAGCTCACCTTGAGCACTTCGTGCTCAGGTGAGCTAAAAAAAAAAAAAAAAATACCGCTGCCTCGTCTAAGTCTGCTCCAATTGACCAAGTTGCACGTGTTTCTGCCTGTTTGTCTGAAGCAGTTCCGAGCGTTTAGAGTACAACGAAGACTCGAAGCGTATGTTTTGCGAAGTTCGACAAATCTTTTACAAAAGATTTTTTCTTTATTTCTTTTTAATCCATATATGAAAGTGTCAGGTTTGTTTTATTGAGTTAAGTTCTACAAACAGTGTAGACAGATCAGACGCTATGTTCTGTGGCCCCTGATCTGGGTCTACACAGTTTGCTAATGACCAAAAAATGGGCCACTAGGCATATATGGGGATGGTAATGGTTTTCTTTACTTTTTATTTATTTATTTGTTTGTTTTTTTTTGGGGGGGGGGGGGGGATTTTACTTGGAAAATTATAAAATTTATACAGGCCAAGCAAAAATATTTTTCTTTTTTGTATGCATTCCTCTGCACTGTACTGACCGCATGTATGTCACATAATTATAGTTTTAACTTCCTCACAGAGCTTTGCTTGATTGTTTTTAGTTTAACGGCCCAGTCAACACTATTCAAGTCATTTTTGAGCCGGTCAGTTTACCTATCCACACTTTACTAGCCGTCTAAAAGAATATACAGGTGATTAAAATGCAAACTAGAGATTAATAGATTAAATAATATATATATATATATATATATATATATATATATATATATATATATATATATATATATATATATATATATATATATATATATATATATATATATATATATATATATATATATGTCTTCATCAAAACAATTTTTACGATTCGCAAACACCTTGCTTCAAAATTGGGACTTCCTGAATTTTCCAGTGGGACTTCCAGATTTCAAGGGTAGGAAGTCTGGGACTTCTGGAATTTGGGATTTAATGGAAGCCCTGAAGATATTCCAGTAGAAGAGTGGCCAAAATTAATTCTTCAGATATTTCAAGGTCAGATAAACCAAGCACTGCAATGGCCAAAACAGTGCTGCATGTCCACAATATGCCAAACTTAAATGGTTTTTTATCTACTCTATATGTAAAAGTAATAACAGGCCAAAAACATTTCTCAGGAAATATAAAGGGCCATAACTCTGCAAAAAGTTGACAGATTTTCCAAACCAGAAATGTTTATGTAAAAAAGTTAAGAAAACTTGTGAATAAATACTCAAGTTATCAACTGTAAAAGAAGCAGGGATGAATGGACAGACATACAGATGGACAGACAGACACCAGAGGGTATAACATAATACCCCGTTGCTAACATCTGGGGCCAGTTGATCAAAGCATCGTTAGCTTAATGAGCTCATTAGTGGTCATATTGTTAACTGTCCTAGCAAGTACAATATCTAAAATTTTGGTATTTTTGCTGGACTGTTTTTGGGAGCTGTGACCTTGAAAATGAGATCAAGGTCATCATAACCTAATGACTGTTTTCCTTCACCATAATGATGAAACGTTGCAAGTTTGGTCAGAATCCATCCATAGGTTCGGGAGATATAGTGCTTCAAACAGGCTACGAGAAGCCTCAGTGGTGTAGTAGTTATGCTACTCGCCTTGTAAAGCAAGGGGTTGCAGGTGATCCCAGTCTTCTCCAGACTTTCGGTTGAGTCTTTAAACCGAGGTCCCATCTCCGTATGACCGTAACTATTGCTGAGACGTAAAACTCAAACACTCACTCAAACAGGCTACCCAGATGCCATTGCAAACTGAATCCGCACCAAAAACAGTATGTCCCCCTCCCCTCAGGTGGGGGGACATAATTTACATTTGGCAGAGCTAACAATCACTAACTGCAAGGACAAGAAAAAAACATACAGCTTTCATGGCAAAGTTGATATGGTCTATTAATTTGTCCACATGGTAGATGCCATAAACACCAATGGCTGGAGGGTAAGGCATCGTCTCATAAGAGTTGCTCCAGTCCTTGAGGTACAGGTGTTTCAAGGAAACCGTCAGCTTCTCTGTGTACTCCACAAATCTGGATCTTGAGAACCCAAACTGTATCAGCTGGAAAAAAAAAAGCTACAGATAAGGAAGTAATTTTTATTTTTCAGGGGTTTTGATTTTAAGACCCTTTCAAGGTTATTTCACTTATTTCGAGCTGATCGTTAATCAGAGGTGGGAGTACCTGGAGAAAATCCACCTGACCTTCCATTACAGAACTTGGCTTCTCAAATGTGACCCAAGTGAGGCTCAAACCAGCAGTGGCGAGAGACCTGATGATTAACCCATTTTGTACCGGAAACCCCAAAACGAGTACCCTGGCAAACAGTGCAGGCCCAGATCAGACGCCACAGAATGCAACATCCGATCAGGGCCTATAATGTTTGCAAAAAGTTCTGCTATTTTACGAATAGCTTTTGATGAAAACACAACCGGACACCCCTACATTTTGAAATGGAGTCCTGTTATCTATAAGGGGGAAGATTCCATTTGGTACAAAAAGAGTCAACACTTTTACCCACTAGGCCACGGAGGGGTAACAAGGGTAATTGAGAGATATTTTTTATTATTTGAGCCAGTGCATGACAAAACCTACAATAAGACCGCTGCGACCAGCAGAGACTCAAATCAACCTGCGCATCCATCCACCATGACAAGACCTTTAGCTTATGTCTCTTTGCATAGATATTAACCTATAGTAGGTACACACGATCAGCAAAGACTCTGATCAGACTGTGCGAATGTGCAGACTGATCTGTCTTCGCTGGTCACATCAAGGCTTCTTGTAGATTTTGACATGTGCTGACTAATTTCTCATTAAAATAGTGGCCATCTTGGAAATCAGAATGGAACCATTTTTGCACATCTGAATCTCCATGTCATCAGCATGCCTACCACCAGGTGTCAGCTTAATTTGACTCCCAGTTTGGGAGGAGATGTCGAAAATATGAAAAGATGATGGATCCATGGACAGACTGATGATGGACAACAGACAACAAACAGCCATGACATGGTACTTCTGTACTGCAGTTTTATGTTTTGATGACCTACTTCCTTGTTAGCTTACCTAGAGCAAAGCTCCAGGTAAGCTAACAAGGAAGTAGGTCATCAAAACATAAAACTGCGGTACAGAAGTCTGGTCAGAATACACATCAAGAATAACAAGAGCTCTGCAAGTAGCGAACACAAATTTATCAAAGGGGCATAATTTTGAAAGGGGGTACAATCATTCTTATGTATGACATGTCGTCCTGACCTAATACATATGCCAATAAAACTGCATGAAGATATCCTGAATAGGTACTGAATTATGGAGCATACAAGACTGTCTGGTGAAAAATTAATCAAAGGGGCATAACTATAATAATAATAATAATAATAATAATAGCCTTTATTTACAGAGGGTAACACATTTAGCAACAAACAGCTAATCTTCCATGAGGCCCTCTCTGGTATTTACACTTATTACAAAATGAGCATAATGAGCAAAAATATAACAATTAATTAACAGCGAAATTACAAAGTGATCACCTTAGATCCACAACATACACACATATACACACACTCACAAATATATATATGTGACCCGTCACGCGAAAAGGGACCTTCTGGGAATTTTTGGCGAAAATGAGTTAGAACTGATGTCAGATATGTTGGTATTTGAGAAACAATGTGGCACCAAAACGAATAAAATACTCCTTAAGGTTTCAGATTTACAGTATTTTAAACATAGGAACCCTAAACGTAATAATGTCACAGAAAACCGATTTGACGTCATGTGTAATTCGCCGTCATTGGTTACATCAACAAATTGCTATTGGTAATGTCGCAGGTAACACTGCAAGGAAACATCTGAAAGGCATTTTAAAACACTAAAACATAATTATTTCGTTAACTCTGTTTAATTATTAAGCAATTCTTTGAGAAATCTGGCATACTGTCGTCGTCTGAAACTGTGTAGTTGTAAAGATAGTCATGGGAAGATCAAAAAACACATTTTACACATTATAAGAGCAAGAAAATCTGTTATTTGCATGTGCGAACAAACACGCAGACCAACCAGCGCATCGGCATGGTCTGATCAGCGCATATAATACAAGCTTTTGCGATCGTGTTATCACTTAGGCGGTTCTATGCCAAAATTCAGATCACCTAAGGCCTCATACCTGGCCCGGGTCACATATGAGACGCAAAGTTCTGCAGCGGAAGGTCAGGTGGTTTTTCTACGGTACTTCGATTTTCACTTACCTAGGATTAACGATCGGCTCGATACGAGTGAAATAATCTTGAAAGGACCGTAAAACCAAAAACCAAATTAAAACTAGAAATGGTGTTTGTAAAACACAATGCCCCCAACCTGTGCTTGACCTTAGCTGGCAAAATATTCAACAAATATTGTTAAAGACTCAAAAACATACAACAAGAATTCCCCCGAAGGCTATGTCGCGCCTGTGGGGGCGCAAAGTCACCAAACCATGAAATCTAGGTCAAGGTCAAACATGGATGCCTGCAAAAAAATTTCACTCCTAGTTGCAAGCATGTACCAAGTAACTCTTAAAAACAGACTCTTACATCAGGGTCAAAGTTAGGGTTGTCACACTATTTTACAAAGTCAGTGAACCATAAAATGTAGGTCAAGGTCAGAAATGGATATTTGCATTGAAGTTTCAATTCCTAAATGCAAGCTTGTACCAAATACAATTAATGAAGCTCTAATAGATCTTGAGAAATGGACTCTTACATTAGATAGAAAGTCAGGGTGGTCGCAATAATTCACAAAGTCAGTGAACCATGAAATATGGGTAAAAGTCAAATATGGATGCTTGCGTTGCAGTTGGAATTCCTAGATGCAAGTTTGTACCAATTATAATTTAAAACGCTTAAATAGTTTTCGAGAAATGGTGAAAGTCAGGGTGGTCGCAATAATTCACGAAGTCAGTGAACCATGAAATATAGGTCAATGTCAGATATGGATACTTGCGTTGAAGTTGCAATGCCTGGATGCAAGTTTGTACCAAGAATGATTAATGAAGCACTAATAGTTCTCAAGATATGGACTTGCTGACAAGATTTTATTAAAAAAAAACAAGGCATCGCATGCGATACAAATCTCCTCGCACAAGACAATTTCGTGTGTGGAAAACACTGAAATGGCAAAAGTCCAACTTGCTTGAGATATTATCATATGCAACATTTGTGTAAAGTTTGTTTAAAAATCCATCCATAAATGTAGGTTCTAGAGTGATGACAATATTTCTCTAAAAATAGTCATAGGGACCTTGACTTGAGGCCATGGCCGCGAAGTAGATCTTGCTCAAGATATTATCATAAGCATCTTTTGTGTGAAGTTAGATTAAAATCATAAATGTAGGCGGTAGAGCAATGACAAAGTTTTTCTAAAAATAGCCATAGTGACCTTGACCTTGAGGTCATGACCAAGCAACTCGAGATATTACCATAAGAAACATTTGTGTGAAGTTCTATTAACATCCATCAATAAATGTTGGCACTAGAGCGATGACAAAGATTTTCTAAAAATAGCCCCAGTGACCTTGACCTTGAAAGTCAAAATAGTTCGAGATATTGTCATAAGGAACATTTGTGTGAAGTTATACTGAAATCGGTGAAGAAATGTAAGCGCTAGAGCCATGTCAAAGTTTTTCTAAAAATAGCCACAGTGACCTTGACCTTGAAAGTCAAACTCACTCGAGGTATTATCATAAAGAACATTTGTGTGAAGTTATATAGAAATCAGTGAAGAAATGTAGTCGCTAGGGCGATGACAGTTTTTTTTCAAAAATAGCCACAGTGACCTTGACCTTGAAAGTCGCAATCGCTCGAGATATTGTCTTAAGGAACATTTGTGTGAAATTATATTGAAATTGGTGAAGAAATGTAAGCGCTAGAGTATTGACAAAGTTTTTCTAAAAATAGTCACAGTGACCTTGACCTTGAAAATGGAACTCGCTACAGATATTGTCATAAGGAACATTTGTGTGAATCGATTTTGAAATTGGTGAAAAAATGTAAGCGCTAGAGCAATGAAAAAGGTTTTCTAAAAATAGCCACAGTGACCTTGACCTTGAAAGTCGAACTCTTTCGAGGTATTGTCATCAGGATCATTTGTGTGAAGTTATATTAAAATCGGTGAAGAAATGTAGGCGCTGGAGCGATAGCAAAGTTTTTCTAAAAATAGCCATTGTGACCTTGACCTTGAAAGTTGAAATGGCTTGAGATATTGTCATAAGGAACATTTGTGTGAAGTTATATTGAAATCGGTGAAGAAATGTAAGCGCTAGAGCACTGACAAAGTTTTTCTAAAAATAGCCACAGTGACCTTGACCTTGAAAGTGGAACTCGCTAGAGATATTGTCATAAGGAACATTTGTGTGAAGTTATATTGAAATCGGTGAAGAAATGTAGGCGCTAGAGCGATGACAATTTTTTTCTAAAAATAGCTACAGTGACCTTGACCTTGAGGTCATGACCCTGAAAGTCGAACACACTTGAGATATTGTCATAAGGAACATTTGTGTGAAGTTACATTGAAATCAGTGAAGAAATGTAGGCACTAGAGCAATGACAAAGTTTTTTCTAAAAATAGCCACAGTGACCTTGACCATGAGGTCATGACCTTGAAAGTCAACCTTGCTCAAGATATTGTCATAAGGCACATTTGTTTGAAGTTATATTGAAATCAGTGAAGAAATGTAGGCGCTAGAGTGATGACAAAGTTTTTCTTAAAATAGCCACAGTGACCTTGACCTTGAGGTCATGACCTTGAAAGTCGATCTCGCTGAGATATTGTCATAAGAAACATTTGTGTGAAGTTATATTGAAATTGGTGAAGAAATGTAGGCCCTAGAGCGATGACAAAGTTTTTCTAAAAATAGCCAAAGTGACCTTGACCTTGAGGTCATGACTTTGAAGTCGAACTCGCTCGAGATTTTTTTATAAGGAACATTTGTGTGAAGTTATATTGAAATTGGTGAAGAAATGTAGGCACTAGAGCGATGACAAAGTTTTTCTAAAAATAGCCACAGTGACCTTGACCTTGAGGTCATGACCTTGAAAGTCGAACTCGCTGAGATATTGTCATAAGAAACATTTGTGAGAAGATACATTGAAATTGGTGAAGAAATGAAGGCGCTAGAGCGATGACAAAGTTTTTCTAAAAATAGCCACAGTGACCTTGACCTTGAGGTCATGACTTTGAAGTCGAACTCGCTCGAGTTTTTTTTATAAGGAACATTTGGGTGAAGTTATATTGAAATTGGTGAAGAAATGTAGGCGCTAGAACGATGACAAAGTTTTTCACAAATTACCAAAATGATAAAGGGCCATAACTCACAAAGTATTTTTCGGAATTTTGTCATAAGTTAATCAGTTCATCTACTCATCACCACCAATCTATTCACCAACTTTCAAGGCTCTAGCTCCAATAGTTTTTGAGATATCTTGCTGACAAGATTTTATTCAAAAAATTTCAAAGGGCAATAACTCTTAAAAGGGGCATAATCCGGACGAGAAAAAAAATAAGCGTCAGCTAATTTTCCATGAGGAATCCATATATGAAATTTCAAAACCCTAGCGTACACGGTTCTAAAGATATGCTATGCATCACTTTTAGCATACATTACAATGGGCACAAATTACCAAAATGACAAAGGGCCATAACTCACAAAGTATTTTTCGGAATTTCGTCAAAAGTTAATCAGTTCATCTACTCATCACCACCAATATATTCACCAACTTTCAAGGCTCTAGCTCCAATGGTTTTTGAGAAATCTTGCTGACAAAATTTTATTAAAAAAATTTCAAAGGGCAATAACTCTTAAAAGGGGCATAATCCGGACAAGAAAAAAAATACGCGTCAGCTAATTTTCCATGAGGAATCCATATATGAAATTTCAAAACCCTAGCATACACGGTTCTAAAGATATGCTATGCATCACTTTTAGCATACATTACAATGGGCACAAATTACCAAAATGACAAAGGGCCATAACTCACAAAGTATTTTTCGGAATTTTGTCAAAAGTTAATCAGTTCATCTACTCATCACCACCAATCTATTCACCAACTTTCAAGGCTCTAGCTCCAATGGTTTTTGAGATATCTTGCTGACAAGATTTTATTAAAAAAATTTCAAAGGGCAATAACTCTTAAAAGGGGCATAATCCGGACGAGAAAAAAAATACGCATCAGCTAATTTTCCATCAGGAATCCATATATGAAATTTCAAAACCCTAGCATACACGGTTCTAAAGATATGCTTTGCATCACTTTTAGCATACGTTACAATGGGCACAAATTACCAAAATGACAAAGGGCCATAACTCACAAAGTATTTTTCGGAATTTTGTCAAAAGTTAATCAGTTCATCTACTCATCACCACCAATATAATCACCAACTTTCAAGGCTCTAGCTCCAATAGTTTTTGAGATATCTTGCTGACAAGATTTTATTAAAAAAATTTCAAAGGGCAATAACTCTTGAAGGGGGCATAATCCGGACTAGAAAAAAAATACGCGTCAGCTAATTTTCCATGAGGAATCCATATATGAAATTTCAAAACCCTAGCATACACGGTTCTTTAGTTTTGCTATGCATCAAAAGCGTAACGGACGGACGAACGGACGAACGGACGAACAGACGAACGGACGAACGGACGAACGAGGCAGAAGCAATATGCCCCTCCAACTTTTTCAAAGTTGGGGGCATAATAAAAAGTTTTCTGAGACGGAGCAGAGTGGTATGTTGGCTCATCTTGTTGGAAATACCAAAGACCGATTTCCTGGCGATGAGGCCCATATGAGATACGAAAAAAAAAATAATAAAGAACTCAATATTCACCCCAATGGTTCAAGCCGTGCTTGAGTCATAGTTAGGCGCCATGTTCTGCAAAGTAAGGTCATGTTTTTCTCGGTACTCTGGTTTTCGCCCACATCTGATTAACGATCGGCTTGAAATAAGTGAAAAACATATTGAACGGATCGTGAAACAGACAAACTAACAATAAATAAATAAAGAAAGAAAGAAAGAAAGAAAGAAAAAAAACTGGGGTTTGCAGGGGTATATAAAATTGTTTCATTTTTTATTGGTTCCGCTCCAATACATTAAAGCGGTTCGGATCCTCGTTAGTAAACGCCTCAATGAGGCGGTTCTAACAACACCCTTGAGCGTACATATTTTCATCACATTTTTGAGATTTGAAAGAATGCACATTGTTACACGATGTGTTATGGTATTTAGAACTCGCTTTTATGTCTCAAAAACCTGTATAAAGATACAAAGCTTCATACTGACTTAAAAGTGAGGTGCGTTTAACAACGTGGGCGTCCGCAGAGCGCTCGCCTGTTTGCCTCCTGAACGCAAGGCCCGCGAGCGCTTGTGATGTATCGTTTGGTACTGAATCCTTTGCGCATGCGCGAAGGGAATAGAGGTTCGGCTTCAGCTGAATCGGCGAAGAAGATTAACTGCATGTAACTACATTCCACAGAACCATTTGCTAGTTCCTCAAGCAGAACTAGCAGAATTAAACTGCTGATGGACAGACAATTAGACGAACAGTCTATGGTCGCCATCTTGAAATAACGAGTGCCCACTGTCGTTCAATAGTGATTTTTTTTCGAATTCTCGCATTGTTGCAGGCACCACCGGTTTCACACGGTGCGCACATGATTAATTTGCCTTTTATGCAGAAAACTTCATATTTGTGTGACAAAATTTAATGGCAAATCTCTTTAAAACAAAACCATTATACTTATTCATTTGGCGACAGGCACTGAGATATCATTTCATCTCAGTGTCGGGTAAAATTCCAATAACATTGGAAGCAACGTCTCAATGGGCCCAGTAGTGTTAACGGGAAGTTAAACCTCAAATCAAACAAACAAAATAGAAGTGGAGGCAATGATCAGTGATCGATACGATTAACCAACAGCTCCCATCAGAGACACCAAAGGGAAAGAAACACAAACATGAAACAACAGACCCTAATGGAAACACCAACAGCGGAAAGCCAAAAGGACAGTTACTTTCCCACAAAATGGCCAATAGGCTATCCAAAATAAAATAATATACGCGACACAAATACCCAAAGACAAACCATAACAAAAATAAACTGCGACAGAAGAACCGCCTTGGAACGGTTAGTGGAA
Organism: Lucinisca nassula; assembly: GCA_963580285.1. Taxonomy (NCBI): domain Eukaryota; kingdom Metazoa; phylum Mollusca; class Bivalvia; order Lucinida; family Lucinidae; genus Lucinisca; species Lucinisca nassula. The sequence continues at coordinate 11,916,963 of OY757014.1, read as the reverse complement.
ACGAATTCCACCGGGGGGCTTAAATCGATTTTACGTGGCCACAATCCTCGCCCTTACTTCCGTCGCGATTAAGACAAACTAGAGCTGTCAGAGGATCTGACTATAGCCCCGCTTCAGCGCTGTCAGAGAAGAAAGTTATTTAAGCTGCAGAGAAAACAGTTATGAACAAGAAATAACTGTTGAAAATTTTACATTATCTGGAAAAACTCTAAGAGTTGTGAGCCTTTGTCCCTCATTTCAATGAGCATGATACATTACCAGAATGTCCATGTTTATACTAAATTTCATCTTCCATTTTTCAATGTTCAAAGGGTAATAACTCCTAAAGTAGGCAAATCAGAGTCAGGGTTCCTGCGCTCTGCACATTGTCTCATGGTGCTTTACACTTGTGTGAAGTGTCATGAAAATATCTCAAATGGTTTGTGAGTTATGGAGCCGACACAGTCAAAATTGCCTTTTTAAATGTTCAAAGGGCAATAACTCCTAAAGTAGGCAAACCAGAGTTATGGTTCCTGCACTCTGCACATCATCTCAAGGTGCTTTTCATTTATTTGAAGTTTCATTAAAATATCAGAAACGGTTATGGAGCGGACATAGTTAAAATTGCCATTTTTTAATATTCAAAAGCCTATAACTGAAAAAGTAGACAATCCAGAGTTTGGGTTCCTGCGCTCTGCACACGTAATATGGTGCTTTACATTTGTGTGAAGTTTCATAAAATTATCTCAAACGGTTTTTGAGTTATCGAGCAAAGACGGCTAAAATTGATATTTTTCAATATTCAAAGGGAAATAACTCAAAAATTAGGCAATCCAGAGTTATGGTTCCTGCACTCTGCACACCATCTCACGGTGTTTAATGTTTGTGTGAAGTTTCATGAAAATATGTGAATGGGTTTTAAAGTTATGGAGCGGACACGAAAATTGTTAACAGACACAGACAGACACACAGACAGACACACAGAAAATACGAAAACCAGAGTTATGGTTCTTGCGCTCTGCACATTGTCTCATAGTGCTTAACATTTGTGTGAAGTTTCATGAAATTATCTCAAACGGTTTTCGAGTTATGAAGCGGACACTGTTAAAATTGCCATTTTTCAATGTTCAAAGGGCAATAACTCCAAAAATAAGCAATGCAGAGTTATGGTTCCTGCGCTCTGCACATCGTCTCATAGTGCTTAACATTTGTGTGAAGTTTCCTAAAAATATCTCAAACGGTTTTCGAGTTATGAAGCGGACACAATTAAAATTGCCATTTTTCAATGTTCAAAGGGCAATAACTCCAAAAGTAGGCAATCCACAGTTATAATTCCTTCGCTCTGCACATTGTCTTATGGTGTTTAACATTTGTGTGAAGTTTCATGAAAATATGTTAAGCAGATACAAAGTTATGGAGCCAACACAAATTAACGGAATCACGGAATTACGGAAAATGTTCAAAGGGCAATAACTCCAAAAGTAGGCAATCCACAGTTATAATTCCTTCGCTCTGCACATTGTCTTATGGTGTTTAACATTTGTGTGAAGTTTCATGAAAATATGTTAAGCAGATACAAAGTTATGGAGCCAACACAAATTAACGGAATCACGGAATGACAGAAGGACATGGCAAATCCAATATAGCCCCACTTTTTCAAAGCGGGGCTATAATAATTGGTTCAGTCCACATAAAAACTGTTATTGCGATCGGTCAAGTTTGACCATTTCTACACTTCTGAATGATGAAAGCCTACACGGTCGGGATTTTTAACCTGCACAGAAGATGGTTCTCCCTGCACATCGGGTCTCCAGTTAAAGTCCCGATTGAAAGGACGGTGCACTTTGATGCATTCATCCGTGCAAATGATGCCAGTGGACCATGTTTTGACGCCGGAATTGAAGCGGAGGCCTCTTACATCAGAGGCAACTAACCACTAATCTAGTCCCTACTTCGCATCGGGGAAAATTGGTACCGTCTAACATAAAAAAAACACCGGCAGGTTCCGATTCTGTCAAATTATAATTTTTCGTGAAATATTTCTCCAAAATCAACCATTTTTCAACTGTCAGAATACAGTGTCCCAAGGTGGGATAAGTAATAAGCTGTGGTATTTGTTAAGAAAATAACATCACTTGCGCCAACTGTTAAATAGAACTATTAAAAATACTTGTACTTCAATTCACCAAAATGGACCTCATCACCAGATTTTTGGATGAGTCTTTAAGCCGAGATGACCTTAGATATCGGTGGGACGTGACCCCCCACCCCTACCCTCAAGAACCTAAATGGACCTCATCTCTAAATTTTGGGATGAGTCTTTTGACCGAGGTCCCGTTGCCACATGACCTTAGATGTTGGTGGTACGTCGCCCCCACCCCCCCTTACACACACACACACTCTCCAATCTGCACCAAATACCGTATGGTATGGCAACTTTAACTCTGAACTGTAAACCCTTCATTGTTCTCTAACAATGGTACTGGACAACAGCAGTGCTCTTTTTTTCTAGTCACTTGTCACAGTGAAGATTCAGAGCATTGTATTTTGCTGTGTTGTCAGAATTAATTACAAAGTCTCATTCCCCGGGAAGCTCAGCCTCATCAAGTGGTTGCATCACAAAAACACACCAATTTAATTTTGACCTCCTTGAATCCCACTTTTATATAGTAAAACAGGGGTTTGCAGGGGTAAACCTTATTTTTCTTATTTCTGCTCTAAAATAGTGTGGGTACTCTTTAGAACCACCTCGATGAGGCGGTTCTATCGAGTACACACAATCTATATTATGAGCAGGAATAAGAAAAATATCACAATTTTTCGTCTTAAAATTTTACTTTTTCCGGCGATAAAATTTACAATGTATTTGTATAGGCGTGTCTTCGTAATGGTTAATTGTTTTCAGATGGCATTAGGAGGGGAGTAACTTTGCTATAAATCCTTTAATGCCTAGTATAATAATATATTGATTAACTTATGACGTAGCAGTTAGACATCACCAACACCTACTGTCTGTGAACCCGTTGACCTTATTGTTATCGCCCTGTTTGAATATTGAAGATTATACCTACTGGACCTGGTAGTAGGGTGACCTTACCCAGATGAAAAAAAAATCTTTGCCCAGATCAGACATGCAACATGTAAATGCTGTTAAATTCAGTCCATCCATCGCCAGAGAACAATTTTCAGGATACAGCTGTGACTTGGTGCAGAATGTGACGTTCACTGTTTATTTTTATTTACTTAAACAAGGAACGAAATTCGAATAGGAACAGTGAAAAATCAGAACAGTTTAAAGATCTTGAAAAAAAAATGCCATTTCGCCATTAGTTAGGTGAATTGTGAGTCCAATTAAGACACAGCGTAATCAAATTATCAGTAAATGACGTTAACGTGAACATTATTTTCGCACGTCATTTACGCTAAATGACGTAACTTCCCAGAAGGTCCCTTTTCGCGTTACGAGTCACATATACATATAGAACACAGAATAGAAGTAATGAGTACAAGCATATTTTGCATTCAATTTATATTTTACAGAATTTATGAGCTATATGATAGGCTAGATTTAGAAACTAAGAAAGAGGGAACAATCATTTTTGTGCATGACACATTGTCTTGAACTAATACATATTCCTAGAAAGCTGCATGAAGGTATCCAAAACAGTTGCTTAGTTATGGCGAGTACAAGACTGAAAAAAAATTAATCCAAAGGGGGCATAACTTAGAAACTAAGATAGAGGGCATGATGCTTCCACGCAGAGCTGAATCCGGCCCTCACACTATTACTGGTAAACCGCTTAGAGGAACTAAGCCTGTCCAGGAACTGCAGTGCGAGGCGGACCGTCCATGCTAATAAACCCTATTGGTTTCATTGGGCGACAGGGCTTGAGATGTCATTTCATCTCAATTTTGGGTAAAAGTCCCACAAAATTGGAAGCAACGTTTCCAAAATGACCTTTACAGTGTTGACAGGGACGTTAAACCTCAAATCAAACAAACAAACACAAACAAAAGAAAGAGGGAACAATCATTTTTGTGCATGACACATTGTCTTGAACTAATACATACATGTATGCCTAGAAAGCTGCATGAAGGTATCCCAAACACTTGCTGAGTTATGGCGAATACAAGACAGTTTGGAAAAAATTAATCCCAGATGCATAACCTGGAAACTAAGAAAGAGGGACCAATCATTATTGAGCGTGACACACTGTCTTTACCTAATACATATTCCTATAAAGTTGCATGAAGATATCCTTGAGTTTTACTGAGTTAAGAAGCGTACAAGAGTGTTTAGAAAAATTAATCAAAGGGGCATAACTCTGAAACTAAGAAAGGGGCAACAATCATTCTTGTTCGCGACACATTAAGGTGACTTAACACTTATTCCTATAAAGTTGCATGAAGATATCTCTAACAGTTCTGAGCTGTGGTGTTTACAAGAATGTTTGGAAAAAATTGAGGGGGCATAACTTGGAAACTCAGAAAGGGGGAACAATCATTCTAGACCTAATACATATTCCTATAAAGTTGCATGAAAAAATCCATAAGGGTTACTGAGATATGGAGCATACAAGGGACATAACTTGGAAGCTAAGACAGGGGGAATAATCATCCTTGTGCTGGACACATCGTTTCTACACAATACATATTCCTATAAAGTTGCATGGAGAAATCCCTAAGGGTTACGGAGTTTACAGACAGAAGGTTATGAAAAAATTAATCAAGGGGCATAACTTGGAAACTAAGAAAGGGGAAACACTCACTTTTATCTTAAAAGTTGCATGAATATATTTCTAACGGTTGCAGAGTTATGGAGCATACAAGAATTTAAAAAAAAAAAAAAAAAATCATGACGACGGAAACAGACATGGCATAAGCTTACCTGTAGCTTTGCTCTAGGTAAGCTAACAAGGAAGTAGGTCATCAAAACATAAAACTGCGGTACAGAAGTCTGGTCAAAATACACATCAAGAATAACTAGAGCTGTCAGTGAAACTGACTAGGGCCCCGGCAGCGCTATCAGAGGAGTAGGAAAAAATTTGTGGACGGACAGACGGACAGACAGACAGACAGACAGACAGACGGACAGACAGAGTGATTACTATAGGGCACCCACACTTTCAGTGCGGGGCCCTAACAAGAGCTTCACAAGTAGCTGTCACACAATCAAGGAAACAAGAACACACGGAAAGTGTTCAACTTGCTTTATTTCAACTCTAACGTAGCTGAGGGAAATACTGACTAACTGGCAGGACAGAGTCAGTCTGACTCCGCCCTCTCACCAGTCCATTGCTTGCTAATTTCTATCTGCCGACTAGAAACAAACCCAGTTTATATACAGATCCTTTACCCGGAAGAATCACTGTTTCATAGCTGACCATTGGAAATGACACATAAATGCATGAGCACTTAAGAAGTCATAAGACGACAATTAAAGCTGACTTTGACCAGGTCCACTTTACAGCCATCGCACTGAGCTAGTCATTAGTATAAGTATTTGTCAAAATTATGTTCTGGGTCCTAAGAGATTCTTCCTAGTTGCTAATTCTGCACAGTTTTACATCTACTATGAAAATGTATCATGATTTGTAGTCTCGTCCGGCCCTATCTATATGATATAGGAAAATTTCTAATATAAGAAAACAATACATACAAGAACCATTACTGTGTTACATAGCCCATAAAAATTTATCAAAGGTGCATAATTTTGAAAGGGGGTACAATCATTCTTATGTATGACATGTCGTCCTGACCTAATGCATATGCCAATAAAACTGCATGAAGATATCCTGAATAGGTACTGAATTATGGAGCATACAAGACTGTCTGGTGAAAAATTAATCAAATTATAAGACAACCAGTGCTTCATCTGAAGTGCACGACCCGCCAGATGCTTTTAGCTTTATGAGTGTTACCATATATGGCTATGGCGGCCATTTTGGTCATGTGACGTGGACCTAAAACGGTTCCCCCAATAAATGCGCCTTATCGTAAGGAACAAGAATATATCTTATACTTGAGTACTGTATTCTGAATCGTTTGCAGGATAAAATGCATTCTCACTTTTACAATACAAAAGCATATGTGTCAAAGTTTGACCTAGGCACAAAGAAGGTCAAGGTCAACCCGGGGTCACCATTTTAGCAATTTATGATGGGCCTACATCCCAGATGCTATTTATCAAGTTTCGTGGAAATCTGCCCAGTGGTTCTGGAGAAGACTATTTTTGAAGGGTTTTTACCATATATGGCTTGGTGGCCATTTTAGTCATGTGACCTGGACCCCATGAGCAAATTTTGGTTTCCCCCATCCCATAGAGGCTCCATATGAAATTTGACTTCAAACGGCCCAACGGTTTCCGAGGAGAAGCGGTTAGAAAATTTTCACATTTTCGTCTCGGCGAAGCTATATTAAATGGAATGTAATATTTCGCAAGTTCATTTGTAAGATCTCATTGATATCTATCAGTATGCCAAAAATTGTTTAAATATTCCAAGCGGTTAAGTCACTATCACCAATGTTCACAAACGGGTTATGGACGGACAAACAGACAGACCATATATGGCTTTGCGGCCATTTTGGTCATGTGACCTGGACCCCATGAGCAAATTTTGGTTTCCCCCGTTCCATAGAGGCTTCATATGAAATTTGATTTCAATCGGCCAAACGGTTTCCGAGGAGAAGCAGTTCGAAAATTTTCACATATTTCGCCTCTGCGAGGCTATACTAAATGGAATGTAATATTTCGCAAGTTCTTTGGTTAGATCTCATTGATATCTATCAGTATGCCAAAAATTGTTTAAGTATTCCAAGCGGTTAAGTCACTATCACCAATTTTCACAAACAGGTTACAGACTGACCCAAAGAAGGTCAAGGTCAACCCAGGGTCACCATTTTAGCAATTTATGATGGGCCTACGTCCTAGATGCTATTTATCAAGTTTCGTGGAAATTTGCCCAGTGGTTCTGGAGAAGACTATTTTTGAAGGGTTTTTACCATATATGGCTTGGCGGCCATTTTGGTCATGTGACCTGGACCCCATGAGCAAATTTTGGTTTCCCCCATCCCATAGAGGCTCCATATGAAATTTGACTTCAAACGGCCCAACGGTTTCCGAGGAGAAGCAGTTCAAAAATTTTCACATTTTTTGCCTCGGCGAGGCTATACTAAATGGAATGTAATATTTTGCAAGCTCATTGGTTAGATCTCATTGATATCTATCAGTATGCCAAAAATTGTTTAAATATTCCAAGCGGTTAAGTCACTATCACCAGTTTTCACAAACGGGTTACGGACGGACAGACAGACAGACCATATATGGCTTGGCGGCCATTTTGGTCATGTGACCTGGACCCCATGAGCAAATTTTGGTTTCCCCCATCCCATAGGGGCTCCATATGAAATTTGACTTCAATCGGCCCAAAGGTTTCCGAGGAGAAGCAGTTAAAAAATTTTCACATTTTTTGCCTCGGCGAGGCTATACTAAATGGAATGTAATATTTCGCAAGCTCATTGGTTAGATCTCATTGATATCTATCAGTATGCCAAAAATTGTTTAAATATTCCAAGCGGTTAAGTCACTATCACCAATTTTCACAAACGGGTTACGGACAGACTGACAGAATGACAGACTGACAGAATGACACGGTGATTTTAGGGCACTCTTAGAAATCAACCGACTTCAGTCGGTTGCTTTTTCTGCGGGTCGTGCAATTGGTAGACATCCACTAGATGAAGCTTCATACCAAATATCAAAGACATGGGCCGTCTTGTTTCAGACAAGAAGATTTTTAAAGGTTTTCCCTATATAAGCCTATGTAAAACCAGTGGGCCCTGGTGCGGGGGCGTTTTTGGCCCCAGGGATTTAATTTGAACAATCTTGGTAGAGGTCCACTAGATGAAGCTTCATACCAAAATATCAATGACCTAGGTCTACTGGTTTCAGAGAAGAAGATATTTTAAGGTTTGCCTATATAAGCCTATATAAAACCAGTGGGCCCCGGGTTGGGCCATTTTTGGCCCTTGGGCTATAATTTGAACAATCTTGGTAGAGGTCCACTAGATGAAGCTTCATACCAAATATCTAAGACCTTGGCCTTCTGGTTTCAGAAAAGAAGATTTTTAAAGGTTTTCCCTATATAAGCCTATGGAAAACCAGTGGGCCACAGGGCGGGGTTGTTTTTGGCCCCAGGGCTTTAATTTGAACAATCTTGGTAGAGGACCACTAGATGAAGCTTCATACCAAATATCAATGACCTAGGCCTTCTGGTTTCAGAGAAGAAGAATTTTATGTTTTTCCTATATAAGCCTATACAAGAGGACCATGATGGTCCTATATCGCTCACCTGAGCTAAGGGATTTATATCTGGGTGTCTGGGCAGGGCAACTTTTGGCCCCAGGTCCATTATTTGAACAATTTTCGTAGAGGTCCACTACATGAAACTTAATAACAAATATCAAAGCCCCAGGCCTTCTGGTTTCAGACAAGAAGATTTCTAAAAGTTTCCCTATGTAAGTCTATGTAAGACCAGTGGGCCCTATGATGGGGTAAACAATCATGGTAGAAGTCCACTAGATGAAACTTTATACCAAATATCATAGACCTGGGCCTTCTGGTTTCAGACAAGAAGTTTTTTAAAGGCTTCCCTATAATGCCTTTGTAAAACCAGGGGGCCCTGGTGCGGGGACAGTTTTTGGCCCCAGGGCAATAATTTGAACAATCTTGGTAGAGGTCCACTAGCTGAAGCTTCATGCCAAATATCAAAGACCTGGGCCTTCTGGTTCCAGACAACAAGATGTTTAAAGGTTTTCCCTATATAAGCATATGTAAAATCAGTGGGCCCCGGGGCGGGGGCATTTTTTGCCCAAGCACTATAATTTGAACAATCTTGGTAGGGGTCCACTAGATGAAGCTTCATACCAAATATCAATGACCTGGGCTTTGTGGTTTCAGAGAAGATTTTTTAAGTTTTCAGTGAAAAAAATCTATTTTTGGCTCCTGTGACCTAGATGTGCAACAGACCAAAACCATTTGAACAACTTTGAAAGATGACCACTCAAGGATCATTCCTGTGAAGTTTGGTCAAAATCCGATCAGTGGTTTAGGAGGATATGTCGTTTGAAGAAACTGTTTACGCACACACGCACGGACGCACAAAAAGGGATCCCAAAAGCTCACCTCATCACTATGTGACGGTGAGCTAATAAAACCAGTAGGGCCCTTTTTGGCCCCAGGGCTATAATTTGAACAATCTTGGTAGAGGTCCACTAGATAAAGCTTCATACCAAATATCAAAGCCCTCGGCCTTCTGGTTTCAGAAAAGAAGATTTTTAAAGGTTTTCCCTATATAAGCCTATGTAAAATCAGTGGGCCCAGGGGCGGGGTCGTTTTTGGCCCAGGGCTACAATTTGAACAATCTTGGTAGAGGTCCACTAGATGAAGCTTCATACCAAATATCAATGACCTAGGCCTTCTGGTTTCAGAAGAAGATTTTTATATGTTTTCCCTATATAAGCCTATATAAAACCAGTGGGCCCCGGGGCGGGGCCATTTTTGGCCCCAGGGCTATAATTGGAACAATCTTTGTAGAGGTCCACAAGATGAAGCTTCATACCAAATATCAAAGATCTGGGCCTTCTGGTTTCAGACAAGAAGATTTTTACAGGTTTTCCCTATATAAGCCTATGTAAAACCAGTGGGCCCCAGGGCGGGGCTGTTTTTGGCCCCAGGGCTATAATTTGAACAATCTTGGTAGAGGTCCACTAGATGAAGCTTCATACCAAATATCAAAGACCTAGGCCTTCTGGTTTCAGAGAAGAAGATTTTTAAAGGTTTTTTTCTTATTTTCCCCTTTTTGTTGCCATGGCAACCATAGTTCTGCATGGAATGGAATTCTTTGAACACTTTGAGAGAGGACCACCTAAGGATCATTTCTGCCAAGGTTGGTTAGAATCTGTTCAGTAGTTTTGGAGGAGATGTTGTTTAAAGAAATTGTGAACGGACGGACATACGGACGACGTCGACGACGGACGGTGACCAATCACAATAGCTCCCCCGGAGCCTTCGGCTCAGGTGAGCTAAAAATTAATCAAAGATGCATAATTTGGACCAATCATTATTGAGCATGACACATTGTCTTCAACTAATACATATTCCTATAAAGATGCATGAAGATATCCTTGAGTTTTACTGAGTTATGAAGCGTACAAGAATGTTTAGAAAAATTAATCAAAGGTGCATAAGTCTGAAACTAAGAAAGGGGCAACAATCCTTCTTTCTTCGCGACACATCAAGGTGACTTAACACTTATTATCCCCACGTTTTTAAAAAAAAGTGGGGATATTGTTATCGCCTCCGTCTGTCTGTCTGTCTGTCTGTCTGTCTGTCTGTCTGTCCGTCCGTCCGGCTATCTCCTCCCAAACCGTTAGCCGGAATTCAACCAAATTCGGTATGCGAGTTGCTTACATGAATGGCTTGCGCAAGAGCACATTTTTTTTTGTCCCCGCCCCCAGGGGCCCTGGGGAGGGGTCAAAAGGTCAAATATCAATAAAATTCAATTACAAAGTCAATTTTGAAGATTTTGATGCCAAACTTTGCACATGTACTTAGTTATGAAAAAAGTAAAACATATTGAACGGGATTTTGGCTGTGACCCCTAGGTCACGCCCTGGGGGTCGGACTTGGGGGGTCGGGGGTCAAAATTAAAGTTTTTCAGAACATAGTCATGTTGCATATCTATGCGAAGGGGATAATGGGTAGAATAAACTACAAGTAAAATTTTGACCCTGGGGTCAGATTGGGGCCCTGGGAGAGGGGTCAACGGGTCAAAATTTAAGTTTTTTGAAACATAGTCATGTGGCATATGAAATTGAAGGGCATGATTAGTAGAATATAATACAGGTAATATTTTGACCATGGAGTCAAATTAGGGCCCAGGGTGAGGGGTTTTCAGTACTTGGCCCCTCTGTAGAAAACGTGGGGATTTGCGATGGCGCGCCATCGACAGTATTCTAGTTCCTATTAAGTTGAATGAAGATATCTCTAACAGTTCTGAGCTATGGCATTTACAAGAATGTTTGGAAAAAATTAATCGAGGGGGCATAACTTGAAAACTAAGAAAGGGGGAACAATCATTCTTGACCTTATGCATATTCCTATAAAGTTGCATGAAAAAATCAATAACGGTTACTGAGATACATGTATGGAGCATACAAGAATTAACAAAAAAAAAATAATACTCAAAGGGGCATAACTTGGAAGCTAAGACAGGGGGAACAATCATCCTTGTGCTGGACACATTGTTTCTACACATTACATATTCCTATAAAGTTGCATGAAGAAATCAGTAAGGGTTATGGAGTTTACGGACAGAAGGTTATGAAAATATTAATCAAGGGGCATAACTTGGAAACTAAGAAAGGGGAAACAATCACTTTTATCTTAAAAGTTGCATGAATATATTTCTAACGGTTGCAGAGTTATGGAGCATACAAGAATTTTTTGGAAAAAAAAAAAAAATCAAAGGGGCATAACTTGGAAATTAAGAAAGGGGGAACAATCATTCTTCTGTGTGACAGGTCGTCTTGGCCTAATACATATTCCTATTTCCAATAAAGTTACATAAACAAATCCCTAATGGTTATAAAGAGGTGCATATGTACTACTGGTATTTTTTCCTCAAAGCCTACCTGCGCTGTTACCAGAATAATCTTCAGAATCTGTATCAGTAATTTCCATGGACATCTCCGTTTAGCCTTCACCTTCTCATGTGGTCCCATGAAGAAAAACTTCAATTTTCTACACAGTTTGTCCTCTTGGTGTGGTGTGTACACATAGCCTGCAGATTTTCTTCTGTCCAGGGGTGGGCGGCGATCCCCATCTGCTAGATGTATATTGTAGGGATTGCCTTGACCTGTGGCGCCCTCACTGGCTGCCGGGTTCTCCATCTCTGCTAATAAATGGGTAATGTGTTATCAAGTGCAACCAAAACTTATTTAGTCTGACCTATACTGAATATTCAGTTTAGCCACACCCATTTCTGACTTTGAACCAATCAGATTACATCATGTAATTTATTCTTATAAATCCATAAACTTCATATCAAACAGTGTAGATCCTGATCAGATGGCTTCTTCAGAAGCCATCTGATCTGGATCTACACTGTTTCCAAAGATAGGTGTTGTTGTGAACAGCATGATAAAGAGTTAAATGATTTGCTGACAATGCCTTAGAGTCCCTCACATTTTTATCAGAAATTCGAGTACAGTATGCCTATATAGGCAATGGAAAGAAACTGTGATTTATTCTGCAATAAATCACTTGGAAGAAGAGTGTGATGCAAAGAGCCAATGTTTGGTGACATCACTCAAAGATTCTTTGATGTTAGACAGTGAAACATTTTCTCTCATCAAAAACATTACAGGGGAATTAAATGCATGTGAGATACAGTGGATTATTTTGGCAGGATTTCTTCTAACAATGGCCAAAGGCTGGGGGAATCTGAAGCAAAAACACAATTATATTGTTGAATTTCAGTGTGCTAGAATCACTATAGATCAGCTCAAGTGTGTGATTGTTGAGCAATTAATCACAGTTTGTTGGTCAGTTGTAAGTAGACAAATCACTCAAGCTACACACTCGTAATTTACAACTGACCTCCAAACTGTGATTTATTACTCAATGGTTCAATGCTAGAGCTAATCTATTTCTTAAAGCAACCATCAGCTCCTTCAATCTGGGATTGCATCTGAAAATGTTCGGCAGTGCCTCCAAGGCCCTCTTATGATACAGAAGGTATATTAGCTTGTGTATTTAAGGGGAATGGGAACACCTGACAGATTTTTTCATCATTTTTCAGAGGGAGACAACTTTCGGGACTTCCTGTTCACTTTTCTATAAGCCCTGACCCACTGAACAAGAATTCCGCCAAAGGCTATGTCGCGCCTGTGGGGGCGCAAAGACTTCAGCAAACCATGACATCTAGGACAAGGTCAAACATAGATGCTTGCATAAAAGTTGCAATTCTTAAATGCAAGCTTGTACTAAGTATCATTAATTAAGCTGTAACAATTCTTGAGAAATGAACTTAACCATTAGGGTGAATGCTAGGGTGGTTGCAATATTTTACAAAGTCAGTGAACCATAAAATGTAGGTCAAGATCAGATATGGATGCTTGCATTTAAGTTTCCATCTCCAGATACAAGTTTGTACCAAGTATCATTAATGAAGCTCTTATAGTTCTTGAGAAATTAACTTGACCATTTGGGTGAACGCTAGGGTGGTCGCAATATTTTAAAAAGTCGGTGAACCATTAAATGTAGGTCAAGGTCAAATATGGATGCTTGCATTTAAGTTGCCAACCCGAGATACAAGTTTGAACCGAGTATCATTAATGAAGCTCTTATAGTTCTTGAGAAATAAACTTGACCATTCGGGTGAATGCTAGGGTGGTCGTAATATTTTACAAAGTCAGGGTACAATGAAATTTAGGTCAAGGTCAAATATGGATGCTTGCATTTAAGTTGCTATCCCCAGATTCAAGTTTGTACCAAATATCATTAATGAAGCTCTTGCAGTTCTTGAGAAATAAACTTGACCATTAGGGTGAACGCTAGGGTAGTCGCAATATTTTACAAAGTCAGTGAACCATAAAATGTAGGTCAAGGTCAAATAGGGATGCTTGCATTTTAGTTGCCATCTCCAGATACAAGTTTGTACCGAGTATCATTAATGAAGCTCTTATAGTTCTTGAGAAACTAGAGCTGTCAGAGGATCTGACTATAGCCCCGCTTCAGCGCTGTCAGAGAAGAAAGTTATTTAAGCTGCAGAGAAAACAGTTATGAACAAGAAATAACTGTTGAAAATTTTACATTATCTGGAAAAACTCTATGAGTTGTGAGCCCTTGTCCCTCATTTCAATGAGCATGATACATTACCAGAATGTCCATGTTTATACTAAATTTCATCTTCCATTTTTCAATGTTCAAAGGGTAATAACTCCTAAAGTAGGCAAATCAGAGTCAGGGTTCCTGCGCTCTGCACATTGTCACTTGTGTGAAGTGTCATGAAAATATCTCAAATGGTTTGTGAGTTATGGAGCCGACACAGTCAAAATTGCCTTTTTAAATGTTCAAAGGGCAATAACTCCTAAAGTAGGCAAACCAGAGTTATGGTTCCTGCACTCTGCACATCATCTCAAGGTGCTTTTCATTTATTTGAAGTTTCATGAAAATATCAGAAACGGTTATGGAGCGGACATAGTTAAAATTGCCATTTTTTAATATTCAAAAGCCTATAACTGAAAAAGTAGACAATCCAGAGTTTGGGTTCCTGCGCTCTGCACACGTAATACGGTGCTTTACATTTGTGTGAAGTTTCATAAAATTATCTCAAACGGTTTTTGAGTTATCGAGCAAAGACGGCTAAAATTGATATTTTTCAATATTCAAAGGGAAATAACTCAAAAATTAGGCAATCCAGAGTTATGGTTCCTGCACTCTGCACACCATCTCATGGTGTTTAATGTTTGTGTGAAGTTTCATGAAAATATGTGAATGGGTTTTAAAGTTATGGAGCGGACACGAAAATTGTTAACAGACACAGACAGACACACAGACAGACACACAGAAAATACGAAAACCAGAGTTATGGTTCTTGCGCTCTGCACATTGTCTCATAGTGCTTAACGTTTGTGTGAAGTTTCATGAAATTATCTCAAACGGTTTTCGAGTTATGAAGCGGACACTGTTAAAATTGCCATTTTTCAATGTTCAAAGGGCAATAACTCCAAAAATAAGCAATGCAGAGTTATGGTTCCTGCGCTCTGCACATCGTCTCATAGTGCTTAACATTTGTGTGAAGTTTCCTAAAAATATCTCAAACGGTTTTCGAGTTATGAAGCGGACACAATTAAAATTGCCATTTTTCAATGTTCAAAGGGCAATAACTCCAAAAGTAGGCAATCCACAGTTATAATTCCTTCGCTCTGCACATTGTCTTATGGTGTTTAACATTTGTGTGAAGTTTCATGAAAATATGTTAAGCAGATACAAAGTTATGGAGCCAACACAAATTAACGGAATCACGGAATTACGGAAAATGTTCAAAGGGCAATAACTCCAAAAGTAGGCAATCCACAGTTATAATTCCTTCGCTCTGCACATTGTCTTATGGTGTTTAACATTTGTGTGAAGTTTCATGAAAATATGTTAAGCAGATACAAAGTTATGGAGCCAACACAAATTAACGGAATCACGGAATTACGGAATGACAGAAGGACATGGCAAATCCAATATAGCCCCACTTTTTCAAAGCGGGGCTATAATAAACTTGAACCTTAGGGTGAACGCTAGGGTGGTCGCAAATGTTGACGCCTTGACGAACAGACGGACGAACAACGGAAAACCGGGTGCCTATATCGCACCATGCTAATAGCAGGTGCGACAAAAAGGGGTCTACTCTTACAGGAAAGAATTTGCTCCTCAGGAGCAAATTCTTTCATTAAGAGTTGACCTTTATTGACATGGGAGACAAAAATACTTTGCATGAGTTGCCTCCCCTGATTGAAACAAGATACCAAAGTTGGCAAGAAAATGCTCACCTGGATGAGGCTGATCATACATTACATTGTGCCTTGGTGGCCATTTTGTCTATCAGATCACATTACCATTAACAATTCTCAATCTGCATGTTATCTTGATGCTTCTGATTAAGTTTCTGAACAGCTTAGTTTGATTAGGATTCAGAAAGAGATCATGTTGATGCAGAGTCGGGGTGTACAGTTTGACAATGTGGATCTATCGTTTGCACCTGTCTTGCCGTTTGCTAAAAAGCCACAATACTGAATCTTCTTCAAGGACTCAGTGAATTTGACATATACTGCAACACCTGAGCTGCCCCTCCATGTAAATATTATTATATGCAATCACTATATAGGTGCTTTGAAGAATTGAAGATGCCCAACATCTGGGATATCAGAATGCATCAATTTTAGCAATTCTGAATCTCCATGTCACCCAAATGCCTCCCAAAGGATCTCTTTGATATCAGAACGGAACGATTTTAGCAAATTTGAATCTCTATGTCATTCGATGCTTCCAATCAAGTTTCTGCTCAATTTGACATTTGCTTCCAGAGGAGATGTCGTTTGAAGAATTTCAAGCTGGCTGCCATAGCAGCCCTTTTGGAAATCTGAATGAACCTTTTTAGCAAATCTGAATCTCCATGTCACCAGGATGCCTCCTATCAGGTATAAGCTTAATCTGACTTCTGGTTCTAAAGGGAAAATCATAAAAATGTGGAAAGTTAATGATGGATAGACAGACAACAGGCCATGGCATAAACTTACCCTCCAGGTGAGCTAACAATAAACAAAATAATCGAGGCACAACTTGACTTTGCATTTTTACAATTGATACACCTTCACATTTTTTTAAATAAATTAGGAGATGCTGGTTGGTATGACTGTACTGTTTGTAAGATTTCACTTGTGCCGCACAAGTGAAATCTTACAAACAGTACAGTCATACCAACCAGCATCTCCTAATTTATTTAAAACCAGCGGACCATTGGTCCTGAGCCGCTCACCTGAGTGCTGAGAGCTTATGGAGCCATTTCATTTCTGAGAAGACGATTTTATAGGGTTTTTACCAAGTATTAATCTCGGTCTTTCACTTGATAATGGGCCCATTGGTTTGAAGAAAAAAACCCGAAGGGTATACATGTATATCGACATGGCAGCCATTTTAGTAATGTGACCAAATTCATATTAATAAATTTTCATTTGTTTGTTCCTATAAGTTTTCAAGTGAAATTTGGCTACAAATGGAGTAGTGGTTTCTATGAAAAATAAATTTTAATTTCATCTGAATGACCTTGGGACAACGTCAGAGAATAATATTGACCTTAGTTCTATCCACTCATTTAGCTTATTGCATCTACCAATTTTCAGATCACAGGTTGCAATAGTTTCCAAAAAATACACATATTTTTACTTTCTCCAATACAAATGTAGAGGCAACCAAATTTGACCTTTGCGTAAAACAGGTTATGGCCATCCAGGGGTCATCATTTGAAGAAACTATAGTGGGCCCAAATCCCAAATCCCAAATGCTTCATACCAAGTTTAATGAAAATCGGCCCACTGGTTCTGGAGTAAACGATTTCTGAAGTGTTTTTACCTTATATGGGCATGAAGGTCATTTTGGTCATTTGAGCAAACGCATGTATTTAAATCTTCATTTACTTGTTTCTACGAGCTTAGTATAAAATTTGGTCACAAACGGCACAGAGGTTCTGGTTTAAAATAAATTTTAATCTTCATATCTGAAAGGCCTTAGGCCAAGGTCAAGGAATGACCTTGACCTTGAATACGCATGTTGTTTCATCCACTCATTTAGCTAACTGCATTTATCAATTTTCAGATCAGAGACTGCAATAGTTTCCGAAAAAAAAAACATGGTTTTGACCTTTTTCCCACCCCAAAGTCTATGTGACCAAATTTGACCTTGGCGTAAAATAGGTATCAGAAAGTCAGCATTTGAATAATATGTGATGAGCCCGAGCCCCCAATGCTGCATATGAAATTTTTGTTACAAATGGCTCAGTGGTTTCTGAGAAAAATATGTTTTAATTCTCATATCTGGATGACCTTGAATCAAGATCAAAGAATGACTTTGACCTTGAATACTCATGTCATTTCATCCATTAATTTAGCTTACTGTATCTACCGATTTTCAGATCACCAGGTGCAATATTTTCAAAAAAGACACAGTTTTGACTTTTTCCCCATCCAAAAGTCTATGCGAAAAACTTTGACCTTGGCCTAAAATAGGTCAGGGTCATTCAGGAGTCATCATCATGGGCTCAAGTTCCCAATGCCACATACCAAGTTATATGATTATCGGCCCACTGGTTCCAGAGAAGAAGATTTCTGAAGGGTTTTTACCTTATATGGACATGACGGCCATATTGGTCATGTGACCAAATTCATATTGATAAATTGTCAGTTCCTTGTTCTTGAAAACTTTCATATGAAATTTCATTACAAATGGCTATGTGGTTTCTGAGAAAAATAAGTTTTAATTCTCAATAACTGAATGACCTTGAACAAAGGTCAAAGAATGACCTTGACTACTCATGTAGATTCATCCACCCATTTAGCTTACTGCATCTACTAATTTCAGATCAAAGGCTGCAATAGTTACCAAAAAATACACAATTTGGACTTCTTCCCATACAAAAGTCTATGCAACCAAATTTGACCTTGGCCTAAAATTGGTCAAGGTCATCCAAGGGTCATAATTTGAGAAAAAATTTGATGGACCCAAGTACCTAATGCTACATCCAAAGTTGCATGATAATCGACCCACTGGTTCCGGAGAAGAAGATTACTGAAGGGCTTTACCTTATATGGGCATTACGGCCATATTGGTCATTTGACCAAATTCATATTGATTAATTGTCATTTCCTTGTTCTTAAAAACTTTCATATGAAATTTTGTTACAAATGGCTTTGTGGTTTCTGAGAAAATAAGTTTTAATTCTGATATCTGAATGACCTTGAACAACGGTCAAATAATGACCTTGACCTTGAATACTCATGTAGATTCATTCACCCATTTAGCTTACTGCATCTACTAATTTTCAGATCACAGGCTGCAATAGTTTCCAAAAAATACAAGGTTTTGACTTTTTCCCATACAAAAGTCTAAGCCACCAAATTTGACCTAGGACTTAAATCGGTCAAGGTCATCCAAGGGTCATCATTTGAACAAAATATGATGGGCCTGAGTTCCTAATGCTACATACCAAGTTTCAGGCCAATCGGCCCAATTGTTCCGGAGAAGAAGATTTTTGAAGGGTTTTTACTTTATATAGGCATGGTGGCCATATTGGTCATGTGACCAAATTCATATTGATTAATTGTCATTCCATGTTCTTAAAAACTTTCATATGAAATTTCGTTACAAATGGCTTTGTTGTTTCTGAGAAAAATAAGTTTTAATTCTCATATCTCAATGACCTTGAACAAAGGTCAAATAATGACCTTGACCTTGAATACTCATGTAATTTCATCCACCCATTTAGCTTACTGCATCTATTAATTTTCAGATCACAAGCTGCAACAGTTTCCAAAAATACACGGTTTTAACTTTTTCCCATACAAAAGTTTATGACTAAATTTGACCTTGGACTAAAATTGGTCAAGGTCATCATTTGAACAAAATATGATGGACCCGAGTCCCTAATGCTACATACCAAGTTTCAGACCAATCGGCCCGATGGTTCCGGAGAAGAAGATTTCTGAAGGATTTTTACCTTATATGGGCATGGTGGCCATATTGGTCACGTGACCAAATTCATATTGATTAATTGTCATTACCTTTTTCTAAAAAACTTTCATATGAAATTTCGTTACAAATGGCTTTGTGGTTTCTGATAAAAATAAGTTTTAATTCTCATATCTGAATGACCTTGAACAAAGGTCAAAGAATGACCTTGACCTTGAATACTCATGTGGTTTCATCCACCCATTTAGCTTACTGCATCTACTAATTTTCAGATCACAGGCTGCAATAGTTTCCAAAAAAAAACACGGATTGACTTTTTCCCATACAAAAGTCTATGCGACCAAATTTGACCTTGGCCTAAAATTGGTCAAGGTCATCCAAGGGTCATCATTTGAACAAAATATGATGGGCCCAAGTCCCCAATGCTACATACCAAGTTTCAGGCCAATCGGCCCACTGGTTCCGGAGAAGAAGATTTTTCAAGGGTTTTTACCATATATGGGCATGGCGGCCATCTTGGTCATGTGACCTGGACCCCGCGAAGAAACTTTCGTTCCCCCATCCCACTGAGGCCCCACATGAAATTTGGCTTCAATCGGCCCAGCGGTTCCAGAGGAGAAGATGTTTGAAAATGTTGACATACAGACAGCATGACCACCCTATAAGCTCACCAATGAGCCTTCGGCTCAGGTGAGCTAAAAATGTGAAGGTGTATCAATTGTAAAAATGCAAAGTCATGTGCTTCATAGTTTCTCAGATACAGTATATTATGTTTCACAAATCATATGTAATTAAGGTGCAAAAGTACACTTAATATATGTTTTGCCATTTTTCACTTCAGAGAAAATTTAACTTGTTTCTCTGCAATGAAAAATGGCAGAAAATATTCTACTGAAATTTTCTCTGTAGTGAAAAATGGCAGAATTTCATTGAAATTTCTCTGCAGTGAAAAATGGCAGAAAAAATGCAGTGAACAAGAGGCCCACTGGCAGCCATGTATTATAACATGATTTTAACCTACCGATTATAAAGTCTCCTCAATGAATTCCCATTCCCAAATGAGCAGCCATCTTGAAATACTAGGCATTTTATGAAGTGGAGGAGGTGGAGCATGGAACCAATGGAGCTCTGATTGCTATCACTGAATGTATATATCATAAGGAACAAGAACATATATGGTTTAGGGGTGGGTATGTATGGTTCCTGAAATATAAGGCCTTTTAGGACATGTAGGGGCTGGGGCATGGCTGCAGCAGATCCCAGGAAAGCCCAAGATTGTTGTCACTGAATGTGTCTTATTGTAAGGACCACGAATACATATGGTTTAGGGGTGGGGATCTGAACAGTTTCTGAAATATATAGTTTTTCATGAAGTGGAGGGGTGGGGTATGACCCGGAGCACCCCTGGGAACCTCCTGGTTGGTGTCACCGAATGTGTCTTGTCACAAGACACATGAATATATATGGTTTAGGGGTGGAGCATTAAACTGTTTATCAGATATTTGGCTTTTTGTGACGTATAGGGGTGGAGCATGGCCCTGGCACAGCCTTTGAGAACCCTAGATTGCTAAACTGAATGTGTTTTATCATAAGGATCAAGAATATATATGGTTTAGGGGTGGGGATCTGAACGCTTTCTGAGATATATGGCTTTTTATGAAGTGGAGGGGTGGGGCATGACCCAGGGCACCCCGGTGTATCCCCATGTTGGTGTCACTGAATGTGTCTTGTCACAAGGCACATGAATATAAATGCTTAAAGGGTGGGGCTCTGAACAGTTTCTCAGATATGGCCTTTTGTGAAGTGGAGCATCAAAATATGAAGGCTCTATCTAAATAGGTTAATGTTGTTTTTTTTCTTTAAAGTTGGTCACAGGTCAAGGTCAAAAACTTTCATATGGGTGGGAAGGTCTTGTCACATCGAACTTACACATCAAATACAGTGTTGCGCCGAGAGGGGGCCATGGGGCCATTTGCCTACCTAAAGTCATTGATGGCCCTTTCAACATTAAACATGGGGCCCGGATGACCCTCAGAAATCAACAACGTTGCTTATATTTTATTTACTGAAGCCCCTTTAAAATATAAAATGACCCTTTGGAAAATGTCATAAGGGCCATTGGTGTCCCCCAAGCAATCGAGCCTAGGCACAACATTGAAATATGAAGGCTCTATCTCAAATGGTTCAAAAGATTTTGACCAATGTTAACCCATTTTTTACCAGAAACCCCAAAACGGGTATTTGGCAAACAGTGCAGGCCCAGATCAGACACTGCAGAACGAGACATCTGTTCAGGGCTTACATAGTTTGCAAAAAGTTCAGCCATTTTCCAAATAAATTTTTAAGAAAAACACAGTCTGTCAACCCTAAATTTTGAAATGGACTCCTGCGACATGTATATGTAAGGAGGAAGATTACATTTGGAACAAAAAGGGTTAAAGTTGTTCACATACAAACCAACAAAGAAACAAACGAAAGGGCAAAAACCTATCACTACTGGGGACATAAACATGGGGTCACCGACGGCATCATGGCGTTATGCCCCAGTTTTGGTTTGATTTGAGGTTTAACGTCCCTGTCAACACTGTAAAGGTCATTTTGGAGACATTGCTTCCAATTTTGTGGGACTTTTACCCGACATTGAGATGAAATGACATCTCAAGCCCAGTCGCCCAATGAAACCAATAGGGTTTATTAGCATGGGCGGTCCTGCCTCGCACCGCGGTTCCTGGACAGGCTTAGATCCTCTAAGCGGTTTACCGGTACTAGTGTTCGGGCCGGATTCAGCTCTGCGTGGAAGCATCATGCAGCCCATATATTTCTTCAAGCCCCTATGGGCGGGGGCGAATTATGCCCCAGTAACCATATGTTATTACAAATGCAGTCATATTATTTTCATCACATTATGTTATCCACTGAATAACAGTGATGTTAATTAACCCTTTTTGTAACAAATGGAATCTTCCTCCTTATGTATAGCAGGAATCCAGTTTAAAATTAAGGGGTGTCAAATTGTGTTTTCTTCAAAATTTATTAGGAAAATGGCTGAACTTTTTGCAAACAGTGCAGCCCCTGATCAGACGCCGCGTTCTGCGACGTCTGATCTGGGCCTGCACTGTTTGCCAATTACCCCTTTTTGGGTTTCCAGTACAGAATGGGTTAATGATAATTCCTGACTGCTCCTGATCTGGGTCTGCACTGTTTGGGTAGGACTGTCTGTCCCAATACTTAGGATAATGATGATATCACCCAGATATCATTTACCATGGGTTTTCCAGTTTTTTTTTTGTTTCATGCCTCTGTCGTTTGGAATTCTTTCCTTGATTGTCTACTTGGTTTATCCATTATTATAATATGCCTCTTTATGTGCTCCTACGTGGGCCGAGAATTCGCAATAAAATTCTTGTATCTTGTATTTTGATAATTCCAGTACAGAATGGGTTAATGATAAATGACCATTCAAAATGGCTCAACATCTGATAGAGAGAATCCACTGTACAAGATTAATGCTTTACTCCAGCTAAGGAGCAGTAAGAAGGATAATAAGGGTCTTTTTTTCTTATTTTTCTGACTTACTTACTATTACAGTACTCCCCGAAGGCTATCTCATGCCTGTTGGGGTGCAAAGTCACCTGACCATGAAATATAGGTCAAGGTCAAACTACATTAAAGTTGTCATCTCTAGATGCAACTTTGTACCAAGATTCATTAATGAAA
This sequence comes from Lucinisca nassula, assembly GCA_963580285.1. Taxonomy (NCBI): domain Eukaryota; kingdom Metazoa; phylum Mollusca; class Bivalvia; order Lucinida; family Lucinidae; genus Lucinisca; species Lucinisca nassula. Next base: position 11,893,970 of record OY757014.1, on the reverse strand, counting down.
CTCTTATAGTCCTTATGGACTTGACCCATTTGGGTGAATGCTAGAGTTGACGCAATAGTTCATAACCATGAAATGTAGGTCAAATAGGGATGCTTGTGTTAAAGTTGCCATCCCTAGATGCAAGTCTGTACCAAGTATCATTAATGATGCTCTTATAGTTCTTGAGAAATGGACTTGAACATAAGGATGAACACCAGTGCTTCAGCTGAAGTGCACGACCCGTTGGATGCTTTTAGCTTTATGAGTGTTTCGATACATGGGTATGGCAGCCATTTTGGTCATGTGACCTGGACTTAAAACGGTTCCCCCAATAAATGAGCCTTATGGTAAGGAGCAAAAATATATCTTATACTTTAGTACTGTATTCTGAATCTTTTGCAGGATAAAAAGCATTCTCACTTTTCCAATACAAAAGCATATGTGTCAAAGTTTGACCTAGGCACAAAGAAGGTCAAGGTCAACCCAGGGTCACCATTTTAGCAATTTATGATGGGCCTACGTCCCAGATGCTATTTATCAAGTTTCGTGGAAATCTGCCCAGTGGTTCTGGAGAAGACTATTTTTGAAGGGTTTTTACCATATATGGCTTGGCGGCCATTTTGGTCATGTGACCTGGACCCCATGAGCAAATTTTGGCTTCCCCCATCCTATAGAGGCTCCATATGAAATTTGACTTCAATCGACCCAACGGTTTCCAAGGAGAAGCAGTTCGAAAATTTTCACATTTTTCGCCTCAGCGAGGCTATACTAAATGGAATGTTATATTTCGCAAGTTCATTGGTTAGATCTCATTGATATCTATCAGTATGCCAAAAATTGTTTAAATATTCCAAGCGGTTAAGTCACTATCACCAATTTTCACAAACGGGTTAGGAACAGACAGACCATATATGGCTTGGCGGCCATTTTGATCATGTGACCTGGACCCCATGAGCAAATTTTGGTTTCCCCCATCCCATAGAGGCTCCATATGAAATTTGACTTCAATCGGCCCAACGGTTTCCGAGGAGAAGCAGTTCGAAAATTTTCACATTTTTTGCCTCAGCGAGGCTAAACTAAATGGAATGTAATATTTCGCAAGTTCATTGGTTAGACCTCATTGATATCTATCAGTATGCCAAAAATTGTTTAAATATTCCAAGCGGTTTAGTCACTATCACCAATTTTCACAAACGGGTTACGGACGGACAGACAGAATGACACAGTGATTTTAGGGCACTCTTAGAAAATCAACCGACTTCAGTCGGTCGCTTTTTCTGCGGGTCGTGTTACTAGGGTGGTCGCAATAGTTTCCAAAGTCAGAGAACCATGAATTGTTGGTCAAGGTCAAATATGCATCAGAATCAGAACTGTTACTGGTGATACATCAATCAGGACCTATGATATGGGAAGTTAGTCTGTCGCTCCAACCAAAGAGGTAAACTTAGCTACACAATCATCAGCACCTTCAGCTGTCGAAATAATCAAATCGGGAAGAGCATTCCAATCTCTAATGGTTCGGGGGAAGAATGATTCTTTATAAATTTCAGTTCTTGCAGTAAGGGTCTGAAAAGCCATTGAATGGTGTCTTCTACAGTGCCTAGCTGGGGGAACAAGGTCGCCTGTTGGAATGCTGGCATCACCCTTTAGACCTTTGTAGTTTGTATAAGAGTATGAGCCTACTGTCTCCTCCTTTTCTTGAGAGACTCCCATCTTATAGTGTTTCCCCCAAGCCCTATATAGCATGGCGCGGTGCCATGCCCCTTTTCACTAGCGCCATGCCCTTTTTCCCAGCACCATGCTTTTTTTAAGATACAGTACATGAAATTGTTAGTCTACATTTGGTACAAAAATCACTGAAATTGACCAAAAATAACAAAGTTATGCCTGTTTAGATCAGGACTATTTTAGACACTTTTTACTTTTTAGCAATAAATTGTTGCCTATTCACCTTTATGGTTGACTGCTAATCCCCCTGTTTATTGTACAAGTCATAACAATGTTTTGATAACAAGTGTGTGTGACATCAGTTAAACAAATGAAGTGTGAAAGTGACTTGACTTGATAGAGTTTGTAAGGTAACCGGGCGCTAAAAGCACATAGGGGCTGAGTGTTTGTGTGTATAGGAGGTTTTAGGAATTCCATTTATGACGTCATTCATGCGCATGCGCAAAATACTGGCCGTCAATTGAAACGGCCATCGCTTTTCAAATGTATTGGCGGAACTTAAAATGCTAACAATGGTCAGACATTTTGAAAGAAAATATACCCGTTTTCACTGAAATAATGCCTCGAGAAGGAAAGAATGATATTTTGCTTTTATTACCGAAATTCATTTATCCTAAATCCGTTTTTAATTGACAAAAATCTTTTCGTGAATGACCCATGTCAATGGCTTGAGATACCGTTATTCACGAAATAAGTGTTTACGTAACTTTCGTTTTATTCGCTATCCAAATCTATCTATCTATCTATCTATCTATCTATCTATCTATCTATCTATCTATCTATCTATCTATCTATCTATCTATCTATCTATATCTATCAATATTGAGTAATCTGTCCAACGATCTGTCTACACGTGCAATTTAAATGTCCATACTGACAGTCGACATAAACGAATGAGTGGACTGACGGGGGGGGAGGGCGTTGAGTCAATGTTAGTGGACTTACAGACGGACGTCGAGTCAACGTTGGCTCGACGTCATGCCGTCGACAACCACTCCAACTCACTTCAATGGCACGTGACCATTGAGATGAGAGAGAGGTTTGACTGATCCCTGTATCCAAGAAGCCCATAACCCTTTTTGTACCAAATGGAATCTTCCTCCTTATATATAGCAGGAGTCATTTTCATAATTTAGGGGTGTCAGATTGTGTTTTCTTCAAAATTTATTTGGAAAATGGCCGAACTTTTTTGCAAACAGTGTAGGCCCTGATCAGACGCCGCGTTCTTCACTTCTTCGGTATCAAATGGGTTAATGTAGACCTAAGGGCTGGACAGATTGAACCAATCTACAAATCTAGAGAGAGAGAGAGAGAGAGAACGGACCCTGTTGGGTCGTATGTACAATATATCATTTTCGTAATGCGAAATTTCACATCTGGCAGCATATCGGTATTTCATGTTCTTATTCCATCTTATTATTTTTACTTCAAATCCTGGTTATTTTAAAGAAACACAAGAAAGCAGTCTGGAGGACAGCCAAATCCCCCACCGCATTTTGTATCAAGGCACAACCTTGTGACCTTCGCCTGTGACCATGACCTTGAGTTGGCATGGTTAGCTCACTGAGGGGGATAATTGACCAAAGTGCAATGAAAATCCTTTCAGGGGTAAAGGAGATATGGAGCGGACAAAAAATTCAAAGTTTTAAACTCGTGACCTTCAAATGTGACCTTGACCTTGAGTCAGCATGGTTCATTTATAGGTTCTGCACATCAGCTCACTGAGGGGGATAATTGACCAAAGTTTAATGAAAATTTATTAAATGGTTCGGGAGATATGGAACAGACAAGAAAAAGCTATGGACAGACAGACTGACAGATAGATGGATGGACAGACATGAGTTCTGCACATCAGCTCACTGTGAAGAATATTTGATCAAAATTTAATGAAAATCCTTCCAAGGGTAAAGGAGATATGGAACGGACAAAAAATTCCAAGTGTCAAGCTCGTGACCTTCAACCATGACCTTGACCTTGAGTCGGCATGGTTCATTTACAGGGTCTGCACACCAGCTCACTGAGAGGTATAATTGACCAAAGTTCAATGAAAATCTATTAAAGGGTTCAGGAGATACGGAGCGGACAAGAAAAAGTTATGGACAGACAGACGGATGGACAAACTGACAGACAGACAAACGGACATGGGTTCTGCACATCAGCTCACTGTGAAGAATATTTGACCAAAGTTTAATGAAAATTCTTCCAAGGGTAAAGGAGATATGGAACAGACAAAAAATTCCAAGGTTCAAACTCGTGACCTTCAACCATGACCTTGACCTTGAGTCGGCATGGTTCATTTATAGGTTCTGCACACCAGCTCACTGAGACGAATAATTGACCAAAGTTTAATGAAAATCTATCAAAGGGTTCAGGAGATATGGAGCGGACAAGAAAGTGTTACGGACAGACTGACACACGGACGTTCTCACGGATGTATACTTATGTGGCCATTTTTGGAAGGATTGATACTTATGTGGCTAATTTTAGCCACATAAAAGAATCTTTTATGTGTCTAATGGAATAAATCCCTTTCAATTACATTGATTCTGTCCATTGTCATAGCCACCTAACTATACATTTGTTAGTGCGGACAGACGGATGCACGGATGGGCACGGACGGACAGATGAACACAGACGGACGGACAGATGAAGGTCATTCCTATAATCCCCGCTCCGCTTCGCGGGATTAAAAATGGACTGGACTGGAAATTTTGGCTAGTGTTATGTTTTTAATCATTATGCGAAATATTGTAAGAATCCTAAAGTTTCAGATGCCATTTTATGTACTAGGATGTAGTGCATGACCTGAACAGACTTGTCCTGTGGGTGCAGTCTTATCAGAGCCTGTACTACTGTTAACTGCTCACACTCAATTTAAACCCTTATCCTGATGAATAAATTAATTTACCAGGTCCACTCCTGACTTTCAAAGCCTAATGTAATTAATCCATTCAAATTCACAATCTGAGTGACAGCGTAAATCCTGATTAGATGGAAGCCATCTGATCTGGATCTCCACTGCAAGAAAAGGGTTTGTCATTTGAAGCAGGATTAGGGTTCAAGCCCCAAAGTCTTTTGGAGTCAGACTCTACAGCCCTATGCATTTAGCCATAACTGACGCACGTTTTTAGGGTCAAACTTTTTTTGGGTCAAATTCAACTTTTCAAAATTTGACTCCAACTTTTCAGATTTGAATCTAACTTTTCCATGGATGGATTCTTAAACTCCTGTTTTCAAAATCCTAGTGAAAACTCTGATTCTTTTTATAAAACTGTTACACAAATGTATGCCAAGTTGAGTAAAACTAGAACTGTCAGAGGATCTGACTATAGCCCCGCTATAGCCCTGTCAGAGGAGAAAGACTCATGAATTAAAGGTAAAGACTTGTGAGAGGGTTAAATCCCTAACAAGGTACCTACGCATTATAGACTTTTCGCGTTATTAGATCTGAAAAACAGTCGAAGTTAAAAAATAAGTTTTGGATAATGAAAAAACCACATGCACATCTTAAGACCTCTTTGAAAACACCTGAAAAGTTTCAAAGGATCGGCCTACAACTGTAAGAGGAGTTGCGATCACAAGGTAGCTACTCCCTATACATTTTAACATTAGAAGATCTCAAAAATTGTCTTAGTTAAAAAAGTGAAATAACTGGAAAAAAATAGTTTTAGGATAATGAAAAAAGCACATGCACATCTTCAGACCTATATGAAAACACCTGTAAAGTTTCAAAAGGATTGACCTAGAACTGTAAGAGGAGTTGGGATCACAAGGTAGCTACTCCCTATACATTTTAACATTAGAAGATCTCAAAAATTGTCTAAGTAAAAAAAGTGAAAAAAAATAATTTTAGGATAATGAAAAAAGCACATGCACATCTTCAGACCTATATGAAAACACCTGTAAAGTTTCAAAAGGATTGACCTACAACTGTAAGAGGAGTTGCGGTCACAAGGTAGCTACTCCCTATACATTTTAACATTAGTAGATCTCAAAAATTGTCTAAGTTACAAAAGGTGAAATAAGTGAAAAAATTATTTAAGGATAATGAAAAAAGAATATGCACATCTTCAGACCTATATGAAAACACCTGTAAAGTTTCAAAAGGATTGACCTAGAACTGTAAGAGGAGTTGCGGTCACAAGGTACCCACTATCAAATATTACAGACAGACAGAAAGACAGACAGACGGAATTCCGGACAAGCCAAATCCAATATAGCCCCCACTTTTTCAAAGCGGGGCTATAAATAGACTTTTCGCACACCTGCTAAGAACCCTGAAATGTTTAAGTGCAAAAATGAGTAGCACAGACTTTATAGGTGGTACCATTATTAGACATGCAGCATAGACCAAGATCGGATATAGAGTACATTGCTTCTGATCAGGTTGGCACTGTTCGCCATATGTATGCAACAACAGTTTTGAATATGATTCCGGGCTGTACGCAGACTCTGAAAAGGGGCGGGTTGTGGATGCGAATTTCAGGTATTTTGCAGAGTGAAAAACTGTATGAATCTGAAATAATTTCCAAAAGATGGGAGGGGCTGCGTTTGCACCCTCTACACTCTGTTGAACAAAATCCAAGTACTACACTAAGACGTCAGAATGCGGCGTAAGAAGAAAATTCTGGACTGTGCTCGTTTGTTTAAGGTTTAACGTCCACGTCAACGCTGTACAGGTCATTTGGAGATGTTACTTCCAATGTTACGGGACTTTCAGCTCTGCCTGGAAGCATCATGCAGCCCATCCATTTATTCGATTGGGGGGGGGGGGGGGGAGTTGGACTGTGCTTGTACACTTGGGCATTTGCAAACAGAATCTACATAATCATAAGCCACATAACGTGATGTCTGATCAGCTCTACTGTGCTTGCTTAAAGTTAAACAAACAGCTCAGCTCAGGACTATTTTCCCAACTTACACTCAGAGACGATCAACCCACCAGTACTCTCAGTGTTTTGATTTTTCTGGTGGCTCTTATGTTCAGTGGAAAATTGTCAGAGTGTCACTCATGGAACATTCCTTCAAATTTGTTTTCATTTTGGAGGAAGAAGTTATTCCAAAGTTCCCTTTGGCAATACAGCGCTGACTTGTATGTCACTATCTGGGCACCTTGTGGACATTGAGGGTCAGGTCCTAGGGCACCAGACAGAGACAAATGGGCTCAGTCTAATTAACTAACAATGACTCATGGTGACAAGGGGGAGGGGGGGATCCATCCCTTTGACAATACAGAGCTGACTTGTATGTCACTATCTGGGCACCTTGTGGACGTTGAGGGTCAGGTCCTAGTGCACCAGACAGAGATGAATGGGCTCAGTCTAACTATGACTCATGGTGACGAGAGGGGAGGAGGAGTGGGTGGGTTTCCATCCCTTTGACAATACAGAGCTGACTTGTATGTCACTATCTGGTCACCTGGCGGACATTGAGGGTCAGGTCCTAGTGCACCAGATGGAGATGAACACTCTCAGTCTAACTAACAATGGTGACAAAGGGAGTGGGGGTGGGGGGGGAAACGGGGAAGGAGGGTGGCCCTCTGTAAAAGGTATCATTATATTCATAAAATACCCCTCCTGACCAGGGTATTACCAAAAGAGGACAATTCTGAGCAAGTTTGATGATGTTTGGAAAAAAAAATGTGGCCTCTAGAGTGTTAATAAGGTTTTTCTATGATTTATCCTACTGATCTACTTTTTGACCCACATTCAAACTTGATCTAGATATTGTAGAGATGATCATTCTGAGCAAGTTTGATGATGATTCGACCAAAACTATGGCCTCTAGAGTGTTAACAAGGTTTTTCTATGATTTGACCTACTTTTTGACCCGACATGACACATATTTGAACTTGACCGAGATATTGTCAGGATGATCATTCTGAGCAATTCTGAGGATGTTTGGTACAAATCTGTGGCCTCTAGAGTGTTAACAGGGTTTTTCAATGATTTGCCCTACTGACATACTTTTTGACCTGACATGACCCATATATTGTCAGGATGATCATTCTGAGCAAGTTTGAAGATGATTGGACCAAAACTGTGGCCTATAGAGTGTTAACAAGGTTTTTCTATGGTTTGACCTACTGACCTACTTTTTGACCACACATGACCCATATTCAAACTTGATCGAGATACTGTCAGAACTCAGATGATCATCCTGAGCAATAGGGGTGTAACGATGCATCGATAGTTCGATGCATCGCGATAGGAACTGCCTCGATCGCAATGCATCGATAGTACTTTGGACTATCGCCGATAGTTCATTCAACTATTGATAGTTTCGATAGTATTTTTTTCTTGGATTGACTTTGAAAATATATCTGTACTGTTGTGTAATGACACAAGTATTTTTGCTTTTAGGATATCCATGCAGCTGTAATCAGGACAGACTGATAAACCTTCGCATATGTGCATGATGATCTGAGTCTTCGCTGGTCGCACATGTATATCATGTTTTTTTGGTGTGTGTTGAATTTTCTTGCGGCAATGAATTTCCTGCCATCATTTTTGCACATGCTGTTGAGGCAGTCAGAAATTTTCCCGGGTTTTTCAATAACAAAATGTCAATGATCATTTGTTCACACGGTTGTTGCATGCAACTTTTTGAAAACATGACAATGAAACCTGTGCGACATGTGAAGGCTCAGATCAGCCTGCGCAGTCATATATGAATGTTTGCTGTTTGTATTAGCCTTCCGTAGTATGGCTTCTGGGACAAAGGTCATTTCCCTGTTCAGTTTGAAGACATTTGCAAGATGCACAAGCTGATCTTTTGTATGAAGAAATGTTTGTTTTTGCTGTGTGCTGACTCATTCACATAGGTAAATGTTTAATAAACGATGGTATAATGCAGTTTAACTTGTATATGTGACTCTTTTTGCGTCCGACAAACACATATATATAGATAGTGCCGGTTTTGAGGTAATTTGTTCTCTCGCTCACAAATTACCTCAAAACACGGCACTATCTATATATATAGACACATATATATTTTACCGCAGTATATACTGCGGTAATACCGCAGAACAACAACTAACACACTATAGACACGTCATACCACTTATATTCTGCACCGCAGAACAACAACTAACACTCTATCCTATTCACAGTATGTTATCACTATTTGTTGAAACAATCGATTGAAGATTACGCTGTAATCGGTGATATATTTGTCTATACATATATATCAAAGACAATTACGCGTAATCCATTTTGTTGAGACTTTTTATTCATGATTACGCGTAATCCATTTTGTTCATTGAGAAAATAAAAGTACTCACCTTTACCAATTTAATTCTTTGCATATTTCCTCCACCGTTTTCATATTTTGTAATATCAATCTGAGGTTTATTGCACAAAATCGTAATTTATTATGTTTTTCAACGAGTTTGTAAAGTCTTATCAAACTATTACAGTACGAAACAGAGTACGGAACACCTTGTTGCACTAAAAATACACCAATATCTCCTCGTTTCATCAATTTTAAATTGTTTATTGCTTGTCCTTGTAAAACAGAAAACCAAATAATATTTCTCTTATTTCCTTTTATATATTTGTCTAATCGCTTTATTTTTTCTATGCAGTTTTCCACAGTGTCTATCGATAGTTCATCAGGACTATTTTCAACATTCAAATTTTCATCATAAGATTGCACCAATTGTTCTTTAATTTCATATCTGACAACACTACGAGTTCGCTTTAGAACTGGTTTCTTCTGAAGAAATTTAATGGTATAATCCTCTTGCCATTGTTTAATAACATTATCTCCAGGATATGTCTGATTAAGATAATTAACAAGTTCTTTAACACAGTTGTCTCTTTTTTCCGCCATTACAAAAAGGGGGCGTGTTATTATCACTTTGTACCGCAAAACATAATACGTAATACCTTCCCACGATAAACCACTTACACAGATTATGAAGGGACTATTTTACTTAAGTGTAGTAATATCCTTGATAAACCTTATCAAAAATGTGTGATGCGTCTCAGTCAGTGTTCAGATAACAATAATTAGAGGTGATATTAAAAATCTGCTCCGACAAAAGTCGCGGATAGACACTATATAGAAACATATTAAAAAGAATTTTGAAAATTCCACTTTGGGGCAAAAACTTTAACCCCTCCTGAAAGTGCCTTTACATAATCCAATGACCACCAGATTTTGCACATATAACAAGACTTTAAGGCTGTATAACATATTAAAATTCCAAGTTCCTATGACAACTTTTGGAATTTCTGAAAGTCTTTGAGTCTTCCTAAAAGTGGAATCCCATCAACCGATTAGTCTCAGATTTTGCATATGTATTTGGGTTGCATATATACATATTATCACAAAATTTCAAAGTTCTAGCATCATTTTGGAATTTCCTGCAAGTCTTTGAATTGTTGTAAAATAACATTGGTTCAACTAATTACCACCAAACTTTGTACATATGTTTCAACATACAAAATGCACATTCTTATAAAATTTCAACATTGTAGGTCTGAAGTGAAGCAAAAAAAAAAAAATATTAACTTTCATATTTTGGTGGTGGGTCATTTACTATTGTAATTTTATTGAATAAAATCAAGCATTTTCTATCTTTTTTTCATTTCATTCTTTGCTTGAGCCTTGCCTTCCTCAATAAGTTTCTTTCTCTCACTTTCACTCAATCCTGTTTGTTTTGAATGTATATTGTCTTTGACTTTATTATATTTGTCCAACTCATCCAACACAAGTTTAAATTCATTCTCAGATATCTGTCCGTCTGTCAAAGCCTTAGAAATCAAATCCTTTATACTATTCAACTTACTATCAGCAATAGTTTTAATCTCATAATGTTTCTGTGCTTTTGAAGTCATTTTACGCCTAATTAGTTTAACACACACACCCAAACTCCCACACACAACAGCACCAATCTCTAAAGGCAACATAATTGGAACAGTTAATCCAACACCTGCCAAAATAACACTTGTTGATATCAAACCAGTATCAACTCCATCAGTAATATTTATTCCACGTTTGTATTTTTTGTATAATGCTTTTCTCACATCTCTCTCATTAATTAACGTCTTCTCTATCTCAGATATCTTCTGTAATCTATAATTTTGCCCATCTTCAATAGGCAACTCTGGATATAGCGGTGCATTAGGTTGTTTCATTTTTTTCTTGATAACATATATTTTTTTTATTCAATAAATAATTCAATTATCATCGAAGCCACAGTATTAACACATGTAGCATTATTAGTCTGACAAACAAAATCAATTGCATCACCAGCCTCAACCTTTAACGGTGTAGCAAAGTTATCGTGTTTTCTTAAAATATTATTAAATGATATATCATATCCTGCTTGTGGATTTCCATTAATTGCAATCGCCACAGACACATCGCCTTTTGTTCTTTTACTCGACAGTCCAACACCTATTATCTGGCCAGGAAAGTTCATCACATATCCAACACCTACTTCTCTACCACCATTTCCAAAGCCAAACACTTCATTCTTCTGTAAGGAACCTTTACTCTCCGCACAAATGCTTATCAATTTTCTGTCTGACATATTATCAACCTTATTATATAATAATCGATGATTGAGATACATATCCCGAAATCTATCTTGAAGTCCTGTATGTCTATCATTCAATGTATTTATTTGTGTAAATGCTTGACTTCTCATATTAAATATTTCTTGTTTCAGCCCCAATGCATCTACGTGTTTTCTCTTAGCACCAAATATACTCATTTTTTTATTATAATTATATAATTTCCAAAACGCAATTAATTGGTAGATGATTAATTACCTTGTTGTTATTTTCATCCCTGATTTCTAATTTCAATTCTGCTATAGCATCATTCACCAAACACTTATATTCTGGATGCTCAAATCTCACTGTTGTTATCTCTCCAAACTCTTTATTTTCCACTGGAACAACAGCCAACACAGTACTCGGCATACCATCTAAATAATTATTTGAAGTATTAATCTGTTCCAAATGAACATACAATGATTTATAAACAGCAAAATCTACAGTCTCACCATAATGAGTTTCATTAACAGCAAACTTTCGCTTATTTCCAAACCCCAACATTTGTTTTAAGCCCTTGCTTATCTTCAATTCATCCGGTGTAATTAAAGAAGCAATTCCATTTGTTTCATTTACAGATAATGTAATATTATTACTTTCAAAATAAATCTGCTATTTGTTGGAAACTATAATAACCATCTATAATCTTATGAGGTCTCTCTCCAGTCTTCTGCAAATATTCATCAACAACATTATACCATCCAACACCATATGTTATAGATTTCAAACCAATACGTTTATTCCCATCTCTGTTATCAATGTATTGTTGCAAGTTTATTGTCTTGTCAATATTCGAAATTGTATGATACATTTTTATTTTTTATATATAATCAATAATAAAAATGATAACCAAAGAATTTAAATACAATGATGACGCTCATTACCCTCACAGTAGCACATTTAAATCAAAACAAATAGATATCATAAATCAAAACATAGCAATCACATCTGACAATAAGAACTTCAAAACATCTTTTCCAAACTTATTTCAAAACTATCAAAATCCAACATTACACACCAATGAACCGTGGAATACATGGCTTCATTCATCATTTGACTGGTGGCAATGTCAATTAAATTTTGCTGTTTGGTGTGCCACTGCAGGATGTGGTGTAAGTTATCAAGACCATTTGCAAAACACTTCAGGACTAACTAAAACAGTATATACATTTCATGTTTATTATTGTATTGCTCGTATTTTGAAAGAACTTAAAACACCTTTACCAACAGATGAATCATTTTGTTATTACAAAAACCCATACGACAAAGCAGCCTATCAAAAGTTATGCAATGAATTCAATGTTGAATCTAATACAGATTGGCGTCAAAAATTAGAAAGTAGTTCTAAATGCAGTGGTCTAGGGAGTTACACACAATATTTTAAACCAAGTGGAAAATATAGACAAGAACATCGAAGTGAAGGTCCATTCTTTAATCCAAATGATAAAATAGAACATACAGTAGATATAAGTGACGCCTGGACAATGTTTATATTAGACAAATCAGAAGGATTAACAAAAACAGGTATTGAACGAATTAACGAAAGTATTAGAATGTTTGTATGGGCACTATTAGCAGCACAATCTCAAACACGTGTAGAAATTCTAAAAATAGGCACAGGATTTGATGCTCAAAAACAATTCTTAGCAAATGTTCAAGATGCAATTAACAGTCCAATCGATTTGCCTACTCAAATATCAAAATATCAAAATGTATTGAAATACGCAAGAAGTAAAGTTGATTACACATATGGACTTGGTCTCTATATGTCTCCCAGTGATATGATTTTACAAATTGGCACTATCGCTGGATATAATAATAAAATTGTAATTGCAACAGAAAATCAAACACTTGGTTTCAATAGTGATGTAAATGTTAAACCTGTTGCACCTACTACACAACCTGCAACTATACAAGGTACACCAACCAAGAAATCTCTACCAGAACCAAAACATCAGGAAACAAAAACAAAGAAATCTCTACCAGAACCTGTTAAACATCAAACTGTTCAACCCACGAAAGAATCAACACAACACGAAGAAACTAAAACAGCAATAATAGTAGGAAGTATAGTAATAGGTATTGTTGCACTAACTATTTATGAGATTTACTAATATACTCTCTTGCAGCAGTAAACAATAACCCAACAACAAGGATAACCAATGCCCAGAGATGTTCGCCAAACCAACCAATAACTTTTCCAGTAGTAGATAACAACCAAGACGCAATGGCACCAATAATACCCGGTAGCGCTGCTGCTGCTTTTCCTGCAAGATTGGCTAATAGTTTACCAAGATTACTTAATTGTTTTTTTATCCAATTTTCTATACCATCTTTTGACGGTGGTTTAGGGGTTATAGGTCCACCACCAGCAGTAGGAATAACAGCCTCAACAATAACACCAATAATCATTCCAAAAGCAGTTAAAACACTAACAATTGTAATGCCTTGTTCTCTGAATAATGTTCTAATTCTTTCACCCAATGTAGTGTCTTCTTTTAATACTTTGTTTATAGTCTCTTTGATTCTATTTACCTGACTACGTAGTTTTTCTTTATTAACATTAATAACTTCCAATCTTGCACTTCTCTCACTTTCTAACTCTTTGATTCGACTACTTATCCTCTCTATTTGAAATTCATCATTGTCTGCTTTGGCTTGTTCTAATTTTGTATTTTCTTTTGCTAAGTCTTTATTTGTTTCACTAAGTTTTGCCAATTCATTTGCTATCTCTTCTTTGACTGTTGTCATTGCATTTGCTATTCCATCAATCTCTCTTTTTGTCCAATCTGTTTGTGTTCCTGCTTCACTATTAACATTTTCAGTGAATGATGTTTCTAATGTTTTCACAGATGTTTCTACATTATTTGTGGTTTCTAATAGTTCTTGTGCTTCTTGTTGTGATGATACATAAGTACCGTATCAAGATTTGATTGAAGTTCTCTTGATAATAATATGGATTGTGTGTCTTTCAACTGGTTTTCTATTAAAGTTGTAAACTCAGCTCTACCTTCTTTAAGTCTTGTAGCAGATGGTTTAAAATCATCTACATCTAATACATTCCTAACAAAATCAACACCATATTTCCTTTGCAAAGTATTAAATGATAAAAATGTTGCTATTTCATCTGGTGCATTGGAACGATAATATGTTAATGCAACATTATTACCATCACTATCCTTTACATATAACATTGGTCTCCCTATATCATCTTTCTTGAGAGACAAACCTTTGATTTTACGTTTAGGTTCTTCATTCCTTTCGTAAAATCTATCTATCATTTTTTGACCTATGCTATTAAGCAGAGTTTTCCTATCATCACCGGTTAAATCATTCAAACAAGCAAACTGACTATTTAATGTTCTCTGAAACTCTTCTTCATCTGTAAAAGATGTTTCTGCTTCTTTATCATAATCATCCTTATCATACTCAGGATTTTCATATTCAGCCATTATTTATTTATTATTTAAAAATATTTTTTATCTTTTAATAAAAACATGTCAGCCTACGGAGATAAACTAAACCCTTACAGAAAAATAAGAGAACCACGCGGTGTGAGAGGAATCCGTCAAAGTGTAGTGATAACCAATAATCCGTCAACTATTGACCAAAATCAACAATTGTTAGTGAGATTTCCTAATCTAAGTGGTAATGATGTTATTGTTCCCGGAACAGTCAGATTAGCATTTGAAATTGAACTAACCTCTAGAGATGTAAATGCAACTATATTTCAAAACATAGGAAGAGCAATAATTAAGAAAACAACAATTAGAATTAGTGGAAATGAAGTTATGTCCATTGACGATAGTGACATCTATCATTGTTATATTGATTTATGGAAGTCTATTACAGAACGCGTAAATATGGCATACCAAGGCATTGGCAAAGAGAACATGTTGAAACATAGAGTGGGTGCAGAAAACGCAGCAGAAGATAAAGCCATCGCAAAAGCATATGGAAACAGGTTTTGCATCCCACTTGATTTTGAATTATTGGAAACCCATATGCCATTTTATCAAGCTGGATTAGGAGATAGACTTGAATATGAACTTACATTCAATGATTATAATAAAGTAATTAAATCAGGCGATGCAACTTCATCTTATACAATCAAAAATATTTGTTTGGAATTTGATATTGTTTCTGATACTGAATTAGCAAGACAAATAAGACAGCAAGTTGATGGTAAAATGGTTATTTTGTATGACAGAATACTAAGACACAGAAAAATAACTAAAAACAAATCTGATCATCATCATCATCAACGGATTTTTGATTAACGTGCAGGTACAGGGGCAACGTCCACATAAGTGGGCCCCCTTCCAGGTAGCTGGCTTGCTGCACGCATGGCAGATCTTACACCAGATCTCCAAGCTTGTCTATCATGAGGATCGATAGCAGAGAGCTTCCATTCTCTGCAATCTCTTTCTGTTAGTTGCTTCCAGGTCATCTTGGGCCTTCCTGGCCCCCGCTTTCCACTTACCTGTATGTCACAGGCAGTCTTGATTGCACCGTTGGAGCGTTCCACATGTCCATACCAGCGAAGTCTTCTCTCTTTCAGGATGAGGTCCAGGTCCTCAATGCCAAGACGCTCAAGTAACTCACTGGACCTGATGGTGACAGTGTCCTGTGGCTTGACATTGCAGATCTGTCTGATCATTGCCCTGTCATTTCGCTGTAGACGTTGGAGGTTTGGCTTTGTCAATGGCCATGTCTCACTGGCATGGAGCATTGCGCTCCGCACACAAGAGCTATACACACTATGGAATATCAATCTAAATGTTCCTGCAAGAAGTATGAATGGAATTCTTATGCTATTCGAAGAACCTGAAAGGGCCAGCACAGAAGAATATTATAATCCAGAAATTACAAAAGTGGAAATGACAATAGAAGGGATTCCGAATCAATTGTATAGTCAAGGAATGAAGTCCCACCAACACTGGGACGAAATAAATAAATTCTTTGCTTTGAATTCAAAAAGAAACAAAGAAACAAGTATGGTCATTAAAGATTTATATTTTACTGATACAACAATAGAAAAATATCTAACGAACAGGTATGCTTTATGGTTGGATTTACGTTCAACTGATGATAATACACTTCATGGTTCTGGAAGAAGAATTGAAAATGCATCAGAAGGTATCACAATACAAATAACGAAAGAAGCAGGAGCAGATGAACCAATCAATCTTTATTTGTTTGTTATACAAGATGCACAAATCAACTTTGAAGATGGTAGATTTAAAGAAGTCAGTTATTAATATTATTTTTTTACAAATAAAAATGGAACTACCAAAATATCCTCATTGTGCTATTATATGTGGTCAAACTGGATGCGGGAAAACAGAGTTTGTCCTTGACCTTTTGGAAGAGGAATATCGTCAAGTATTTAAACATATTGTTATACTTTGCCCAACCATTCAATGGAACAAGGCTTATAAAAATCGTGAGTGGATTGGTGATGTTAGAAAGCCTAAAACAAAAAATATAACAATTGTTAATCCTATTGTTAATGGAGAAGAAAAACTACAAGAACTACTAAGAATGTTCTTTAATAAATATGCTGGTCATTCTACTCTCTACATTATTGATGATTGCAGTGCAACGAAAGAACTAACAAAGAAAAAAGATATGTTATCAGAATTAGCATTTTCTGGTAGGCATGCAGAACAATCAGTGTGGGTTATTTCGCAGAGATATAATTCTGTGTTAAAAGATTTAAGAGAACAAACAAAATGGCTATGCATGTTCTACACAAAAGATAGAGATAGTTTTGAAAATTGTTTAAGAGAGAATGATGTTATTCCTACTTTGGAAGAACGACAGAGAATAAAAGAAGAACTGAAAAAAAAGAAGCATCGTAAGTTAATTTTGAAGACTGACCAGCCTACTGGTTATTGGTTGGTTGATTGATTTTTTTTTTTTAGCAATGATTAAGTAATGTTTATGCAATGATTAAGTAATGCTTATACAATGCTATAGCAAATCTTAAGTAATGCTTATGCAATGTTTTAAGTAAAATAGCAATACTAAAAAACAATGCTGTTAGAAATATTATCAATCACTGCAATCTTATCAATAATCATAACAAACACTGCAATCTTATCAATAGTCGGATATGCGATGTTTTATTTTTTTAAAATAAAAAATAAATTACATAAAATAAAAATGAATGCTGAAGAATTATTACAAGACATTGAATGTGAAAGCACAGAAAATAATGAACAAGAAACAAAACGTGAGCGATTATCAGCCATTGTTGCTGGTGGTGGTAGTAAGCAGTATCTTGGTAAAGACTTACAACTATCAGACATTGATACAATGACAGCAGAACAAATAAACAAACTTTACTGCAGATATGAAGCAAGATTGGGAGCAAGTATGACTAAGACATTGGGTAATTCTTTCATTAGCTTATACGTGATGGGTGTATCAAAGTATTTCAATGTTGTTAATCCACCTAAACTGATACAAGACTTAGAGGAAGACCCTTTTATCAATCACGCTTTGACAAGTTCGTGTTGTGAATTGTATTATAGATATGGAATGTACCTTGCTCCATTAACTGCAATGCTAACAACAGCAAGACATATTGATTTTAATAAAAAAGAAAATATCTCCTTAGAAAAAAATGAGTGATACTGAAGTTAAAACAAAAGACCCAAGACGAGTATCTGCTGGTAAGAAAGGTGCAGAAGCAAGAAAAAGAAATGCAGAATTAAGAAGAAAGGAGACTGAAACTATAAAGAAAGAAAACATGGAATTAAAATCTATAACAAAAGATGATGAAGTCGGCTCTCCAAATTCACAGAATATAAATATATACAAAAATTATATACCATTATGCATAACAGTTGGAGTTGTTGGAATAGGATTGTATATGTACAAGTCTAAACAAGTTGTACCACAACAACCTATGATGCAACAACCTGCACCTATTATACAACAAAAAGAAATTGACCCATTTGAATTTAATTAATTTAAAAAAATAATATTCTCATTAAAAAAAAATGACAACCTCAATAGACGGAAAACAAATTGCAAACATGTTATATCATGCTGGAGTGGAAACTGTATTAACTGTTGGATATTCAGAATTAGGTAGAAAACTATTGAAAAGACCAGCACCAAAAGTAGATTTTAATATGACAGATATTGGTATGTTGTCCATTGATATATTACTTGCAATGGCAACAAAGGATATGCTTGTTAAGCAAGGTATTATTCCTGCAGATATTATGAAGTAATTTTAATATTTTTTTTTTCATTATATAAAAATGGCAAGTGCAGTAGCATTAATGGTTGGAGGAGCAATTACAAACGCCTTAGCCTTTTCAGGTAGTAATTATTTATTTTCACATATGGGTAGTAATAGTGATGAAGAGAGAAAACGACATGATAAAGCGATGGAACAATTAGAATCAGCAACAACTGCATGGAATGAGAAGAGAACACAAAGATTGGATTTTATTAATGAGCAACTGAAGAAGGAACATCATGCTGTGGATGAGTTCAGTGATGCTGACACTGCTATGAAACAATATTATTATATTACAGGAAAACAATTGCCAGATAATTTATCCACACCATTACCACCAAAACCTACATTGAGTGATTTTTACACTCCATCAGAAGACCAGAAAAATAGAGAGATTGCATTTGTTGTTGGTGGTATGGCATTGACAGGATTTGTTGCTTGGAAGTTGATGTAGGTAAAAAAAAATTATTTTTTGACATAATCTTTCTTTGGAAAAACTAAATCATAAGCATGATATTTATTTTTTTTATTATTCTTACAAGGTTTCAAACCAAGTGGTCTTACATAAAATGGTGGTTCTTTACCTTCTATCTTCTTTGTGAGATGTGCAGGACTCCATACTTCACCATTGTCTTTGAGAGTTAAAATTACACTCACACCATTTTCTGTGTTAATTTCTCTGTAGTCAGTGATTGTATAAATGTTGTTGATTTCTAAATCAGTCCATTTCTTTGTGTCAAATTGACTTTGTTCCTTTAACAGCTCTTCAAACTCTTCTTTTGTAGGTGTATAGTCATCATCAAGCAATTGTGCTATATTTTGCGTTTGTGCATTCTTTGACATCTTTTTATATATAAATATTTTTTCTTAAATAAAAATAAATGGAGAAGATATACTATAGTCCAAAAGGTTTCTGGAAAGGACACTCAGCAGTTAGTAAATTAGCAAAAGAAGCAAAGGTTAGTCAGAAACAAGCATTAGAGTTCTTAAAGAAACAAGCAATTTGGCAAATATATTTACCTGCACCTAAGAGAATAATAAGACCAAAATTTGATGTGTCTGCAGAGAATGAAGTTCATCAGGCTGATTTGTTGTTTTTACCTCACGATACTATTGGTAGAAAAACATACAAGTATGCATTAACAGTGGTTGATATTGGAACAAGATATAAAGAAGCCGAACCTTTGACGTCGAAAGATAGTAAAGAAGTTGCAAATGCTTTTGAGAAGATTTATAAAAGGCATTTGAAGTATCCTAAACTATTGCAAGTTGATCCTGGTAGAGAATTTATGAGTTCCGTTTCAACTTTGATGGAAAAGCATAATACCAAAATAAGAAGAGGTAGAAAAGAAATACACAGAGACCAAGGAATAGTAGAAAGATTTAATAGAACCTTAGCAGAAAGATTGTTTGGTTATCAGTATGCTAAAGAGATTGATACTAAAAAAAGAAACAGAGAATGGGTTAAGAGATTATCTGATGTTATTAAAGCATTAAATAAGGAGACGAAAAAACCTCCTCCAATTATAACAAGAAAAGTTGATGCTGAAATTTGTCCTTATGCAAATGTTAGATATTTGTATCAACCTGGAGAATTAGAAGGTGGTGGAAAGAGAAGGGCTACTGACCCAGTATGGTCTGTTGATATTCATAAGATTGACTATCATATTATAACGCAGGGAATAAGAGTTTATTATTTGAAATCTCCTGCACCTAAGAGAGGGTTTGTCAAAGAGGAATTACTTATTGTTCCGGCTGATACCCATACGCGTATGTCGTGATTCCATCTGGTGCTATGTATCTTTTTGTGTCTAAAGGAGAAAGTGTAGTCTTTTTTACTTTTAATCCATATATGTTGTGATGCATTGAGCGTAGCATGTTCATTGAGTGTGTGTATTTCTTTTTGTTGAATAATGCATCTCTGTAGTTTTCAAAATTGATTTGTTTTTTGATTACATATTTTTTTGTTCCTTTCGCTTTTTTGATGACTTGTTCATCTGCTCTTAATACTGAATATAATTTAGGACGAAGACCAATATATTCTGATATTGAAACACCAGCACATTCATCCTTCATCTTACCTATGACCTTCTTGTTTGTTTCATCGTATAGTGGATGTTCTTTTGGATAATCAGAGAAATCGTATTCATCTTTCATTTCAGACATATCTTTGTAAGCATCTTTGGTTTTGATATCTACTAATAAACTATCGGTGTCGGTGTATAACAAGGTGCAGTTATTACCATACTTTTTTTTCAATGTATTATAATACCAATCATACATAAGATGTTTTGATAAATCTAAAACACAGAAGCCAACATATATTGGTTTATTTAGAGTTAATCTTGTTTTATTCACTTGAATGGCAGATAACTCATCAGAGAATTTTACTCTACGATTGAAGTTTGGTTTGGCTATTATCTTGCGGAGTCTTTCATTTTCACTGCCATCTGTTTTGACTAACTTAATATCCACTCTTTTACGTATATTTTCCATTGTTTTGCCAAATACTGAGTTGTTCATAAGTTTAAAGAAATCTTTTTCAAATGGAGTCTTTGCTTTTTTACGTAATTCTGTATTCAGACGTATGTAAGGTTCCATCCAAGGTTTCTCATCAAATTCTAATATTCTGTGTATTTTTGTTATTTTCATACCAAGTTGTTTGTATAGTCTCAAGTTCTTGTAATGTACTACATATTTCTTCTTATCCATTAGATTGGGGACAAGTTTTTCTGTTTTTAACATACTATTTTCAATTAGTTCATTTTGATAGTCGGATAACCATTCTTTTTTAATTGCTAATTTTTCAGGTGCAAGTGGATAGTCATTATGTAGTTTATGTAAATGTTTTGGATATTCTAAATCTACTTCATATATTCTTCCTCTACCTTTTTTTAGTGGTTGAAGTTCTCCATCTATTAAATCTTTATTAGTTATCCATTTGAAACCACCATATGGAAGTGGTTGGCTCATTGAATGACCATATAAATTATTTGCATCTAAATACATTGTGTAATTGTCTTCTTCATCTGGATTATAATCTGCTACATATTTATTGTTTGCTTTGGCGTGTCTTTTAGATACCATACTTATTCCACCTCTCATTCCTTTTTCAATGAAAAGATGCATATCCAAATCTGATAGAAGTTGTAATTCTATTTTTGTGTATTTTAGAAGAGCATCCCAAGATAGACCAGGTGCAGTGTAGTAATGTAGAGGGTCAAGTTTATAGTTATTCATACAGGTTTCTCTAAACTTTTGAAAAACATCTGCAAGTAAGAGAACATCTGTTTTGAGATATAAATCATGATAATCACCAAGTGTTTTACAGTTAAATTGTTTCCATACTTTTTGAGCGTGTTCATAGTCTTTTTGTTTGATACTTTTATCTGTTAGAGAACTGTAGAATTTGTCTATTGGTGGTAGCTCAGTTTCATTGAATCTTTCTTGACTGTCAATATATTCGTATGGATAGATACCTTTACGAGCAAGAAGATGTGAGTTAGTTGTATGTTTTACAGTTAATGGTAAGTCTGATTCGTTGAGTTGTTCATATCTTGTATTGTGGCATTTTTTACATTTTGCTGTTAATAACCAATTTTCATTGATGTTTATTTCTTCTGTACCTTTACATTTTTCACATTCAGTTCTTACACCAATTGCTCCATCTACTAACTTTTCAAGAGAGGAAGCCATAAATTGAAAACTGTCTAAGAATTTTAGCTGTCCAATGTTGAATGAGATGAATTTCTCTGAATTATTTGCAATACAAGTAATGTTTCCACTTGTTTTGTGTATTTTCTGCATTATTAGATGACTATCATAACCTTTTAAGTTGTGGAAGATAACTGGAATTTTGGTTTTATTTGGTTTGATTGCAAGTTTGAGATTACAAGATTTATGTGCTGGTCCTCTGTATTCTCCAGTGAAATGACAGTGGTCTTTTACTTTTGGGTTGTTTTTGTTATTTCCTATTTCTTGTTCGCATATCCAACATTTGGTGGCATTTTCATAGTCTTCAGTGTTTTGCTCTGTTAATGGTTCGGGGTGAGCAAAGATGTTATTGATATTGCTAACCTCACATTTTAAGTGATTCAAAAATACTTCAACAACATCTTTACCTCTGTAGATAACAGGTTCTTCAGCTTCACCATCATATCTAACAACTTGATATCCAAATCCACACGCTTCGTGTTCGCTTGTTATTTCTGATTTGTCTCCTTTTTGTTCTGTTTTAGGTTTGATTATGCTTTCAAAGTCGGCATAAATGACATATGGAACGGGCATTTGATTTTGATGGTTTTTAAACTTGATAAGACCTTTTGATGGCATTTCTATTCGCATTGGAGATTTATTTATGCCTTCACAGTCTTCTTTGTGTTTGATTAGTAGGTCTTCTCTTGAAAAACCGTGAAGACATCTATCACAGAAATGTGTTTTATGTTTGTGTTTATTGTTCTGATTGTAAAGTAATCTATTAAGGTTTTTAATAAAACAGTAGTGATATTTTGTTTCTGTTTTTGGCTCATCAGGATTATAATCTTCATCTATCATCAATTTCCTCTTCAACATCTTCAGTTATCAAAAGCAGATTAATTCGTTCTTTATCATTTGGTTGATTTGAAATATGATAAGTTTCTCTGTCTTTTTTGTTAATGTGTATCCATAAACATTGATTGCTATATTGTTTTGTTTCTCAACTTTTGGTATTTGTGAGATTGGTGTGGGGAAGTCTATTCCTTCCATATTTAATGTGCCTAAACATTTACGATAACTTGATAACTTACTTGGATTGTTTTTGTTTGGGTATTTAGAAGCAAGTATATGCCATTCTAAACATCTATCATCATCATTTGATAAATTAATTATTGCTTTTTTATTTGCTATTACACTTGGAAGAGAAATATACGAAGAACCTTTGAGTGGTTCATATTTTGCTATGTTAAGATAAAGTTTGATACAATGGTCAATTTCTAAATTTGTTGCAGTATTTGTGAATTTTTCAATCCATGTTTGTAAATAAGACGTTTGTTTATCATAATATTCATCTAAATTATTTCCATCAAGAACTGCACATTGTTCTCCGTGTCCTGCACCGATAACTTCTTTTCTTTCACCATTAAGTTCATCTTTAAAGAACTTTATAGATAATCCAATTGAAAATTTAATGCCATTGTATTCTTTAATGTCTTCATTAATTTTATCTATAATGACAGATTTTTTTTCATTAAACAAAATATTTGGGTCTTTATATTTATGAGCATCTATTTCATACGCTTTGAAGTAATTGCATAATGGTTTATCAACCAGTTTCAGAGCATTTTTCTCTTCTTTAGTATCATCATCATTAATTTTTTCACTTGTTTTAACAGCATTTTGTTGCTGTCGTTTTCTTATCTTTTTATTTCTACGTCTTTTACGCAGATTATCTAATGCAGAAGTTTGTTGTGGTGCATCACTCTTCTGTTTCTCAATATCTAAGGATTTAAGACCCTTGTCTAAAGCCTCATCACTAATTCTTCCTTCACTATGCAATTGTATCAGTCTCTCTACAGAACTCATTTTTTGTTTTCTTTTAAACTATAAAAAAATTTTTTTAAATATAATAATAAAAATGGATATAGAAAAAGCAAAGATGCAAAATATATGTGCTATGTTGCCGTTAGGTTCAAATAAACCATGTAAAAACAAATCAGTAAAGCATTCTATATACTGCAAGGCTCATAATTTTATTATAAAACATAACAAAAGTAAAGTAGTGAAATGTTTGCAATGTGGTAAAGGTACTACAGCAAAATATCAAATCTGTGATAAGTGTGGTGGAAAGAATTTTAGAGAAAAACAGAGATATTTTAACTCTATAAAACCTTTTAAGCAGGAAATTGCAAGATTGAGTATGATAGAGTGTTGAGGATGATTCAGGTGTTATTGAGAGGGCGATAATTTAATTTTTTTATGCTCAAGTCGGCGATATAGTTTGTATCGCCGTTGAAATGAACAAAATGGATTACGCGTAATCATCAATAAAAAGTCTCAACAAAATGGATTACGTGTAATTGTCTTTGATATATATGTACAGACAAATATATCACCGATTACAGCGTAATCTTCAATCGATTGTTTCAACAAATAGTGATAACATACTGTGAATAGGATAGAGTGTTAGTTGTTGTTCTGCGGTGCAGAATATATGTGGTATGACGTGTCTATAGTGTGTTAGTTGTTGTTCTGCGGTATAACCGCAGTATATACTGCGGTAAAATATATATGTGTCTATATATATAGATAGTGCCGTGTTTTGAGGTAATTTGTGAGCGAGAGAACAAATTACCTCAAAACCGGCACTATCTATATATATAACACGATAGCTAGTGAGTATTATAAGTATCTGAAGCAGGACTCGCAGTTAACAAAAACACTGCATATTGCTAAATGAAAACAGTTAACACCCACTTGATCATTTTGATAGTCTAGCTTTTGATGCTAACTTCAAATAAAAAATATGTAAATTCAAGTTTTAATGCAGTTTGTTAGATTCATGTCGCCCTTAAAGAGGTGCTAAAATGTCGTGCTGTGATTACGTAATACTATGCAATGATTAATCTGGTTACCTAATTAACTGAATCCACAGATAAATTTAGTACAGGCGGCAAACATCAAACAATTAAAGAACAATCACTCGATCAGCATGTCAGTTTCCACAAGCAGAAAATCTCAAACACTGCAAAGGTGTATGTGTATAGGTATTAAAGCTATGATAACTGACAGGCATATATACTGCAAGCAGCAAGGTATTTTTAGGCAGTGGGTCCTTCTGTATGTGGTGGGGATATATAAAGAGCCGTCTCCCCATGATGTTTTTTCTGGACTAGCCCCGAGGGAATGAATGTTGATATTAAAACACACAATAAACAAACACTTTTAGGCCATTGCAATTTTCCTGACACTTTCTGTCGCTCTTAGCCATTTTTATGTGAGTGATATTAACATCTATGAATCATTTGTAACAGTACCCGATAGTATTACGATAATATGCTGCGATAGTGATAGTATCGTGATAGTAGTTTCCACGATAGCAATACTATCATGATAGTCAAAATTGGCCTTGATAGTCAGCCCTACTGAGCAAGTTTGAGGATGATTGGACAAAAACTGTGGCCTCTAAGAGTGTTAACAAGGTTTTCCTTTGATTTGACCTACTGACCTACTTTTTGACCCAACATGATCCATATTCGAACTTGACCGAGATATTGTCAGGATGATCATTCTGACCACATTTGATGATTGGATCAAAACTGTGGCCTCTACAGTGTTAGCAAGAAAAGTTTATGCATGCAAGACGATGCCAGACATCTCACAGTCACAAAAGCTCACCATGACGTTCACCATTTAAAGTACCCTTTTTACACATTTTCGCCCTTTTTTCCTGACCAGCACCATGCCCTTTTTATGAGCTGCGGGAAACACTATCTTAATTTCCCTAGAATTCCAGTCATGCTCCCAGTTTCAAAGCGCGAAAAAATAGGTCACTTTTTTGCCCAACAAATTCTAAAGCAAACATAACTATCCAGGGGTAGAAATGCAGATATTAGGTGCTTCTGGAGCTTAAAATGGGGGGGGGGGGGGGTGCAGACACGTAAAAACACGTATCTGAGTGGTAAAGGGTTAACTGAAATCTGAATTTTAGCCTAAAATGCATTAATTATATATGAAATATTGTTTCGTGCAATAAAATGATGAAAAAACATTATTTTGGTCAGTGGGGATTTTCTTCATTACCCTTTACCACTCAGGGATTTTGTGCATTTCGCTGATTTTCACAGTGTTGCACCTGACAGCAATTTCAACTAGCCATTGTTTCATAATGGATGGCCTGTTTTACACCAAACTCGGTATGAATGTTCATTGGGCAGTAGCCTTTCAAATGCAACCTTTCATGACTTGATCATTGTTGTCATGGTTAAGAGGGGGCATCTCAAAGTTGACAAAAAGTGTGTTTTCACATGAATTTTTGACCACATTTTAATCTTCACACAGCTGTCAAGGCAACAATTAAGGTGTTTGGCAGTGGCCATTTTCACTGTTTGCAGCATGTTTTATCAGCATCAATTTTCAGGCATTTTTTACCCCAGATTTTAGCGGCCGGTTGGGCAATATACCCAAAATTTTTCGGGATGTGAGGGGGGGATGCACCCTTCAATCGCCCCCAGAATATTTTGGTGGGGAGGCGCGCGAAAAAATAGGTCACTTTTTTGCCCAACAAATTCTAAAGCAAACATAACTATCCAGGGGTAGAAATGCAGATTTTAGGTGCTTCTGGACTCTGGAGCTTAAAATGGGGGTGGGGGGGGGGTGCAGACACGTAAAAACACGTATCTGAGTGGTAAAGGGTTAATGGAATTCACATTTTCGAGGACCGTTCCCTCTAAGGTGTATGAAGTCTCAATTTTATTTGTTCTCTTCCTAGTTATCAGCTTATCTGCATAATATTGCATTTAACGGGCTGAAATCTCATGCCCCATTTACATACCCAACACGATCTATCTATGTCCATCTGACGTTTCATTGAGTCCTCTGTGTCAATGATTTGAGCTGCGGGAAACACTATCTTAATTTCCCTAGAATTCCAGTCATGCTCCCAGTTTCAAAGCGCGAAAAAATAGGTCACTTTTTTGCCCAACAAATTCTAAAGCAAACATAACTATCCAGGGGTAGAAATGCAGATATTAGGTGCTTCTGGAGCTTAAAATGGGGGGGGGGGGGGGTGCAGACACGTAAAAACACGTATCTGAGTGGTAAAGGGTTAACTGAAATCTGAATTTTAGCCTAAAATGCATTAATTATATATGAAATATTGTTTCGTGCAATAAAATGATGAAAAAACATTATTTTGGTCAGTGGGGATTTTCTTCATTAACCCTTTACCACTCAGGGATTTTGTGCATTTCGCTGATTTTCACAGTGTTGCACCTGACAGCAACTTCAACTAGCCATTGTTTCATAATGGATGGCCTGTTTTACACCAAACTCGGTATGAATGTTCATTGGGCAGTAGCCTTTCAAATGCAACCTTTCATGACTTGATCATTGTTGTCATGGTTAAGAGGGGGCATCTCAAAGTTGACAAAAAGTGTGTTTTCACATGAATTTTTGACCACATTTTAATCTTCACACAGCTGTCAAGGCAACAATTAAGGTGTTTGGCAGTGGCCATTTTCACTGTTTGCAGCATGTTTTATCAGCATCAATTTTCAGGCATTTTTTACCCCAGATTTTAGCGGCCGGTTGGGCAATATACCCAAAATTTTTCGGGATGTGAGGGGGGGATGCACCCTTCAATCGCCCCCAGAATATTTTGGTGGGGAGGCGCGCGAAAAAATAGGTCACTTTTTTGCCCAACAAATTCTAAAGCAAACATAACTATCCAGGGGTAGAAATGCAGATTTTAGGTGCTTCTGGACTCTGGAGCTTAAAATGGGGGTGGGGGGGGGGGGTGCAGACACGTAAAAACACGTATCTGAGTGGTAAAGGGTTAATGGAATTCACATTTTCGAGGACCGTTCCCTCTAAGGTGTATGAAGTCTCAATTTTATTTGTTCTCTTCCTAGTTATCAGCTTATCTGCATAATATTGCATTTAACGGGCTGAAATCTCATGCCCCATTTACATACCCAACACGATCTATCTATGTCCATCTGACGTTTCATTGAGTCCTCTGTGTCAATGATTTGAGCTGCGGGAAACACTATCTTAATTTCCCTAGAATTCCAGTCATGCTCCCAGTTTCAAAGCGCGAAAAAATAGGTCACTTTTTTGCCCAACAAATTCTAAAGCAAACATAACTATCCAGGGGTAGAAATGCAGATATTAGGTGCTTCTGGAGCTTAAAATGGGGGGGGGGGGGGGTGCAGACACGTAAAAACACGTATCTGAGTGGTAAAGGGTTAACTGAAATCTGAATTTTAGCCTAAAATGCATTAATTATATATGAAATATTGTTTCGTGCAATAAAATGATGAAAAAACATTATTTTGGTCAGTGGGGATTTTCTTCATTAACCCTTTACCACTCAGGGATTTTGTGCATTTCGCTGATTTTCACAGTGTTGCACCTGACAGCAACTTCAACTAGCCATTGTTTCATAATGGATGGCCTGTTTTACACCAAACTCGGTATGAATGTTCATTGGGCAGTAGCCTTTCAAATGCAACCTTTCATGACTTGATCATTGTTGTCATGGTTAAGAGGGGGCATCTCAAAGTTGACAAAAAGTGTGTTTTCACATGAATTTTTGACCACATTTTAATCTTCACACAGCTGTCAAGGCAACAATTAAGGTGTTTGGCAGTGGCCATTTTCACTGTTTGCAGCATGTTTTATCAGCATCAATTTTCAGGCATTTTTTACCCCAGATACCCTCATATATAAATTTTAGCGGCCGGTTGGGCAATATACCCAAAATTTTTCGGGATGTGAGGGGGGGATGCACCCTTCAATCGCCCCCAGAGTATTTTGGTGGGGAGGCGCGCGAAAAAATAGGTCACTTTTTTGCCCAACAAATTCTAAAGCAAACATAACTATCCAGGGGTAGAAATGCAGATTTTAGGTGCTTCTGGACTCTGGTGGAGCTTAAAATGGGGGTGGGGGGGGGGTGCAGACACGTAAAAACACGTATCTGAGTGGTAAAGGGTTAATGGAATTCACATTTTCGAGGACCGTTCCCTCTAAGGTGTATGAAGTCTCAATTTTATTTGTTCTCTTCCTAGTTATCAGCTTATCTGCATAATATTGCATTTAACGGGCTGAAATCTCATGCCCCATTTACATACCCAACACGATCTATCTATGTCCATCTGACGTTTCATTGAGTCCTCTGTGTCAATGATTTCCAGATAGCAAGCACAGTCGTCTTTCTGAGTCATTGTCAAAGGAAATATCATTAATGTACAGGGAGTATAGCAGCGGCAAGAACAGTCCCCTGTGGGACCCCAGATAAGTCAGTTTGTGCATGCTTGTTTTGGTCTGACAACAAGATGCAAAGAACCTTAGTTGGGAAATACACAGAAAATACTGCCAAAAAAGTGAAAGTACTACAGGAGAATGATGTCAGTGACTCCCCTTATTTTGCTAGAAATGTAAAGTACGCCCGCATGAATACCAGAATCAGAATTGTTTACTGGTGACACGTCCTTAGACCATCCTTCACCAGGTACCATCTGTACCTAACCAAGGACTTGTTTGCGTGACTAACTATCTATCTGCTATTACTGTGATAGGTCACAATTAGCGTACATACATGTACACTCGAGGTTTGCAGGACGAAAGCCGTCACGGTAATCATGACATTACGGTAAGGATCTTTAACCTGCATTGGCTACTTTTCGGATGAAAATCCGCGATATCTGTCTTATTTTTTACTGCAAACATAGGTTGTGCTGCTCGTTCGAATCGCCTTGTAACGAGTACCACAACCTATGTCTTGGAGCAGAAATAAGAAAAATAATGTAAAACCCCGTTTTTTCTATATAAAGTGGGATTTAGGGGGTTGTCCATTTTTGTTTTTTATAGCCCTGTCAACAGCTAAGGTCATGTCTGGTTGGTCAATTACATTCACTGTTCTAAGTGGTTTAATAGTGGTAAGTGACATTTCCCCCAATCCGCTGCCAGTAACTGACAACAGGCGGTGGGTCAAAGGCCCAATAACAACTAAGGTCATATGGAGACCAACAAACCTAAATTATATTCCTAACTGCAGCCAAAACAGACATCGATAAAAAGGTTGTTAAAAATTTAAAGGTTAGCGGTCCAGATTTCTAATTAAGGTCGTGCCAGACAATTAATAGGCACTTTACAAGACTGCAAAGTACATGTCGTCATACGGCTAACCAACCACATAGAAATGGCTAGTTTTTCAAGGCCGTACGATCAGCTGATTTTTTTTACCACCAACATTATCACTTTCTTGGTACCAAACTAGATTAGCTGTACGTTTAGCCAATATAGGTAATACTGGCTAACAGTACGGGGCTATAAGGTTAGCCAATACAGGCTATTCGTACGGGCTGGTATGAATAGCCACTGCCATAATAATAATAATAACATTCTGAGTTGCTAGGAGTATTCACCTTTTTTGCATTATCTGCTGGTTCCTAGTCTGAAGATTATAAGTGTTGGAAAAACAGGTAACCAGACCCCCCTGACCTTAAAAGGTCAGGGGGGTCTGGTTACCTGTTTTTCCAATATTGACAATGGGCAAGCTGGGAGCCAGCAAATAATGCAAATATGGTGAATTTCCTTTGAGGCAGTTTTGCAGTTGTTGATATACTTTCTTTTTTCTACTCATACTGCGATCGGTCAAATTTGACTATTACTCGCAGGTGTACATTTCATACACTCCAGATTTTGCAGGATGAAAGCCTATTCAGTAATCATGTAATTACGGCAGGGTTCTTTAACCTGCACAGGGGATGGCTCTCCCTGACAGGGGGCCTCCAGTTAACGTCCCGATCCGAAGGACTGTGCACTTTATGACATTCATCCCTGCAAATGATGTCAATGGAGAGTATTCGGACATATAAATGTTATTGCCACTGCCGGGGATTGCACCGGGACCTCTAGCATCAGAGTGCACTAACCACTGAGCTATCATTGTCTTAGCATACCAGCCTCCAATGAATTAGACTCTGAAAGGGCAGAGGAACTAGTTGGTCAATTCAATGATGCGTTTAATAAAACTGAGTTCACGGAGGTTCCATTGACTGGAAGATCGGCCCCATTCATGAATAATATTGTTGTGACAGCTGCAGGAGTGATCAAATTACTTCAAGGCTTAAACCCCAGTAAGGCCTTAGGACCTGATGAGCTTCATCCTAGAGTCCTGAAGGAACTAGCAAATGAGTTGTGTCCAGTTTTTGCACACTTGTTTCAACAGTCTCTTGATACGGGTGAAATCCCCAAAGAATGGCTCTTAGCAAACATCTGTCCACTCTTTAAACTAGAAATGTGTCCAAAGTACACAGATGCCCCCGCTTAGCACATTAATCTTTAAGTGGTGCAAATACCAATCTGTGCGAGTTTAGGCGTTCCACCAATAGTGACCTTGATGTTAAAAGTCGAAATCGCTCGAGATATTGTCATAAGGAACATTTGTGTGAAGTTATTTTTAAATCCGTGAAGAAATGTAAGCGCTAGAGGGGTGACAAAGTTTTTCTAAAAATAGCCACAGTGACCTTGACCTTGAAAGTGGAACTCGCTAGAGATATTGTCATAAGGAACATTTGTGTGAAGTTATATTGAAATTAGTCAAGAAATGTAAGCGCTAGAGCGAAGACAAAGTTTTTCTAAAAATAGCCACAGTGACCTTGAACTTGAAAGTCAAAATAGCTTGAGATATTGTCATAAGGAACATTTGTATGAAGTTATATTGAAATTGGTGAAGAAATGTAGGCGCTAGAGCAATGACAAAGTTTTTCTAAAAATAGCCACTGTGACCGTGACCTTGAGGTGATGACCTTGAAAGTCGAACTCGCTCAAGATATTGTCATAAGGAACATTTGTGTGAACTTATATTGAAATCAGTGAAGAAATGTAGGCGCTAGAGCAATGACAAAGTTTTTCTAAAAATAACCTCTGTGACCTTGACCTTGAGGCCATGACCTTAAAAGTCGAACCTGCACGAGATATTTTTATAAGGAACATTTGTGTGAAGTTTATTGAAATTGGTGGTACAAATACCTAAACCAAAGTCTTAAACATTAAAAATTTTCTAATTCTATGACCTTGACCTTGAGGTCATGGGTATGGGTGGGGGTATTGCTGAATAAACCATTGGACCTATATGTATCATCATAGTAAATATAAACCAAATCCATTGTATGGTTATGAAAATATGAGCTCAAGTTCTACCTGGTACAAATACCTTAACCTGGGTCTTAAACATTAAAAATTTCAAGTCCATGACCTTGACCTTGAGGTCATGGGTATGGGTGGGGGTATTGCTGAATAAAACTTCAGTCCTATATCTATCATCATACCGAATATGAACCAAATTCATTACACGGTTTGGAAAATATGAGCTCATGTTCTACCTGGTACAAATACCTTAACCTGGGTCTTAAACGTTAAAAATTTCAAAGTCCACGACCTTGACCTTGAGGTCTAGGGTATGGGTGGGGGTATTGCTGAATAAAACTTTGGACCTATATCTATCATCATACTAAATATAAACCAAATCTATTGTATGGTTTGGAAAATATGAGCTCAAGTTCTACCTTGTACAAAAACCTTAACCTGAGTCTAACAGGATTACGTACGTACGTACGTACACACTTTCGTACATTCGGAAACCGTACGCACGTACGCACGTACCCACGGACGCACGTACGGAAAACCGAAAAACTATATGCCCCCGGCATCAAATGATGCGGGGGCATAAAAAGGAGATAGGGCTCTTGCCCGTAATTATCGCCCTGTGTCTCTGACTTGTGTTCTGTGTAAATTACTGGAACATATAGTCTGCTCGAACATCATGGCCCACTTGGACGAACATAAACTTTTGTCAGACAGACAACATGCATTTAGGAAAAGGCACAGTTGTAAAACTCAGCTAAGCACACTGAGTTATTAATGACTGGGCAAAAATCTTGGACAAAAGGGGGCAGGTGGATACATTTATTCTGGACTTGGAGAAGGCTTTTGACACCCCTCCTCATGAACTACTTAAATCTAAGTTATTTGGTTATGGAATTGGGGGAAAGACCCTCAAATGGATAGATTCCTTTCTTTGCTACAGAAAACAGCGGGTTGTTGTTAATGGTGAATCTTCGGAGTGGGCTCCAGTTTTGTCTGGAGTCCCGCAAGGGACCGTTCTTGGTCCACTTTTGTTCTCCCTGTACATCAATGATATTTCCACTGACATTGACTCAGAAATAAGACTGTTCGCAGATGACTGTGTTTGTTACCGGGAAATTAGAGATTCAGGTGACTCATTGAAACTTCAGGCTGACATAGATAGATTAGGATGTTGGGCACGTAAATGGGGCATGAGATTTCAGCCAGTTAAATGCAATATTATGCAGATAACTAGGAAGAGATCTAATAAAGTTGAGGCTTCTTACACTTTAGAGGGAACGGTCCTGGAGAATGTGGACTCCATTAAATACCTTGGAGTGACAATCTCACACAACTTGAGATGGAATACTCATATTAGCAACATGTGTACTAATGTAACAGGTGAAAAAATGCTAATCACCTATACCCGGCCGGGGTTCGAACCCGGTCCGCCGGAGTGACAGGCCAACACTCTACCGCGTCGCTATAAAAGCCGGCTTGTACCGCAAGGCAGTACAAGTGTATTTTATACCTATCACTACTACATATTCCCCTCTTATTTAAGATTCGTCCTCGAATCTCTCAAACTTTCCAACGAAACTCACCGGTACACGGATGTGGTCCGAGTCTCTGTGGGTTATTTACGTTGGGCGCCAAATGTAACAGGTGAAAAAATGCTAATCACCCATACCCTTGCCGGGGTTCGAACCCGGTCCGCCGGAGTGACAGGCCAACACTCTACCGCGTCGCTATAAAAGCCGGCTTGTACCGCAAGGCAGTACAAGTGTATTTTATACCTATCACTACTACACTAAGGCAAATAGAACGCTTGGTTTCCTGAGGCGAAATCTTCATCAGTGCCCTCAGGATGTAAAAGAGGCAGCATATAGAGGTCTTGTTCGCCCAATCTTGGAATATGGTAGTTGTATCTGGGACCCCAGTGGAGTGGTCCTTAACGATGAAATTGAGAAAGTTCAGAATAGAGCTGCTAGATTTGTAACAGGCAATTACTGCTTTGAAACTGGGAGCATGACTGGAATACTTGGAAAATTAAAATGGGAGTCTCTCAAGAAAAGGAGAAGAGACAGTAGGCTAATCCTTTTATACAAAGGTCTAAAGGGTGCTGCCAGCATTCCAACAGATGACCTTGCTCCCCCAGCTAGACACTGTAGAAATCACCATTCGTTGGCGTTTCAGACCCTTAGCGCAAGAACTGACATTTATAAAGAGTCGTTCTTCCCCAGAACCATTAGAGATTGGAATGCCCTTCCCGATTCGATTATTTAGACAGCTGAAGGTGCTGATGATTGTGTAGCTAAATTTACATCTTTGGTTAGAGCTAGGGACTAACTTCCCACATCACAGGTCCTGGTGTATGAATGTCATTTGACGTGTCACCAGTAACAATTCTGATTCTGATTCAGGGTTCGCACTAGCAGTCGCCAAAGTCGCCAAATGCGAAAACAAAATAAATCTGGCGCAAATCTGTGTCAATTGGCGAAAACTAGTGGCGAAAAAAAAATATAAAGAAGAAAGTCCCATCCCGGTTATTGCTGACTTAAGCCGTTTACTGACACGTTTATTTCACACCTTTTCTTCCACTCACTCAACAATTAACACCTTTGACTATTGATCAGATTAGCAAAATACCCGGTGTTAGACACCCGATAGACTTTGCGGTCAAGGTTGATCAATAAAGAAATGGGCGACAAAGACGGATGATGTAAAATGTAGAAGTTGATCAGGGCTTCCGTAAGGCGGACGTACGGCGTATATTACGTCCTGAAATCGCTTCCAGACGCCAAAATTAAACATCAAAGGCATTCCGCGGACTCCCGAAAATTTCACTGCACGGCCGGAAATCATTACCGAGACGTATAAACCCGCCCACTTTTAGCGGTTTGTAAAAAGTTTGCTATCTATCTATCTAGCTATCTATCTATCTACTGATACTGCGTCGGTCACATTTGACCATTACCGCAGGTGTGCATTACCTACACTCCGCCTTCTTAGCTGAAACCGCTTTCTGTGTTTATTGAGTACTAAGGACGTCCCATTTTCTGCCTGCGCGGTATTATATTGACAGTCAGAATCACGTGCGTCGGCACACCTTTGATCGTCATCGGTGTGTGAAAAACGTGTCGAGGTGATTGCTCGGTGTTTGCATATAAATAAACGGATTAGTAGTCGAGGATAAACTAATTATCTCATTGACGATAAGTGTTTTTTTAACTCTGTAAACTTGTTAATGTTTAAATTAAAGCGGATCGTAATTTAGGTGTTTGGAAGTGAGATAAGCATTAGGGATGCAAAGTGTGACAATAGTTTCAAAGATAGATACACATTTTTTTTTTCTTGAGTAAATAGCAGGTGTTCACTAGGTGAAATGACAAAATAATTTATAAAATCCGAAAATGTCGCCACGTTTTGTATTTAACGGCCCAGTCAACACTATTCCAGTCATTTTTGAGTCGGCCAGTTTACCTATCCACACTTTACTAGCCAACTAAAAGAATATACAGGTTATTAAAAATGCAATCAAGAGATTCATAGACTTGAAGTGTGACCGAGTTGGTTTGATCGAAAACCTGGGGTCTTTATGCGCATCTACTCTTGGAAAATGGACCATTACACACATCCATAAAGGCCACAAAAGGACAGTATGTGCATTTAAGTCTTAACCCTTTAAGTGCCAAGGAAAATTGTAGAGCAGATGACAATCTTTTTTATCCATGTTCTGCATTTTACGAAGAAGTTTCTACAACTGGCTCAGGTTTTAAGATTTTGGCACAAAAAAATTAGACTGGCGAAAGTGATGGCGAAATAAAAATAAATCCTAGCGCGAACCCTGTGATTCCAATAAGATTGAAATTTTAGATATTATGGTCGTCCACCCGGTTTTCGACTACACTCGGTTTTCGACGATATAAGCGGTCGCGAGATTTTCGCGTGAATTTCGACGTCACAATCTTTCTAATATTTACTTCCGGAAATTCCATGTGTAAATCCTTAACAATGACCAAAAATGTGCTTCAAACCTGTAAGAATTATATAAATATTTTCACTTTTTATTTACTTAATTGCTTCATTAATTGGTTTCTGCCAAAAACACATACATGCCCATTCAAACATCAGTATCGAAACCATCAGACGATGCCTTTCCACAAAAGGCACTCATTTGGAACCCCTCGGAATTGATCACTTGGCATATATGGGGAATCCTTGTCCAAAAATAAAAAGTATGGAAGCACAGAATTGCCCAAAAAATGTTAGAAAGTACTCTTGATTCGTGTGTCATATTTTTTTAAATGAGCCCAGTGTTCAGACTGGGATATTGGACACACCTAACATACTGCACAAGTGTAAATTTTTTAAGAATGTGATATTCTCCTTGACCCTGTTGTCAGTAACTACTGAAATGTAAGAAAAAAGCGAATTCTCACAAGTACCATTTTTAAATTACTTTAGTAAATGTACACTGCTAATGGTTTTAATTGGGTGAAATTTATTACACTGTAGTTCAATATAAACGTGTACAAGACAATGCATTTTAATGAATGAGAATAAAATAACCCAATGTATAAAGATAAGAAGTTGTTCTGTCATAATATCACTTAAGATTAGTTTTTCCGCTTTTCTTTCCACTTAAATAATGACACGAATTGGCCATCGTCGATAACCGAGTGGTGACGTCATGACATTTTGACGTCAGGTGATCAAATATGGAGTCCGATAGCAAAATGAAACAGCATGAACCGAAAATCGACTGCCTGCGGCTGGTATAACTAGTGTACCTGCATATTTTAGCGCATCAGAGTTAAAGTAAATTCTTTTTTTTAATCCGGTACATAAGCGGTAAAAAAATGATCGTCGAAAACCGGGAGGGGCGGCATATGTCAGGTAAATGTTTACTTTCCTTAATTCGTCCTTAGTAGTATGATGCTCTCTGGCAGATTATAGCTATCAAGTATTGTATTACCCACACTTTAGCCACCGAGTCTAGAGTGCCTGAACTGGCACTCTAGCCTCAGTCCAGCTAGCCACTTCCTTTTGAAAAGCAAGTACTTGTGACAGCACTTGCCAAACTATACCAAATTTCCAACTCCGTATCAACATTGCTGAAAGAAACCATACATTAAATGGCATGCAATATTAAACCTTAAAGTACTAATTACCCGGTCGTTGAGAATATTCGGCGTTAATACTTCCCATTTCTCGGTGTTGGACGAGGAAGTTTGTTTTTTTTTTACCAGTCACATGATCCTGACTTCATTTATGTATTGTCGCAAACGTAAACAATGCAATGCTTCCGAAATATGATTAGAATAATATGCCATGAAGATTTTTTGGGACTTCAGTGTATTAAAAATATCTACCGTGTTTTTAATTTGGCATATTTGATTAACTCTCAAAAATCGAGACGTATTTTCACTAGTGATATCACTATCCACAGGTTCCGGGACGTTTCGCCCCAAACCATTTCCTCCCCTAGTCGTTTCGCCTCCGAGACGTTTCCTCCCTGGTCGTTTCCCCATAGACGTTTCGTCCCCTTAGTCGTCTCGCCCCCTCACCCCCCCCCCCCCCCCCCCTAGTCGTTTCGCCCATTTATCATTTTTCACTGTTGAACAAGTATCATTGTGCAGTATTAAAGGCAATATAAATCCCTATATACCTTACTTCTTCTCATATAAAATGGGGTTTACCAGAGGCCTTCATTGCAAAGTGTTGTTAACATGAAGATATGCAAACTTGAAAATGTATACATAGAACTATCGTTAAATATATATAACATTGCGTGATTAATGTGTCAAATCAAATAAACAATGTGATTAACGGTATTGATCAAAACAAGTAATACTTATCATAATAACTAAATAACATTTTCATTAAATTACATGTTCTTCTTTCTCTCTTTCTCTCCCGTTGTCTCTGCCACACACGGAGATAATAATCTTTTATATATAGACACATCCAAAGTCTACGTCACACAAGGTCAAAGGTCATTAGCCTCGTTTTATCTGGTGGGCAAAAAAAAAAACTCCGGTTCCATACTCTACCGTTGATGTATCACGAATTGTTTTCTGTAATAACTATTGTTAAATTGTCTTTCTATCAAAACTTTTTGCCACAAACCATTTTTGACATTAAACTGCTTCTTTCTCGTATAAAATTGGATAGAAAATATACATGATTCAATCTTATTTCCATTCATTACCATACATGTGATATTTTCTTGGACCCAAATAGGGAGATTTTGATTTTCAGATAGGGAGATTGGGGTCCCAAAAAGGGAGATTTTTCCGCGGTAGAAAGTGATGTTATTTTTGGTTTAAATTTACCTCTGAAGCACTTTTTCACCCATAACATACCAACACGCTAATTGTTGTCTGCTTTGTCGTCTGTCATCTGCATTAAAATCATTTTTGAAAACAGTGTGGGCCCAGATCAGACTGCAGAGCATTCTGATGAGGGTCCACACTGTTTGCCTTTATGCAAAAATATGTTATAAAAGCTTGGAAGAAGAAAATGCAGCAGAAGACAAACTTCCATTTTGTATTTTAATAGAGAGACAATTTCTCGGAAGAACAATCAAAGAACAAGCACTGATCAATAGATCGGAGTTAAATACCCACCTAGCACCTGGCAGAAAAAAACAACGTTCAGAATACCCCCATAGCCAAAAATTACTCGTATTCTTACACCCCTTCTCTTATCATTTTTTTTATTTTGGGGAGGGGGTGCATGCATGATTGACGTTAATGAAATGTTACATACTGAAAGTATATTTATAAGTTATATTGCATGTTGTTTATGTTTGTTTATTGTTGAAAATTTGCGCATGTACCTCACTTGATTTCCGTTTCTTAGTTTTTATCCAGTGAATAATAAATTAGTAAACTTCAAAAATGTTTGTTGTTCTTTTATGACCAATCAAGCACCCCAAATATAGGGAACTTACTGCAGTCGTCTTGCAGTTTGGATAACTTCATCTGTAGATCCGTAAACAAAGCTAAAGATCGTGAAGTACAGAAGCTTTTGTAATGCCTAAATTTTTAAATGCCCATGCTTTTTCCACGGCTACGTTCCCCCAAAACGTGCCTCGGAACTTAGTCGGAACTAATAAGCATGCATGATTTTTATTGATTTAACTTGGGGGCATATTTTTTTTCATAAAAGATCCATTAAAAACACGGCAAAAATATTTTTCTCGCAAGCTAAAAATGAAACAGGTTTTATGGTGACTTAGTATATAAATTCAGAAAAATATATAACCGCAATGACTTCAGCACCCAATTTCGTAAAATCATTCTTCGATATAAAAAGATTGGGTACAACATGGATGTTATACGACAGACTGCATGCATGGTAGTTAACCCAATCACGGTTGGCAACTTTGCTTCACTCTTTAATTGCACGCCGGTGGGTCAGGCCTCAGATTCTATGACGGCTCCAACGTAAAGGCTTATTGAGAATTAGAGAGATCTAATTCAAGGTAATGTTGGTTGGTGCATGATGCTCTGTCTCTGGTCGGGCCCATCGGAGTCTAACTGTTTGTTTTCTTTTGCTCCAGCATTTCAGTGGTTTCTATCTATCTATCTATCTATCTATCTATCTTCTGATACTGCGTCGGTCACATTTGACCATTACCGCAGGTGTATATTACATACACTCCAGTTTTGCAGGATGAAAGCCTACACGGTAATCATGTAATTACGGTAGGGATCTTTAACCTGCACAGGGGATGGTTCTCCCTGCACAGGGGGCCTCCAGTTAACGTCCCGATCCGAAGGACGGTGCACTTAATGACATTCATCCCTGCAAATGATGCCAATGGAGCGTGTTCGGACACCGAAATTTTATCGCCGCTGCCGGGGATCGAACCCGGGACCTCTAGCATCAGAGGCAAGTGCACTAACCACTGAGCTATCACGCTCCACTCTTGCTGTAGAGTCCTCACCGTTGTCTCACCTCTGTGGTTCTTTGATTTTTTTGTGTTCACGGAGATGTTGCACTGATGAGTTAGGAGGCCTTCATGCGGACTGAACAAATTATTTGTCTAAATCGCGATGGAAGTAAGTGCGAGGATGGTGGCCACATAAAATCGATTTAAGCTTTCCCCCCCCCCCCACTCCAGTGGAATCGTTTCCGCTGACCGTTCCAAGACAGTTCTTCTGTCGCGGTTTATTTTTGTGATGTTTTGTATTGGGTATTTGTGTTGCTTATATTATTGTATTTTGGACAGCCTATTGGCCATTTTGTGGGAAAGTAACTGTCCTTTTGGCTTTCCGCTGTTGATGTTTCAATTAGGGTATGTTGTTTCATGTTTGTGTTTCTTTCCCTTTGGTGTCTCTGATGGGAGCTGTGGGATAATTGTATCGATTCCTGATCATTGCCTCCACTTCTGTTTTAGAAAAGAAAATCTGGAAAACATGAATATGGCGCACTCTTTGGTGAAACTTGATTCGACGCGTAATAATCTCAATGCTACTGTTACTTTAAGATCAACCTCTACAGGTTGCTATGTCCCACCTAAGCCTAGAACTGAATACTTCAAGCATAGCTTGAGGTATTCTGGATGTTTGATATGGAACAGCCTCGCAGAACATGTTAGATATTCCCAGATCCTTGATACCTTTCACTGTAGATGCCTGAAGTGGTTAGTCTCCTGAAAGTACTTATTCAAAGAATATAATTATAGCTATTGCATATGTGTAAATTTTGTAATTACTGTACTATTTTGCATTTATTTTTTGCCTTGTTTTATGTACGA
This sequence comes from Lucinisca nassula, assembly GCA_963580285.1. Lineage (NCBI taxonomy): Eukaryota > Metazoa > Mollusca > Bivalvia > Lucinida > Lucinidae > Lucinisca > Lucinisca nassula. The sequence goes on along the minus strand of OY757014.1, from coordinate 11,852,839 downwards.
ATCAAGTAAAAGTACATTGGCCATAGCATAGCTGGTGTTTTCCTGCATTTGTCAGGGACGTTAGTTATGCTAGTCTTGTCGTGGTCAGTAGACAGTCACTGATTTGTACACCTGTACATTTTTATGAGCCCCGCCAAGCGAATTTGTGTCTTCGAGCATTCCGTCATGACAAATTTTAACTGCGCATGCCCAGCCATTCAGAGGGGCAAGGGATATGGCTTTATGTCCGAAGGTTCCTCTTGATTCACTGCTTGTATGAGCGAGCAGCGAAGGTTCTGGCGAGACTGGGCGGATGCGCAGGCTCGCCTGAACTTTCGCTGCTCACATAGACGATAAGTACCAAAATCGCTTGACGGGGCCCATATGCTACTGGGGGCCTCATGGAAGATTAGCTAACACATATCTATGCTAAATTTTGTTACCCTCGTTAAATAAAGACTTTACTTACTTACTTACTTACTTACTTACTTACTTAGTGCAGAGTCAACCATAGTGCAGTTTATATTTTACTTTTTTTACTTACTTAGTGCAGTGTCAACCATAGTGCAGTTTATATTTTACTTTTGGTCCTTTGAGATCAGCGTGAATATTCTGAGAATTCAGAAATAAATTATTGGTTTAGACTCATATTCTAGACAGGTTTTTAATTATTTGGACCCCATTTTGATTTATATCAGTCTTTGAATCGACTGCCTATTCGAAATTCGCAAAATTACAGTATGTTTCCTCTGGCTTTCTTTGCCGGATCATTACAGGGTCACTGATGAGGCTTTGTTAGCCGAAACTACGTAGTATGACCCATCTTCTTTCTTATGAATGTTTTCATTGCTCTTAAAGGAACTCATTTTTGATTTTTATTTACTTACTTACGCAATTTGCCGGTAGCCATTTTATTGCGACAATGTCGAGTTATTGTGTCACTATTTTTATGTTGTGCGAGCCTTTGTGTTAAAAGCCTTCTCGAAGTCCAGAATAAATGTGTCCACCTGTCCCCCTTTGTCCAAGAGTTTTGCCCAGTCATTAATAACTGTGCTCAGCTGAGTTTCAAACCTATGCCTTTTCCTAAATGCATTTTGTCTGTCTGACAAAAGTTTATGTTCTTCAAAGTGGGCCACGATGTTCGGGCAGACTATATGTTCAAGCGATTTACACAGAACACAAGTCAGACACACAGGGCGATAATTACCGGCAAGAGCCCTATCTCCTTTTTTGAAAAGTGGTCAAATGTTCTTTGTGGATTTCACCCGTATCAAGAGACTGTTGAAACAGGTGTGCAAAAACTGGACCTAATTCGTTTGCTAGATCCTTCAGGACTCTAGGGTGAAGTTCATCTAATAGGTCCTCAGGCTTTACTTGGGTTTAAGCCTTGAAGAAACTTGATCACTCCTACAACTGACACAACAATATTATCCATGAATGAGGTCGATCTTCCAGTCATTGGAACCTCCGAGAACGCAGTTTTATTAAACGCATCGTCGATGATCAGGAATCGATACAATTAACCCACAGCTCCCATCAGAGACACCAAAGGGAAAGAAACACAAACATGAAGCAACAAATCCCAACGGAAACACCAACAGCGGAAAGCCAAAAGGACATACGAAGACCGAAATTACGGTCGGGTATAAAAGCCAAGGCCGCGCCGGGCCGGGCCGGGTCGAGCCGCCGAGCCAAAAATGCCGATCCGAAGATTTTATATTTCGTCTCTTGTTATAATTAAGATAAATATTGTAGTCAATTGGGTATCAAATTATTATAAATAACATATTTGATAACTGCACGAAGGTTTATCTCTCTACTTTGTTTAATTTTCTTGTAATAACCGTTTTGCCGAAATCGAGGGGTATAAAAGTTAAGGCCGGGAAAAATTATAATATTTCTTAATTTCTTGCAAATTTACAGGTACTTCTTTTTTTCCTGAGAATATTTGAATTTGATTATTGTCATCATTTGTCTATAGAAAAATATAACAAAACATATAACACTACCTTAAATTATCAATTTTCTTGTTTTCTAATTGTTTCTATTTTTAGATTGACCTAATTAAATAAAAGGACCGAAAAGGACCGAAAGGGAAGAAAGTTTTGTTTACTGCTAGCTGGAATTATTGAAAAATAAAAAATAACATTTTTTCTTTATCGTTTTAATATACACATACATGTTAAAAAATAAATATCATTTTAATATACACATACATGTTAACAAATAAAAGAACCAATTTTTATATTTCTTTAATTCCAGCTAGCAGTGACAATATATGGTTTTCCTTTTCGGTATATTTTCGGTCGTTTCCTTTAGTAAAGGTAATCTAAAATAGAAACCATTCGAAAATAAGAAATTTGACCATTTAAGGTGATTTTGATATGTTTACTATATTTTCTGTGTGCACATGATAAAATAATCAAATTTAAATATCACCAGGGCAAAAAGAATTTCTTTAACCGATAAAATCGTAATAAATTAAGAAATATTTGCATTTTTCCCGGCCTTGGCTTTTATACCCCTCGATTTCGGAAAAATAGTTATTGCAAGAAAATAAAAGAATGTAGAGAGATGAACTTGCGTGCAGTTATCAAATATGTTATTCATAATAATTTTATACCAAACTGAATTCAATATATATCTTCATTGTGACTAGAGACGAAATATAAAATCTTTGGATCGGCATTTTTGGGCTCGGCGGCTCGGCTCGGCTCGGCTCGGCCCGGCCCGGCGCGGCCTTGGCTTTTATACTTGACCCACTTTGTGGGATATTATATTTTTTTTTAGAAAAAAAAGTATAAAAGCTATCGAAAACTAATGATAGCAGTGGCAAGAAAGTGCCCTAAAATCCAGAAGTAAAATTTTATGGAAAATGGGAGCTGAAAAATGAGGACAATACACTAGTGATGACCTTTGCCGTTTAATTTGCAAGGGTTCTGAAATAAGTTTACAACTTGATATTATACAAGTGACTAGAGAGTAAAGGGAAACCTTTCTGCCACATATGAATCTTGCAAAGCATTTCTAGAAAATCTTTTTTTTTCTGATCAGCTCTTTTTTCCTGATATGAATATGAGCACATACAGACTACTTTACATATTTTGCACATAGACCGGGCCTTTATATTGACGCTTTTGCAGGTTAATCAGGTAATGGTCTCGGTTGGTTATATTTTCTAGTCCATTGGAATCATTTATTGGACTGCGGGATTTAATAGGAAACAATTGAGGATCACTGATGAGGCCTGATTGGCCGAAACAAGCTAGTCGGGACCAGAAAAAATCTTGCACGCTCCATAGTTTTCAGTACTGTGCTGTAGTCTATGCTTCCAAAGGACTACTGTTCAGAAAATTATCGAAAACGTGTCTGACAGATGATCAGAAGGACGCGGGTTCGATCCCCGCCTGTTCGGCAACATTGAAATCTTTTCTACGGCAATTCTCTCTTCTGCTGATTCAAGAAAGGCAGGTGTCAGCCTCTGGCAAAATAATTTCCACAGTTCTGGTTAAATAAGTTCTGAATAGTTAGATCCTTTGGATGCAAAGAATACAACAAATAAACGAGAATAGCAGACTGGTTTTATTGAGTCTGTTCATGACCAGTACTGAAATGTGTAACAACGGCCACGCCCTCTAGCAGAACTCTATTTTCAAAATAATTCTTAATGAACTCAATTTTCCCAAAGGACCAGAAAATATAATCTGCACTATGATGATGTACGGGGAGACTTTGTAGGGCCGACACAGGACATAACAGCAGCTGCAGTGAAGATAAATACGTTCTCTAAATGAACTCAATTATGAACTAAATTATCCCAAATGACTCAATTATCGCAAAGGACCAGAAAATATAAACTGCACTTGGATGATGTACGGGGAGACTTTTACGGCCGCCACATGGCATAACAGCAGCTGCAGTGAAGATAAAAAATGTGGTTACGTAAACTGTCCTGCTCGATATAATTAAGTGTTGACTTGGACGTAAAACTCCAAGCAACCCAGACAGATTGATAAACACTCGCTTTTATTGTAGAACTGGTGTAGATTTAAATACTGACCGTCTTCAATTTTCGGAAGTCACTTTTCGTAGAGTCAAATGGAACATCGCTGAACCACACTGAACAAATGGCGAGTCGGTTTGCTCATTGATCTACAAAGCAACTGGCACGATACAAATCTTCGTGTAGAGAAAAAAAAATGAAACCGTGTATTGGTTAAACAATTTAGTCTAATTTTGAATATACATAAACAAGTTTATCCCATTGAGAAAACGAACTCCGTGTAGCTAAAAAAAGAGAAGATATGCATATCAAGCGTGTTTGTAAACCCTTCGGGAAAGATCTTACGTGGAAGCTATCTCACTTTGCTCGTGACCGAAGTCCGTGCACGCTATCATTCTATTATATTTTTCTCTTCCAACACTTCGACGAGGGATTTTTTGCTGCTATAAAAGGGATGGGTGTAGGTAAGTGACGAAAGTGCTTCAAAGAGAACCTATTATCAGAACTTTTCTTCTGTGGGCTGTAAAAAAAGGATTTTCTTGAACTTTCCGTGTTCGCTAACAGTCATTTTTTCGGTGTTTTGTCCCAAGTGTTCTCGGTTACCATGGTAAGCACACAGATAACGAAATTGGCGAAAGAAATGGAAATTTATGCGCCACCTACTGCGCTACGTGTCAAATTTCTCCAATGTAAGGTATTGAAGAAAGAAATGGAAATGCCTGTTTTCCAAACATAAATCGTACCCGAACAAACTTCCTAACGTGTGACGTAAGCACAAATGATAGCTACCACGGAGTTTGTTTCCCGACAGTGTTAATCGCGACGGAAGTAAGTGAAACGAATTCCACTGCATTGTGGCCAGGTAAAATCGATTTAAGCCCCCCAGTGGAATTCGCTTCCGCTGACGTTGCAAAGCGGTTCTTCTGTCGCGGTTTATTTTTGTTATGGTTTGTCTCTGGGTGTTTGTGTCGCTCATATTATTTTATTTTGGATAGCCTTTTGGATATTTTTTTCGGAAAGTAACTGTCCTTTTGGCTTTCCGCTATTGCTGTTTCCATTAGGGTGACTGGGTCTGTTGTTTCATGTTTGTGTTTCTTTCCCTTTGGTGTATCTGATGGGAGCTGTGGGTTAATTGCATCGATTCCTGATCATTGCCTCCACTTCAACTTTTCTTCTGGCTTTTAATATATCTGTAGAAGTCTCTGGGATTTACCTTAACATCACCTACCAAGTTATTCACATACAAATTATGCTAATTTTTAATTTTATATCAGTCTTGATTTCACGTCTCAAGTTTTCAAATTTTGTCTGGAGTTTACCACTTCCTGTCCTTTTTGCCTTTGAATGAATCTTATTCATTCTGCAGTTTTTCTTCTTATCTCTAGTGTGATCAAGGGAATCGAAGATACAGGCCTACTAGTTTTTGAGGGGATATGATTATCGGCCGAAGTATGAATGAAAGAAGTTATCAAATCTAAGTTCTCCTGGACTGACCGAGCATCTGACTGACCATTAAAATATTTTTCCCTTGCAAATCTGAGCGCATCCTTCCTCATAGTTTCATAGTCACCCTTTTGATACGAATACACCTTCCTCCGAGGTTTCTTTGTTGGTGGAATGTGAATTTTTAAATATCCGGAGACAATATCATGATATTGGGTACACTCTTTGGAAAACAACTTACAGAATGCATCCAGATGATGGAAATCAGGAGTGCAGGATTACAAATAAGGAGAGCAGTAGTAGAGTTTCCCAATACTTGGCAATTACAAGGAAGAATATGAACAGAATGTGTTCGGAGGGCTTGCGAAACTTTAAGTCCTCACGCGGTACAAACTTGTCTTTACTCATAATCTTCGCCGTAGACATTGAAACTAACCCCGGCCCAAGGTTTCGCGGCGGACTCTGCAAAATATATTACAAAGGTTCTGATAAATGGACAGAATGTGAGGACTTTAACAAACGTTTCGCTCTTCGTGTTCTGATTTGGATAACCGTCAACTGTTAGAAACTGAATCTAGAGCTGGAGCTTGGTATTGCAAAGACTGCAAAGCTGACTGTGGTCTTTGCAGTGGTGCTGTCCTTAATGGCCACAAATATGTTCTGTAAAAGGGTTATCCTTTGGAAGCAAAGAATACATCACAGAACTGGAAAATATTAAGTGTGCATGTTTTTTTGGGCCAGACAAGCTAGTTTTGGCCAATTAGGCCTCATCAGTGACCCCCAAATAGTTTCAAAATTCCACAATGGAATTAGTGATCCCAAAGGACAAGAAAATACAAACTACACTATGATGTAGGACAGGGAGACTTTTTACGGCTGCCACACGTTCCCAGACACCAGCTGTAGTGACGTTGAATGACGTTCAATGTGATCAATGTGAAATTTGGATACATACTGATTATTCTTTCATATCAGATGCGGAATTTGGCATTTTGGTAAACTCAAACTGCCACTGGATATGTCCAAAATGTGAGGTTCGCAACTTTTCAGACTCCTTCGATGAATATATAGTACTGAGTAAGCCAAACAGGTTTGAACCTCTGTCAGAGGATAAGAAAGGCAAATCTTCGACTGCTGATGAAAATAAGTTGAATTTTGTAAAAGGTTTGGAACTTTGCAGTATAAACATAAATGGAATAAGAGGAAACATTCTTGAACTTTTAGCTTTCCTCGATACGTCTCAACCGCATATAGTTGCTATTCAGGAAACAAAGATTGACAGTTCAATTACCTCATCTGAGCTTTTCCCTGAAACTTTTCAGTAGAGTGTCTGTAGAAAAATAGGAACTCTCATGGTGGCGGGGTGATGTTGCTCATTCCCAGAGACATCCCTCACATGCCTTTCATGGAACTGGAAAATGACACTGAATCAGTCTCGGTTTAGGTTTTTGCAAATGAAACTTCCCACTTCGTAGTAAGTTGGTATCGAACACCAAATGGTACGGTGGAAAACTTTCCAGTTGTTTAAAGGTCAGCTGAATTGCATTAAGTCGCAGCACAAGGGTAAAAAACTGCCGGTTGTTCATGTTCTAGATGACCTCAACCTCAGAGACATTGTTTGGCCCGACATATCAGAAAGGTGACTATTAAACTATCAGGAAGGATGCACTCAGATTTGCAAAGAAGAATACTTTAAGATGCTCGGTCTGTACAGGGGAACTTTGATTTGATAACTTCTTTTATTCATACTTCGGCCGATTATCATATCCCCTCAAAAACTAGAAGGTCTGAATCTTCTATTCCCTGGATCACACGAGAGATAAGATGAAAAAGTCGGAGAAGGAATAAGATTCATGCAAAGGCAATAGGATTGGAAGTGGTAAACTCCGAACAAAATTTGAAAACTTGAGGCGTGAAATCAAGACTGATATTTGTAAAATCAGCATGAAATGTTTGTGAATAACTTGGTAGGTGATGTAAAAACAATTTCCATAACCCTTTTATAGAACATATTCCACAGATATATCAATAGCCAGAAGAAAGTCAGGCAAGGTATCCCGCATCTTAATAAAAGAGGAGGGGACGGGGTTGCCGTTCCAAGGCGGCTCTTCTGTGGCGATTTATTTATGTTGTTGTTTGTTACTTACTGTGTGTATCACTTGTGTCTTTTAATTTTGGATGGCCATATGGCCATTTTGTGGGAAAGTAACTGTCCATATGGCCTTCCTTTGTTTGGGTTTCCGTTGTGGTCTGGTCGCTTAATGTTTGTATTTCTTTCCCTTTGGTGTCTTTTATGGATGGAGTAAGTTAATTGTATCTATTCCTGATCTTTGTTTTGCTTCTACTCTGAAAAGGCACAGGAAGACGTTGGTCAATTCAAAAATGCATTTAATAAAACTGAGTTCATGGAGGTTCCATTGACTGGAAGGTCGGTCCCATTTATGGATAATATTGTTGTGTCAGCTGCAGGATGATCAAGTTACTTCAAGACTGAAACCCTAGTAAGGCCTTAGGACCTGATGAGCTTCATCCTAGAGTACTGGAGGAACTAGCAAATGAGTTTTTTGCACACTCGTTTCAACAGTCTCTTGATATGGATGAAATCCCCAAAGAATGGCTCTTAGCGAGCATCTGCCCACTCTTCAAAAAAAAGGAGATAGGGCTCTTGTCCGTAATTATCGCCCTGTGTCTCTGATTTGTGTTCTGTGTAAATTGCTCGAACATATAGTCTGCTCAAACATCATTGCCCACTTGGACGAACATAATCTTTTGTCAGACAGACAACATGCATTTAAGAAAAGGCATAGTTGTTAAACACAGCTGAGCACAGTTATGAATGACTGGGCAAAAATCTTGGACAAAGGGGGACAGGTGGACACATTTATTCTGGACTTCGAGAAGGCTTTTGACACCCCTCCTCAAGAACTACTAAAATCTAAGTTATTCGGTTACGGAATTTGGGGGGAAGACCCTCAAATTGATAGATTCCTTTCTTTGAAAACAGTGCGTTGTTGTTCATGGTGAATCTTCAGAGTGGGCTCCAGTTTTGTCTGGAGTCCCGCAAGGTACTGTTCTTGGTCCACTATAGTTCTCCCTGTACATCAATGTTATTTCCACTGACATTGACTCAGAAATAAGACTGTTCGCAGACGACTCTATTTGTTACCGGGAAATTAGAGATACAAATGACTCATTGAAACTTCAGGCTGACATAGATATATTAGAATGTTGGGTTCGAAAATGGGGCATGAGATTTCAGCCAGTTAAATGCAATATTATGCAGATAACTAGGGAGAGATCTAATAAAGTTGAGGCTTCTTACACCTTAGAGGGAACGGTCCTCGAGAATGTGGACTCCATTAAATACCTTGGAGTGACAATCTTACAAAACTTTAGATGGGATACTCATATTAGCAACATGTGCACTAAGGCAAATAGAACGCTTGGTTTCCTGAGGCGAAATCTTCATCAGTGCCCTCAGGATGTAAAAGAGGCAGCATATAAAGGTCTTGTTCGCCAAGTCTTGGAATATGGTAGTTGTATCTGGGACCCCAGTGGAGTGGTCCTTAACGATGAAATTGAGAAAGTTCAGAATAGAGCTGCTAGATTTGTAGCAGGCAATTACTGCTTTGAAACTGGGAGCGTGACTGAATACATGTACTTGGAAAATTAAAATGGGAGTCTCTCAAGCAAAGGAGAAAAGACAGTAGGCTAATCCTTTTATACAAAGGTCTAAATGGTGCTGGCAACATTCCAACAGATGACCTTGTTCCCCCAGCTAGATGTCACGGGGCGATGAATTTAAGGTGGATGTGGCCACATGATGATGGTGTTATGATGTCAGTTGTTTGTACGATTGGACTTTCTCCCGCTATCTCGAGGGGTTCAGGGTTCAAGAGATGACAACTCTTTTTGATGATTTCATGTTTTTGGACATTATGGAACCTTCTCTCTCTCGACCACGTTCATCTGATAAATATATATAAATATCCTTAGTAATAAGGAAAACTATATAATTCTGTCCTTTAGGTGGTCGTAAATATGTTCTTTAAAAGGGTTATCCTTTGGAAGCAAGGAATGCACCACAGAACTAGAAAATATGAAGTGTGCATGTTTTCTGGGCCAGACTAGCTAGTTAGGCTTCATCAGTGACCCTCAAGTATTTTCAAAATTCCACAATGGAATCAATGATCCCAAAGGACAAGAAAATACAACTTGTTATAAAACATGCACACTCCATATTTTTCAGTTCTGTGGTGTATTCCTTGCTTCCAAAGGATAACCCTTTTATAGAACATATAACACTATGATGTAGGGCAGGGAGATGTTTTACCGCCGCCACACATCCCCAGACACCAGCTGTAGTAACGTAAAATAGGTTCTATAAAAGGGTTATCCTTTGGAAGCAAGGAATGCACCACAGAACTAGAAAATATGAAGTTTGCATGTTTTCTGGGCCATACTAGCTAGTTTCGGCCAATTAGGCCTCATCAGTGACCCTCAAGTAAGACCAACCCTTGCCAGAGACCAAGGAAAACTGACCCGGGGTCGAGAGATCGATATAGCAAAATATGAATATTCATGAAATAATGACAATTATGATGATTTACAAATGTTCAGCATGATAATGAAATAAAGTAAATAAAGCATACCTGATAAATATATATAAATATCCTTAGTAATAAGGAAAACTATATAATTCTGTCCTTTAGGTGGCCGTAAGACCAACTCTTTCTTTTTTTCTTTCTCTATATACTGCCTTACGCCCTCGCGGGCATTCTAGGCAGGTGTGTGCTGCCGTGCTGAAATAAGAAAGAAAATATATACAAAAGTTAAGAGGGAATAGTGAGAGGATAAAAGATGATAGGGTTTAAAAACAGTTGGTGAGGTAGAGAAGTTAAAATCAAAATTAAAAACATCACTTTCGGGAACTAGGGGTGGGAGTGGTGCAGTTTACCAACTTCACCCTTGAAAGCCTCAAGGGTTGGCAAACATACAACTGATTCTAGGAGGGCATTACATTGGACAATAGCCAGGGGGAAGAAAGAGTATTTGTAAAAATTCTTGTAAGTGTGGACCTGGCGGAAGGTCATTGAGGGACAATTTTTAGAAATCAAAGTTTCAGGTTGAATGTAGTCTGGCATGGGTATTGCAAGGGGGCCAAGGAAAACTGACCTGGGGTCGAGAGATCGAAATACCAAGATATGAATATTCATGAAATAATGAAAATTATGATAATTTACAAATGTTCAACATGATAATGAAATAAAGTAAACGCACACCTGATAAATATATATAAATATCCTTAGAAATAAGGAAAACTATATAATTCTGTCCTTTAGGTGGTCCTAAGAGCAACCCTTGCCAGAGACCAAGGAAAACTGACAAAGGCGCGAAGTTGACTGTGCGCATTGTTAATCAGTGAGGTGTAACGTGAGCGAACCTTCCTTAAGAAAAGAAGTTGGTGTGCGCTAATGATGAAATGCTTAATAATGCTTAATGATAAATGAAATACATGAATAAATGCAATATGAAGACGAACTATGAATGGGGGAAATAACTGGAAATGACTAGAAAGTCCTAAGCGCAAGCGCTCCTCCAGTTTCTATAATTTTACTCTGTGACATTCTCCCCCTCTTCGGTAAATGTCGTCCCGACATTTAAATTACTTTAACTACTCACTTGCATGAGATTAAAAATAATTTTAACTACACTTTATCAATTTATTCATATATTTACCAGATGTATATTTTGTTTATAACATCAATCTGATAATAAAAAAGGAGCCGAAGCTATTGCATCAAATTTTTGTCGAGCTAGATAAGTTAACTAACACTTTGCCAGGTAACCCTTATCAAAATGCGCTGCCATAAACGCTGCACAGTATGCACAGCGCAAAATATAAAACTTTATTTACAGAACTTAGGAAAAAAAAAACATTTATTGGTTGCGTGAACATAAGAGACAGTCTTTTTTTGGTTTAGACTGAAACTGCTAAACATTAAAAACAGGCGAAAATTGCTTAATGTCCTTATCCTAAAAACACAGCCCAGACTGAAGTGTTACATGAAACAAAAATTATTTGCACGCTGGACTAGAGGGAGGAGAAATACAATTATAAAAAAAAATCTTAAAGAAAACTATTGACCTCTTCACGAAAGCGCAGGCCAGAAGCACGAAGCGGTCACGGTCTGACTGGGAAAGTGCCCTGCCTAACCCATGCTCACAGCAAACACGAAGTCATTTAACTACTAATATTTTCTTACTAGTTTGCAGCTCAGTGCATCACGTATCAACGGCACTCTAACAACCACCCGCTCTTCAGAGACACCATGACAAGTCATGCACCACTAATCAACCGCAACCCAGCAATAGACGAAATTTTAAAAACAATGGGTCCCCAGAATTGCAGCCCAGCGCATCAAATAAGAAAAATAAGGTTTACCCCTGTAAACCACAATTTTACTTATAAAAGTGGGGTTCAAGGGGGTCCAATTATAAAGGCGTGTCTTCGTGATGTAAATATTGTTTGCCCCTATGAGCCCCAGTTTCCCCATATAAACTGGGGTTTAGCGGGGTCTTCATTACACGGGCTTGTTAACACGATGTTTTGTTTGTTAGATTTGACGTTGAACGCCACAATCAACACTGTATCGGTCATTTTGGAGACGTTGCCTCCAATTTTGTGGGAATTTTACCCGGAATTGAGATGAAATGACATCTCAAGCCAAGATTGTTCAAATTATAGTGCTGGGGCAAAAAATGCCCCCGCCCGGAGGCCCTTTGGTTTTACATAGGCTTATATAGGGATAATCTTTAAAAATCATCTTCTCTGGAACCGCAAGGCCCAGGACTTTGATATTTGGTATGAAGCTTCATCTAATGGACCTCTATCAAGATTGTTCAAATTATAGCCCTTTGGCCAAAAATGCCCCCGCTTCGGGGCCCTTTTGTTTTACATAGACTTATATAGGGAAAATCTTTAAAAATCTTCTTCTATGAAACCACAAGGCCTAGGTCTTTGATATTTGGTAGGAAGCTTCATCTAAAGGACGCCTACCAAGACTATTCAAATTACAGTGCTGGGGCAAAAAATGCCCTCGCCCGGGGCCCTTTAGTTTTACATAGGCTTATATAGGGATAATCTTTAAAAATATTCTTCTCTAAAACCGCAAGGCCCAGGACCTTGATATTTGGTATCAAGCTTCATCTAATGGACCTCTGCCAAGATTGTTCAAATTATAGCCCTGGGGCCAAAAAATGCCCGCGTTCCGGGGCCCTTTGGTTATACATAGACTAATATAGGGAAATCTTGAAACCACAAGGCCTAGGTCTTTGATATTTGGTATGAAGCTTCATCTAGTGGGCCTCTATCAAGATTGTTCAAATTATAGCCCTGAGACCAAAAATGTCCCCGCTCCGGGGCCCTTTGGTTTTACATAGACTTATACAGGTCATTCTGTAAATAACACTGTTATACAACCAGTGGAAAAACTTTATTACGATGCAAATTCTACATCTAGATTCAAAATAATCAAAAGACATGAGTCTGAACTGAAATGGATTAAATTTTTACAGACCCCTTTTCCACTGGGATTTAATGACAACATTTATCATGAGGGTAATATTTCCAGAATGCCGGACTTTGATATTTTCTCGCTCCTGGAATGTCGAAAACGCAGAACTAGATCTCACGGCACCAGGAAAAATGGTAACTTTAAACGTAAATCACGTGCGTTTAAACGAAACAATACTAGACTGAAGTGACTGTCAATTACATGTATATTATTAAATCATGGACACCACTCTATGCTTTCATTTTTAAGTTCATTACCCGTTTCTGTTTTACGTCTTCTTGACATCGAGGCGAATAAATTCTACGATAGTTCTCATCAGTTACATGATGCGGCTCTCTTAACTAGAGGGTATACTCAGCATACTCTCCGTTTTTACATTGATTCTGAAATTAATCATAAACGCCATTTCTTCAAAATATCCTTCATTAATAAGGGTATGGATTTTATAGATTTGCCCAGTATCTTCCGTGAGAGATCGGTGCTTTCTTCTAGGGATGTAACGATAGTCAGAAAATGACTATTGCGATAGTATTGACATTGCAAGAAGAACCATTGCGATACTATTACTATTGCTGACTACTATTGCAATACTATTGCGATACTATTGCCTGAAACATATTTTCTTGTTTGAGAAGGAAATAAAACCTATTCAAACTGTTTTTAAGTATCTTTTATCTGCATAAAAAAAATAAACAGGATACTTTACACCGAGGGTCAACTGTTGTAAACTCCTGTTTGCTTTTCTATCTGCCCTACAAGAGGAAATATCTCCCCAGGAACATATTTTTTTTCCTGTAAGTGTAAATCTTCCTGGAAGAGCCGGTAGACTCATTTTAGTAGAAGTACACGTAGCCAAGTACGTTTACATGTATCAATTCACATTGAGAATGTGACATCAGTTTCTTTTTCAAAATAAATGAAAGCCCTCCACGATGGCAATGAAATCTTTGCTTGTCTTCAAAATCACTTCAGACATGATAAAATGAATAAATACACCTCAGCCTCGTTATAACACAGGATTTTGGGTCCAACCAAACGGACCATGTAAGTTAACCGAATCGTGTTACAGAAGCCGATCGTATTTGTCACGGATCAGTCTAGTCTACCATTACACTGTAAAAATAAGTCTCCCGCACTACCGATAAGCCCACAATGTTCCGCGTAACAAGGTGTGAAAATAAGATCGAGTTATGTCTCTAATTTGCATTTATCCCTCGATCATAAAATTTAATCTACAATCAAATCGCTCCAAAGATGAGTAGCTACATCTTACGGTAGATGTATGCATACATGTATTAATAAAAATGAACTATTCTACTGTCTCGTGCATGGTTATGTTTTGGCGCCAAAATAGCAGACGCTTGGGGGGGGGGGGAGACGAACGCTTTAAATTGCGTACACACATCTGTATGCTAGTGTTGGTTATTGACACGGATCGAGCTTCCGATGATAAGTCGGGACTTTTGCAGGGCGCCGTTTTCTATCCACCTCTATCCACAACCGTTAAGCTATCGAGAAACTATATTTTACCGGTTACAAACATTTTTTATGAAAGAAATAGGCCCCATTAAAATAGATAGTAGATAATTGAAAAAAAAATAGGTCAGCAATGCATACGATTCAGAATCAGAATTGTTGCTGGTGTCACGTCAAAAGACATTCATACATCAGGACCTGTGATATTGGAAGTTAGATTTGAATCTTCTGACTGAAAATCTGAGGAAATTTTTAATATAAGTCTCAGTGTTTCGGTACACAAACGATCGCATGCGTTTGTTAAACGAAACACCATTCCAAATCGGCCCCGGTCGACCGATGACGTCATCACTAACGTGCCGAACAGGCCTTACAACGTCATCCCCGACATTCTTGCATCAGCCAACTTATCTAATCATTGTGTAATGATTTTTTTCCCCACATCATTTGTATGATTATTTTGTTTGGTAAAATGTTTTAAAATATTTTAGCAAAACAAATATACAGAAAATCATACCACATTTTTATTTCTTTAATAGTTTTCTAGTGCGGTATTTCCCTGTGCATATTTTGAATACACGGTGTCCAAGATTCAAAATTAATTCCTCGGCTGTATAAACAAGTCTGGATGCCCAATTATAAACGTTCTTTGCAGGACGACACGTATTTCATTTCCTTTGATGTCTGTTTTTTTTTTTTGAAAAAAAAAAAAAAAAGAATCCTCTGAAACATCGACCAGAACAATGTTTTGCATCTCTTGAAGCGGCAGTGACACGTGCGGACTTTCCATGCTTCATGTGCTAATGCGGGCGGCACCCTTTGATAATAAATACCACTGTGTAAACACGAATTAATTATCGCTTTTCTTATCACTGGCTTACAGACAGCTTGCAGATTAGCGTAATCAAAATATGCGTGGTCGACCATGTCATTTATTTTGAAATCAATAAACATCAAAGTGCTGTTGAAATATGCTTCAGAAAGCCGCTAATTTACCAGTTCAATGATGGAATATTCAGCCTACTGACTCTATACCGACATAATGTATAGCAAAATAGGATGCATGAACACATTGCATCAGTAGGCTACCGCCAAATCATGACTTAGCTATAATTTTAATTGCCTTTATCTGGCGACAAACAGCCGTTGACTCCTACTGACACAGGAGATTATTGGATTATAATTTGGACTGTATACAGTTTGACGCCTGACCGGGTACAAGATGGAGGTGGTAATAAAGAATAAGAATGAAAACAACGTCGGGAATTATCTGAAACACTTGTGATATAGAAAACTATCGAAACTATCGATAGTTCAAAACACTATCGGCGATAGTCATCGATGTTTAACTTAACCATCGATGCAGTACTATCGACCCAGTGCCTATCGCAATGCATCGATGGTCCGATGCATCGTTACACTCCTACTTTCTTCCATTCCTGCTTATTTTCAAAATACTGAAACACCTATAATTTGCTATAAATATAACAAACCTGTTAGATCTATCATTTTTAATTTCAATAAACTTGTTTCAGATCTTGATATTGATACTAATATTCCTGATTCATGTGATTGTAAAAACTCGGTGTGTTGCTATCCTGCTGCTGGTCATGTAATTACTGGCAATTTGAAAATTATTCCTAATTCTAGGATAAGGAATATAATTTCTAAAGGACCGAAATATCGGTTTCCTTCTAAAATTGATTTCAGTAAATGTTGAGATGAAATCGCTGCTTCCTTGAATGAATTCGGTAATCGATGGTGTAAGCGAGAGTATGTTGAGCATAAAGCCCTTAAGGACTGGAAACTTAGCATTTTAAAACTAGCGAATAAACGCATTTCTTTCTATTCTCAAAATACTAACTTATTACCTCCTAAGCCCAAGACGTCTTTATGTCATCTTAAACTAGGTATTCAAGAATTTCATAAGAAGTAGAAGTAAAACAAAGATCAGGAATTGATACAATTAACTTACTCCACCCATAAAAGACACCAAAGGGAAAGAAATACAAACATTAAGCGACCAGACCATAATGGAAACCTAAACAAAGGAAGGCCATAAGGACAGTTACTTTCCCACAAAATGGCCATATGGCCATCCAAAACCAAAAGACACAAGTGATACACACAGCAAGTAACAGACAACAACATAAATAAATCGCCACAGAAGAGCCGCCTTGGAACGGTCAGTGGAAGATTTCCACTGGGGGGCTTAAATCGATTTTACGTGGCCACAATCCTCGCCCTTACTTCCGTCGCGATTTAGACAAATAATTTGTTCAGTCCGCATGAAGGCCTCCTAACTCATCAGTGCAACATCTCCGTGAACACAAAAATAAAAGAACCACAGAGGTGAGACAACGGTGAGGACTCGACAGCAAGAAACCACTGAAATGCTGGAGCAAAAGAAAACCAACAGTTAGACTCCGATGAGCCCGACCAGAGACAGAGCATCAGGCACCAACCAACATTATCTCTCTAATTTTCAATAAGTCTTTACGTTGGAGCCGTCATAGAATCTGAGGCCTGACCCACCGGCGTGCAATTAAAGAGGGAAGCAAAGTTGCCAACCGTGATTGGGTTAACTACCATGCATGCAGTCTGTCGTATAATATCCATGTTGTACCCAATCTTTTTATATCGAAGAATGATTTTACGAAATTGGGTGCTGAAGTCATTGCGGTTATATATTTTTCTGAATTTATATACTAAGTCACCATAAAATTCGGGTTCCGATAGACCTTGTTGCAGAAGAGATTTAAGTCCAATATTGAATTTTGAAATTAAATCAGAATGGCGTCTATAAAATTTTGAAAAGGCTTTGCGTAGTTTATGGTACCGATAACCCTGATTAAGGAGTTTAGCCGTTAATACTTTATTACGAGTGTTGAAGTCAGTTACATGACTACAGACTCTAGCAAATCGAATTAATTGCGAAATATAAACGCCATAGGATGGCGCACGAGGAACATCACCATCCAAAAAAGGAAAATTTACAATCTCAAAATCAAAGTCATCGCGTTTATCATACATTTTGCACGAAACAAATCCATCTACAATAGATAGATGTAAATCCAAAAACGGGGCCTCGGTATCAGAAGAATTTGCTTTATTTAACTGAAGTTCTAGGGGGTAAATCTGACTGATCAAACCATCAAAATAGGTATTATCAATATTTAATAAATCATCTAAATATCTAGAAGTAGAGCTAAAAGCTTCAATAATTTCAGATTGGTTATCAATGGAAAGCGACAAAATGAAGTCCCTGCAGACAAGGCCGCTAACAACGTCGTCGTTGTGTGACGGCTCCACTATGTTAACACGCTTAAGCAGGAGCGTGGTGGTACTAAGGCCTATGAACTTCAGCCTTTAGCTAAAGAGAGAGCTATAGTAGATAAACATTTTTGTCATTCAGCCACCAAGTTTGCTGTGTGTGTTACCGAAGACCAAGACAAGCTTCCTACGCTATACTGGTTACCAAAACTTCATAAAAGACCTTACAAAGCACGGTTTATTGCAAATTCTAGTTCTTGCACTACCACTGAACTTTCTAAATTAATAACTTCCTGTCTTACTGCTATTAAAACGCATGTGATTAAATATTGTGATAAAGTCTTTGAAAGATCAGGAAGAAATCTGTTTTGGTCTATAAAAATTGGAATGAGGTTTTAAATAAATTGAAATCCAGACATTTTCGTGCTTCAAGTCTGTCTACTTACGATTTTTCCACTCTTTACACTACACTTCCTCATAATCTTATAAAAGAAAAGCTTAATGATTTAATTGAATGGGCTTTTCACAGAGAAGATTCTCTCTATCTTGCATGTAATGTCAGAAATGCATTTTTCACTTCTAAAGAGCATAAGAATTATACACTTTGGTCATGTCAGAAAGTGTGGGATGCCCTCGCCTTTCTACTTGACAATATTTATATTAGATTCGGTACTAAGTTTTTTAGACAAATTGTGGGTATTCCGATGGGTACGAATTGCGCACCTATTGTGGCTGATCTGTTCTTGTATTGTTATGAAAGAGACTTCGTGTTGTCGCTTTCCATTGATAACTAATCTGAAATCATTGAAGCTTTTAGCTCCACTTCTAGATATTTAGATGATTTATTAAATATTGATAATACCTATTTCGATGGTTTGGTCAGTCAGATTTACCCCCCAGAACTTCAGTTAGATAAAGCAAATTCTTCTGATACCGAGGTCCCGTTTTTGGATTTACATCTATCTATTGTAGATGGGTTTGTTTCGTGCAAAATGTATGATAAACCTTGACTTTGATTTTGAGATTGTAAATTTTCCTTTTTTGGATGGTGATGTTCCTCGTGCGCCATCCTATGGCATTTATATTTCGCAATTAATTCGATTTGCTACAGTGTGTAGTCATGTAACTGACTTCAACGCTCGTAATAAATTGTTAACGGCTAAACTCCTTAATCAGGGTTATCGGTACCATAAACTACGCAAAGCCTTTTCAAAATTTTATAGGCGCCATTCTGATTTAATTTCAAAATTCAATATTGGACTTAAATCTCTTCTGCAATAAGGTCTATCGGAACCCGAATTTTATGGTGACTTAGTATATAAGTTCAGAAAAATATATAACCGCAATGACTTCAGCACCCAATTTCGTAAAATCATTCTTCGATATAAAAAGATTGGGTACAACATGGATGTTATACGGCAGACTGCATGCATGGTAGTTAACCAAATCACGGTTGGCAACTTTGCTTCCCTTTTTAATTGCACGCCGGTGCGTCAGGCCTCAGATTCTAGGACGGCTCCAACGTAAAGGCTTATTGAGAATTAGAGAGATCTAATTCACGATAATGTTGGTTGGTGCCGGATGCTCTGTCTCTGGTCGGGCCCATCGGAGTCTAACTGTTGGTTTTCTTTTGCTCCAGCATTTCAGTGGTTTCTTGCTGTCGAACCCTCAGCGTTGTCTCACCTCTGTGGTGCTTTGATTTTTTGTGTTCACGGAGATGTTGCACTGATGAGTTAGGAGGCCTTCATGAGGACTTAACAAATTATTTGTCTAAATCGCAACGGAAGTAAGGGCGAAGTTTTGTGGCCACGTAAAATCGATTTAAGCCCCCCAGTGGAAATCTTTCCACTGACCGTTCCAAGGCGGTTCTTCTGTGGCGGTTTATTTATGGTGTTGTTTGTTACTTACTGTGTGTATCACTTGTGTCTTTTTTATTTTGGATGGCCATATGGCCATTTTGTGGGAAAGTAACTGTCCTTATGGCCTTCCTTTGTTTAGGTTTCCATTATGGTCTGGTCGCTTAATGTTTGTGTTTCTTTCCCTTTGGTGTCTTTGATGGGTGGAGTAAGTTAATTGTATCGATTCCTGATCTTTGTTTTACTTCTACTTATATAGGGAAAATCTTAAAAAAATCTTCTTTTCTGAAACCGCATGGCCCAGGACTTTGATATTTGATATGAAGCTTCATCTAATGGACCTCTACCAAGATTGTTCAAATTATAGCCCTGGGTCCCAAAATGTCCCCGCTCCGGGGCCCTTTGGTTTTACATAGACTAATATAGGGAAAATCTTAAAAAAATCTTTTTCTCTAAAACCACAAGGCCTAGGTCTTTGATATTTGGTATGAAGCTTCATCTAGTGGACCTCTATCAAGATTGTTTAAATTATAGCACTGAAACCAAAAATGTCCCCGCTCCGGGGCCCTTTGGTTTTACATAGATTTATATAGGGAAAATCTTTAAAAAATCTTCTTCTGTGAAACCACAAGGCTTAGGTCTTTGATATTTGGTGTGAAATTTCATCTACTTGACCTCTATCAAGCTTATGCAAATTATAGCCCTGGGGCCAAAAATGTCGCCGCCCCGAGACTCTTTGGTTTTACATAGACTTATAAAGGGAAATCTTTAAAAAAATTCTTCTCTGAAACTGCAAAGCCCAGGTCTTTGATATTTGCTTTGGAGCTTCATCTAGTGGACCTCTACCAAGATTGGCTACAAATGCCCCTTCCCACCAGGGTCTCTTGGTTTTACATAGACTTATATAGCCACGGGGCAATATGGTTTTGCATAGGCTTATGTAGGGAATATCTTTATAAAAGAATCTTCTTCTCTGAAACCGTATGGCCCAGGTCTTTGATATTTGGTGTGTAGCTTTGTTGATGTTTGTTATGAAGCTTCACCTTTAAGACCTCCCTCAACATTATGCACATTAAAGCCCTGGAGCCAAAAATGGCCCTCCCTTGGGCCCACTTGTTACACTATGGATCAGGTGAGCGACCCAGGGCCATCATTGCCCTCTTGTTTTCTTCTTCTATAAGAAGAAAAACAAGAAGATGAATGGAAAAAGCTTTCTGTTATATCAAAATAAAAAGCAATTCTTTCATTCAAACATTTTGCTTTTTATCTTTTTATTTATTTATTTATTTTTCTATAGTGTCAACTGATAATTTTTTTCAAATTTGAAGCTTTTATTTGTTTATTATATTAGAACTAAATTTGCTATTTAATTAACATTTATGAAATATGTGTGTGTTTTGTTCCTTTGTAATTTGAAAATAAAAATAAATAAATTAATAATAACTAAATCGTTATATCACAGGTATGTTTGTCTATTGAAATGTGTCTGCTGTTACATAATTGAGATAACAAGGTTAGCTTCAAATAGAGCAGAGCTGTCAATCACTTATGACAGTCATTGTGATGTCACAATAGCTCTCCATTTACAGCCAATCAGATAAATAGAATTGATGTTAACTCTTTAGAGGTCAGACAAAGAATGACCCAGGTTTTCCTGTGTCCTTTATATAGTCCAGTCCTGTCTTTAAGGACAGAAAGCGGAAGTTGATATGCGCTACTGATGAAATGCTTAATAATGCTTAATGATAAATGAAATACATGGATAAATGTAATATGAAGAATAACTATGAATGGGGGAAATAACTGTAAATGACTAGAAAATCCTAAGCGCAAGCGCTCCTACAGTTTCTATAATTTCACTCTATGACATAGACATTGTAGAAATCACCATTCGTTGGCGTTTCAGACCCTTACTTACTGCAAGAACTGACATTTATAAAGAGTCGTTCTTCTCCAGAACCATTAGAGATTGGAATGCCCTTCCCGATTCGATTACTTCGACAGCTGAAGGTGCTGATGATTGTGTAGCCAAAATTTACCTCTTTGGTTAGAGCTAGGGACTAACTTCCCACATCACAGGTCCCGGTGTATGAATGTCATTTGACGTGTTACCAGTAACAATTCTGATTCTGCGCTCAGTGGTAAGTGCACTTGCCTCTGATGCCAGAGATCCCGTGTTCGATCCCCGGCAGCGGCGATAAAATTTCGGTGTCCGAACACGCTCCATTGACATATGCACAGGCTGATCCAAGTCTTTTCTAGGCACACTTGCTCGACGACGCTTCAGTGCCTCTTCAGATTTTTTTGGGGGTCGGGAATAAATTCAAGTTAATTTGGTGACAAGAAAATTCTACACGTATTCTAAGATGCTATACTATATTTCTCCGTCACATAAAATTATTCCCTCAGCAGAGAAAATATACCAGACTGCGCGTATGCTCAGGCTGATCCTTTCTAGACACATTTGCTCGATGACGCTTCAGTGCCTCTTCAGGTTTTTTTGGTCGGGAATGAAGTCAAGTGGTGACAAGAAAATTTTACATGTATGAGATGATCAACTATATTTCTCCCTCACATAAAATTATACCCTCAGCAGAGAAAACATACCGGACTGCGCATATGCGCAGGCTGATCCAAGTCTTTTCTAGGCACATGACGATTCAGTGCCTCTTCAGGTTTTTTTGGGTCGGGAATAA
Organism: Lucinisca nassula; assembly: GCA_963580285.1. NCBI lineage: Eukaryota > Metazoa > Mollusca > Bivalvia > Lucinida > Lucinidae > Lucinisca > Lucinisca nassula. Next base: position 11,830,536 of record OY757014.1, on the reverse strand, counting down.
AGTCAAGTTAATTTGGTGACAAGAAAATGTTGCATGTATGAAACGATCTACTATATTTCTCCGTCACATAAAATTATACCCTCAGTGGAGAAAACATACAAGACTGCGCATATGCACAGGCTGGTCCAAGTCTTTTCTATGCACACTTGCTCGATGACGCTTCAGTGCCTCTTGTCGGGAATAAAGTCAAAATACATATATATGTGATAATCTCGTGACTCTATTTCTCTGCCACATAAAATTTCTTGAAAGTGTATAAAGCCCATCCAACCACACACACACACACACACACACACACACACACACACACACACACACACACACACACACACACAGAGAGAGAGAGAGCAGAGATCAATGATTCGGATATAGCAGACTGCGCAGGCTGATCTGAGTTTCTCTGGGAACACATGCAGAGAGAGTGAGAGAGAGAGAGAGAGAGAGAGAGAGAGAGAGAGGGCGTGCGTGTTAAATAGACAGAATGTGAGCATTAGAATAAGATTTAATTTGAAACAAATTAAAAATTATTTATTTATTTATTTATTTATTTATTTATTTATTTATTTATTTATTTATTTATTCTCATGTCAAAGCTATGAATATTTTAAATTGACAGAATATAACTCTGAGAATAAGATTTAACTTAATAAAAAAAAAAACTATTTCATTTATCTATTTATTTATGCTCTTGTCAAAGCTTTGGATTTTTGATTAGCAAGCGGAGTCAAAATAATATGTCGACCAAATGCTAATAACACAAGCTTGTAATTAATCAACCGAGATAACTCATTACTGAGTGACAGCAATTATCTTAATGAGTGGCACGCACGAATAAGGAAGACTTCTATCCCAACTGCTTGTTTGTTTGTATTGTAGTTTAACGGCCCAGTTAACACTGTTTAGGTCATTTTGACCCGGTCAGTTCATTTATCCACACTTTTTCTGGGCAGGCTTATACGTAAGCGGTTAACCAGTAAAGTGCAATTCTTTCGCCAGAAACTGACAACTGCCCTTCTTGAATGCACAGGTGACTAATGGGTTCGCCCCCGCCCATCGGGGCTTGGAGAAATAGATTGGGCTGCATGATGCTTCCACGCAGAGCTGAATCTGACCACACACGAGTGCTGGTAAAGTAGAAGTAAAACAAAGATCAGGAATTGATACAATTAACTTACTCCATCCATAAAAGACACCAAAGGGAAAGAAATACAAACATTAAGCGACCAGACCATAATGGAAACCTAAACAAAGGAAGGCCATATGGACAGTTACTTTCCCACAAAATGGCCATATGGCCATCCAAAATTAAAAGACACAAGTGATACACACAGTAAGTAACAAACAACAACATAAATAAATCGCCACAGAAGAGCCGCCTTGGAACGGTCAGTGGAAGATTTCCACTGGGGGGCTTAAATCGATTTTACGTGGCCACAATCCTCGCCCTTACTTCCGTCGCGATTTAGACAAATAATCTGTTCAGTCCGCATGAAGGCCTCCTAACTCATCAGGGCAACATCTCCGTGAACACAGAAATCAAAGAACCACAGAGGTGAGACAACGGTGAGGACTCGACAGCAAGAAACCACTGAAATGCTGGAGCAAAAGAAAACCAACAGTTAGACTCCGATGAGCCCGACCAGAGACAGAGCATCAGGCACCAACCAACATTATCTCTTTAATTTTCAATAAGCCTTTACGTTGGAGCCGTCATAGAATCTGAGGCCTGACCCACCGGCGTGCAATTAAAGAGGGAAGCAAAGTTGCCAACCGTGATTGGGTTAACTACCATGCATGCAGTCTGTCGTATAATATCCATGTTGTATCCAATCTTTTTATATCGAAGAATGATTTTACGAAATTGGGTGCTGAAGTCATTGCGGTTATATATTTTTCTGAATTTATATACTAAGTCACCATAAAATTCGGGTTCCGATAGACCTTGTTGCAGAAGAGATTTAAGTCCAATATCGAATTTTGAAATTAAATCAGAATGGCGTCTATAAAATTTTGAAAAGGCTTTGCGTAGTTTATGGTACCGATAACCCTGATTAAGAAGTTTAGCCGTTAATAATTTATTACGAGTGTTGAAGTCAGTTACATGACTACACACTCTAGCAAATCGAAGGACTAAGCCTGCCCAGGCAAAGCGGTGAGAGTCAGATCGTCCAATGCATATAAGCCTTCTGGTTTCATTGGGCGACAGGGCTTGAGATGTCATTTCATCTCATTGTCGGATAAAAGTCCCACAAAATTGATAGCAACGTCTCCAAAATGACCTAAATAATGTTGACGGGGACGTTAAACACCAATTCAACGTAACAAAAATCATAATGGGTAAGCCTAGTTTTCTCTATATAAAATGGGCTTTCACATGTAGAAAAATCACATGAATCCTGGTTAAACCCGCTTTTATATTTATTAAATGAGACGACATTGTTTTTGAGCCTTAGTTTATTTGAGAAAGCTCTTGTTGGTAAATGCTGTTAATCCCCTTCTGCGGTTATAACGAGTACCAACAGTCTTTGTTTATGAGCAGAGAATAAAATGAAGGAAAGTCACAGATATCCACGTAAAATTCACTTTTTTTATAAAATGAAGTGACTTTGTATATAAAGAGAACTTTCTTGTCGGTAAATGCAGTTAAACGTCTGAATAAAGCATGTTGCATTTTCTTCCAAACGTCTTTAAATTTGGCCAAAATTAATTTCTAACTCAAGAATGACATTAAATTTATCATTTTAAGCAATAATATAGTTTAATTTTGTGTTAGAAAGTTTCTTGACACCATAAAATAGCTCTTGTCACTTCTGTTCACCTCTTTTTCTTCTTCTTCCGGTTTCGCCTTAACCCCGGTAGGGGACACAGACGGTGTATATCTCATACACTCCAGTGCTGCAGGATGAAAGCCTACACAGTAATCATGTAATTACGGTAGGGTTCTTTAACCTGCACAGGGGATGGTTCTCCCTGCATGGGGGGCCTCCAGTTAACGTCCCGATCCGAAGGACGGTCTATCTAGTTGTATCTAGTTGTACTGCAACACCCCCTCGCGAGGATTACGTGCAGGATGATTGCGCGTCGTGAGAATAAATGACAGATGAAAAGTGAGACTAAAAAGTGTGATAGGAGTTGTGAAAAAATAGGTGATAGTGTTAAGTGTTAAAAACAGATGAGATTAAAATCAGTTAAAAACAGGATTGTTGTGTTCATGGAAGTTTGTGGTCAAGTGACCGGACTGCCACACTGAACTGAGTCAGTGTAGGCAGAAGCACAACACAAGGGGGAAGTTTATTCCATTGCCAAACTGCTAGGGGGAAGAATGAATATTTATAATAATTGTATATGGTATGGATCTGACGTATTGCGAGGGGGTGGGACTGGCCATGACGTGTCCTTGTTGTAACCTGCTGGAAGTATGGTGGTAATGGTACAGCAACTAGACCATTCATGATTTTGTAAAACATGCAGAGCCGCGCGTCAGACCGTCTCTGGTCCAGTGATCTCCAGCCAAGTTGGGATAACATATCTGTTACACTGTCATATGATGAGAATCTGCTTAGGGTCCAACGGGCTGCTCTATGCTGTATCATTTCAACAATGTCGGAGTAAGTCTGAGTATACGGACCACAAACTGTGGAGCCGTATTCGAGTTGAGGTCGTACTATTTTCTTGTATGCCGCTTCGCGGACGCCAGGGTGCTTACATTTAACATTTCGTTTAATGAAGCCTAGGGATTTGTTTGCATTGGCAGTGATTCTATTAATATGGGTATTAAAACTGAGATTGGTGGAGATGTCGACACCTAGATATCTAGCAGTAGGGACAGATTCCAGAACTTGGCCGTGCATGGTGTATTGGGTTTTTATTGGATTTTGTGACCTGGTTATGTGCAGTACTTGACACTTACCAGGATTAAATTCCATGTCCCACAAGGCCTCCCATTGTTGTAGCTGATCCAAGTCTTTCTGCAGGATGGCTGAGCTATCTGGGCCGTTAATCGTCAAGTATACCGCAGTATCGTCGGCGAATAGGCGAACTTGTGACTGTACATTGTCAGGCAAGTCGTTTATGTATAACAGAAAAAGTATAGGGCCGAGAACTGATCCCTGCGGTACACCTGAAGAAACCGGAACTTCATCTGAGCACTCACCTTCTCGGTGCACTTTATGACATTCATCCCTGCAAATGATGCCAGTGGAGCCAGTTTCACACCGCTGCTGGGGATCGAACCCGGGACCTCTAGCATCAGAGGCAAGTGCACTAACCACTGAGCTATCACGCTCCTGTCACCTCTTGTCACTTCTTGTCACCGCTTGTCACCAAATAGGGAGACCCCATTACATACACTCCAGGTTTTCCAGGATGAAAGCCTACATAGTAATCATGGGATCTTTAACCTGCACAGGGGATGGTTCTTCCTGTACAGGGGGGGGGGGGGGGCTGCGGTAATAGTCATCAGTAAAAAGAAAAAACGCATTGGGGCGAAACGATTAGGGAAGGAAATGGTTTTGGGGCGAACCGACTCGGATCCTGCAAATCGACACGGATTCCATGCGAATAGAGTCTGTTCAGCGCTGAGTCGTGACACTACGGATCCAATAATCATCACAGAATACCAAATATTTAGCTGGAGAAAATGGAAACAACTGATGAAAATAGTAACACATTCCTTTTTCATTTTCCCTTCATGGAATTTTTCATTATGGTATCACTTTTATCAACTGTAATGAATATTTTCAGGTTGCACCGGTTGCATTTTTGATGGGTGGGGTAAATTTGGATGACTTCAGGTTTCCAATTCTGTGAGACTTTAATGCGACATTGAGATGGACATTGGAGCGTGATAGCTCAGTGGTTAGTGCACTTGCCTCTGATGCTATAGTATGAATGTCTTTTGACATGTCACCAGTAACAATTCTGATTCTGATCCCCGGCAGCGGCGATAAAATTTCGGGGGTCCATAGAAATACCAAAACGCACCTGTATTTCCCAAAACGCACTGCTAATATTGTATTTTTCAATGTAGGGTAGGGTGAATTCAGCATTTGTTAAAAGGATTAGACACTTAGAAATAATTATAGATAAATTGATATAATATTAACATTTGAGCCAGGGCACAGCAGTTCCTACCAAAATGCTATCAAAATACACTGGCGATATTGGATTTTTCTATGTATAGTAGAGGGAAATTCAGCAGTTTTTTCAAAAGAGGACTAGAAATATATATATAATAATAATAATATATTGATAAATTAATATGTTGTTGTTGTATATCTAATCACGGCACTATTTGTTGCCAATCATCTCAAGGTGCTCTCTTAGGAATCGAGACAATATTGCCACGGTTTTTGGAGACAATTCATCGACACAATTGAAGACAACTCATAGACACTTTTTGAAGACAATTCATCGACACATTATTATGTTGAAATTATACACAAGCTGATAAAATGAAGACAATGTTTTGAAAATAAAATTATCTATTATCACGTTTATGATCAAAATTACGAATTTAAAAAAGTTTAATTCAATATTTTGGCTGACCGTAAAAATTGGGCTATTTTGGCTTACCGTAAAAATTGGGCTATAAGGCGATTCGGCTATAAGACGGGACCCCCTTTTCAGTTTTTCTAAGGTGGGATTTTGCTTATACTCTTTTATAAGACGGGTCAAATTTTTGCCATACCTGTCAGGGCCTATCTGCTACCGCCAGATGCCATTTAGATGTGAGAAATCGGCCTTTTTTCGTCAGAAGTAACTGAACGTTTTTTTTTTTTTTATCAGGAACATAACACCTAGCTATTCAGTTTCAGAACCAACGCCCAAGCTAGCACAAAATAGCGGCAAATGTCGTATCGCTGTCGGCCTGGTACATGCTTAGGCTACACAGACTTCTATTTAATAGACGACAGGGGCTGACAAATCCATGTCCCGGCCGTCCGGGACAAGACCGAAATCACGCCGGGCAGGTGCACTTTGACCTTATGACGCTCGGTCGGGACAAGTGCAAAAGATAAAAAAAAATCGTCTACATCTGCCAGTCTTTTTGAGTCCTTAAATATGGTAATACTAGATCAGTAAGTAAATCACTGTCAATTCAGAGACAAACCATCTGTGTATTTATTACGGTTCAAGTATGACACTATTGTTAATCCCTGTCGTATAATTGCCACCCGCGGTGCGTGTCGATAAGGTGTGAAAATATGGTCAAGTTATGTCTCTAATTTGCGTTTATCCTCCAGTCATAAAATTTAATCCACAATCAATGTGAAAATGATTTAATTGCTCCTCAGACTATTAGCTGCATCTAACGGTAAATGTTTGCATTATAAAATCGGACTATTCTACGATCTCATGAATGGTTATGTTTTGGCGCCAAATAGCAGAAGTCGAACGCTGTTGTTGGTTATTGACACGGAGCTTCTGGGGATAATTCGGGAGCTGTGCAAAGCACTGATTTTCTATCCACCTCTATTCACATCCGCTTAGCTATCGGGAAAATATTTTTTACCGGTTCCAAACATTTTTTTTTTTAATGAAAGAGACACATGCAATGACATTAAACACGTGTGGGGATAATGCGTCGGATGACGTCATTTACCGATCGCGGGCAGAAAAATCGTGGCGGTGGTTTGTGGGCGGCGATCTATATCAATTCAAAAATCACCGATCGGCTTTTTCCGTATGTCTGGTCTTCGCCGGACATTGCCGGAAAAAAGCCTGCAGTCCATGACCTCGGCTATAAGACGGGGTCAATTTTTTTGGCTCATTTTGGAGGGAAAAATCCTCGTCTTATAGCCGAATTTTTACGGTATTGACCATTTTAACCGCAATAGTTTGCCTCGTCTGATTTGATGTCGCAAAACAGTGAATGTCGGTGAGCTGTCTCAAAGTAACTGAGGATAGCATGTAGCTTTTAGGATGCTGATTGCTATGTAGTGGCAGTATTGATAGTGCGACAACTGGAGTTGAAGGATAATTTAGCCTCGAGATTTGTACAATTCGCATTTAGATGCCTAATTCTGATCATGCAATGGACCTTGATTAATCCCACTTTAGGGGTAAATGTTCAGTTTAACCATTTTTGTACCAAATGGAATCCTCCTCTTTATATATAGCATGAGTCCATTTAAAAATGTAGGGTTGTCAGGTTGTGTTTTCAACTAAATTTGTTTTGGAAAATAGCTGAACATTTTGCAAACAGTGTAGGCCCTGATCAGACGCCGCGTTCTTTGGCGTCTGAGCTGAGCCTATACTGTTTGCCAGGGTACCCGTTTTGGGGTATATGGTCTTAAATGGGATTATGTTTATGTTTCATATTTCTGCCTATAAACTTTAGGCGTTATCGTTAGAATCGTTTTGATTTGAGCAGAATCTTATTTAATGCTGAAAATTTAGGGAAAAAATGCAAACATATATGTAAATCACAATCAAGCTTCACTTGCCATCTTTTTTATTTTGATTATGAAAGTTTTGAATAATACTTGACCAAGTTCCGTATACATTTTCTTTTATGCGGTTAAAAGGGTCAATAAGCCAAATATTGAATTAAATGTTTCTAATTTCGTTATTTTGATCATAAACGTGATAAAAGATCATTTTATTTTCAAAACAGTGTCTTCATTTTATCAACTTGTGTATAATTTCAACATAATAATGTGTCGATGAATTGTCTTCAAAAAGTGTCGATGAGTTGTCTTCATTTGTGTCGATGAATTGTCTCCAAAAACCGTGTCGATGAATTGTCTTGTTCCCCTCTCTTCGCTTTGGTGAGATTCTCTAGGTACTTGTACACTTAATGCTCCGTGTGCGCAGGCGTGGCTTAAGAAAATTTAGAAAAATCTTTTGGTGCACCTGATAAAATTTAGCAGTGCACCTGTTAGTTCTGATCTTGCATCTTTACTTATTGTCTCTGTATTCCCTGATAACACTTTAACATCAACTACACTACAGTTTATTCCTTCTCTGCCTAGTATGTCTTCTGTAACTTTCTCCAATTCCTTCCTTTCTTCCGTATATCTGTCACAATCAAAAATGTAATGCTCTATGGTCTCTGATACCTGGCAGGCTGAGCATAGGCTGGATACATTTGGATTCAGCTTTGATTGAAATTCATTCAGCATTGTATGCCCTGATAAAATCTGATTTAAAACTGAGAAACTTGCTCTGTCTCTCTCCCCATAGCAACTCCTTTTTCCCACATCCGTAAACGTCTCCTGTATCTTTTCCATTTTCTCAGACAACATGAACTTGAGCTTCCATTTTTCACCAACCTGCCGACGAATCTCTGCATTAGCCTCCCTCTTGTCCATCTCTGTACTAATTGGTTCTTTTGAAACCAACATTTCATTAGCACCTGCTTTGGCCTGTTTGTCTGCAAGTTCATTTCCAGCTATATCTTTATGTCAAGGAACCCAGTGTACATGTATCTTATTGCCTTTTTCCATAATTTGACTGATACTCTGTTTTATAGATGTGGTAATTTCTATCTTGTTCTTAGGAATATGGTTCTGGAAGGCTGATAAAATGGCACCCTGACAATCAGTAAAAAAGTGTATGTTTTTGTTTTCTAGTTGGTTGATCTCTGCAAGAAATTCTAAGCTGATCTGAATACCCACCAACTCACCTGTGAAGTTGTTACTGAAAGGGCTGACACCTTTCTTCAGCAATACTGGCAAAGCTTCATATCCCTCAAGATATACCACCCCTCCTGCCCCTGTAGGACCCGGATTGCCAAAAGCTGACCCATCAGTGAATACAATCACCTCTTCTGGTTGTAGACCTTCTAACAACTCTTTCACATTCTCTTCTTGCACTCCTTTGTCCAGCTTGAACTCCTCAGTAATGAGTCAGTATTCACTTTTCCCCCCATTTTTAACAGTCCCATTCGAGTATCTAAATTCTTGCTCAATCTTATCAAAATCTGTATTCCCTTTCATCTCATTAAACCTGCACATTAGCAGCTGAAATGTTGATGGTTTCCTGTTATTTGTGTGAGTGTTATCTGCCCATTCAGGGAAGTCCTTTTTTAGTGGTTCATCCTCGTGTTTTGCACCAATTCTAACCACCTCCTGGGCTTGTCTCATTTTAATGTGCAAGTCAATTGGAATCGTGTTGGTTAGAGCTTCAAGTGCGTCCGTGCTAGTACTGTTTAGGCACCCCGAGGCTTTCAACAATGCTGCCCTGTGAACTTTGCCTAACTCCTTTATGCACTCGGCCGTGGCTGATACTGTAACTGGTATTGCGTAGTCCATGATTGGGAGTACCAGTGCATTGTAGAGTCTCAGGAATACCGATTGGCTGCAACCTCTATGTCCCTTGACAAAGTTATCCAACCCTTTCAGTGCTCTAAATCCTGACTTAACATTCTCTTCTATGTGTTTATGATAACTTAATTGATCATCTAAAGTCACTCCAAGAATCTTTTTAGACTTCACCACATTCAATGTCTCATCTCCTAGTTTAATGTCCACCATACCTGCTGGTTCCTTCCCATCTGGGGATACCACCAGCACATCTGTTTTGTCTGCTGCCACTGACATATTCCACTTATGACACCAAGGCTGGACCCTTAGTTTTAGATCCCTGTTCGTAGCCTCACAAGCTGATGCTAAACTCGAGTCACTGACCAGCAGGGTCACATCATCTGCATTTTCAGTGTGCTTTCCTTCCACTCCAACCATTGAATCATGTGTATATAGATTGCACAGCACTGGACTAATGACCGAGCCTTGAGGTATCCCTACAGCTGACGTAAAAATATCAGACTTATAATTGTTTACTTTTATGTAGTAGACCCTGTCCCATAACCCTAGTCTGGTAGCCTTGTGCAGAAGTCCCGTCCTCCAAATGCGCTCATAGCATGATTCATAATCCATTATTGTCAATACTGAACTCTGTTTCTTTGCCTTCGCTTCTGATAATGAGTTTGATATCCTTAACACTGACTGCACGCAGGACTTCTGTTTTCTGTATGCATTTTGTGTGGGTGCAAAGCCACCCTCAATTTCCAGTTTCCAGACCAGCCTGTATGTGATCACTCTTTCTATCAATTTTCCTATCACACTCTCTAGAGTTATAGGTCTGTAAGCTCTGACAGTGTTATAATTGGCTTTACCAGGTTTAGGAAGCATCACTTTCGCATCTGTGACAAATGCCTCTGGAAGTACTGCCTGTTCCCAACCCTTTTGGAAAATATAGTGAAGACCCCTGGCCACTGAGTCCCCCCCTTTCTTTAACATTAAATTAAAAATTTGCTCCTCTGGGTTTGGTGCACTGAAGCTAGATAATCCTTTAATAGCTGATATTACTTCATCCTCCGTTATATCACTGTTTTCGTGGCTACAGGTCTGTGAGTAATTGTTGACCCTGATTTTCATTCGTACTCAGTGCTTCTTGCTCCACTTCTTCGTACCATCTCATGTCCTTTTCTCTGACATCCAGTGTCTCTTTCCCATATCTCTTCTTAATCTCTACAAATATCTCCTCATCTGATACAGCTAGTGTACCATCATCCCTCAATATCGGTTGGACCACGCTCTTGCTCTTTGTCTTTCTCTCTTTATTCACCACACGCCAGAACTGACCAGGTTTCTTGAGATCCATCATCTTGACCATCTCATCTAAATAGTGCTCTCTCGCATCAGCCTCTTCTTTTTTAAACCTCTCCAAGCTCTCCTGTACAAGCCTTCCATTGGCCTCGTCACTACCTATGGCAAATTTCCTCTTGGCTGTCTTAACCTCTTTAGATAACACAGTAAGCTGCGGATTCCACCAACCCTTACTATGCTTGCATACCTTCTTCTTTGGAATACACTCATCTACAATTTGTTTCAGCAGATCTACAAAACTATTGTAGTCTTCGTTGATATCCCCAGATCCTCTTCTCTCCGACAGCCATTCTTCTATTTCTTCCTCACAGCTGGTTTCCCATTTGGACCAGTCGGCCTTCTTGAAATCTAATCTTTCCCATGAACCTTCTTCATCTTTCTCTCCAAAGTCAAATGTAATTAGACTGTGGTTTGTGTTTAGATACACCTCTTGTTGTACTCGCCAGTTACTAATTCTTCCTTCTAACACATTGCTCACAATAGTCAAGTCAATAATCTTGTCCTTTCTAGTAGGTTGTTCTGTGTTTAAAATACTTAGGTCTTTGTCTGATAGAAACTCAAATAGCTCTGTTCCAAGCTTATTTGCATTTTCTCTATACCAGTACGGATGGTGAGCATTGAAATCTCCGACTAGTAGAATTGGCAATGATTGATGTACCAAATCATCTAGCACTTTGAATAGAATTTTCAAACTTTTTGAATTGCATGGAGGGGTGTACACTGATCCTATGACAAAGTTCCTTTCCTCCGAGTAAATGTTACTCCAAAAATTAATATACAAATATACATATTAACTTGTTGTTGTTGTTGATTCTTGCAATGCCAATACAACACTGGCTTTATCCTCTGGGTGCGTCTATGACTTTGTTGCTGTCTCTAGGTGCATTCACTGAGTTTTTTTTTTTAAATATACATGTATATATCGGGGCCTGACAAATCCAAAAATTTTCCACTTGCCCACTGGGCAAGTAATATATTTTTGCACTTGCCCAGCTCAAAATCCTACTTGCCCAGGATTTTGGAACTCAAAGTGGGGTTGGATGTAGGGGGGGGGGGTTGGTAATGGTGACGATGATGACGACTATAGAAAATACTGTTGTTGTCACAGTCAACAACGGTACCTTTCAAGTTAATTGCTGACACAATACCTTAACCGATTAGCAATTTAAGATACAGTTATATAAACTCATTTAGCTTGACATGCACGATAAACACGAGCTGCAGCCGATATAGATCTACTCAAAAGATCAGAAGTGTCATGGCAGCGAGATAAAAGATTTAAAGAATGCAGTTTATTTAGCTTGCAATTTAATGATCCAACCAGAAGGCGAGAACCCACTCTATCACAAACGAACCCAAGCATTCACACCCACCCTACAAGCAAGTTCAATGCGAGCATCATTTCCGCCATCCAAATCGTCGTCCACAAACCAACACTCCCATTTGTCTGCACGCGATTGGTAAATGACGTCATCTGACCCCAGCAACACCACACATGTTTAACGTCATTGTTTTTTTTAATGGGGCGTATCTCTTTCATAAAAAAATGTTTTGAACCGGTAAAAAAATATTTTCTCGATAGCTAAACGGTTGTGGATAGAGGCGTGACTAATCCGCGGTTAACAACATTAAAACATTCAACTTTTTCCGCCAGCGTCTGCTATTTTGCGCCAAAACATAACCATTCACGAGATAGTAGAATAGTCCGTTTTTACTACCGGAAGATGTAGCAAATCGTCTTAGGAGCTATTAAATCATTTTCACATTGATTGTGGATTAAATTTTATGGCAGGGATAAACGCAAATTAGAGACAATCTTATTTTCACACCTTGCCACGCTTATTGATAGCGCTGGCGGTACACACTACGCCAGAAATGAAAGACACGCACCGCCGGGCAATCATGTTTTATTGGTACAGTCAAACCTCGATAATTCGAAGTGCAAGGGACCGCAGGAATTCCTTCGAATTATCGAGAGTTCGAATTATCGAAATCGGCAATTTTCGGATATGTTCGGATTTTTTTATTCAATGCAATTCAAATGACTATAATTCGAACTTCATTTCGGCGCTATGATAAAGAAACGGTAATAACTGCCAAAGCATTAAAGAAAGTGAGGTACGTGAAGGTTAATCTCATCGTCTTTTATGCTTGACAGGGCTACGAAAGCAGGAAATAATAATAAAACTTGAACTTACATTTTTATTTACAACCATCAACAATAACAAAAATGAAGGTTGAATGCAAATTACTAAACCATTTTACTGACGAAATATTTAACCCCCCAAAAAGAACAACAGAACTGACAAACACTGACAGCTAGTGAAGATTTGTATCAGTCTGTAATAAACTGGCTGATACAAATCGAAAAGGCCTAACTTCAGGTTTCTAGTCAATTTTATTTCGCTTTTTGCCCCTATATTCACTCTCAAAAAAGTTCATAAGTGTTCAGGAAATTCGTCTACTTTCAGTTTTATCAGAATTGTAATTTTCGCTGTAACCACTGGTCCGTTGAAACACCCAAACCACCCCGTAACACATAAAATATTCATTGCGGACGAAATCAATTAAAGACACCAATTACTCAATAAAGGATCATCACCTGTAGTGTGGTCGTTAATCCGGTGTTAATTACCTGTATCTACTAATTCTTGAAGTCAGTCGGGTGTGAAGTGTAACAATCGAACTCGCCGCAAAATTGCGATGTGTGACCTTGATTAGCCAAGTAATATTTCGAATTAAACAGGGGATTTTAATAAGAATTTCTTTGATTGGGACCGACGAAACTGTTCGAAAAATCGAATTTTTCGAAAAATCGAATTTTTCGAAAAATCGAAATTCGAAAAATCGGTAATATTTTTGCAATAACTTATAGAGAAAAATGTCGGGACCGCCAGTCGCCTTCGAAAAATCGGTAGTTTCGAAAAATCGGCGTTCGAATCACCGAGATTCTACTGTAATTATATGACAGGGATTAACAATAGTGTCATAAATGAACCGTTATAAAAACATGGATGGTTTCGTCTCTGAATTGCCGACAAAGCGGGAATTATTGTGATTTACATACTGGTCTAGTTTTACTGTATTTAAGGACTCGAGACTGACGATTGTAGACGATTTTTTGCACTTGCCCAACCGGGTGTCGAATGGTCAAAGTGCACCTGCCCGGCGCGATTTCAGACTTGTCCCGGGCGACCGGGCAATGAATTTGTCAGCCCCTGCATATATGCATATATCAGGTGAATAGTGAAATATCTTTTAAGTAATTTTTAATCTGCCCGTGGACTTCAAGAATTTTCCAAATGTGCTTTTCAGTTCTGTGTTTACGGATCTGTTGATTTCTTCTAGATTGCCGGTTAGCACTTTGAGATTTATTACTGAAATTTTAATGTCATTTCTAACTAAAATATCTTCAATGTCCCTTTCTATTTGGCACTCAAATATGAAGTGTTGAATAGTTTCTCTAACTTTTGAGCCATGGCACAGCATTTCCTACAATTGCGCCCTGCGCATCTATATAGTATACGTCTGACCAGAGACATCTGCATGAAGGAGCATTTGGCCCTTAGCTACCCAAGCTTAGTGCGCACAACAAAGGCTGACCAGACTGCGCACATGCGCAGACTTTTCTAAGTTTTCGCTGGGCGCACATGTCAATGGTAAGAAATGCTGTGCCCCGGATCATTTTTATTCATAAATGGCCGGTTATTGGTTTCCTTTAATAACGTGAACCTTTTATTTTGAACTTTGATACTCAGATGTTCATTTTGGGTTGTAGATAATGTATCTATAATGCAAATAAACAGATATTTCTAGTGCGTTTTGGTATTTGCGTTCTCTTACTTGAATGGTGTAAAGATGTCAGTGGAATAGCATCTGTATTTACCAAAACGCACTGCCAATATTGGGATTTGATGTGCGTTGGTAAACTTACCTTTTATTTTGAACTTTATTACTCAGCTGCGATCTTCACGTCCCTGGTTCTACAAGGTTTGTGCGTATTCATCTCCGAGATCCTTCCAAGGGCCGACTTCTCAAAAAGTGTCCCCGCTGGTCTGACAAAGTCCAAATTCGACAGAGACAGGAAAAAAATCAACCGACTATGACATTAGACTGCCCCGGGTCTATGACCCTGATCTTGTCCACTTGTCCGGGCCCACTGAGACCAATAAAACTGCGGCATTCGGAAATTCTTTTTCCGCATGAGATTGGTGTTCTTCAGTGCCTGAGTTAGCCTGACGCTCAATATAAAGGTCCTTATCAGGACCAACACAGTTCTAGAAAGAAACCTTAATGTTTACAACAATCAAACTCGCCCATAACCCTACCCCGTTTTTATCCTTTATTATTTTTGTATATGACCCACAATGAAAATGAAAGCAATAACTCTCTTATCTACCGTCTTATCTACGAATTACTGTCCTCGCCCATCGGGGCTTGAAGAAATAGCCTGCCCAGGCAAAGCGGTACGAGTCCATGCTTATAAACCCTATTGGTTTCATTGGGCGACATGGCTTGAGATGTCATGTCATCCCAATGTCGGGTAAAAGTCCCATAAAATTGGAAGCAACGTCTCTAAAATGTCCTTGACAGTGTTAATGGGGACGTTAAACCTCAAATAAAACAAAATCTTCGAATAAAGAATAAGCCGGGGCACAACATTTCCTGCAATTTACATGTGCAACGTGCGAAGACTCGTGTCAACATGCGCATGTGCGCAGTCTGATCAGTCTTCGTTGTGCGCTCTAAAATTGGATTGCTAAGGGCCAAATGCTATTTCAT
Organism: Lucinisca nassula; assembly: GCA_963580285.1. Taxonomy (NCBI): domain Eukaryota; kingdom Metazoa; phylum Mollusca; class Bivalvia; order Lucinida; family Lucinidae; genus Lucinisca; species Lucinisca nassula. The sequence continues at coordinate 11,815,141 of OY757014.1, read as the reverse complement.
GCAGCTAGAGAAGTCTCTGGTCAGACTATATAGATGAGCAGGCAGATCTGGTACTTCGCAGGGCGCACAGGTAAATTGTAGGAAATGCTGTGCCCTGGTTCAATTACATAGAAATTCAGTCTTCGTTCTACCCTACATAGAAAAATTCCAATATTGGCAGTGCGTTTTGGTAGGAATTGTTGTTCCCTGGCTCAAATGTTAATACGTATATTAAAATATCATTAAATATTTATATTTATATACTTAACAAATGCTGAATTCACCCTACCCAACATAGAAAAAAAAACAATATTGACAGTGCGTTTTGGTAGGAACTGCTGAGCCTTAGCTCAAATGTTAATATGTATAAACGCCTCTCTATATATATATACATGTATATATCTGTTTCTAAGTGTCTAAGTCTCTAAGTCTCTAAATCACCTTACCCTACATTGAAAAATCCAATATTGGCAGTGCGTTTTGGTAAATACCGGTGCATTTTGGTGTTTTGGTATTTCTATGGACCGAAATTTCGGTGTCCGAACACGCTCCATTGGCATCATTTGCAGGGATGAATGTCATCAAGTGCACAGTCCTTCGGATCGGGACGTTAACTGGAGTCCCCCTGTGCAGGGAAAACAATTCCCTGTGCAGGTTAAAGATCCCTACCGTAATTATATGATTACTGTGTAGGCTTTCATCCTGCAAACCTGGAGTGTATGTTATGTACACCTGCGGTAATGGTCAAATGTGACCGACGCAGTATCAGTAGATAGATAGATGAAAGAAACCTGTAATTACAGTTGTAGTATAGTTCTGTACAGCAAGACCCTACGTTGTCGTTCAGTCACTCCGTAGGGTCTTGTGTCCGCCTTATCTATCTTTGTTCCGGGTCATTTCGACCCTAAAGTAATTCTGTGGTGTCTTACCTGCATCCCCAGTTACCTGTTAGTTATTTTACGCCAGAATCTTCCATCCAGAGCCAACCAGTCGTCTGTCCACGCTGGCACAAGTCTTCTCCACAAGCTTCTCCTGCTCGGCGCGCTTGTTCGTCTGGTACCCGGCTCCGCCATTTTCCACCACTGGCATACGCCAGTGACTCTCTTGTAGCCGACCAGTACCGAATTCCACTACACTCCTCCCCACTTTATTTAACAGGAGTGCAGCTTGTCTTCTGTAGCATTGACTCATCGTTGACTCCTCTGGATCCTTTTGAAAAAATACCCCAATCCTGGGATATCTCACCATGTTTCACCCTCCACCCCACTGCTGGGAAGCAGGATGTTTCTTCAGTCCTAAATGGGAACAAGCCTCATCTTGCATGAGCCCTTGTTTCTTTTTTCTTCTGTAGTTTTACGTCCAACAGACTTTCAATTGGCAAACAGATCAACCACCTGCTTTTCAGTGATCAGGTCATTGTCTTCCTATGAATGTATGATTGTCTTGTTCATCGTTTGTGACATATCCAATCCCCCATAGATATTCCACAAATCTGTAGATTTTAGGCTCCCCTCAATCGCCTGTTGCGACTGCCGATATTCTTGACGGTACTAGTACCGCTGCCTTTTCTGATGTCCTCGGATCTAAGCACTGGCCAGGTGTTAAATCTGAATCCTTCACCTCATTTTCAACGCCAGTGGTAATGCGCGTCAAACTTAGCTGTGTACAGCAATAGCACACAGCCCATAGGGTCTTTTCAGGCCCTAAACCTGCCTAGTAAATCGCCAAAGATCATGTAGCAGTTAGATTGAGAAGTCACCTGCTCACTACATATTAAAACTGCAAATTGTTTTCACACAGTATGCCTATCCTCGAAATTCAGCTATGCTGCAAATCTCAGATCAGGTACTCCGGAACCCCAAGATCATTCTCCAGCCCTTTGGTTTTACATAGGCTTATACAGGGAAAATCTTTAAAAATTTTCTTCTCTGAAACCGCAAGGCCCAGGTCTTTGATATTTGGTATGAAGCTTCATCTTGTGCCCTCTACAAAGATTGTTCAAATTATAGCCCTGAGGCCAAAAATGCCCCCGCTCCGGGGCCCTTTGGTTTTACATAGACTTATATTGGGAAAATCTTCTTCTGTGAAACCACAAGGCCTAGGTCTTTGATATTTGGTTTAAAAATTTCATCTAGTGGACCTCTATCAAGATTGTTCAAATTTTAGCCCGGGGGCCAAAAATGCCCCCCGCCCCGAGACCCTTTGGTTTTAAATAGACTTATATAGGGAAATCCTAAAAAATATTCTTCTCTGAAACTGCAAGGCCCATGTCTTTGATATTTGGTATGAAGCTTCATCTAGTGGACTTCTACCAAGATTGTTCAAATTATAGCCCTCGGGCCACAAATGCCCCTGCCCTGGGGCCCTTTGGTTTTACATAGACTTATATAGAGATAATGTTGATAATCTTCTTCTCTAAAACAGCAGGGCCCAGGTCTTTGATATTTGGTGTGAAGCTTCATCTAGTGGACCTTTATCAAGATTGTTTAAATTATAGCCCTGAGGCCAAAAATGCCCCTGCCCTGGGGTCCTTTGGTTTATGTAGGGAATATCTTTAGAAAATCTTCTTCTGAAACCGCAAGGGCCCAGGTCTTTGATATTTGGTGTGAAGCTTCATCTAGTGGACCTCTTTCAAGATTGTTTAGATTATAGCCCTGAGGCCAAAAATGCCCCCACCCCAGGGCCATTTGGCTTATGTAGGGAATATCTTTAAAAAATCTTCTTCTCTGAAACTGCAAGGCCCAGGTCTTTGATATTTGGTGTGTAGCTTCATCTTGTGGACCTTTGCCAAGATTGTTCAAATTATAGCCTTTGTTGATATTTGGTATGAAGCTTCACCTTTTAAGACCTCCCTCAACATTATGCACATTATAGCCCTGGGGTCAATAATTATGGCCCACCCCGGGGCCCACTTGTTACTCTATGGATTGGGTGAGCGATCCAGGGCCATCATGGCCCTCTTGTTTAGTTATCTCCCCTGACAGTATAATCTTGTGATGACCATAACTGCAATACTTTTGTGATATATTGCTGGTTTAATTCTGGTGCACTTTCTATTGGTGGACAATCTTCTGAAAGCTATATTGGCTTTTGGGCGGGGGATTTGCCATCTCTTCCGATGGCTATTTTTGAATGTGTGTTTCTCCATTGTCCTTCTTCAGAAACATACACCAAAATATATAGTGTGTGCACCAGCAACGAGGAGATGTGATTTTTCCAAAAACTGGCAGTCTAACAATATATCCAAGTCAAAAGAACCCCTATCAACATGTAGAGTTCACTATACATTGTCATCCATGTACACAGTATTGCACACAGATTAATTTAACACTGGTGTAAATAAGTGTAGCGATAATAAAAATTCTGTCAAATCGTTATGTTTTTTTTGACAAAACATCTATTCTATGCATAATAATAATTACCAAATTAACGGAAGTATAAAGGAAATCATGATCTGGGCATAAAAACATTCAGAATAAAATCCTTTCTGCAGGATATTTTTACCCACAGTTAGTATGTTTATACCCCTGATTTACCTGGAGAATTTACCAACCATGTATACAATAATGGTTGCCAATATGACCGTTTGGTGTGTGTTTAAAAGGATGGATATAATGTTAATATGGCAGTTTTTTTTTAAAAACTACTTCTCGTCGTTACTAGGACACTGAATATACTTTAGGTTGATGTAAAAACTGAATGTTTCCGAGGAAGGACTATGGAGAAACCGATGTTCAAAAATTGACCATTTTGAAAGGCAGTTTTCTAATAAAGTATTATTTTTTTTTCTTCTAACAACAAAAATACACTTTTTAATAAGCATATGAAATGATTATTCATATAATTTGGAACATTACGGGTTGCTTTTCTAGAAACTTGTTGACATTTTGAACAACCATAAATTTTAGCTCACTTGTCAGGTTGACATTTGTTTATACCTTAATGCTGTAGTGGTAGGGAAGGGTAGGGTAGGAGTAGGGGTAAGGTAGCAGTAGGGGTGGGGTAGAGGTAGGATAGGGTAGTGTAGGGGTAGAGGGTGGATTAGGATAGGGGTATGGGGTAGGATAGGGTTTATATGCATGGACGGTCCGACTCGCACCACTTTGCCTGGGCAGGCTTAGACCTTCTAAGAGGTTTACCAGTACTCATGTGCAGTCGGCATCATGCTGCCCAATCTATTTTTCAAAGCCCCATGGGTGGGGGGCGACAATAGGGTGCACCTATCCCACCCCAGGCAATTGAGATTGGAATGCCGTTCCAGTTATTTCATCCACTGAAGGCGCTAAAGATTATGTAGCTAAGTTTACTTCTTTGCTGAGAGCTAGGGACTTACTTCCTTTGAGAGCTAGGGACTTACTTCCCTTTTCACATAGGCCCCCGCCCATAGGGGCTTGAAGAAATATATGGGCTGCATGATGCTTCCACGCAGAGCTGAATCTGGCCCGGACACTAGTACTGGTAAACCGCTTAGAGGATCTAAGCCTGTCCAGGAACCGCGGTGTGAGGCGGACCGTCCATGCTAATAAACCCTATTGGTTTCATTGGGCGACAGGGCTTGAGAAGTCATTTCATCTCATTGTCGGGTAAAAGTCCCACAAAATTGGAAGCAACGTCTCCAAAATGACCTTTACAGTGTTGACGGGGACGTTAAACCTCAAATCAAACAAACAAAACTTCCCTTTTCACAGGTCCTGGTGAATGAATGTCATTTGATGTGTCACCTGTAATGATTCAGATTCAGAGTATAAAAGTGTCCTGGTGTATGAATGTCATTTGATGTGTCACCAGTAACAATTCGGATTCTGGGGTCACATATAATAATGCAATGTACAATATATCAATTTTCCTTTGGGCTAACTTGCTGTTTGATTGTAAATACATGTAAATGATTCAGACAATGATTGCAAGCATTCAAAATAGAGCTGCTACAGTTGTAACGAGCAATTACTGCTTTGAAACTGGGAGCATGACTGGGATACTAGGAAAATGAAGATGGGAGTCGCTAAAGAAAAGGAGAAGAGACAGTAGACTCAAATTTTTACACAAAGGTCTAAAGGGTGCTGCTAGCACTCCAACAGATGACCTTGTTTCTCCAAGCTAGGCACTGTAGAAATCATCATTTGTTGGCCTTTCAGACCCTTACTGCAAGAACTGACATTTATAAAGAATCGTTCCTCCCTCGAACCATTAGAGATCGGAATGCCCTTCCTGATTCGATCACTTCGATGCTGAAGTTGCTGAGGATTATGTAGCTAAGTTTACCTCTTCAGTGAGAGCTAGGGACTAACTTCCCATACCACTGGTCCTGGTGTATGACTGTAATTTGACATGTCACCAATAGCAATTCTGATTCTGATTCTGAAGTATGAAATAATCATTTCTCTATTACCATAATCAAACTTAAATCAATGTATATGACTTGTTACCTACTGCTTTTTCTAAAAGCACTTTATCCTGAGACTCCTGTCAGAACTCATAATTGTTTATGACAGACCTGACTAAATTATCGTTTACAAGCTGCTTAGCCAATATCCTTGTCACTTGACTTTGTCACCAGCTCTTTTGACAATGTCCAATATCGGGCACCTAAACCCTTATCCCAATAACTTCTTAAGTAGTCCCAGCAATCCAGGCAACAATCGCTATGCTGCAGTATCCTGTCTATGACGTTTTCCGTCTTATAAAACTGTAGACATCTCAGAAATGGATCTGTTTAGCTTTTCACTGCTGATAAGCATTTTTGTAGGCGTCTGGTTTTCGGTCCGTTTGTCAAGGTGTCAACATTTGCGACCACCCTAGCGTTCACCCTAATGGTCAAGTTTATTTCTCAAGAACTATAAGAGCTTCATTAATGATACACTGTAGAGTCGTTATAACGCTGATGCTTATAGCGCGGAAATCGTTATAACGCTGTTGGTCTGTGGCTCCCGGTTTTTTTTACGTTTTTTCCCAGTTTTGAAAGTTTGGTTGAAAATTTTGCCCTTTTTTTGCGGAACTCGGCAGTCAAAATATCGTCGGCCAGGATAAGACGTGTATACTCGCCGATTTACTCAAGCTGTCAACTCTTATCAAACTGTGCATATTCGCCTAAGGCATTAAAAATAAGCTGGACAAGGTGTGAATTAAATTGACACCTGTATACGCTAAACATTTTTCCCGCCAAAACAGAGCAATGCAGACGCTGTTATCACCTGTGCATCTGCATGCGGTAAATCCGTGGAGCCGTTTGTTGGGGGGGAAATCGTTATAACGCTGTTGGTCTGTCGCTCCTTTTTTTTGCTTTTGTCCGCCAGTTTTGAAATTTTTTCCCCATTTTTCCGCCAAACTCGGCAGTCAAAATACCATCAGCCAAGGCAATACCCGTATTCTCGCTTATTTACTCAAGTTGTCAACACTATTAAAGTGTGAATACTCGCCTATGGCTTATTGATAAGACGGCAATTAACTGTATGGTGAGGTGTGAAAACTAGGTAATCAAGGTATTTGTAACTGTTTGTCTCAATTAATCCCTTTGTAATTGCCACTTGCACACGCTAAATATTTTTCCCGCCAAATCAGAGCATAGCAGACGGGGTTTTATTTTTTTGATATTTATTTATTATTCACTAGATAAAAACAAAGAAACGGAAATCAGGCAAGGTACAACAATAAACATTCATAATCCCCATGTTAAACTTGGTTCGCTTACATTAATAGCCCCTCTTTCAAGCTAACCTTTCAGAATTGTCAAGTTGCATTTTACTTCACTATTTAGTGATACCTTCTTGAGACCGGAGGAGGTAAATAAAAATGGCGGCCAGAGATACAGAAACGAAAGTACAGTAATAAATAAATTCAGCAATGGTTTGAATGAAAAGCTAAATGACCACTAGAAGTATAGAATCAGATTATTATTTAATCTAGTAACTATATAATTTATAAAATACATGCAGTATGTAATATTCATAATAAACTGGCAGAAACAGTAGCCATGCATGCAGAAAAAGTGGGTGGGGTAAAAAAATAACGCTATATTTTCGGGATCAATATAGCGCTGGATCACATATAACGCGGTCGACGTCGATGGATCCCGATGACAGCGTTATAACGACGCTACAGTGTACTTGGTACAAACTTGTATCTGAGGTTGGCACTTAAATGCAAGCATCCATATTTGACCTTGACCTATGTTCATGGTTCACTGACTTCGTAAAATATTGCGACTACCCTAGTGTTCACCCTAATGGTCAAGTTTATTTCTCAAGAACTATATGAGCTTCATTTTTATGATACTTGGTACAAACTTGTATCTGGGGATGGCAACTTAAATCCAAGCATTCATGTTTTACCTTGACCTACATTTCATGGTTCACTGACTTCGTAAAATATTGCGACCACCCTAGAGTTCACCCAAATGGTAAAGTTAATTTCTCAAGAACTATAAGAGCTTCATTAATGATAATTGGTTCAAACTTTTATCTAGAGATGGAAACCTTAAATGCAAGCATCCATATTTGACCTTGACCTACATTTTATGGTTCACTGACTTTGTAAAATATTGCAACCACCCTAGCGTTCACCCCAATGGTTAAGTTCATTTCTCAAGAATTATTAGAGCTTCATTGATGATACTTAGTACAAGCTTGCATTTAAGAATGGCAACTTTTATACAAGCATCTCTGTTTGACCTTGGCCTAGATGTCATGGTTCGGTGACTTTGCGCCCCCTCAGGCGCGACATAGCCTTCAGCGGAATTCTTGTTGTATATTTACAACACATGAACATGTACATGTATTGCCTAAAGTGGAATAATGATACAATTTGTTATTTTTCATATGTACATGTAAATAATGTATTTTCACTGTAGTTAATCTTGAGGGCCTCATGGAAGATTAGCTGTAGCTATATTAGTTACCCTAATGAAATAAAGACGGTTATTATTATAGAAATACAATGTATACTTTACTAATTTAGTTACCACTGCAAAGTTAACTCTTCGACAGACAAATACATTCTCTCCTGCTGTCTTCAGAGACAGGTGCTTTTATAGTGCTGATGGCGTAAGCAACTGGACTGATACATAATAAAGGTTGAGTCCATTACTGACTGCTTATGGAATTACCTGAGCACTGACTTAAGTCTTCCATGTTCTTGTTGTCAGTTTTGACAAGTGTCTATTAAACTGCTTTTGGATTGCCTGTTCATGTGATATTCTTTCAAAAATAAAAGTTACCTCATACTGACTGAAATACGCAATAATCAGAAACAAGGAGGCTTTATTTTATTGGGTTTGAACTTCTGCCTACCGGGAATTAATATGCCGGCCTCAGTAGCTCAGTCTGATGCGCTTCTGACTGGTGATCAGGAGCAGAGCTCTCGGAAACACTGGATTCTGCATATTTTACGCAAAATTTTTGCCGTTGTACGCGTAGAATTCACTATCACCGATTCTTATGTACGCATGTTTTTATTGCGACAAGCATCCAAAATTACAGAAGCGGTAAATTCAGAAGCTAATTTAGGCCGCTTTCGCAATACCAGTAAAAGATCAAATGCGGCGCCACTTTTTGTGTTGAAAGCACACGTGCCACAAATCAGTAGGCATGTCCTCTTTTCACCAGCCAGTGGGAGAGACAATATTGGACGGCAGGTGTTAAAATGATAGTACCTTTTTAATCTCGCCGCGCTAATCCCCTTGTTATTACGGATTACAATTAATTAGTTTACTGATTGATGTGAGCATGAGTCATCAACGGATTAACAGTAGTCGGTAAAATATCACATTTAGTTAAAACAGGGTTATGGCGAAGACGATATAATTGACGGATTACCAATGTCATGTACTTTTTGCGATTACACAATCATACTTTTTATTGCTCTGACAAAGTGTGTTTCGATGTTTATTGGTGACAAAAATGTCTGTAATTCTTCAAAATGCAATCATTTTAACAATTAAAGGAAGTCAGACTTAGTTAGGATGCTAAAATTATGTTAAAAATTATGAGCTAATGTCACGTACATGTACATCCTAATTTGAAAGCACAAACATGGCTGTATAGAATGCTGCTATTCTGATCTGAGTTTATATTATATTTACTGTTATCCTAATACAACATGATTTTTATGATGTGGCATTATTTGGCTAGAAGTGTGAGAATAAATCGGAGCAACTGCATGTTTTTTGTCGCACCTGCTATTAGCATGGGGCGATATAGGCGCCCGGTTTTCCGTCCGTTTGTCCGTTCGTCCATTTGTCCGTTCGTTCGTCCGTCCGTCCGTTTGTCAAGGCGTCAACATTTGCGACCACCCTAGCGTTCACCCTGAGGTTCAAGTTTATTTCTCAAGAACTATAAGAGCTTCATTAATGATACTTGGTACAAACTTGTATCTGGGGATGACAACTTACATGCAAGCATCCATATTTGACCTTGACCTACATTTCATGGTTCACTGACTTTGTAAAATATTGCGACCACCCTAACGTTCACCCTGAGGTTCAAGTTTATTTCTCAAGAGCTATAAGAGCTTCATTAATGATACTTGGTACAAACTTGTATCAGGGTATGGTAACTTAAATGCAAGCATCCATATTTGACATTGACCTATATTTCATGGTTCACTGACTTGTAAAATATTTCGACCGCCCTAGCGTTCACCCTAATGGTCAAGTTTACTTCTCAAGAACTATAGGAGCTACATTATTGATACTTGGTTCAAGCTTTCATTTAAGAATGGAAACTTTTGTGCAAGCGTCTATGTTTGACCTTGACCTACATGTTGGGGGGGGGGGGGGGGGGAAGAGTGGTGGGGGGTGGGGTTACTGGGGTATGAATTATTTTCTTAATATCTCTACAAAACATCAGATTGTGGGTGCTTCTTAGACACATGAGTGAAATAGTTCTAACTAGTACCCATAATCTACACGTTTGGAACAAAGTTATTAAATGAATATACCAGTTATTCATATGGATGTGTAGCCTGATAATAAGAAATTTTTGTCTATGTTCTATACGCGATCAAGATCAGAACTCCAACTTTTTATGTGGGAATCCAACTTTTAATTACAGTCAAACCTGTCTTGAGAGACCACCTTTGGGAAAAACAAAAAGTGGTCTCTCAAGACAGGTGGTCTCTTAAGGCAGGGAGGATCAATCAAGATATTTTTTTTTCATTTTTTTTTAAATTACACTATGCAATTTATGAGATCATTGTTGAGATATATGTATTTATTTACAGAAAAGTGTTGCTTCTAAAAGGTTATTTTAAAATGAATTAAAAAAATGAATATTAATTTAAATGTATGATAATGAGAAAACTATGAATTCAAAAGATTTTGGAAAAGAGGTGTTTAAAAATGAAACAATTAAAAATAGACTACACAAATATGTTCAAGTCGTGATAGTAGTTTGCCGTGACACCGATACAGGTCATGGTGGTAGTTTGCCGCAATGATAAGTTGCCGAGACGGCCGTAATTCGTTCTGTATATTTTCGCGCCTATGCAAACGCTAAGTCGCGTCACGCATTATGACCCAACAATCCAATTAGCGTCAATCAGTGCATGTATCGATTATAATTGGCAAACAATTAATTTTAATCCCCGCACTTGTCATATTCAGTGTCATAATTTTGGTTTCCAAAGACAATATGAAGAGAGGTAATTATTTGTACTGGCGCACCTGTTGATCTTCCGGTGTCACAGTAAACTTATTTGGTCGCACAAGGCAGGGAAATTTTACAGTTGGGACACATTTTAAGCGGTCGTTGGTCGCGTTGGGCAGGTGGGCGCTCAGGACAGGTAATTTAACATTGAAAATCGCTCGGGAGGATTGCCTGACGGTCGTTCAAGACAGGAAATCGCTTAAGACAGGTGGTCGCCCCCGCAGGTTCAACTGTACAAGGAAGGATTCCTGGAATCATGTTTTTAAAATCCTAGTGAGAGCTCTGAGGAGGATGCAGGTTCGATCCCTGCCGGGGTCAGCAACATTCTTTCGTGGAGATTGATCATGAAATCTTTTTTACTGTCTCTCCTTTCTGCTGATTCAAGATGGGCAGTTGTCAGTTTCTGGCGATAGAATGTGCACTGTACTGGTTAACCGCTTATGTATAAGCCTGCCCAGGAAAAGTGTGGATAGGTAAACTGACCGGCTCAAAAATGACCTAAACAGTCTTGACTTGGCTGTTAAACTTCAAAACTAACAAATAAACAAAACTGGGAATTAACAAGGAAACTGCAATATTTTGTGTGAAGACGCTCGTCTGGTAATATTTACAGAAAGCTTCAATATGAAACGGAATAAAGCGGTCTGTTTAAAATGCGAGGCTTGAAGCAATCAGCACACACCTGTTAGCTCACCATAGGTTGTGGGTGCTTGTTAGAACTTCTTCATTGAGGGGGTTCCAAAGAGTATCCACATCCTGTATCAAGGAGCAGAAATAAGCACAATAATGTATACCCCTGTAAACCCTAGTTTTTATCACACCTGCTATTAGGCATTTGGTTTTCTGTCCGTTCATCCGTTCATTCGTTCATCCATTTGTCAAGGCGTCAACATTTGGTGACCACCCTAGCGTTCGCCCTAATGGTTAAGTTTATTTCTCAAGAACTATAAGAGCTTTATTAATGATATTTGGTACAAACTTGTATCTGGGGATGGAAACTTAAAATGCAAGCATCCATATTTGACCTTGACCTACATTTTATGGTTCACTGACTTTATTGTTGGCTGGTTATTGTCAAAAACAGCGTAGATCAAGATCAGGAGCAGTCTGATCAGGGTTCACACTGTTTTCCTGCATGCATAAATATGCTCAATGCATTGCAAGAATGTGCAGCGGACGGCATAAACAGACATTTTCAGATATACATTTTCTTGGCATCTTAAGGGTTGATCACTAAATCACTAGATCATATCATACCCAAAAATGTTTGCCTGTGTTGTATTTGTGGAGCAATTATACTGGCCTATGACAGCTGATGTACGCCGGCCTCAGTGGCTCAGTCGGATGCAGGTCTGACTGGTGATCAGAAGGACGCGGGTTCGACTCCCGCCGGGGTCGGCAACATTCTTTCGGGGAGATTGATCATGAAATCTTTTCTACGGTCATTCTCTCCCTTCCGCTGATTCAAGAAGGGCAGTTGTCAGTTTCTGGCGAAAGAATGTGCACTGTACTGGTTAACCGCTTACGTATAAGCCTGCCCAGGAAAAGTGTTGATAGGTAAACTGACCGGCTCAAAAATGACCTTAAATAGTTTTGACTGGGCTGTTAAACTCCAATACAAACAAACAAACAAACAAACAGCTGATGTACATGTATTTCATTCATATTCATCTGTTTTTCAGCCTTGGTTGAGAGGGTATTTCTGCGTATTGGGTCGGCAGAAACTGATGAACAATTGCAGGCCGTTCTGGCCAGATTTCTCCCTCCGGTGATCCTAAAACTTGACAGCAAGGAAGAGGGGGTCAGGAAAAAGGCAAGTTTTAAATTACGGGTCATTCCACGGTACTGGTGAGTAAAATTGTGACACGAGGGTCATTTTTTAAACGCAGGTAATATGGATTGAAACTACTTTTACAAGTTGACTTCATGTCTGAGCTTTCTTATTTTTAGATGGAGAAGATAGTATTTTGAAGTACAGAAAAAAAAATCTCACTTTTTCCATTGTGGGCAGAAAATGACGCTCGTCACATGGTGTCCAATTGTGCACAAATTTGTGCAATTTTATCTGATTTTATTCACTAAATTGTTTGTTTTTCATTAGTATTCACGTGTGAGAGTCTTTTCAATTTGAAAGAATGCTTATTTTTTCAAAACTTTTATTGTTTGAAGTAAAAACAGTCATGGGACATTTTGTCTTTCAAATCCTACTAATTATGTTCAATTCCTAACGTTACTTGTATAAAAAAGATCATCGGCATTGATTTAAATATTGCATAAAGCTATAGTTTAAATAACTATAGAAATAGGATTATGATTAACATGAAAATCGCAAAATTTTAAGACGTTTTTTTATAGAACAAGATGCTCGTTTCAGAGGACACCAAAATACTGTCGTCACATGGTGTCCCTACAGAAAGCATAATTTAATTGGAAAAATGAAACAAATCTCATTTTAAAATACAATTAAGTATCGATTTTGTATTATATACTTTCATATTTTAACTTTCAACATTTATTTGGTAATTTTGAGTTATTTGGCATCATCATTTCACTAAAGGCGGACACCATGTGACGATCACATTACACTGCAAACCCGACTGGAAAGCCATAGTCTTGGATACTATCAATCATAGAGGCTGTTTTATTGCTATTTATGACTGTTAACCAACGGAAAGTTCATAGCATGCTCTCCAAAATAAATGTGCACCACACAATGCGAGTTTTCTAGTAAATTTTGTGTACATCTCTCAGTATGTGCCTTTAACCCATTAACTACCCTCTGTTGTATGCTATGGTGCTTGTAACATATCAGCATGGTAGGCGGATGATGTGGATTTAGTGTAAGCATGCATATTTTTTTTTTGCTTTTAGTAGCTAGTAACTTTATATGTTTGCTTATAACCTCATCCTTGCACTTTTAGTTTAGTTTATACTAATTTATTTTAGTTCGATTGCGATGAAAGCTTTAAGCTTATTGAATCGCTCTCGAACACTCATTCCGGTGTTTTCACGCGCGCGCGAGAGAGAGGCAGTGGCTTTTACACCACTGCTGCCCATTTACACCTGGGTGGAGTGGGGCAGTGTCATTACGTGTCTTGCCCAAGGACACACCTCGATACCGGTGGCGGATTCGAACGCACAACCTCTCGATTATACTTTTCGTATTGGGTTGGGAAGTTTTCAGCAGTGTTTTAATATTATATCATATAATTCACAGGCGTATTAATTGATGTGAAATTATGTGATTAATAACACTGTTACTAGTTCTGAAAACATTCCCCCAGTCAAATAAGTGACTGGTTAGCCAGGAAACCACAGTGCAAGTGGACCTGGGGGCTCACCATAGCAATTATCTTCATTTTGAATATTTTTTCTATAGCAACTTCTTATCCTTAACACTCTTATAACGATGTTTCATGAGGGAAAGCTGTCAGTCACTTGCAGCTAGGAAACAAAAAAATAATCTAAAAAACTGGAAGTTTTACAGTTACAAGTTTATATTACAAAAACTGCAATAAAAGGTGAAATTGCTAGTTTGCAGCAATTTTTCCTTTTATTGCAATGTTTTTAAAAGTCGTCTGCAACAGCCGGCACTCTATGACACTTGTGGGAGGTATATAGAATACCAGGTTCGTGTCTTTTGATATCAAGTATATCAGGCAAGGCTTTGAGAACGCATGTAGAATCGCGAGGTTTGCCTGATAAACTTGATATCAAATGACACGAACCTGGTATTCTATTTATCAGTTATACGCATTGTACACTCTTTAAATATGCAATTAATAAGCAGATATCGATTGTCATTAAAGCGCAACGTCCAGTTGATGACGTCATGTTGACGACGTCACGTTGACAACGTCACGTTGACCTGATAAACCTCACATGTCCTGAGATAGCCTATCTTTATCTGGTCAATGCACTACAACGTAATTAATATGGGAGGTAACTGATAAATAGTGAATACCAGGTTCGTGTCTTTTGATATCAAGTTTATCAGGTAAGGCTTCGAAAACGCTTGTAGAATCGCGAGGCTTGCCGAGCGATTCTACATGCGTTCTCAAAGCCGAGCCTGATAAACTTGATATCAAATGACACGAACCTGGTATTCTATTTATCAGTTATACGCATTGTACACTCTTTAAATATGCAATTAATAAGCAGATATCGATTGTCATTAAAGCGCAACGTCCAGTTGATTACGTCATGTTGACCTGATAAACCTCACATGTCCTGAGATAGCCTATCTTTATCAGGTCAATGCACTACAACGTAATTAATATGGGAGGTAACTGATAAATAGAGAATACCAGGTTCGTGTCTTTTGATATCAATTTTATCAGGCAAGGCTTCGAAAACGCTTGTGGAATCGCGAGGCTTGCCGAGCGATTCTACATGCGTTCTCAAAGCCGAGCCTGATAAACTTGATATCAAATGACACGAATCTGGTATTCTATTTATCAGTTACACGCATTGTTCACCCTTTAAATATGCAATCAATAAACAGGTATTGATTGTTATCAAAGAGCAACGTCATTAAAGCGCAACGTCAAGTTGATGACGTCACGTTGACGACGTCACGTTGACCTGATAAACCTGACAGGTCCTGAGATAGCATATCTTTATCAGGTAAATGCGTTACAATACATGTATTTAATATGTGAGGTAACTTATAAAATGTGTTAAACATGCAGTGAACTAAAGTCACCACTGATAAGAATCCAGGTAGAACCATCGAAAGACTGACCTCTGTTATATGACCATAGTTATCTATAAGGCTTAAAACGGAGTGTGGTAATTTTGTCATTATTGGTCGCTTAATGTTTGTATTTCTTTCCCTTTGGTGTCTTTTATGGGTGGAGTAAGTTAATTGTATCAATTCCTGATCTTTGTTTTACTTCTACTTTACTACTGACCGTCCCAAGGCGGTCATTCCGTTGCAGTTTCTCATACTGAATTCTTGGTTCTGTTTTGCAGGGCTTCCATTTACTCCCAAGTTCAGGAAGTCCTAGACTTCCTACCCTTGAAATCTGGAAGTCCCACTGGAAAATTCAGGAAATCCCAATTTTGAAGCAAGGTGTTTGCGGATCGTAAAATTGTTTTGATGAAGAAATATATATCATTTAATCTATGAATCTCTTGTTTGCATTTTTAATCACCTGTATATTCTTTTAGAGGGCTAGTAAAGTGTGGATAGGTAAACTGACCGGCTCAAAAATGACTTGAATAGTGTTGACTGGGCTGTTATGTTAAACTAAAAACTATCAAGCAAAGCTCTGTGAGGAAGTTAAAAATACTCATAACTGTGACATACATGCGGTCAGTACACTGCAGAGGAGTGCATACTAAAAAAAAATATTTTTGCTTGGCATGTATAAATTTTACAACTTTCCAAGTAAAACTCCCTTCCCACCACCCCCCAAAATAAATAAATAAAAAGTAAAGAAAACAATCGCATTACCCATCCCCATATATGCCTAGTGGTCCATTTTCCGTGTAGACCCAGATCAGACGCCACAAAACATAGCGTCTGATCTGTCTACACTGTTTGTAGAACTTAACACAAATAAAACAAACCTGACGCCCATTGTCATATATGGATTAAAAAGAAAAAAAGAAAAATTCTTTTGCAAAAGATTTTTGCCATTGTACTCTATTAAAACACTCGGAACTGCTTCAGACAAACAGGCAGAAACACGTGCAACTTTGATCATTTGGGGCAGACTTAGAGGAGTCAGCGGTATTTTTTTTTTTTTTTTTTGCTTTTGGCTAACAGACAGATCAGACTGCAGCGCGGACCCTGACAAACCGGCCTGGTCACATTCGCCGATTTTACGTATTTTCCAGGCGCCAAAATCAAACAGTGATCGCGACAACATTTTGCGATTTTATAAATTATTTTCGTCATTTCACCTAGTGAACACCTGCTATTTACTCAAGAAAAAAATGCGTATCTATCTTTGAAAATATTGTCACACTTTGCATCTCTAATGAAACACCTTAATTACGACCCGCTTTAATTTAAACAGTAACAAGTTTACACGATTAAAAAACACTTATCGGCAATGAGATAATTAGTTTATCCTCAACTACTAATCTGTTTAATTATATGCAAACACCCGAGCAATCACCTCGACACGTTTTTTACACGCCGATGACGATCAAAGGTGTGCCGACGCACGTGATTCTGACTGTCAATATAATACCGCACAAGCAGAAAATGGGACGTACTTAGTTCTCAATAAACACAGAAAGCTGTTTCAACTAAGGAGGCGGAGCAACTTTTTACAAACCGCTAAAAGTGGGCGGGTTTATACGTCTCGGTAAAGATTTTTGGCCGTACAGAGAAATTTTCGGGAATCCGCGGGACGCCTTTGATGTTTAATTTGGGCCCTGGTTTTGTAACGAGAAAGCATTTGTAGTGTCCACGGTAATGCTTAAAATGCGCTTTGTTGTCATTTTGTAACGATCGTTATTCATCGGCGCTTACAACGTGATTCTAGCGACATTCTTTCTCGATTCTTTCAAAAAAAAAAAAAGGTTGAATACCTGAAAAGCATATAATGAGCAGTAGGCTATTGTAAGATGATCTTATTTTATAATATGACCATCGGAATTACTAATCGTTACAAGTGACAGATGGACACCGTATTTTGGTGTCTGTTTGTAACGAGCAAACAGCTTTTCGTGTCCTTCTGTGACGACTGCCCAGGCCACGTCCAGCAATAGTTCAAGGGGCGCACAATGTTATAAAAAAATAAGCTGTTGTAAAAAAACAGACATTTAAATCAGTCTGATACCAATAAAGTCGAGAAGAAATAAACGGAAGCCATATTAATCATAAAATCTATACGATCGTCAATATTCAAATAGGACACCGGATTTTTGGCTTCTTAATGTAACGAGCGTCTTCAGCATTGTGTCTCATAGGACATTAAAGTATTCATATTTTGTGGGTGATAAAATAATCGTCGATAAAAATGCATTATATAACCAAAGAAAACAACGCATATTATCATATCTTCATCTGATCGCAGATAAAGTGTGTTTACAACTCCAATTTGGCAAAAACCGGCATTCGATCGTAACAACCGGTGACATACATACGATCGTCACCTTCCCTGATAACTGTGGACACCACGACCTTTACTGTTTGTGACTATTCTCCTTTTGCAACCCACAGAGCGCGTTTTGTGTAAACACAAAATAGGTCACATGGCTCTATTTTGCGGCAAATTCCGACCCATAAACAAATTTATCACTTGGGTAGATCGATAATAACGATCGTCACAAATTGGACACCACGAAGGGTACACGGATATTTTTCCATAAATAGGATAATCAAACTAGCCTCAGGCTGACTCAGTTTCGTGCAAACAGTAGGCTAATTGTCAAAGAGGAAATACATCCGTGTGATATTTGTGTAATGAACGATGGTGCGTTAATATAAATCAATATTTCATGAACAACTATGGGACACGATAGTAACGAGCACAATGTATATTTTACAAAGTCAATTTTTCAGTGTCTGTGAGGTGTTTACTGAATATTTTGACATAAAAACCTTTCTTAATGTATTAACTCTTCATTACATGGACGATTTTCTACAGCTATGGCATATACCATTACAGTGGGCAATCAAATGAGGGCACCATTGCAATGTCACAAATTCAAAGCAAAAAATCGGGTTATTTTGGTTAAATTAATTCATTTTTTTCTTTTCTCATTTATGACAATCTACATATTTTATCTTTTTTTATCTCTCCAATGTGTCTTTATGACATCAGAAAACCTTCTCAGTATGTTCTTAATGTATACGGTTAAAAATAATGATTTTACTGGGGTACCCCTAAAATTCACCAGTACCGTGGAATGACCCTTACCTTAAATTCTGGTTCTAATTTTTGGTGAGTCTGTCAGATGTATTCATTCATCTTAACACTCTGCATGCTGGGTAAAAGCAGCAGACCATCACGTGAACAAGTCCGTGAAATAAAGACCCCTGTAAACCCCACTTGATATAGAGAAAACTGGGGTATGTATTATTTTTCTTATTTCTGCTCCAAGACATAGGTTGTGGGTACTCGTTAGAACCGCCTCAATGAGGCGGTCATAACGATCACCCAAAACCTATGTTATGAGCATTTATAAGAAAAATATCAAGGCTTTTCATCAGAAAAGTAGGTATTTTGGACATGTTAAAAATGCACTATGTCGCACAGGTGTGTTATCGTAATGCGACATTTGAGCAATAGTAATTTAAGCTGAGGGCACTATTTATGGACTGTCCGAGGGCCAGGGCCTGGACCGCTCACAGGCTCGGGCCATATCAAGCCGGTGGTCCAGGCCCTGGCCCGAGGGCAGTCCATAAACCTTTGTGGCTCGAGCTACATCAAACTGGCTGTCCAGTCCCTGGCAGTCCATAAACCTTGATCGTGCCGAATCCTTGGTTTCTATTGCTTTTAGTGCATTGACCAACTACTATTATATTAACCCTTTTAGTACCAAATGGAATCTCCACCCCGACCATCGGGGCTTGAAGAAATAGATGGGCTGCTTGATGCTTCCACGCAGAGCTGAAACTGTCCGCACACTAGTACTGGTAAACCGCTTAGAGGATCTAAGCCTGTCCAGTAACCGCAGTGCGAGACGGACCGTCCATGCTTATAAACCCTGTTGGTTTCATTGGGCGACAGGGCTTGAGAAGTCATTTCATCTCGATGTCGGGTTAAAGTCCCACAAAATTGGAAGCAACGTCTCCAAAATGACCTATACTGTGCTGATGGGGACGTAAAACCTCAAATCAAACAAGCAAAACCAAATGGAATCTTCCTCCTTATATATAGCAGGAGTCCATTTCTAAATTTAGGGGTGTCGGGTTGTGTTTTCATCAAAATTTATTTGGAAAATGACTGAACTTTTAGCAAACAGTGGAGGCCTTGATCAGACGCCGCATTCTGCAGTGTCTGATCTGGGTCTTCACTGTTTGCCAAGGTACCCGTTTTGGGGTTTCTGGTACTAAATGGGTTAAACATTTATTGACAACTGACACTTACAAATATAAAATTTGAGCAATCTGAATATGGTCAGCAGTCAGCACTGTTTGTCTAGACCATTCCGTCCCAATATTAGCATTTTTACATTAAAATCTACAATATTTTATAATATTCCTACAATTCAGCGGAGTGACAACTAGAAATTAAAAAACAGTAAATTAACCCATTTAGTACCGGAAACCCTAAAACGGGGTAGTTGGCAAACAGTGCAGGCCCAGATCAGATGCCGCTGAACATGGCCTTTGATCAGGGCCTCCACTGTTTGCAAAAAGTTTAGCCATTTTCCAAATGAATTTTGAAGAAAACACAATCTGACACCCCTTAATTTTGAAATGGACTCCTGCTGTATATAAGGAGGAAGATACCATTTGGTACCAAAAGGGTTAATCACAATTTTCTGTAAAAATTTCCTGGACTTGGATTGGTCTAATTCAAATGTGATAGTGCCGGCTGTGCATCTATCCCAGATTAGGGACTTGCACTTGATACGTTTCTAGCTAATGAAACAACTTGTTTCATTTGTAATATACACTAATTAGAAATATTTTTCTAATTTTTCCTAGAAAACAGGATTTGACATACCATGCAAATTGTCTCCTGTAAGAAAAATATCAACAATTTGTCATCAGCTTAACCCATTCGGTACCAGAAACCCCAAAAGAGGTACTTGGCAAACAGAGCAGGCCCAGATCAGACGCCGCAAAACGCGGCATCTGATCAGGTCCTCCTCTTTTGCAAAAAGTCCAGCCTTTTTCCAAATAAATTTTGAAGAAAATACCACCTGATACCCTTAAATTTTGAAATGGACTTGTGATATATATAAGATGGAAGATTCCATTTTTGTACAGCAAAAAGGGTTAATTAGCCTAGAGAGTCCCTGTGTGTCAAAGTGGCTAAGAGTCCTGTCTCTTAACCCATTGTATACTCTTCTAATGTTATTATGTTGGACAAGTCCATTTATAATTAAAGGGATGTAAGGTCCGTTTTCTTATAATTCTTTTTTTGAAAAAAAAAAACATGAGAGACAGCGCAGACATTGATCACATGCGGCATTATGCAGCATCTGATCAAGGTCTACACTGTTTGACCATATCCCATTTATGGGTTTTCAGGCAACAATGGGTTAACCCATTTAGTACCAGCAACTCCAAAACGGGTAGTTGGCAAACACCGCAGGCCCAGATCAGATGCCGCAGAATGCAGCATCTGATCAGGGCCTACACAGTTTGCAAAATTTTCAGGCAATTTCCAAATAGTTTTTGAAGAAAAAACAACCTGACATCCCTAAATTTTGAAATGGACTCCTGCTATATACAAGTTGGAAGATTCTGTTTGGTACAAAAAGGGTTAAATACGATAGCTGTCACCACTGTCACGTAGGTTGGAGCCTACGGATGAGAAACCAAGTTCTTGAAAAATAGAAGTGGAGGCAATGATCAAGTGGAAGTTCAAGTGATTTTTCTGTGGGTACGGGTATTTTGGGTTTCCCCAGCATTCACAATTAGCTTGGTATAAGTGAAAACTCTTGAAATGGCTGTAAACTCTAAGCACTCAACAAAACCTACAATAAGACTTCATTGACCAGTAAAGACTCAGATCAGCCTGTGTCAGCCTCAGTGACTCACCTGGATCCCTGCCTGACTGGTGGTCAGGTTGCCGGCTCTATCCCCACCGTGGTGGCAAGATACTTTTGTGGAGGTTGTTCAGCTAATGTTTTCTACAGTGTTGACTGGGCTGTTAAACTCCCAACGTAAAAATATTAGTCTGCATGAGACTTGTACGGCCTGAGATAAAAACAGATAAAATAAAAAAATTCTGGCATGTCATGTGGATAATTTATAGGAACACATATGGCAATTGAAGGACAGTTTTTGTCAATTCTCCATAAAAACCTATGTTGTGGGTATTCATTAGAACCGCCTTGGGTTCTAATGAATACCCACAACATAGGTCTATATGGAGAAATAAGGAAAACTATCCTTCATTTATCATAAAATACCTATTACCTACCTTATCTGTCTGACTGGTGATCAGGTTGCCAGTTCTATCTCTGCTGTGGTGGCAAGATTCTTTTGTGGAGATTGTTCAGCTAATCTTTTCTACAGTCATTCAAGACTGGCATTTATCAGTTTTTGAAGAGACAATGTGCACTGTACTTGTTAACTGCTTACTGGTATGTATAAGCCTGTCCAGGAAAGGTACTTTAGGTAGACTGGCTGGCTTGAAATGACCTAAATAGTGTTGACTGGGCTGTTAAACTCCAACGTAAAAAGATGGGTCTGCATGAGACTTGTACGGCCTCTGAACTGTCCAAAGAGATAAAATCACAAAAATTCTGGCACATTATGTGGATATCATCGGTACAGACAAGGTGGGTATTTTGTGATAATTGAAGTATAGTTTTTGTCAGTTCTCCATAAAAACCTATGTTGTGGGTATTCATTAGAACCGCCTCGCCGAGGCGGTTCTAATGAATACCCACAACATAGGTATATATGGAGAAATAAGGAAAACTATCCTTCAATTATCATAAAATACCCACCTTATCTATTGCTATGGGATATACAGGCTGATCTGAGTCTTGACTGTTTGCAGTGATCTTATTGTAGGTTGTGCTGTGTGCTGGCTCATCTATGTCCATATGTTTCAGGTGATGGAATTATTAGTCCAGGTTAACAAGAGACTATTGTAGGTTGTGCTGTGTGCTGGCTCATCTATGTCCATATGTTTCAGGTGATGGAATTATTAGTCCAGGTTAACAAGAGACTATTGTAGGTTGTGCTGTGTGCTGGCTCATCTATGTCCATATGTTTCAGGTGATGGAATTATTAGTCCATGTTAACAAGAGACTTAAGAGTAGAACTAAAGTTATTGTAGGTTTTGCTGTGTGCTGGCTCATCTATGTCCATATGTTTCAGGTGATGGAATTATTAGTCCATGTTAAGAAGAGACTTAAGAGTAGAACTAAAGTTATTGTAGGTTCTGCTGTGTGCTGGCTCAGCTATGTCCATATGTTTCAGGTGATGGAATTATTAGTCCAGGTTAACAAGAGACTATTGTAGGTTCTGCTGTGTGCTGGCTCATCTATGTCCATATGTTTCAGGTGATGGAATTATTAGTCCAGGTTAACAAGAGACTATTGTAGGTTGTGCTGTGTGCTGGCTCATCTATGTCCATATGTTTCAGGTGATGGAATTATTAGTCCAGGTTAACAAGAGACTATTGTAGGTTGTGCTGTGTGCTGGCTCATCTATGTACATATGTTTCAGGTGATGGAATTATTAGTCCATGTTAACAAGAGACTTAAGAGTAGAACTAAAGTTCAGTTACCGGTGGAAGATTTTCTCACCCATTATCAAAGCACAGACTCATCACCTATTGTTACAGTAAGTGAAACTTGTCTGCAAGAAGCAGAAGGGTTAACCCTTACCCTGCTGAATAAATTAATTTACCCACCCCATTTCTGACCGCCAGCCAAACAAATTTCTTGATATAATGTATTCAATTCACAAACTGTATGCCAAACAGTGTAGGTCCTGATCAGATGGGTTCTTCAGAAGCCATCTGATCTGGATCTACATTGTTTGCAAAGGTAGGGGTTGTTGTAAACAGCAGGATAAGGGTTAAACTGAGAGTCTAATAGACTTGAACACTATTGGATAACGTCAAGAATTTGCAACAATATATATGTATTCTATAATATACTGTAGGAAGCCCTGTAATGTTGTTTTTTATGTCCCCGGTAGCGATAGCGGGGACATATTGTTTTTGCCCCGTCTGTTTGTATGTTTGTTGGTTTGTACGTGGGCAACTTTAACGTTGGTCATAACTTTTGAACCGTTTGGGATAGAGTACACATATTTGGCATGTAGGTTCCTTGTGACAAGAGCTTCACATTCCTGCAAAAAAATTTGATCTGTGACCTTGACCTTGATCTTGGACCTACTTAAAAGAAAAAAATAACATTGGTCATAAATTTAAAACTGCTTGAGATACAGCCTTCATATTTGGCATGTAAGTTCCTGGTGACAAAAGCTTTACATTCATGCAAAAGTTTTGGACCTGTGACCTTGACCTACTTAAAATAACAAATAACTCTTTGGTCTTAACTTTTGAACCGATTGAGATAGAGCCTTTATATTTTGCTTGTAGGTTCCTTGTGACAAGAACTTTACATTCACACAAAAAAGTTAGACCCGTGACCTTGACGTTTGACCTACTTAAAAGAAAAAGTTTACATTGGTCATAACTTTTAAACCTTTTGAGATATGGCCTTCATATTTGGCAATTAGGTTCCTTGTGACAAATGCTTATCATTCATTCAAAAATGTTTGACCTGTGACCTTGACCTTTGACCTACCTTAAAGAAAAAAAATAACATTTTGGTCATAACTTTTGAACCATTTGGGACAGCCCCACCCATTGGGGCTTGAAAAAATTGATGGGCTGCATGATGCTTCCACGCAGAACTGATACTGACCCGCACATGAGTACTTGTAAACTGCTTAGAGGATCTAAGCCTGTCCAGGCAAAGAGGTGCCCATCGGACCGTCCAGGCTTATTAACCCTATTGGTTTCATTGGGCGGCAGGGCTTGAGATGTCATTTTATATCGACGTCCAGTAAAAGTTCCACAAAATTGGAAGCAACATCCCCAAAATGACTTTTACAGTGTTGACAGGGGCGTTAAACCTCAAATCAAGCAAATTGAACCATTTGGGATAGAGCCTTCATATTTGGCATGTAGGTTTCCTGTGATAAGAGCTTCACATTCATGCAAAAAAATTTGACAGTGACCTGGACTTTAGACTTACTTACAAGAAAAAATAAAATTGTTCATAACTTTTGAACCCTAAAGATAGAGCCTTCATATTTGGCATGTAGGTTCCTTGTGACAAGAGCTTCCCACTCAAACAAAAGATTTTGACCTGTCACCTTGACCTTGAACTGTGACCATCTTTGAAAAAAAAAAAGATCATGCCCAGGGACGTGTCCGTGCTTCACAAACACATCTTATCATAGTGACAACTTGGTTTTATGCAGCAGACTTTTTTGCCTTGTTTGTTGAAATGGTACAGTTCTTAACCCTTTTTGTACCAAATGGAATTGTCATCCTTATATATAGCAGGGGTCCATTTTAAAATTTAGGGGTGTCAGGTTGCTTTTTCTTCAAAATTTAGTAGAAAATGGCTGAACTTTTTGCAAACAGCACAGGCTCTGATCAGATGCTGCATTCTGCGGCGTCTGATCTGGGCCTGCGCTGTTTGCCAGGCGTCTGATCTGGGCCAGCGCTGTTTGCCAGGGTAAGCGTTTTGGGGTTTCCGGTACCAAATGGGTTAACAAAACAAATGAGTAAATGCATAAGAAAAACTGTTTTAAGAATTGTCATTTAGGGAGGAAAATTGATGGTTTTGTAGCCCCAAATTACATGTATAGCTTTATCAAAGTCCTCAGGATGTAAAAGAACCAGCCTAATAAGAAATTGTTCACCCTGTCTTGGAATATTATAGCTGTGTTTGGGATCCCCAGGGTGTTATTCATCAAAATAAAATTCCAAAAGTTCAAAATAGAGCTATTAGGTTTGTTTGTTTGTTTGATTTGAGGTTTAATGTCCCTGTTAACACTACTTAGGTCATTTTGGAGATGTTGCTCCCAATTTTGTGGGACTTTTACCCGACATTGAAATGAAATGACATCTTAGTCCCTTACGCCCATTGAAACCGATAGGGTTTATATGCTTGGACGGTCTGACTCGCACCACTTTGCCTGGGCAGGCTTAGACCTTCTAAGAGGTTTACCAATACATGTACTCACGTGCGGTCGGTTTCAGCTCTGCATGGAAGCATCATGCAGCCCAATCTGTTTTTCCAAACCTGATGGGCGGGGGCCACACTAGGTTTGTAGCAAGCAAGCAATTACTGCTTTAACACTAGTTGTATGACTGGAATACTGTGAAAAATTAACCCTTAATATGCCAATCATATCAATTGTCATCTGCTTTGTCGGCTCCTGGTTACTTCAAAAGTCACTTTTGCAAACAGTGTGAACCCAGATCAGACTGGTCCTAGAGGAGCAGTCTGACCAGGGTCCACACTGTGTGCCTCTATGCAATTTAAAAAAAATGTAAGAAGATGCAGCAGACAACATAAACAGACAACATTTTTAGATGCAGTTTCGGGTTTACCCATTTGGTACCGGAAAACCCAAAGCGGGTACCCTAGCAAACAGTTCAGGCCCAGATCAGTAGTCACAGAACTCGGTGTCTGATCAGGACCTATACTGTTTGCAAAACGTTCTGCAAATTTCCTAATAAATTCAGATGAAAACACAACCTGGCACCCCTAAATTTTGAAATGGACTCCTAGTGTACATAAGGAGGAAGATTCCATTTGGTACAAAAAGGGTTAAGACAGGAGACTATCAAGAACAGAGACAGTTCATACACACTTGTATAAAGTTCTAACAGGTACTGCCAGCATTCCAACAGAATACCTCATGCCCTGCTATGCAGAGGTCATCATTCACAGACGAGGTCATCATACTTCTCAGACCCCCACTGTAAGAACCAACATTTAACCCATTTCAGACTTGAAACCCCTAAACGGGTACCGTGGCAAACAGTGCAGGCCAAGATCAGACGCCGCATTCTGCGGCGTCTGATCAGGGCCTCCACTGTTTGCTAAAAGTTCAGCCATTTTCCAAATAAATTTTGAAGAAATCACAATCTGACACCCCTCAATTTTGGAATGGACTCCTGCTATATATAGGAAGGATGATTCCATTTGGTACAAAAAGAGTTAAAAGGGTTCATTCGTCCCTCAGACCATTACAGATTAGAATGCCCTTCAGTATTCTTGTATCAGAGAGCTGGTTATAGACAGCAATATTTTAACCCATTGTATACTAGTGGACTCTTCCATTGCTATATGTTGGACAAGTCCATTTGTCTTATAAGGGGTGTCAGGTCTATTTTTTTTATTTTATTCTATTTTTGATGGAAAATTCTGTAAGCAAATAGTGCAGGCCCTGATCAGATGCCGCGTTCTGCAGCGTCGCTGCTTTCTGCATCATCTGATCTGGGCCTGCACTGTTTATCCAAAGTACCCCTTTAGGGATTTCCCGCATGCAGTGGGTTAATGTGTCATTAATGGAATGACTTTGTGGCACTGCTTACATTATTTCTTTTCATTTTTCAGAATTTTTCAATGATTTATATCAAGATGGGGTTCCCTCGACTCGATGGTGAAAAACAAGGTGAATTAGTTCCAAAACTTATCAGATGTCTTGATGGTAGATCCGACAATCATCAAAATGGGTAAAATTTTCTAGATACCTTTTTTTTGTAAGGTTTTTCATATTTGCATATTTCGTCAAAAGTACATGTACAGTAAAACTCCTATATTAAGACCACCTTTGGGACAGTTAAAAAGTGGTCTGAAAGACCACTTTTGAACAGTCCCAAAGGTGCTCTCTCATTAGGAGACACAGGGTTTAGAAAATACACAGAATGAATAACTGAAACCTTCTCAATAAGCGTTTAAAAGCATACTAAGTCTTAATTTTAAGCGGTCTTAATAGCGGCATGTTACTGTATATGTTAGGCCCCCGCCCATGGGGGCTTGAAGAAATATATGGGCTGCATGATGCCTCCACGCAGAGCTGAATCAGGCCCGCACACTAGTACTGGTAAACCGCTTAGAGGATCTAAGCCTGTCCAGGAACCGCGGTGCGAGGCGGACTGTCCATGCTAATAAACCCTATTGGTTTCATTGGCAATTTGGGTGATAGGGCTTGAGATGTCATATCATCTCAATGTCGGGTAAAAGTCCCACAAAATTGGAAGCAACATCTCCAAAATGGCCTTTACAGTGTTGACGGGGACGTTAAACCTCAAATCAAACAATACTGTATATGTTAACCCTTCAGCTGCTACATAAAATCTTGAGCAGATGACAGTCCGATTTTTGCATGGAGTGATATAGGAATCCAAATTTCCATCTGTTTGTCCATCCATCTGTCTCTCTGTCAAGCCATCAACATTTGCCACCACCGTGGTGTTCACCGTAATGGTCAAGTTCATCACAGGTCCGGAATTCTCATTCAAAATATTACTCATAGTAAATTTCGCTTGACATTACATGTAAATCGTCTACGGTGCAGAGGATTCACATGTAATTTCAACACTTATTTTGTCTGGAAAGGTAAAAACAAACTCTTTGAAAATATTGTTTGCTCGTCATGATTAGCAGACAAAAAGTTAAATTACACTTTAAGTGCCATCATGAGGGTGATAGCTCAGTGGTTTGTCCACTTGCATCTGATGCTAGAGGTCCCGGGTTCGATTCCCAGCAGTGGCGATAAAATTTCGGTGACCGAACACGCTCCATTGGCATCATTTGCAGGGATGAATGTCATAAAGTGCACCGTCCTTCAGATCAAGACGTTTACTGGAGGCCTCCTGTGCTGGGAGAGTTATGCCCTGTGCAGGTTAAAGACCCCTACCATAATTACATGATTACTGTATAGGTTTTCATCCTGCAAACCTGATGTGTATTGTCGCACCTGCTTTAAGCATGGCACATTAAAGGAGTTCGTCCATTCATTCGTCAAGCAGTCAACATTTGCGACCACATTAACTTCCACCTTAATATAAGAGTCCATTTCTCGAGAACTATAAGATCTTCATCAATGATACTCGGTACAAACTTGCATCTTTGAATAGCAACCTCAATGCAAGCATCCGTATCAGACATTGACCTACATTTCTTGGTTCACTGACTTTGGAATTATTTGACCACCCTAGCTTTCACCCTAATGTAAGAGTCCATTTCTCGAGAACTATAAGACCTTCATCAGTTATCTTTGGTACAAACTTGCTTCTTTTAATAGCAACTTCAATGCAAGCATCTGTATCTGACCTTGACCTACATTTCATGGTTCACTGACTTTGTGAACATATTTCCAATGTCCATAACTTTTGATTTGTAAGTGATAGCCCATTCATATAACACATGTGCATACATTGGTACAAGGCCTTTCTAGTACTACCATAATTTTTGACCCATGACTTTCACCTTATACCTACATCTAAAAATCTTCATCATTGGTCAAAAGTTTTGATTGGTGATGGGCTTTATTTAGGTTTCCATTATGGTCTGGTCGCTTAATGTTTGTATTTCTTTCCCTTTGGTGTCTTTGATGGGTGGAGTAAGTTAATTGTATCGATTCCTGATCTTTGTTTTACTTCTACTTTATGGTTCACTGACTTTGTGAATTATTGCGACCACCCTAACATTCACCCTAATGTAAGGGTCCATTTCTCAAGAACTATAAGAGCTTCATTCATGTCACTTTGTACACACTTGCATCTAGGAATAGCAACTTAAATGCAAGCATCCATACCTCACCTTGACCTACATTTCATGGTTCACTGTCTTTGTGAATTATTGTGACCACCCTAACTTTCACCCTAATGTAAGAGTCCATTTCTCCAGAACTGTTAGTGCTTCATTGATGATACTTGCTACAAGCTTGCATCTAGGAGTGACAACTTTTGTGCAGGCATCCATGTTTGACCTAGATTTCATGGTTCAGTGACTTTGCACCCCCACAGCTGCGACATAGCCTACGGCTGAATTCTTGTGTAATGTACACCCACAAGTAATGGCCAGATGTGACTGATCACAGTATAAGTAGAAAGAAAGAAAGACTAGCACATTATTATTTTTGTTAACTATTACTCATAGAAAAACATTATCATCACATGTGATTCACATGTAATGTCAAGCCATATTTTTACATGTGAATCCTTTGCACATGTAATGTCATGTCTTATTTTCTCTAGAAGTAGTTAAAAAAAAGAAATTCTTTGGAAATGGAATCTACTAGCTGTGAGTTACATTTCTCCTTAACCCTGTAAGTTCCAAACATGACTAGTGCATAGGCATAGTGCTCAGTATGCATATTATGTATGTTGGTAAGGCAACAAAGAGAAATAATCTGAAATAAAGATTTGCCCTTTAACATGTGCTTAGATGGTTGGATGAGGCAAAGATAACATGTATCTTGGTGAAAATCTTGCGCCACTGGAGTTTCAAACTGATATTGGCTTACATTTGGGCAAGGCCTGCCGTCCTTGCAGCAGGTCAGGTTAGAGGAGGAGTGTTGTTATTTCTCTTTCTGCACCTCATTCATTTTTTCTCTTTCCCCTGCCTCTCACTTTCATCTCCTCCACTGTCTCTTCTATCAAAATGACCCACAAGGATTGACGTGTCAGTAAACCCCAAACAAACAACCCTTGTCAATCTTAATCATACAGCTTCCGAGAAAAACTGCATCTTAAAATGTCATCTGTTTATGTCATCTGCTGAATCTGCTTTGAAACTTTTCAAACATCTTTTTCCATACAGGTAAACAGTGTGGACCCTGATCAGACTGCTCCTAAAGGAGCAGTCTGATCTGGTTCCAGGTAAACAGTGTGCACCCTGATCAGACTGTTCCTAAAGGAGCAGTCTGATCTGGTTCCACACTGTTTACGAGGACTGTTCAAATATGAATGCAAGTAGAACGTTTTCTCCTGCATTAATGTGAAAATCACCTGGAAATAAATATCACAGAGTAGAAAAACATTTCATCTATACACTGATACCAAACCTGTTAAAATCCGTACACTTTAGCCATGTATATCGTTCGATAAAAACTGTCTACTCTTGTAGACTAATACAAAACATGGTTGGAAGAAGATCACAGTACGCCGTTGAAATACGGTCCTATATTAAGAATCGTTGTATTCTTGGTATACGGTGCAAAGACATTTTTGATGAAATATGTTCGGTTTATGGGCATAATGAAATGTCTGTTCCGACAGTTTTTCGTTGGTGTAAGAAATTCAGCTGTGGGCTAGGCTCAACAGAAGATGCACCACATGATCGTCGGCCGAAAAGAGCAACATCTGCCAAGATGGTTGCTAGAGTGAAAGAAAAAGTTGCTACCGATGCACGATACACCACTAGGCAAATAGCTAGTATGGTTGGCATCTCAATAGGAGCAGCTCATACAATTCTGAAACGGGATTTGAAAATGAGAAAGATCTGTGCTAGATGGATTCCCCATCTGTTGACAGATGAGCAGAAAAGACACCCATTCAGTGCGCCAAGAAGTTGCTTAAAAGTTTCCAAATTACAATGCACGGTCTTTCGCTAATGTCGTCACAGGTGACGAGACATTGGTTCACTTTTTTGAGCCAAAACGAAAGATTCAGAACAAAATATGGGCAACAAAGTATTGCAAAAGACCATGCATTGCAAAGCGGACCATGAGCGTCAAGAAGGTAATGTATGCCATATTTTTTTCAAATCAGGGCCCTGCTATTCAGGTTGCTGTGCCTAAAGGCAAATCTGTAAATGCGAAGTTTTACAAGAATAAAGTAGAAGTAAAACAAAGATCAGGAATCGATACAATTAGCTTACTCCACCCACCAAAGACACCAAAGGGAAAGAAACACAAACATTAAGCGACCAGACCATAATGGAAACCTAAACAAAGGAAGGCCATAAGGACAGTTACTTTCCCACAAAATGGCCATATGGCCATCCAAAACAAAAAGACACACGCGATACACTCAGCAAGTAACAAACAACAACATAAATAAATCGCCACAGAAGAACCGCCTTGGAACGGTCAGTGGTTTTTTGAAAATTGAAGAAATATTTCAAAGAACGAAGACCCGCAACTTGTTTGGCCAATGTCAGATTGCTACATGACAATGCGTCATCGCACAAGGCGTTTATTGTGCAAGGCTATCTGAAGCAAGAAAAGATTGTTGAACTCCCTTCATGGTTCACTGACTGTAAAATATTGCGACCACCCAAGCGTTCACCCTAATGGTCAAGTTTATTTCTCAAGAACTATTAGAGCTTCATTAATGATACTTCATACAAACTTGTGTCTGGGGATGGCAACTTACATGCAAGCATACATATTTCACCTTGACCTACATTTCATGGTTCATTGACTTTGTAAAATATTGCGACCACCCTAGCGTTCACCCTAATGGTCAAGTTTATTTCTCAAGAACTTTATGAGCTTCTTAAATGATATTTGGTACAAACTTGAATCTGTGGATGGCAACTTCAATGCAAGCATCCATATTTGACCTTGACCTAAATTTCATGGTTCACTGACTTTGTAAAATATTGCGACCACCCTAGCGTTCAGCCCACTGGTCAAGTTAATTTCTCAAGAACCATAAGAGCTTCATTAATGATACTTGGTACAGACTTATATCTCGGGATGGCAACTTAAATGCAAGCATCCATATTTGACCTTGACCTACCTTTCATGGTTCACTGACTTTGTAAAAAATTGCAACCACCCTAGCGTTCACCCTAATGGTTAAGTTCATTTCTCAAGAATTATTTGAACTTCATTAATGATACTTAGTACAAGCCTTTTATGCAAGCATCTATGTTTGACCTTGGCCTAGATGTCATGGTTCGGTGACTTTGCGCCCCCACAGGCGCGACATAGCCTTCGGCGGAATTCTTGTTATGTGCTTAGTTGCATTCATATTTGAACAGTCCTCGTACATCAGTGACTTAGTAATCAGCAGGTGACAAAGCAGATGGCAGTTATTGTGATTGACATCTTGAGGGTTGAAGGAATGGATTTTACTCCCCTATAACAAAGAGTTAATGGAAAGAATCAACTCTCATGAGGACAGTATAAGACTATTTTATGGGTGAGGATCACTGTTTAGACACATTCATACTCATAAGTGATGCTGAACTGCAGTACCAGGGATGGATTTTTCTGCCTGCTCCAAGCATCATAATATATATTTTTTTTATGTCCCCGGTAGCGATAGCGGGGACATATTGTTTTTGCCCTGTCTGTTTGTTTGTTTGTTTGTTGGTTTGTACATGGACAACTTTAACGTTGGCCATAACTTTTGAACCGTTTGAGATAGAGCTTTCATATTTGGCCTGAAGGTTCCTTGTGACAAGACCACATTCATGCAAAAAAATTTGACCTGTGACCTTGACCTTTGACCTACTTAAAAGAAAAAAATAACATTGGTCATAACTTTTGAACCACTTGAGATACAGCCTTCATATTTAGCATGTATGGTATGTTCCTTGTGACAAAAGCTTTTCATTCATGCAAAAATTTTTGACCTTGACCTTTGACCTACTTAAAATAAAAAAATAACATTTTGGTCATAACTTTTGAACGGTTTGAGATAGAGCCTTCATATTTTGCATGTCGGTTCCTTTTGACAAGAGCTTTACATTCACACCAAAAATTTTGACCTGTGACCTTGACCTTTACCTTTGACCTACTTAAAATAAAAAAATAACATTGGTCATAACTTTTGAACCACTTGAGATACAGCCTTCATATTTAGCATGTATGTTCCTTGTGACAAAAGCTTTACATTTATGCAAAACATTTTGACCTGTGACCTTGACCTCGACCTTTGACCTACTTAAAATTAAAAAATAACATTTTGGTAATAACTTTTGAACGGTTTGAGATAGAGCCTTCATATTTTGCATGTAGGTTCCTTTTGACAAGAGCTTTACATTCACACAAAAAAGTTTGACCTGTGACCTTGACCTTTGACCTACATAAAAGAAAAAAGTAACATTGGTCGCAACTTTTGAACCGTTTGAGATACAGCCTTCATATTTAGCATGTATGTTCCTTGTGACAAACGCTTTACATTCATGCAAAAATTTTGACCTGTGACCTTGACCTTTGACCTACTTAAAAAAATAAACATGTTTGGTCATAACTTTCGAACGGTTTGAGATTGAGCTTTCCTATTTGGCATGTAGGTTCCCTGTGATTAGAGCTTTTCATTCATGCAAAATGTTTGGACCATGGCCTTGACCTTTGACCTACTTAAAAGAAAAAATAAAATTGTTCATAACTTTTGAACCGTTTAAGATAGAGCCTTAATATTTGGCATGTAGGTTCCTTGTGACAAGAGCTTTACATTCATGCAATTTTTTTTTATCCGTGACCTTGACCTACTTTAAAGAAAAATATTATTGTTCATAACTTTTGAACTGTTTAAGATAGAGCTTTCATATTTGGCATTTAAGTTTCTTGTGTCAAGGGCTTCCCACACAAACAAAAATCTTGAACTGTGAGCAACTTTGAATAAAAAATGACCATGCCCGGGGACATGTTTGTGTTTCACAAACACATCTTGTTTGTTTTAACTTTTCTAGCAGTATGTTGTGGCCAACTTGATACCATACATAATATTGATTGATGATGTCATTATCACACATTCAGTGACGTCAACCTAAACAAAGTGCTCTGCTACATCCTATTCATATAGCATGCATATTACATGTGCCATTTTTATGCCCCAGCCACGAAGTTGGAAGGGGCGTATAGTTTTGCCCTTGTCCATACTTATGTCATTTGTATATCACTTTTTAGTACTATTCTTGTTTCCATAACTTCTACAGTATTTGATGCAGGGCATTGAAACTTGCAACTCAGTTCAGACATGCATTGAACATGTGCATAAAGGAAACAGGATTTTGACCCAGCCCCTTATTTAATCCCCTGCCGTGAAGCGGAGCAGGGATTATAGAAATGGCCTTCATCTGTCCATCTGTCTGTCCATCCATCCATCCATCTATCCATCCATCCATCCATCCATCCATCCATCCGTGCATTGTGTTAGGATTGGATAACAATAGAAAATGATTGGAAAATATTAGATTTATTCCGTATTCAAAAGGTTTAGGAGGTAAGCCCCTAAACCAAACAAAAGAAAATAACAAAAGAAATAGCCCTTAGACCCGAAATGTTAGAACATCCGTCTGTCTGTCAGTAACTTTCTTGTCCGCTCCATATCTCCTGAACCCTTTGATAGATTTTCATTAAACTTTGGTCAACTATTCTTTCTAGGGAGCTGATGTGCAGAACTCATAAATGAACCATGCTAACCCAAGGTTAAGGTCACATTTGAGGGTCAAGTGTTTGAAACTTTGAATTTTGTGTCCATTCCATATCTCCTTTACCCCTGCAAGGATTTTCATTAAACTTTGGTCAATTATCCCCCTCATTGAGACGATTCTAACAAATATCTATAGCATTTTGTTTCTTGGAGGATTGTATTACAAGAATCTTTCATGACTATGGGTTCAATATATGCATTTCCAACACGAGGAATGATGGCACAAATCGGAACAGAGGCTAAATCTTGACACACTGGATTGTCGGTAAGGGTGACACGATTAATCGTATAATCGATTAACCGATCAATAAATTCAACAAAAGTGATTATCATTTCTGATTTGCTTTTAATCGATTACTTGATAGGTACAATTTACTACCCAAAGTTATGCCTAAAATAGCTGGATGAATGGCAAACACATTTGAGGGTCAAGTGTTTGAAACTTTGAATTTTGTGTCCATTCCATATCTCCTTTACCCCTGCAAGGATTTTCATTAAACTTTGGTCAATTATCCCCCTCATTGAGACGATTCTAACAAATATCTATAGCATTTTGTTTCTTGGAGGATTGTATTACAAGAATCTTTCATGACTATGGGTTCAATATATGCATTTCCAACACGAGGAATGATGGCACAAATCGGAACAGAGGCTAAATCTTGACACACTGGATTGTCGGTAAGGGTGACACGATTAATCGTATAATCGATTAACCGATCAATAAATTCAACAAAAGTGATTATCATTTCTGATTTGCTTTTAATTGATTACTTGATAGGTACAATTTACTACCCAAAGTTATGCCTAAAATAGCTGGATGAAAGGCAAACAGTGCAGACCCTGATGAGACGCATTCTGCGGCGTCTCATCTGGGTCTACACTGTTTGTTCAGGCCTGTCTGTTCAAATATACATATGGTAAAGTGCAACATATGGTAAGAGTCATGCTCAGAAGAAATCCAGACAGGTAAAATAATGACAGAAACCAAAGCGATTACTAATCGATTAACGATCGCAATGACGGGACTGATAATCGATTATCTTTTCAGCTTCGATTAGCCAGCCCTAATTGTCGGTATAAAGAAGGTTGACTGTATCAATACAAAACGGTCAATATTTAATGTATTATTCCATACCTGTTCTGGAATTAGAACAAACCTTCTAACAATAATTATTCATTTTTTAAAGAAAGATTTCTATAATATTTATGACAGAATATGATATTTACTTTAGGATTGTCTTTTTAAAGCAAGTGAATAAGCAGTGTAAATATATTTTGATTTAAAATATTGACTTCACTATTCAAAATTATTAAAGTATAAATCTAAACAAAATATATTGAATATGACTTTTTCTGCCTTTAATATTGTTTTGATCAATATTTTGTCCCATACAGGAAGGATTGATTCAATATATCTTTCAAACCACAAAAGCAATTTGCAATATACCAGTACAGTTGAACTTCAATGGCTCAAACACCTTTGGGACCTCGAAAATCTATTTGAGACAGGGGTAGTTCAGGCCACTGAGGGTTACTGCCAGGAAACATAAAGTGATACGTTTGGACATCTTTTCGATGTGCCATAATGAAAATGCATGCTGTGTATACTCATTAGCCACGAGGCGATTCTAATGAGTACACACAGCATACATTTGCAAGATAAAAGGCGAAATGCTCCTAAAATATCCCTCATTTTTCTTATGGAGAGGATTTGCCTACGGGCTCATGAATGGGTTCGACTTAGCCATGGTAAACGAGCCATCTGTATGGGAGCCATCAAAGTTTTTGTGTATATTGAGATTTGATACACAGCCCTACTAACAAGCTCGTTTAAGCTGATAATGCTTTGAAGAACTGGGCCAAGAAACAGACAAATGTTCTCAACTTTACCATGATGATTTCAGCCTGTTACAGTTACTGGCCACAGCTCTAGAACATGTGAAGATTCCTAGTAAGAAGGATGAGAAGGCAGAGAAGTTTAAATTTACTGAGAATGCCAAACTAGTTAAACTGCTACTAGACTACTTGTTAGATGTCTTGATACTGCCTTATAAGTAAGTACGGTAAAATTCCTATATTAAGACCACCTTTGGAACTGTTCAAAAGTGGTCTTAAGACAACTTTTGGACAGTTCCAAGGTCCACCCCCACCCATCGGGCTTTGAGAAATAGTTTGGGCTGCATGATGCTTCCGAGCAGTGCTGAAACCAACCGAACTTGAGTACTGGTAAACAACTTATAGGTCTAAGCCTGCCTGGGAAAAGTGATGGGAGTCAGAACACTCCTTAAACTCTAGCGGTTTTTATGGGCTAGGGTTTGAGATGTCATTTTATCTCCATGTAAGGTAAAAATCCCACAAAATTAGAAACATTTTCTCCAAATTGACCTAAAAAGTGTTGACAGGATGTAAAACCTCTAACACAGTTCCAAGGTGGTCTCTTACTAGTCCAAGACACTGGGTGTAGAAAAAAATGAAACTTCTAAAGATGTTATAAAGTAGAATTAGTCTTAATTTTAGCTGGTCTTAACCCTTATCCTGCTGAAAACCTCTATTTTTACTGACAGTGTAGATCTAGATCAGATAGCTTCTGTTTAGGCGATTTTATTCTTTGCAAGTCACAAATGCCACTTTGCAACTAGACCAGTAAGTAAATCGCAATAATTGTTGAACGGTCAATTGAGAGACAAACCATCTGTGTATATACTACGGTTCAAGTATGACATTATTGTTAATCCCTGCCATATAATTGCCACATTGCGGCGCGTGACGATAAGGTGTGAAAATTTACCGGTTTCAAACATTTTTTTTATGAAAGAGATACACACAAAGACATTAAACATGTGTGGGGGTGCTGGCGTCGGATGACATCATTTACCAATCGCACGGACATCGTTGTCCGATTGAGCAATGAGTGGATTACTCAGTTATGACAAGTTTGGGGATTAAGATTAATTGTTCGCCAATACCTGTTCTAACTGACGCTAATTGGATTATTTGGTTATAATGTGTGAACTGACAATTGGCACCTGGTTTAACCTGGTTTTAAATAAATTTTAACAACTTAAAACTCTAATTTTTTTTTAATTATAAATTTTTAAGAGTAAAAAAAAAAGGGATCCACGGCACGACCGCGATAGATTGGACATCGCGAAATATTGGAACGCGATATATTGGAGCTATACTGTATAAAGTCATTGGATTCATAGACAAGAAAACCAAGACTCCTCTGAATATTGGTTCCCGAACGTTACACACCAAATCATTGTTATTGTTGTGCATGGCACAGTATAGGAGTCTGGATTCCCATCCATTCTTTCATCCGTTTGACAATCTGTCAACATATTATACATCAACCCAAATTTTTTACCCAGCCTTTGGTAGAATTATTTTTGTTTTGTTTTGCCTTTTAGATTTCACAAGCAAAATGATTTACACCTAAATATCTTGAACACTGAACTTGAACACTGTTCAGTATAACAAAGTTTCTTTTTTTTTTTTTTTTGATATAACACAGTTCACTGATGAATCCAAAAAATGTATAGACTATTTTCAAAAATGACCATAAATGGTATAAGAGGTATTCATGTATTTTCTGTTTCTACCAGTTGTCAGCTTCTTCACCAAGAACTACAGACTCGTCGACCGGCTTCAGCCCCACCAGGGGACAGTGTTCAGCCAGCAGCCCCACCTGGGCTCAGTATTGAATCATTTAAGAGAGTAATGGGAGAGAGCCCTTACACACCTGAGTCACTAGAGAAGACTAAACTAGGGATAATAAAGTTTCTGGGTGCTGACCTGTTTCCTGAGCAGGACATTGTTTGTCATTACATTATTGGTGCGGCCGATACTAGACATAGGTAAGTACTACAGTAAAACTTCAGTGTCTCGAACACCCCTGCCTCATTTAGTAGTGGCTGATTAGAACTCGTTATTGAGTCTCTAAGAAATTTTTCCTTTTCCTTTCATTCCTTTCCTACAGTCGAACTTCGATAACTTGAAT
Organism: Lucinisca nassula; assembly: GCA_963580285.1. Taxonomy (NCBI): domain Eukaryota; kingdom Metazoa; phylum Mollusca; class Bivalvia; order Lucinida; family Lucinidae; genus Lucinisca; species Lucinisca nassula. The sequence continues at coordinate 11,776,490 of OY757014.1, read as the reverse complement.
ACCTTAGGGACCATGAATATTGGATTGAAATGATTGTAGTTCGAACTACTGAGCTAATTGAGCCCCGCCAAGCGAATTTGTGTCTTCGAGCATTCCGTCATGACAAAATTTTAACTGCGCATGCCCAGCCATTCAGTGGTGCCAGGGATATGGCTTTCTGTCTGAAGGTTCCTCTTGATTCACTGCTTGTATGGGCGAGCAGGGAAGGTTCTGGTGAGACTGCACGGATGCGCAGGCTCGCCTGAACCTTCGCTGCTCGCATAGGCGATTAGTACCAAAACCTGACGGGGCCCAATTTATAGTTAGTAGTCATGAAGCATAATGGGGGTTACTTTAATATCTATACGATTGTATAGGAACTAAAGGTATGCTGTGTGTACTCGTTAGAATTGCCTCATTGAGGCGATTCTAATGAGTATGCACAACATAACTTTTACAGATCCAATCAGGAAAGCCTCCCTAGAATATCGAAACACATGGATATCTGTAGGTATAGGATGAATTCTCTAGGAACTCAAAAATGAGTTCGAATTAGCCATAGTCAACGAGCCATCCATGGTCGTGTTTTCAAAGTTTTGCTGTATTTAGGGAAATTTTAGGGCATATTTGATCTTGAATAGATATGTTGTTACATGTTGTCATTAGAATTGCCTTGCAGACACAACACACTTCTATTTGATAGCTGTTTGAAATTCTTATGTCTCCTGACAATTTACGCCTTAAGCTGCCAAGAAAAAATGCATCTGAAAATGTCGCCTGTTTGTGTCGTCTGCCGCATTTTTGTTTGCAAACTTTTTAAACATACTTTTTGCAACATACAGGCAAACAGTGTGAACCCTGATCAGACTGCTCCTAGAGGATTTACATGATCCAGACGTACTTGAGCTATAGAATTTCAGCTTTATTTTACCTCTATCCATCTTTTTAATATGATTTCTGTGTTTAACATTCTCCCTATAGGGTTGAATTTGATGAAATTGGATGTAACATTTATTTCCAATGATGCTTGCAACCAGTCCTTGAGAACACAAAACTATGTCGGGTCTGAGAGTGTAATAACACCATGTAATAAATTCAATAATCCACTAGTGGATTAAATATGCAAATTAGCTAGCTATGTCCCGTTAACTTACATGTACGACGTCTTTAACGATGTCGCGTTTACTAATTGCGGAATATTGACAGTTTGTTAAAAAATCTTGAATAAAATGCGTTTTAAAAGACATATGATTTATAGAATTTTACATCTGTGTTCATGTATTATTAAATTTTTTAAACTCGTTGAGGAAAAGGGATTAAATGCTTGGCAAAGCCTCGCATTTAATCCCTTTTCCTCAACTGGTTTAATAAATTCAATAAAACATGAACGCTTATGTAAGATCCTCCATTGCTTTCAGTGTCATGTTTTGATTAAAAATGTTATTTTCTTACCATGTTATATTGTGATTAACCCATTTTGTATGAAATGGAATCTTCCTCCTTATATTATAGCAGCAGTCCATTTCACAATCCAGGGGTGTTTTCTTCAAAATTTATTTGGAAAATGACCTAACTTTTTGCGAACAGTGTAGGCCCTGATTAGATGCCGTGTTCTGCGGTGTCTAATCTGGGCCTGCACTGTTTGCAAATTACCTATTTTAGGGTTTCTGGTACAGAATGGGTTAATGCATACAGTTATTGGGCAGATGTGAGTACATATACATTCCAGCTTTTCTGTGGTGTATACATATTGCCAAGCCTCTCCAACAAATATGTCAGTCAACTCAGTTAAGGGGATAAAAAAGGGAGATAACTATCGAGACTTCCTGTTCACTTTTCTATGAGCCCTGTCCCACAGAAAAAGGGGTCTACTCTTAAAGGAAAGAATTTGCTCCTCAGGAGCAAATTCTTTCCTTTTAGAGTTGACCCTTATTGACATGGGAGACAAAAATACTTTTGCAGGAGTCGCCTCCCCTGAAGGTGTTCCCATTCTCCTAAAATCTGTGGTTGGAAATTTTGTTTTACGGCGACATGTTAGTGGAGCCACAAAATGGAATTTCCGGCCGTAAAACCAACGATTTACCTCCCCAGATGACCATTTTCAATACAGTTATCTCCATTCTAATGCACTTATTCACTCGTTTTGTTTAAAAATTGTTATATTTGCCTAAAAGTCAAGGACAGTGAGCTGTGTGAAACCAAATGTCAGCGAATGAAAAGCGATGTTAAATGATGGCATGAGGATATTGGATTCTCCACTATATAATGGAATATACTGTCACAAATTTTTGATATTATCCAATCAGGCATCGCGTTACATATGCAAGTGCATGAGAATAATAGATGATTATCCGTTATTTCTTATTAAAAACATACATTGTTAGTACATGTCAGAATTGCCAATTCCAACAAGTACCCAAAACATAAGTTTAATGGAGAAAAAAAAATATCCCAAAAGTATGTCCACCAACCCAAGAGGAGGTGGAGACATATTGTTATTGGTGTAGATCCTGTTTGTGTTGGTATTGGGGTCAACGTCTGCATAGCCTGTTTTTAAGCACTATATCTCTTGAACCTAAAGAGGTTATAGTGTTATGAATTCATAGTTTCAGTAGATGCATTTTGGAGCCGGTTAAATCCTCGCAGGCGCCACGTGTTGTTTCCTTGAGCAATAAACTTTATCCACATTGCTTACTACTGGTTCCTACCCAGGAAAAGAGGGCCACATGGCAGATTATTTCTAGTACTAAATGTGTTACCCTCTATAAATAAGGTCAATTATTATTATTATTATTATTATTTTATGGATAAAATGTAATCTTTCCTCTTTCTTCTTAAAAAAAAAGATGGTGGGTGCTGGCTTTGAACCACCTCATTGAGGCATTTTTAGCTCACCTGAGCCGAAGGCTCATGTGAGGTATTAGTATACCACGAGCCGTCGTCCGTCGTCGTCGTCCACACTTTCAAAGAAGTATATCTCCGGAACCAGTGGGCCAATCTTGATCAAATTTCATGTGAAGCATTATCAGGTAGGGGGAAAGGCTGCATACTGTTTTCGGGCAGATCGGATTGGAACTCTGGTTGCCATGGCAACAAATAGCTCCCATAGACTTAACATAGGAAAAAGTTTGTCATCACTCTAGCTCCGTCAATTTTTTTCTGATCGTCTTCATTCTTGCAGATAAGGAGGACAGGCATGAACTCTCGTTCAAGTTCGATTTTGGGCTGAATCGGATTATTCACTCAGGAGTTATGTGCCCTTGAGCGTTAGGAAAAAGCTTGTCGTCACTCTAGCTCCGTCAATTTTTTTCTGATCGACTTCATTCTTGCAGATAACGAGGACAGGCATGAAATCTCAATCAAGTTCGATTTTGGGCTGAATCGGATTATTCACTCAGGAGTTACGTGCCCTTGAGCGTTGAAAAAATTGCCTATTGACTTAACATGGGAAGAATGTTGTCATCACCGTAGCTGCTTCAATTATTTTTGGATTGGCTTTATTCTTGCAGATAACCAGCACAGCCATGAAATCTCGGTCAAGTTCGATAACTGGCAGAATCGGATCATTCACTTAGGAGTTACCTGCCCTTGTGTGTTTTTGCATTAGGGTTAATGGGAATTTCAAAAATGTATATCTTAAAGACCACTTGGCCAACTTTGATCAAATTTCATGTGTCACATTATTGGGCAAGTGGAAAGGCTTCATTAGGTTTTCAGGCAGATCTGAGTGGAACTCTGGTTGCCATGGCAACATCTAGCTCCCATAGACTTCACATAGGAAAAAGCTTGTCATCACTTTAGCTCCGTCAATTTTTTTCTGATCGACTTCATTCTTGCAGATAACCAGTACAGGCATTAAATCTCGGTCAAGTTCGATTTTGGGCCGAATCAGATAATTCACTCAAGAGTTACGTCCCCTTGAGCGCCTGAAAAATTGCCTATCGACTTAACATGGGGAAAATGTTGTCATCACTGTAGCTAGTAACGAGGACAGGCATAAAATCTCGGTTAAGTTCGATTTTGGGCCGAATCGGAATATTGACCTCGGAGTTACGTGACCTTGAGCGACAAAAAATTTGCCCATAGACTTAACATAGGGAAAATGTTGTGACTACGATAGCGACTTGAATTTTTTTCAGATCAGCTTCAAACTTGCAGGTAACGAGGACAGACATAAAATCTCGGTTAAGTTAGATTTTGGGCCGAATCGGATTATTTGCCTTGGAGTTACCTGCCCTTGAGCATAAAAAAAATACGTTGTGACCACGATAGCAACTTTATTTTTATTCAGATCAGCTTCAAACTTGCAGGTAACGTGGACAGGCATAAAATCTCAGTTAAGTTCGAATCAGAATATTGACCTCGGAGTTACATGACCTTGAGCGACAAAAAATTTGCCCATAGACTTTACATAGGGAAAATGTTGTGACTACGATAGCGACTTGAATTTTTTTCAGATCAGCTTCAAACTTGCAGGTAACGAGGACAGACATAAAATCTCGGTTAAGTTCGATTTTGGGCCGAATCGGATTATTTGTCTTGGAGTTACCTGTCCTTGAGCATAAAAAAATACGTTGTGACCACGATAGCAACTTTATTTTTATTCATATCAGCTTCAAACTTGCAGGCAACGAGGACAGGCATAAAATCTCGGTTAAGTTCAATTTTGGGCCGAATCGGAATATTGACCTCGGAGTTACGTGACCTTGAGCGACAAAAAATTTGCCCATAAACTTAATTAGGGAAAATGTTGCGACTACGATAGCGACTTGAATTTTTTTCAGATCAGCTTCAAACTTGCAGGTAATGAGGACAGACATAAAATCTCGGTTAAGTTCGATTTTGGGCCGAATCAGAATATTTGCCTTGTTACCTGCCCTTGAGCATAAAAAAATACGTTGTGACCACGATAGCAACTTTATTTTTATTCATATCAGCTTCAAACTTGCAGGTAACGAGGACAGGCATAAAATCTCGGTTAAGTTCGATTTTGGGCCGAATCGGAATATTGACCTCGGAGAAACGTGACCTTGAGAGACAAAAAATTTGCCCATAGACTTAACGTAGGGAAAATGTTGTGACAGAAATAGCGACTTGAATTTTTAGCTCACCTGAGCCAAAGGCTCCAGTGAGCCGATAGTATACCAAGGCTCCGGAGTCCGTCGTCTGTCGTCCGTCCATCCGTCGTCCACACTTTCAATGAAGCATATCTCAGAAGGCAGTCGATCAATCTTGTTTAAATTTTATGTGTAGCACCATTGGGCAAGGGGAAAGGCTGCATTAGGTTTTGGAGCTAGTCTGGTTCATTTGTTCCTTCGTTCTTCTTTCTCTCCATATAGAGATAATAGACCAATGTTAAATTTTTAATCAAAGATTTCTCAGGAACTATAAAAGCCAGAAGCATCAAATTTGGTATTCAATAGAATAATGATGACTTATTTTGTGTAAGAGACATTGGGCTTTCTCAGCTTATTTGTTCATATGTTCTTTCATTCTTCTTTCTCTCCATTTTGACCAATGTTAAATTTTCGTCAAAGATTTCTCAGGAACTATAGAAGCTAGAAGTCTCAAACTTGGAATGCAATGCAATAATCATGACTTATATCCTGTAAGGGTCAATGGGCTGGATTCTATTAGCAGATTTAGTAGTCAAGTCTGTGAATTGTTAAAACTTAAGTTCCTCAGGTGAGCGGTTTAGGCTCATTGAGCCTCTTGTTAACAAATAACATGGATTGTGGGTGCATTACGTGAAACATATTCCATGTTTTGAGCAAAGATTAGAGAAATAATATATACTCTGGTAAACCCCACAATTCTCTATAGTGAGTGGGTTTACAAGGGTGTTCAATAATGCCGTTTATTTTTGTACTTTTCTTTTGACAGTGTGGCCACAGCTGCAGATATGGAGCTGAAGAGAATCATGGGGTAAGATTTTTGATTTCAAGCCAAACTACAAGGACCAGTTGTTCAAAACTAATGACGTCGTTAGTTAAGGAACCGTTAAAGTGTGTGTGAATTCGGGTTTAATATCGCTTTCAACAATTTTTCAGTCATATCACGACGGTGTCTGGTTGCGACAGGGAGCTCAGTGCGCACGTTTATAGTGCTGCCTCACTGAAGTATCATGTCCCAGACACATTACATGATTCCACACCCAGTCACATTATCCTGACACTGGATCGACCAGTCCTAGCTCTACCCCGTAAATCTGAGTGCCAAGCGAGGAGCAGCTAGTACCATTTTTAACGACTTTGGTATGTCGCGGCCCGGGATCGAACCCGAGACCTCCCGTTCCCCGGAGCGGACACTCTACCAACTGAGCTATCGGGGCCGTTAAAACTTTGATCATTAAATATGGCAAAGATGCTAAAATTTTTGCTGAAAAAAAATGTGAGCAGCTTTTGCATATGCAAGAGCTGCTCACATTTTATCAGCAAAAATAACAAAATTTTATATTTTTAACTTGCTGGAACAGTTAACAATATGACCACTAACAAGCTCATTAAGCTAACGATGCTTTGAACAACTGGGCCCAGCTATTTAAAAAAGAAAAAAAAGAAACAATAAAACATTTTTGGGCGACTTCAGTTTTACTGACATCAGGGTCTAGTTGTTCAAAGTGAATGATGTCCTTACTAAACATATCGTTAAAACTTTGATTATTAAATATGGTAAATTTACAAATATTTTTGCTGATAAAATGTGGGTAGCTTTATACAAAATTTACTTACACTTTTCCAGCTAGAATATCAGAGTATTAGATATTTTGCTTGCTTGCACAGTTAACAATTTGACCACTTACAGATTCTTTGAGCCAGTGAGGCTTTTTTTAACAACTGAGCTTCAGTTTATTGGCTATTCAGCAGAATCTTGTATTTTAATACTGTAATGATCCTAAGTATTGAGACAGATATGCCAAAGCAAATTGCATATCCAGATCAGACTGCTCCTGATGGAGCAGTCTGGTCAGGGTCTTCACTGTTGCCATTCTGTCTGCACCTTTTGGACTCCTTGCTGGATTGTGAAACAAAATTGTTACCCTTTTTGGAGAATTACAGCAAGTTTTCAAGGCGTCCGAACTTTAAGGATTTTTATGGTAATATATATTTATATGCCCACAAACTTCGTTCGCTGAGGGGGTATACTGTTTTCACATTGTTCTTCCATACAGCCATCCGCGACACTTTGGTTTTTCCCAAATATTTTGAAAAGGCATGCAGGGGATATATGTGTTGGTGAGTGGTACAATGAAGAGTTTGAAGTGAATGTTAGTGTTCACCAAGGCTCGGTACTCAGTCTGCTGCTTTTCATCATTATGCATCAAGCCCTGACACATGGCTTTTGGATGAGTTATTTAAACTGTTTTGTGTCTCCATATGACCTTAGTTGTTGGTGGGATGTAAAACTCAAACACACAAATAGCAAAAGAAAAGGTGGGTATTTTATGATACTTAAGGATAGTTTTCCTTATTTCTCCATATAAACCTAATTAGAACCACCTCACCGAGGCAGTTCTAATGAATACTCACAACAAAGGTTTTTATGGAGAACTGACAAAAACTATCCTTCAATTTTCACAAAATATGAACCTTATCACACACACACACACACATGCACATGCACACACACGCACACACACACACGCACATGTTGAACAGCGTGTCGACATGCTTGAATAATGTCTTATTTGGCAAGGTTGCTTGTACTAATATGAGGACTGTTCAAATATGAATGCAAGTAGAACATTTTCTCATGCACTAATGCGAAAATCACCTGGAAATAAATTTCACAGCGTAGAAAAACATTTTGTCTATACATTGATACCAAACCTGTTAAATTAGCCCCCGCCCATAGGGGCTTGAAGAAATATATGGGCTGCATGATGCTTCCACGCAGAGCTGAATCCAGCCCGCACACTAGTACTGGTAAACCGCTTAGAGGATCTAAGCCTGTCCAGGAACCGCGGTGCGAGGCGGACCGTCCATGTTAATAAGCCCTATTGGTTCCATTGGGCGACAGGGCTTGAGATGTCATTTCATCTCAATGTCGGGTAAAAGTCCCACAAAATTGGAAGCAACGTCTCCAAAATGACCTTTACAGTGTTGACGGGGACGTTAAACCTCAAATCAAACAAACAAACAAACCTGTTAAAATCCGTGCACTTTTGCCATGTATATCGTTCGATAAACACTGTCTACTCTTGTATGCTAGTACAAAACATGGTTGGAAGAAGGTCAGAGTACGCTGTTGAAATAAGGTCTGATATTAAGAATCGTTGTATTCTTGGTACACGGTGCAAAGACATTTTTGATGAAATATGTTCTGTTTATGGGCATAATGAAATGTCTTTTCCGACAGTTTTTTGTTGGTGCAAGAAATTCAGCTGTGGGCTAGGCTCAACAGAAGATGCACCACATGATCATCGGCGGAAAAGAGCAACATCTGCCAAGATGGTTGCTAGAGTGAAAGAAATAGTTGCTACTGATGCACGATACACCACTAGGCAAATAGCTAGTATGGTTGGCATCTCATTAGGAGCAGCTCATACAATTCTGAAAGGGGATTTGAAAATGAGAAAGATCTGTGCTAGATGGATTCCCCATCTGTTGACAGAATGAGCAGAAAAAGACACGCGTTCAGTGCACCAAGAAGTTGCTTGAAAAGTTTCCAAATGACAATGCACGGTCTTTCGCTAATGTCGTCACAGGTGATGAGACATGGGTTCACTTTTTTTAGCCAAAACGAAAGATTCAGAACAAAATATTGGCAACAAAGTATTGCAAAAGACCATGCATTGCAAAGCGGACCATGAGCGTCAAGAAGGTAATGTATGCCATATTATTTTCAAATCAGGGCCATGCTATTCAGGTTGCTGTGCCTAAAGGCAAATCTGTAAATGCGAAGTTTTACAAGAATAAAGTTCTTCGAAAATTGAAGAAATATTTCAAAGAACGAAGACCCACAACTGGTTTGGCCAATGTCAGATTGCTACATGACAATGAGTCATCGCACAAGACGTTCATTGTGCAAGACTATCTGAAGCAGGAAAAGGTTGTTGAACTCCCTCACCCCCCGTATTCCCCTGACCTTGCCCCGTGTGACTTTTTTTTGTTCCCGCGGCTGAAAAAATAAAAATACCTTTCTGGTCGAAAATTTGTACAGCACAAACACCTCTGTTCTGCAATATTCCAGTGCCTTCATAGTATACCTTGAAAAGACGACCAAAATGCATTCAATGATTGGATCAGAAGACTGAAAGTTTGTATATCTGTTAAAAGGGGAATACTTTGAGTGGACAAAATAAATTTTTCATCGAAATCTATCACGGAATCATTTTTATGTGCTTAGTAACATTCATATTTGAACAGTCCTCGTATTTCCTAAGTATGATTTATTGCACGTTTTTATTGGTTTTCAGGTCTGTTGATTTCAACAACTCAGCTACCTTAAATAAACTGTTCAGGATCTTCCTTGGTACTGTTAACTTGAAAGGACAGGTTAGTGAGCTATCAGTTTAAAATCTATTGCCTTTGAACCATACAGTAGAACTCTGATGGCTCAACCACCAATGGCTCGTTTACCATGGCTGAGTCGAACCCATTATTGAGCCCCTAGAGAAATCCTGTACATAAGAAATAGTGAGGATAATTTAAGTGATTTTCGCGTTTTTTTACTTGCAAATGTATGCTGTGTGTACTCATTAGAATTGCCTCGATGAGGCGATTCTAATGAGTACACACAACATACATTTTCATTATAGAACACAGAAAAGATGTCAAAAAGGATATATTTATGCCTCCTTGCAGTAACCCTAAGTGGCTCGAACTACCCCTGTCTCGAACAGATTTACGAGGTCCAAAAGGTGTTCGAGCCACTGAAGTTCGATAGTTTTTCTTTTGACAGTATTAAAAGAGGTTCACTGACTTCGTGAACTGTTGCATCAACCCTAGCAATCACTCAAATGGTCATGTCAAATTTGGGTACAAACTTACATCTGAGGATAGCAACTTGAACACAGGCATCCATATTTGACCTTGACTTACATTTCATGGTTCACCGACTTTGTGAGCTATGGCCTCAACCCTAAACTCCGATCAGAAAATCTGAATCAGCAATATTTTCATTTCTCACTTTTAATTCGTACTCATTTTAGCCCATACATCACTATGGGAAAGTTGTAGACTTGACAGTCAGCTGACTTCTCCAGCAAGTGGCATACCTCTGTGACAGTCAGGAAATGTTGTGATTATTTGGAGAAATTGCAAAATCTAAATTTTCTTTCACAGACTGAGACTTTCTGACAGGTTGGGCACACCCTTTTATACCATTTGTGGAAGTGGTTACTGCTTGTGTTTATAAAAGGGTGTCTATGTTTTATTTACATGATCAGTTCATGGAAAAATCATTACCTGTGACACCACGTCTATCTGCCTCCCTCATACATCCCACATGGCCCTGTACTCTCTGCTTACGACACTTTTGCGTATTCTTTTGTTTCTTATATTTATGATGAACCATCAACTTGCTAAAAGTGAACTATTTCCGAGTGGGGTGTTCAATTCAACAGTCATTTGCAAAAAGAGAATGAAGATAGCGAAACTGTGATAATTAATTTTTTAAGGCAGTGAATGCTACACCTGTATGCTTTGTGGTTTTACCACTCAATCAACAGTTAAGGCCGTGTCGGGCCAAACAGTCAGGTCTAAAACTTTCCCATAGTGATGTATGGGCTAAAATGAGTATTAAAAGCGAGAAACGAAAAAAAACAATGATTTAGATTTTCTGAACCGAGTTAAGCCTATACCCTAATGGCAAGCTTGTACCTTGGGATGGCTACTTGCCAAGCTAGACAGGTAAAATTATGACAAAATACTCAGTGATTACTAATCGATTATCGATCGCAATGACAGGAATGATAATCAATTATCTTTTCAGCTCCGATTAGCCAGCCCTACTTACAACAGTGATATATGCAGTGGTATGTGAGCCAGGATCTGACCGTAAGCATAAAGCTTATAGGTAATCATTCCAGTGTAAATGAATGGCTGGTTCGACATCTTCATAATAAATAAAATAATCTTGTTCTCATTACACAATTATTCTTAGTAATGGTAAGTTATCGTTGAGAGGCGCCCAAAATAAATGCAACTGCAGTGAGGATGGTAGATGAATTAACAATCTTGCAAAAGAGAATTTGAATGGAATGTCAAACCCTGGTTCTGAAAAAAAATATGTCACAGATATTCCATTTTAAGACTGTCATCTCTCATTTTGAAAGAAGCCTAGAAGCCTCCGTAGTGTAGTGGTTAGGCTACTCGCCTTGTAAACCAGACATCGCAGGATCGATCCGGGGCTTCTCCAGACTTTCGGATGAGTCTTTAAACCGAGGTCCCGTCCCCGTATGACCTTAGCTGTTGGTGGGATGTAAAACATAAAACACTCTAATTTTGAAATTAACTGGTCAAAGTTCAGAAATTTTCATTAGAAATCTTTTTATTTCAGGCGGAGGTAAAGCCAGAGGCCAGGAGAAAGGAAGCATGTACCAGAATAAGATTAAAAATCTTTCCTTATCTCCTCAAAGCCAGAGAATCCGGGAATGCTGTGCCTTATAATATTCTGGTAAGGACTGTTTTTGTTTGTTTGATTTGAGGTTTAACGTCCCTGTCAACACTGTAAAGGTCATTTTGGAGACGTTGCTTCCAATTTTGTGGGACTTTTACCCGACATTGAGATGAAATGACTTCTCAAGCCCTGTCCCCCAATGAAACCAATAGGGTTTATTAGCATGGACGGTCCGCCTCGCACCGCGGTTCCTGGACAGGCTTAGATCCTCTAAGCGGTTTACCAGTACTAGTGTGCGGGCCGGATTCAGCTCTGCGTGGAAGCATCATGCAGCCCATATATTTCTTCAAGCCCCTATGGGCGGGGGCCGCCTGGTAAAGACTGATATTTAGCTTTCAGTCGAGAAATAGAAACAAATCAAAGTTCTCACAGCACTAGTGGGTCAATTGTCTCTGAGTGCAGGCTGGAAAAATAGTCCTGAACAGGGACTTAGACTGTTATGTTTTACACTAAAGTGCTTGTACTGTAAGCAAACAGTGTAGACCCTGATCAGATGCCACTTTGGTGGCATCTGATCTGGGTCTACATTGTTTGCTAAATACAACACATGATTCCAGTCCAGATTCTATAGATAACCCTCTTATGCAACAGTCTGACCTCACAGTGATAAGAATAGCATAGCTGTTTTCTATAAATAACAGATACCTGGAATTCCTACAAGTCGGATGGACCTCAGCAATTAACCCTTTTTGTACCAAATGGAATCTTCCTCCTTATATATAGCAGGAGTCCATTTCAAAATTTAGGGGTGTCAGGTTGTGTTTTCTTCAAAATTTATTTGGAAAATGGCTGAACTTTTAGCAAACAGTGGAGGCCCTGATCAGACGCCGCATTCTGCGGCGTCTGATCTGGGCCTGCACTGTTTGCCACGATACCCGTTTAGGGGTTTCCAGTCTGAAATGGGTTAAAAGTTACTACTACATTTTTGGATCGATTGACAGACAATAAACCCCAAAAAGCTTTGTCACGAGAAAATGTGTTCCACAACCTGAGTGGTGAGCAGAGACTCAGATCAGCATGTACATCCCCGCAAACTGATCAGTCATTGCTGTGTTCGTAACACTTCAGTATACCACAGTTAGTCAATATACAGTCAAACCTGTCTAATCCGGACAGCTGTCCGACTGAGAAAAATGGCTTGATTAGGCACGGGGTAGGAATAGAGAGAATCACTTACCTCAGTATGACTGTTCACTGCAGGTATCCACCAAAGGGTAGAGAATGGTTACATTGCACACTTGTACACACGAAACTTAATCCATATAGAAAGCTTGAACGAAGTTAAACACAATTTAAAATCACTTATAAAAATGTTAATAGTGTTGAATGGTTTATTAAACTCCAATACAAACAAACAAACAAAACAAGCAAAAAATGTTTATAATAAAAATCTTGTTTATACTGATTCATGCTAATTTGACTGTTCTACACTTTTGAAATTGCTGACAGTTTTAAAACTCGTATGCGCGTATCGGTATTTGAATTTGGGTTAATTACATCTCACATGACAGTTTGATAATTACTGTAGAATAAAACAAGGTGATTATAAAATGTACATGTATAAGGACAATTAACCCTTATCTTGCTGTTCATGACAACCCCTATCTTTGGAAACAGTGTAGATCCAGATCAGATGGCTTCTGAAGAAGCCATCTGATCAGGAGCTACACTGTTTGACATTCAGTTTATGAATTTGTAGGAATAAATTACATCAAGTAATTTGATTGGTTGATAGACAGAAATGGGTGTGGCTTAAATGAATATTCAGCAAGATAAGGGTTAAAATGAGCATGAGTACTCTCACACAGCAAATGCAATTTTCAACAGGTAAATAATGGTCACTTACAACAATGGAGTTAGCGATAACAATTACAATCTGTGCTGAATCAGCTGTTGCAGTTTACCTGTGTTATTCCTAATCAATACACATAAAGCAAGTATGTCAACACTTTGTCCGGAATACCATTACGTTAACACACCCGTGAGACAAAGTGCATTTTTCACATCTCCAAAATGGCTATTTTTCTGGTGAAAATCTGCGATATTTTTGTTATTTTTACTTCAAACATAGGTAGCGGGTATCCGTTAGAACCGCTTCTTCGAGGCGGTTCTAACGAGTACCCACAACCTATATCTTGGAGTAGAAATAAGAAAAATAATGAATACCCCCGTAAACCCCAGTTTGCTCTATATAAAGTGGGGTTTAAGGGGGTGTTCATTTCACGGACTTGTTCATATGATGCACAGCAAAAATCATGCCCAACAGATCTGAAAAATGGGTCGGAATTCGAAATGTGCAGTGCATGGAGTAGACAGGAGATTTTAACATTGAATTCAACAGACTGACATTTTTGGCCAGATTGGACAGGAAATCGGAATAAACAGGGGCTGGATAACGGAGGTTTGACTGTAATACAAACCATTTCATGAGAAAACTTGATGGGTCATTTTTTTGTCAATCATCCCAAAGTTACTAACTACAAAAGCTTACCACCTGTTATTGTCCATGTGACTATTTTTATCCATGTACAGATCAAGGTAATGGTTATTTATAGCAGGGCTGGTCTTCTCCCTGTGATGTCAGAGCTCTGTTTAAAAAGTTAAATATGGACTGGGCTTGTGTACTAGGGATATTGGCAAACAGTGTAAACCCAGATCACATGACACAGAATGCATTGTCTGACCAGGGTTTAGACTGTTTGCTTATAGTACAGGCATTTAAGGGTTAAATGAAACAGTCTGCCCCCTTTCAGGGACCAGTTGTTCAAAGCATCGTTAGCTTAACGAGCTCGTAAGTGGTCATATTGTTAACTCTTCTAGCAAGTACAATATCGTAAATTGTGGTATTTTTGCTGAAAAAATGTGAGCAGCTTTTGCATCCGCAAAAGCTGCTCACATTTTTTCAGCAAAAAATTCAGCATATTTGCCATATTTAATGATCAAAGTTTTAACAATACGTTAACTAACGATGTCGTTAGTTTCGAACAACTGGCCCCAGGACTACTTTTCCAGCACAACTGGCCCCAGGACTACTTTTCCAGCCTACACTCAAGAGACAATTAACTCCCAAGTGCTGTCAACACTTTGATTTTAGCCATCTGGGAACAACTAAGATGCATCTCAGCCTGGGCATCCCTACACTCTGATAGCACCTTTTTGGTCACTGCTTGAAAAGTACTTGTAGTTTCCATATGAGCCCCGCCAAGCGAATTTGTGTCTTCGAGCATTCCGTCATGACAAATTTTAACTGCGCATGCCCAGCCTTTCAGAGGGGCCAGGGGTATGGCTTTCTGTCTGAAGGTTCCTCTTGATTCACTGCTTGCATGAGCGAGCAGCGAAGGTTCTGGCGAGACTGCGCGGATGCGCAGACTCGCCTGAACCTTCGCTGCTTGCATTGGCGATAAGTACCAAAATCGCTTGACGGGGCCAAGATGTTAAGATCTATTAATTCTAACTAGACTGTAGTTGTGCAGGCAGGGTCAGTGTCTTACTCTGTTGAGAACACTGAAGTCAGGGTTTCTTATCACATACAGTATACAAAGGGCATACAGTCATAGAGCATATAGTAATTCCTTTCTGGCTGAACAAATACACAGCCATTGGCCTTCTTTTGCAAGAACAGATGTGTCATAAATTCAAAGACAGTTGAGCCGACTTCAGAGTTGGAAGGTGTACGTCTCTGATGAGGCTTATGTTTGAGGCCCCCGCCCATCAGGCTTGAAGAAATATATGGGCTGCATGATGCTTCCACCCAGAGCTGAAACCGACCCGCTCACGAGTACTGGTAAACCGTTAGAGGATCTCAGCCTGCCCAGGCAAAGCAGTACAATTCGGCCCATGCATGCTAAAAACCCTATTGATTTCATTGAGCGGCAGGGCTTGAGATGTCATTTCATCTCAACGTCGGGTAAAAGTCCCACAAAATTGGAAGCAACGTCTCCAAAATGACCTTTACAGTGTTGACGGGGACATTAAACCTCAAATCAAACAAACAAGGCTTTTGTTTGTTTGTGCTTTGGTTTTATGTCCTTGTCAACACTGTTTTGGTAGTTTTCAAAACCTTCTTCCAATTTTTTGGGACTTTTACGCTGCGTAAAGATGAAATGACATCTCAAACCTTACAACCCAAAGAAACCACTAGGGTTTAAGGAGTAGTCAGAGTCACACCACTTTTCCTGGGCATTCTGTGCGGTTTACCAGTACTCAAGTAGGGTAGATTTCAACTCTGTGCAGAAGCACCATGTTGTCCAGTTTATTATACCCCCGGCATACAAAGTATGTCAGGGGGTATATAGTTTTCGTCTTTCTGTCCGTTCGTTTGTTTGTTCGTCCGTTTGTTCATACTTCCGTCTGTCCCGCCGTTCGTCAACCTTTATGTCAAAGTTTTGCGTTAAACCTTTTTTGACAGCTCATCTCATATCTCTCTGTAACCACATGTTAAATGCTCTTCATATTTGGTAAAGTATATCTCTCTAGCATTACCTTTCATAAGGAATATCTAAGCCCCTGGGTCAAGCCCCTGGTCGGGCTGTCTGTCTGTCCATCTGTCTGTTCATCTACTTTTATGTCAAAGTTTTGTGTTAAACCTTTTTCCTTGCTGATATCTCTGTAACCACATGTTAGATTCTCTTCATGTTTGGTAAAGGATATCTCTATAGCATTACCTTTCATATGGAATATCTAATCCCCTGGGTCAAGCCCCGGGGTGGGATGTCTGTCTGTCTACTTTTACGTCAAAGTTTTGTGTTAAACCTTTTCCATTGCTGATATCTCTGTAACCACATGTTAGATTCTCTTCAGGTTTGGTAAAGGATATCTCTATAGCATTACCTTTCATATGGAATATCTAAGCCCCTGGGTCAAGCCCATAGGTGGGCTGTCCATCCGTTTGTTAACTTTTATGTCAAAGGTTTGTGTTAAACCGTTTTGATTGCTCATATCTCTGTCACCCCATGTTAGATTCTCTTCATATTTGGTACAGGATATCTCTATAGCATTACCTTTCATTTGGAATATCTAAGCTCGGGATTCAAGCCCCTAGATGGGCTGTCCATCCATCAGTCTGTCTGTCCCTTCATTAACATTTACGTCAGTGTTTTGTGTTAAACCTTTTTGATTGCTCATATCTCTGTAGCAACATGTTAGATTCTCTTAATATCTCTATAGCATTACCTTTTATATAGAATATCTAAGTCCCTGAGTCAAGCCCCTGGGTGAGCTGTCCACCCGTTTGTAAACTTTGACATCAAAGTTTTGTGTTAAATCTTTTTGATTGCTTATATCTCTGTAACCACATGTTAGATTCTCTTCATATTTGGTAAAAGATATCTCTATAGCATTACCTTTCATATGGCATACCTAAGCGCCTAGGTCAAGCCCCTGGGTGGGCTGTCCATCCGTTTGTCAATTTTTACGTCAAAGGTTTGTGTTAAACCTTTTTGATTACTCATATCTCTGTAACCTCATGTTAGATTCTCTTCATATTTGGTACAGAATATAGCTGTGGTATTAACTTTCATATGGAATATCTAAGCTCCTGGATCAATCCCCTGGGTGGGGCTAGGGGTCAATAATTAAGACTTAGGCATTTTGATTACGTCCAAGTTTTGTGTTAACTGCTTTCATTATACTCCTTGTTGAAATGCAATAGTTATTCTGAGTGGACTAAATTAAATGGTTATATGGAAAGGTTCAATGCTACAGACAAATTGTCATTTCCACTAAAAAGGGATGGCACTGGCCGGGGGTATACAAGCCCCACTGGGCACTTTCTCTAGTTTCTCCAAGCCCCAATAGTGGTTGGGATGCGGAGTGGGGGGGTGGGTGTGCTCTGCTGAGGCTAGTCATCGATGCAGAAAGGATCATGACTGTTTATATATTTCATGAGGCTGAAGGAAACCTGCAGATTTACTGTATTTTCTAATTAGGTCCTTAATGGCCTATTGGGTAAGAGCACTGACACTTAATCATTAGGTCTCTCACCACTGTGGTTCAAGCCTCGTTTAGATCACAAGTGAGATGCCAAATTCTGCAACGGAAGGTAAGGTGGTTTGGCTCAGGGAACACCAGTTTTCACCCAGCTCTGATGAACAATCATCCAGAAATTAGTGAAATAATCTTGAGGTCAGTAACATCAAAAAAAAAAAAAAAAAAAAAAATAATAATAATTCTGGTTAGGGACTGAGTATATCCAAATTGAATGACCAAGATTACTTATAACTGGGGTAAGGACTTAGTATAGACAAATACAGACAGACTGACTTATAGATTAGCTGAGCTGAGACAAGCAAAAGCATAGATAACAGAAGTAGAATGTTTTGTATTTTTGTGTTGAGGTTTTACATCCCCATCAATACTATTTAGGTCATTTTGGAGAAGCTGGGACATTGATCCAATATAGAGATGAAATGACTGCTAAGACCGAAGCAGTACTCAGGTATGGTTGGTTCCAGCTTTCGTTGAAGCACCATGCAGCCCAGTCTATTTCTCCGAGCCCTGATGGATGGGGGGCACCAGATTAGGAATCAACTAGGTAATTATAGCCCCGCTTTGAAAAAGTGGGGGTTATATTGGATTTGCCTTGTCCTTTTGTGATTCCGTAATTCCGTTATTCATGATAACTCAAAAACCGTTTGAGATATTTTCATCAAACTTGACACAAATGTAAAGCACTATGAAACGATGTGTAGAGCACATGAACCATAACTCTGGATTGCCTACTTTTGGAGTTATCGCCCTTTGAACATGGAAAAATGCCAATTTTAACCTTGTCCTTTCCATAAATCAAAAACTGTTTGAGGTATTTTCATGAAACTTCACACAAATGTAAAGCACTATAAGACGATGTGCAGAGCACATGAACCATAACTCTGGATTTCCTACTTTTGGAGTTATTGCCTTTGAACATTGAAATATGGAACTTGGAATAAACTCAGTACAGTATTAATTCATGTCCGTTCCATAGGCTGAAAGCTGAAAACATTTTTTTCTTTTATTTTTCTTTTCTGATAGCGCTATAGCAGGGCTGTAGTCAGATCTGCTGACAGTTCTAGTTGTATTTCCGAAAGTAGCATTTGTTGATTTTCTATCAGGTTGAGCATTTGTCAGAACATTCCTATCTGAACATGTTTCAGGTAATATTTGATTGTCTGAATGGAAACAATACCAACACAAAACTGAAGACAATGGCAATACAGTTTATACACCATATGACACTCAAGTAAGTCATCTTTGTACATTTTTGTCGTGCCTGCTTCAAGCTATCATATATGAGTCCAGTTTTCTGTCCATTCATCAAAGAGTCTTGTTTATGTAGAGCATTTACATTAACCCATTTTGTACCAGAAACCCAGAAACGGGTAGTTGGAAAACAGTGCAGGCCCAGATCAGATGCCGCAAATTAGGGCCTACACAGTTTGCAAAACGTTCAACTAGTTTCCAAATAGATTTTGAAGAAAACACAACCTGACACTCCTTAATTTTGAAATGGATTTCTGCTATATATATTGGTACAAAAAAGGTTACCGAATACGAAGACTCTTGTAAACCCTTCTTAAAATGTGTTTACATTATTTTCCTCTTCTTCTTTTTGCTTGAAAAATAGATTATGGGTACTCTTTAGAACTGCCCACCCACAGTCAATGTTTTGAGCAGAAAAAAATTTATCTAAAAAATGCTGATTCCCTAGGTCCATAATATTTGTTAACATAATGAAATATGAAAATTATTCAAATGACTTTGAAGTCACAATATTTCGCTAACATAGCGTCTATGATTTTTCCCAGTTTCATCAATGTTACTTAACCTATTTTATATAGGAATCTCTGAAACTAGCAAACAAGGCATGCCCAGATCAGCTGCAGCAGAACAAAGTATCTGATCAGGGCCGTCACTGTTAGCAAAAAGTTCAGTCAATTTGAAATTGTTTTCTGAGAATTACTCAACCTTGCACCCTACGGGCCAGGTGTTCAAAACTAACGACATCGTTAGTTAACATATCGTTAAAACTTTGATCATTAAATATGGCAAATATACTAAAATTTTTGCTGAAAAAATGTGAGCAGCTTTCTGCTACATTTGGAACAAGAGATTCCATTCAGTTAAAAAATGGGTTATGGTTAGGGTTATGGTTAGCAGTGATATTCAGTCCCCATAGTCTCCAACCTAGTACATAGAAAAATTAAACAGAAATTCATGCAACTCCTATTTTGAACCAATCATCTTCAATGTATTACTGCTGAAGAAAGCATTCTGGAAAAATAAATGATCAATACTGACTCATGGCATACACCATAACCACTTTATGACCCTGTTCATCATACACCTGTGGACACTAAAACTGTACAAACTTTGATTGAATCTCATTGCATTAACCCTCTTTGTACCAAATGGAATTTTCCTCCTTTCATATAGCAGGAGTTCATTTCAAAATTTAGGGGTGTCAGGTTGTGTTTTCATCAAAATTTATTTAGTAAATGACTGAACTTTTACCCAACAGTGGCGGCCCTGATCAGACGCCGCATTTTGCGACGTCTTATCTGGGCCTGCACTGTTTGCCAGGGTACCCGTTTTGGGGTTTCTGGTACTAAATGGTTTAAGGTAGTTAGACATTCATAAAAGATTTCTATAAGTCAATGGACCTAGCAATTTACTTTGAATGATCTAATTCATTTTGACAAGTACTTATTTCATTTTAGAACTGATGTATGTTCTTGACATTTGAGATATGATTTAATTGGCTGATGCAGGGTCTACAGTGAAATGTACACGATCTTATGTGTTGCATTTGTATCTGGCTAGCAGTTGAGTGACACATTGTTGGCTCACCTGTCACGTAGTGACGAAGAGAGCTTTTTGGATCAATTTTTTGGCCGTTGTGTGTGTGTGTGCGTGCGTGCATGTGTGCATCAGTGCATCCATAAACTTTTTCTTCAAACGAAATCTCCTCCTAAACCACTGATCAGATTTTGACCAAACTTCACAGGAATGATCCTTAGGTGGTCCCCTTTCAAAATTGTTCAAAGGGTTCCCGTCCGTTGCACACCTAGGTCACAGGAGCCAAAAATAGTTTTACTTTTCTGAAAACTTAAAAAATCTTCTTCTCTGAAACCAAAAAATCTTCTTCTCTGAAACTGCATGGCCCAGGTCTTTGCTATTTGGTATGAAGTTTCATCTAGAGGATCTCTACCAAGATTGTTCAAATTATAGCCCTTGGGCGAAAAATGCCCTCGCCTCGGGGCCCTTTGGTTTTAAATGGACATATAGGGAAAATATAAAAAAATCTTCTTCTCTGAAACCACAAGGCCCAGGCCTTTTATACGAGGACTGTTCAAATATGAATGCAAATAGAATGTTTTCTGGTGCACTAATGCAAAAATCACCTGGAAATAAATATCACAGCGTAGAAAAACATTTTACCTATACATTGATACCAAACCTCTTAAAATCCATGCACTTTAGCCATGCATATTGTTCGATAAACACTGTCTACTCTTGTATACTAACACAAAACATGGTTGGAAGAAGGTCAGAGTACGCCGTTGAAATACTGTCCTATATTAAGAATCGTTGTATTCTTGCTACAGCGTAGACAGTGTTTATCGAACGATAAACATGGCTAAAGTGCACAGATTTTAACAGGTTTGGTATCAATGTATAGGTAAAATGTTTTTCTACGCTGTGATATTTATTTCCAGGTGATTTCCGCATAAGTGCATGAGAAAACGTTCTACTTGCAATCATATTTGAACAGTCCTCTTATATTGATTCCTTATTTTCAGTTGTGATGAAGCCAAGTTTAAACAGATCTGTCCAGTCCTACAGAACAAGATGTTGGAACTTGTAAAGGCTGGCAAGGAGGTATGATATTGTTTTATAAGGTGTCTTTGCTTGCTGTGAATTAATCCTGAAGACATCAGTCATGTCTGCTTTACCTGCTGGTCACTTTAAAAGCCATCATTGCAAACAGTTTGGACCCAGATCATGCTGCCTAGAAGCAGTCTTATCTGAGTCCACAGTTTGCCTTTATGCAAGAAGATGCAGCAGATTACGTAAACAGACAAATTTTCAGATGCAGTTTTTCTTGATGTCTTAAGGGGAAAGGGAGCAGCTTCAGGGGAGGTAACTCCTGCAAAAGTATTATTTTGTCTTCCATGTCACTAGGGGTCAACTCTTAAAGGAATGAATTTGCTTCTGAGGAGTAAATTCATTCCTTTAAGAATAGATCCCTTTTGTAGTGGGACAGGGCTTATAGAAAAGCGAACAGGAAGTCCCAAAAGTTGTCTCCCTTTGAAAAATGGCAGAAAAATCTACCAGATGTTTCCATTCCCCTTAAGGGTAAATCATGTTTATTAAAAAAAAATCAAACCACTAGCAGCACTGGCGGATGAATTTGCTGGAAAAATATAGTCCTGAACTTCAACTTGGACTGTTTCATTAAACACTTGAATTCTTATGTTTGTAGAAAACAGTGCATACCTGATTCTATTCCACATTTTGGGGCATCTGATTTGGGTCTGCAATGTTTGCCACTATGATCATTAGCCACAATCTTTTGCATCTGATTTGGTCTGATTGATTGATTGATTGTGGTTTAACATCCCCGTCAACACTATTGAGGTCATTTCGGAGATGAAATCTTCCAGTTTTGTGGGACTTTTACCTGACATTGAGATGAAATGACATCTAAAGCCCTGCCACCCAATGAAACCAATAGGGTTTATATTCACTGGTCGGTCTGACTCACACCACTTTGTCTGGGCAGGCTTAGTCCATCTAAGTGGTTTACCAGTACTCATGTGCGGTCAGTTTCAGCTATGCGTGGAAGCATCGTGCAACCCAGTCTACTTCGCCAAGCCCTGTTCTGCACTGCTCGCCAATGTCCTGGCTAATGAACCCATTCTGGGCCCAGTTGTTCAAAACATTGTTAGCTTAACGAGCTCATTAGTGGTCATATTGTTAACTGTTCTAGCAAGTTTAATATCTAAAATTATGTTCTTTTTGCTGATAAAATGTGAGCAGCTTTTGCATATGCAAAAGCTGCTCACATTTTTTCAGCAAAAATTTTAGCATATTTGCCATATTTAATGATCAAAGTTTTAACGATTCGTTAACTAACGACGTCGTTAGTATTGAACAACTGGCCCCTGATTGGTAATGTAACAGTCTCATAGCTCCAGATAAGGCACTTATTTCATCCGAAAAGTATAGCTCAGTTGGTAGAGTGTCCGCTTCGGGGAACGGGAGGTCTCGGGTTCGATCCCGGGCCGCGATATACCAAAGTCGCTAAAAATGGTACTAGCTGCTCCTCGTTTGGCACTCAGATTTACGGGGTAGAGCTAGGACTGGTCGATCCAGTGTCAGGATAATGTGACTGGGTGTGGTATCATGTAATGTGTCTGGGACATGATACTTCAGTGAGGCAGCACTATAAACGTGAGCATTGAGCTCCCTGTCGCAACCAGACACCGTCGTGATATGACTGAAAAATTGTTGAAAGCGACGTTAAACCCGAATTCACACACACACACATCCGAAAAGTACTAATATTTTTTTTTTTATTTTTTTTTATTTCAGCATGAAAACATACGTTGTGGGTATTCATTAGAAGCGCCTAGCCAAGGCGCTTCTAATGAATACCCACAACGTATGTTTTTATAAAGAAATAATAAAAATAATATGTGGATATCCTTTCTTATCTGGGGCTATATTTCTAGAGCTTTCTGACATCACAATGACAAGAATAGCTATAAATAACTGTTACCTGATATCTCACATGCGGATAATCTCAGGGAAATTTCATGATCACTTAGTAGATAAACAGTCAACCTAGAAAAATTGAAATGGCAAGATACAATAGTTGTTGAAAGTGAGGCTTTGAACAAAAGCTCCAGGAAAAAGTGGAGTGTAAAGAATGTTTAAAGCTGTAAACCCACATTTTTATGTCCCTGGTAGCCATAGTGGGGACATATTGTTTTTGCCCTGTCTGTGTTTGTTTGTTTATAACAATGGACATAACTTTTGAACCGTTTGAGATAGAGCATTCATATTTGGCATGTAGATTCCTTGTGACAAGAGCTTCACATTCATGCAAAACAATTTTGACCTGTGACCTTGACCTTGACTTTTGACCTACTTAAAAGAAAAAAATAACTTTTGAACCACTTGAGATACAGCCTTCATATTTGGCATGTATGTTCCTTGCGACAAAAGCTTTACATTCATGCAATACTTTTTGACCTGTAACCTTGACCTTTGACCTGCTTAAAATAAAAAATTAACATTTTTGTCGTAACTTTTGAACCGTTTTTGTCTCTGTAAGATCTTAGTTGTTGACGGGATGTAGAGCTCAAACAAACAAGCAATAAAAGGACTTGCTATTAAAAGTGATGTCCTCTTGTGGGGATATTTTCTTCAGTTCTTGACAGTACATTTGAGTGTTTGAGTTTTACGTCTCACCTACAGCTAAGGTCATACGGAGATGAGACCTTGGTTTAAAGACTCGTCTGAAAGTCTGGAGAAGCTCCAGGATCAATCCTGCGACCCCTGGTTTACAAGGCGAGTAGCATAACCATTACACCACGGAGGACAGTAAATTTACTCGGACATTTACTGGAATCTTGACATCTTTCACAACATTCAGATGTGACCCACATTTTACCTCATTTGTGCACTGTAGGAGCAGTCTGATCTGGGTCTGCACTGTTTGCTATTCCGTTTGCACATTCTGCACTTCTTGCAGGATCGTGTAACAAATTTGTTAAAATTTTAGGAGAATTACAGCATTTCCTCAAGGTGTCCAAATTTTTAGGATTTTTAAGGTACATAGAATTACAGCAGGAGTCCATTTTGAAATTTTATGTCAATAATCCAATCGATAGAACCTTGGTTTATTTTTTTACATCATTTAATGATGGTGTGAAGTTGCAGGAGTCATTGTTATCATTGGTCGGCCTCGGTAGCTCAGTCGGATGCACGTCTGACTGGTGATCAGGAGGACGCGGGTTCGATACCTGTCGGGGTCGGCAACATTCTTTCGTGGAGAATGATCATGAAATCTTTTCAAGGGTCATTCTCTCCCTTCCGCTGATTCAAGAAGGGCAGTTTTCAGTTCCTGGCGAAAGAATGTGCACTGTACTGGTTAACCCCTTACGTATAAGCCTGCCCAAGAAAGTGTAGATCGGTAAACTGACCGGCTAAAAAATGACCTAAAACAGTGTTGACTGGGCTGTAAAACTCCAAAACAAACAAACAAACAAATCATTATAATCATTGGGGTATGAACAACATTGCATCCTAATAGTCTACTATAGGGGTTTTCTGTAATTGCCCTGGGAATGTAAACACAGTCAAACTTCAATGGCACCTTTGGGACCACAAAAATCTGTTCGAGACAGGGGTAGTTCGAGCCACTGAGGTTACTGCCAGGAGGCATAACGAGATACTTTTAGATATCTTTTCGGTGTTCTATAATGAAAATGTATGCTGTGTGTACTCATTAGAATCGCCTCATCGAGGCGATTCTAATGAGTACACACAGCATACATTTGCAAGATAAAAGACTTAAATCTCCTTAATTAGACCCCAATATTTCTTATGAAGAGGATTTCGCTAGGGGCTCAAGAATGGGTTCGACACATCCATGGTAAACGAGCCATCGGTGTTCGAGCCATCGAAGTTCTACTGTATATATTTGTATGTTTCAGGACCAGAAGATTCTCAGTCTGGCGTATGTAGCTGTTGGGAAATGTGTTCACAGGTGTCCACAGTCAGTGAACACTAATATAGCATTTGTATTCTTATTCTTCCATGATTTATGCACGGTAAACCTTTATTTTTATCCTAGAATATTTCAGAGACTAAGTGTGGTATTTACTGTTTGTATTCAGACAGCAGGCTTGAGCAAATTTTGTAGTCCAAGATGAGACGCCACATAATGTCTCGTCAAAATACTACAGAACATCTCATCTGTCTACTCTATTAGACACTCATCAAGGAGCAGTCTGGTCTCATTCCACACTGTTTGCAACTGACTTTGTAATTTATTGTGTCAGCTTCAACTTTTATACAAGCCTCCATTTTTGACCTTGACCTACATTTCATGGTTAGGGACTTAGTGCCTTACAGGCACGAATAGCCTTTGGCGAAATTGGTAGCAAGTTCGATCCTGGAGACCACCAAGTCTTTGAGAAAGACACTTTAACCACATTGCTTACTTTTCACCCAAGAAGTCCTGTCTGTGAGAGAATGTGACAGTATGTATAGAGAAAAAGAAAAAAATGCAACAAACAAGCAATAAGCAAGGCCTAGTTATATTTGGCTATTCCGTAGTGTTAAAGACAACACAGTCAGAATACACAGTAATTCTAGGCTCAGTGTTAAAAAATACTAACAGTCAATAAAATTATGTGAAAATAGAAATTACTGAAATTGCTGGGTAGTAGGATCAATTTTTTTACCCATTTTTGATGGGTACCAACCACGTTGGACTCAGTGTATGCCCAGTTCAGATGCCACAGAGTGTGGTGTATGATCAGGGCCTTCACTATTTGCAAAAAAAAAAAGATCAGTTTTCTAAAATAAATGTAAGTATAGAGGACCCTTGTTCCAATAACCTTTTGCTGTTACGATGATTTTGACACTGTTAAGAATCCCAATAAGGAGTCGTATTATAATATTATTAATCAAATAATTTCGTATTGGCCCAGTTACAGGTCCGAGGTCTGCTGTATTGGCCGGAGGCCGAAGCCGAGGCCAATACAGCTGACCGAGGGCCTGTAACTGGGCCAATACGAAATTACTTGATTCTTGACAGTTTTATTAATTGACACTATTAAAAACATGTGTTTCATAGTGTTAATATGGATGACCTCCAAACAATACAGGATGGTCAATTAATAATATATGGTATAAAGGGTTTCTCCTACACAAATATTGTGGACATTTGTCAGAATCACCTCTATGAGGCGATTCAGAAAAATGTTCACAATATTTGTTTCTTGGAGCATGAAATGCAAAATTCTTGAATACCTCTACTACTCCATCTAATTGAGGGCTAAGGTTTCAGTCCACTGAAATTGCCATTATAACAGGTTTTGTCATTATATGAGCCCCGCCAAGCGAATTTGTGTCTTAGAGCATTCCGTCATGACAAATTTTAACTGCGCATGCACAGCCATTCAGAGGGGCCAGTGATTTGGCTTTCTGTCTGAAGGTTCCTCTTGATTCACTGCTTGTATGAGCGAGCAGCGAAGGTTCTGGCGAGACTGCGCAGATGCGCAGGCTCGCCTGAACCTTCGCTGCTCGCATAGGCGATAAGTACCAAAATCGCTTGACGGGGCCCATATCAAAATGTTGGTATATAGGGGGTTGACTTGTTTGTTTTTGTTTGATTTGGAGTTTAACGCCCCGTCAAGACTGTAAAGGTCATTTTGGAGACGTTGCTTCCAATTTTGTGGGACTTTTACCCGACATTGAGATGAAATGACATCTAAAGCCCTGTCCCCCAATGAAACCAATAGGGTTTATAAGCATGGACTGGCCGACTTGCACCGCTTTGCCTGGGCAGGCTTAGATCCTCTTTACCAGTACTCGTATGCGGGTCGGTAACAGCTCTGCGTGGAAGCATCATGCAGCCCATGTATTTCTTCAAGCCCAGATTGTACCAATGGAACCTTCTCTTTATATAAGCTGGAGTTGATTTAAAAATTGAGGGGCGCCAGGTTATGTTATCTTTAACCCTTAACCTATTTAGTACCGGAAACCCCAAAATGGGTACCAGAGCAAGCAGTGCAGGCCCAGATCAGATGCCGCAGAATGCAGCGTCTGATCAGGATCTACACTGTTTGCAAAAAGTTAAGCCATCTTCCAAATAAATTTCAAAGAAAAAACAACCTTAAATTTTGAAATGGACTCATGCTATATATCAGGTGGAAGATTCCATTTGGTACAAAAAGGGTTAAGCAACTATCACAGTAAAATACCACTAATAAGACACATAAAATTAAGACTAATTTTAGTTTTTGTTTTTAGCTCACCGTCACATAGTGACAAGATGAGCTTTTGGGATCACTTTTTGTCCGTCATGCGTGCGTGCATCCGTCCGTGCGTGCGTTCGTAAACAATTTCTTCAAACGACATCTCCTAAACCACTGATCGGATTTGACCAAACTTCACAGGAATGGTCCTTAGGTGGTCCCCTTTCAAAGTTGTTCAAATGGTTCCGGTCTGTTGCACATATAGGTCACAGGAGCCAAAAATAGATTTTATTCACCTAAAACTTAAAAAATCTTTTTCTCTGAAACTGCAAGGCCCAGGTCTTTGAGATTTGGTATGAAGCTTCATCTAGTGGACCCCTACCAGGATTGTTCAAATTATAGTGCTGGGGCCAAAAATGCCTCCGCCCCAGGGCCCTTTGGTTTTACATGGGCTTATAAAGGGGAAATCTTTAAAAATCTTTTTCTCTGAAACCGCAAGGCCCAGGTCTTTGATATTTGGTATGAAGCTTCATCTAGTGGACCCCTACCAAAATTGTTCAAATTATAGTGCTGGGCCAAAAATGCCCCTGCCCCGGGGCTCTTTGGTTTTACATGGGCTTATATAGGGGAAATCTTTAAAAATCTTCTTCTTTGAAACTGCAAGGCCCAGGTCTTTGCTATTTGGTATGAAACTTCATCTTGTGGAACCCTACCAAGAATGTTCAAATTATAGTGCTGGGGCAAGGCTCAGGTCTTTGATATTTGGTGTGTAGCTTCATCTAGTGGACCTTTGCCAAGATTGTTCACATTATTGCCTTTGATGATATTTGGTATGAAGCTTCACCTTTTTAGACCTCCTTCAATATTATGCACATTATAACCCTAGGGTCAATAATGGCCCTCCCCGGGGCCCACTTGTTACTCTATGGATCAGGTGAGCGATCCAGGGCCATCATGGCCCTCTTGTTTTTGTCGCGCCTGCTATTAGCATGGCGCGATATAGGCGCCCGGTTTTCCGTCCGTTTGTCCATTCGTCCGTCTGTCCGGGCAGACTAGAGGTACCTAGTGGGGTTAGGATTCTGCCCAATTCAACTTAATGAGGTTTATTCCGTAAGGCACAGTAACTTTTCAGTTAGTGGGGTTAAAAATTTCGTATGTGGGGTTAAAACTCTGTACAGTGGTGCGTTATGGGTTAAAGTCTCCATAGACTTTACATTAGTAACCCCACAAGGTACCTCTACTAAGAACGGACGGTCCCGTCCGTCCGTTTGTCAAGGCGTCAACATTTGCGACCACCCTAGCGTTCACCCTGAGGTTCAGGTTTATTTCTCAAGAACTATAAGAGCTTCATTAATGATACTTGGTACAGACTTGTATCTGGGGATGACAACTTACATGCAAGCATCCATATTTGACCTTGACCTACATTTCATGGTTCACTGACTTTGTAAAATATTGCGACCACCCTAGCGTTCACCCTGAGGTTCAAGTTTATTTCTCAAGAACTATAAGAGCTTCATTAATGATACTTGGGACAAACTTGTATCTGGGGATGACAACTTACATGCAAGCATCCATATTTGACCTTGACCTACATTTCATGGTTCACTGACTTTGTAAAATATTGCGACCACCCTAGCGTTCACCCTGAGGTTCAAGTTTATTTCTCAAGAACTATAAGAGCTTCATTAATGATACTTGGTACAAACTTGTATCAGGGTATGGTAACTTAAATGCAAGCATCCATATTTGACCTTGACCTATATTTCATGGTTCACTGACTTTGTAAAATATTGCGACCACCCTAGCGTTCACCCTAATGGTCAAGTTTATTTCTCAAGAACTATAGGAGCTACATTAATGATACTTGGTACAAGCTTGCATTTAAGAATGGAAACTTTTGTGCAAGCATCTATGTTTGACCTTGACCTACATGTCATGGTTGGGTGACTTTGCGCCCCCACAGGCGCAACATAGCCTTCGGCGGAATTCTTGTTTGTCTTAAAGACCACTTTTGAACAGTCCCAAACGTGGTCTTAGTGTAATTGCCTGCTTTGTTGTCTGCTGGTTTCTTTGAAAGTTCATTGGTGCAAACAGTGTGTAAGTAATGTACACCTGCGAGTAATGGTCAGATGTGACCGATCGCAGTAAAAGTAGAAAGGAAGAAAGTGTGGACCCATATCATACTGCCCCTCTGGTCCCTGCTGTTTGTCTATATACAAAAATATGTTTGAAAAGTTTGCAAGAAGGTGTAGCAGATGACATAAAAGGACAACAAATTTTGATGCAGTTTTCCTTGGCATCTTAGGGGTAAAAATTTATCCTGAAAAATGGCTGAACTTTTTACAGTGAAGGCCTTGATAAGATGTCTGGGGTGTCTGATATGGACCTACACGGTTTTCCAATGTTTCGGTACAAAATGGTTTAAACATACATAATTGTGATAATGAGGTAGTGTGCTTATGTTTTGGCTGGTAGTATTTCAGAGCCCTTTGTTCAAAGCTTTGGGAACTTAATAAGCTTGTCAGTGGTCAAAATGTTAACTCTTTTAGGAAGTACAGTCAAACCTGTCTTAGCGGCCACCTCTATTAAGCAAGCAACCTGTCTTAAGCAAGCAGGCATTCCGTTCCCGAAAAAGAAAAATGCATTAAAATTCACCTGTGTTAAGCAAGCACCTGCCTTAAGCAAGCACTTTTTGAATATCCCATAGGTGTTTGCTTAATACAGGTTGGACTGTACAGTATCTAATGCAGTGATGTTTTTGCTGGAAAATGTGAGCAGTCTTTGCATTTGCAAAGCTGCTCACACATTTTTCTGCAAAAATATTAGTACATTTACCCCATTGAATGGTCTATGTTTTAACAATAATGAATATGTTAATTAATGACATTGTTATTTTGAACAACTGGCCCAAGAGGAGTTATAGTTATGATTTGAGCCAGTGCACAACAAAATCTACAATAAGACCTGGGTGATCAGCTAAGACTCAGATCAGCCTGCACATCCGTGCAGTCTGATCTGAGTCTTCGCTGTTCACATGAGCCTTCTATAGCCACTGGGCTATTCATAGGGCAACAAGAGAATACAAAGACCAGGCTGGCCTAACAGGCCAGCTGAACTGAGTGTTCGACAATAGCATGGGTCTTATTGTAGGTTTTGTCATGCGTCGGCTCATTTTGAATTATTTCCTTCCTCAGGTTGATGCTGATACTAGACTAGCTGTTCAAGAGGCCTTGTCTCTGATGTCCAGTGCCTTCAAGGATCTTGATGAAGAAAACTTGAAACTCATGGAAGCTACACTCATGGAAAATATTGATAAGGTACATTCAAACCAACCTACAGTATGATAACTATGGCATTTTTATTATCACCAGAACTATCATTTTTAACCCATTGTATGCTAGTATGTTGGACAAGTCCATTTATCATATAAGGGGTTTCAGGCCTATTTTTTTTTTTTTGATGGAAAATTTTGTTAGCAAATAGTGCAGGCTGTGATCAGATGCCGCATTCTGTGGCGTCTGATCTGGGCCTGCTCTGTTTGCAAAGGTACCCCTTTAGGGGTTTCCCGCATGCAATGGGTTAAGATAAAAATGAAAATGAGTGCTACTTTTCTAATTTCTAGTCCAAATACAGATTGTGGATTCGCATTTGAACTGCCTTATTGAAATGGTTCTGTCCATCACCTAGAGTCTATGGTTACAATTAAAATTGTGAAAATTGTACACCCCTGTAAACCCCAGTTTTCTCTAAATAAAGTGCGGTTTACAGGGGTGTTCATTACACACACTTGTTAACCAAGGTTAGGACTTTTTTTTCATGCTTTACTCGGCAGGTCAGTTAAATGTTATTTTAAATTGTCATAAAGGAGGTGGTCGGGTGATTGGCTTACAGTTGGACAAGGCCTAATGTCCTCGCAGCTGGTGAGGGTACAGGAGGAATTTGTTATTTCTTCAGCTTCTACACTTCCATTCATTTTTAGCTCACCGTCACGTAGTGACGAGGTGAGCTTTTGGGATCACGTTTTGTCCGTCGTCCGTGCGTGCGTCCGTCCGTCCGTCCGTCCGTGCGTAAACAATTTCTTCAAACGACATCTCCTCCTAAACCACTGATTGGATTTTGACCAAACTTCACAGGAATGATCCTTAGGTGGTCCCCTTTCAAAGTTGTTCAAATGGTTCCGGTCCGTTGCACATCTTGGTCACAGGAGCCAAAAATATATTTTTTTTCACCGAAAACTTAAAAAATCTTCTTCTCTGGAACCACAAGGCCCAGGTCTTTAATATTTGGTATGTAGCTTCATCTAGTGGACCCCTACCAAGATTGTTCAAATAATAGTGCTGGGGCCAAAAATGCCCCCGCCCCGGGGCCCTTTGGTTTTACATAGGCTTATATAGGGAAAATCTTTAAAAATCTTCATCTCTGAAACCGTAAGGCCCAGAGCTTTGATATTTGGTATGAAGCTTCATCTAATGGACCCCTACCAAGATTGTTCAAATTATTATGCTGGGGCCAAAAATGCCCCCGACCCCGGGACCCTTTAGTTTTACATGGGCTTATATATGGAAAATCTATAAAAATCTTCTTCTCTGAAACCGCAAGGCCCAGGTCTTTGATATTTGGTATGAAGCTTCATCTAGTGGACCCCTACCAAGATTGTTCAAATTATAGTGCTGGGGCCAAAAATGACCCCGCCCCGGGGCCCTTTGGTTTTACATGGGCTTATATATGGAAAATCTTTAAAAATCTTCTTCTCTGAAACCGCAAGGCCCAGGTCTTTGATAGTTGGTATGAAGCTTCATCTAGTGGACCCCTATCAAGATTGTTCAAATTATAGTGCTGTGGCCAAAAATGCCCCCACCCGGGGCCCTTTGGTTTTACATGGGTTTATATAAGGAAAATCTTAAAAAATCTTCTTCTCTGAAACCACAAGGCCCAGGTCTTTGATATTTGGTTTGAAGCTTCATCTAGTGGACCCCTACCAAGATTGTTCAAATTATAGTGCTGGGGCCAAAAATGCCCCCGCCCCGGGGCCCTTTGCTTTTACATGGGCTTCTACATGAAAAATCTTTAAAAATCTTCTTCTCTGAAACCGCAAGGCCCAGGTCTTTGATATTTGGTATGAAGCTTAATCTAGTGGACCCCTACCAAGATT
Source organism: Lucinisca nassula (assembly GCA_963580285.1). Classification (NCBI taxonomy): domain Eukaryota; kingdom Metazoa; phylum Mollusca; class Bivalvia; order Lucinida; family Lucinidae; genus Lucinisca; species Lucinisca nassula. The sequence continues at coordinate 11,743,760 of OY757014.1, read as the reverse complement.
GTTCAAATTATAGTGCTGTGGCCAAAAATGCCCCCGCCCCGGGGCCCTTTGCTTTTACATGGGCTTCTACATGAAAAATCTTTAAAAATTTTCTCCTCTGAAACCGCAAGGCCCAGGTCTTTGATAGTTGGTATGAAGCTTCATCTAGTGGACCCCTATCAAGATTGTTCAAATTATAGTGCTGTGGCCAAAAATGCCCCCACCCGGGGCCTTTGGTTTTACATGGGTTTATATAAGGAAAATCTTAAAAAATCTTCTTCTCTGAAACCACAAGGCCCAGGTCTTTGATATTTGCTTTGAAGCTTCATCTAGTGGACCCCTACCAAGATTGTTCAAATTATAGTGCTGGGGCCAAAAATGCCCCCGCCCCGGGGCCCTTTGCTTTTACATGGGCTTCTACATGAAAAATCTTTAAAAAATCTTCTTCTCTGAAACCGCAAGGCCCAGGTCTTTGATATTTGGTATGAAGCTTCATCTAGTGGACCCCTACCAAGATTGTTCAAATTATAGTGCTGTGGCCAAAAATGCCCCCGCCCCGGGGCCCTTTGGTTTTACATGGGCTTATATAGGGAAAATCTTTAAAAATCTCTGAAACCGCAAGGCCCAGGTTATTGTTTTTGTTCGTCCATCCGTCCATCCTTCCATCTGTCTGTCCATCCGTCCATTGGTCCCTCTGTCCGTCCGTCCGTTAACATTTTGGTTAAAGTTTTGCGTCAAAGTTTCTAGGAGATTGTTACTTTCGAACCATTTGATAGATTTAGTTGATACTTACACTGAAGTTACATACTGGTTTTGAAGATTTCATTGATGCATGTCCCAGCCCAGACAGTGACCTTGATGTCACAGACTTAAAAATTTTACATTTGGTTAAAGTTTTGCGTCAAAGTTTCTGAGAGATTGTATCTTCTAAACCCTTTGATAGATTTAGTTGATACCTACACTGAAGATTTCATTGATGCATGTCCTACCCCCCACAGTGACCTTGAGGTCGCTTTCTCTAGTATTTGGTATGAAGCTTCATCTTGGAAACCTCTACCAAGATTGTTCAAATTATAGCCCTGGGTCAAAAATGCCCCCGCTTTGGGGCCCTTTGATTTTACATGGGCTTATATCGGGAAAATCTTTAAAAATCTTCTCTGAAACTGCAAGGCCCAGGTCTTTGATATTTGGTATGGGGCTTCATCTAGTGGACCCCTACCAAAATTGTTCAAATTAGAGTGCTGGGACCAAAAATGCCTCCGTCTTGGGGCCCTTTGGTTTTACATAGACTTATATAGGGATAATCTTTAAAAATCTTCTTCTTTGAAACCACAAGGCCTAGGTCTTTTATATTTGGTGTGAAATTTCAGCTAGTGGACCTCTATCAAAATTGTTCAAATTATAGCCCTGGGGCCAAAAATGCCCCCGCCCCAAGACCATTTGGTTTTACATAGACTTGTATAGGGAAATCTTTAAAAATCGTCTTCTCCGAAACTGCAAGGCCCAAGTCTTTGATATTCGGTATGGAGCTTCATCTAGTGGACCTCTACCAAGATTGTTCACATTATAGCCCCTGGGCCACAAATGCCCCCGTCCCGGGGCCCGTTTGGTTTTACATAGACTTATACAGAGATAATCTTTGAAAATCTTCTTCTCTGAAACTGCAAGGCCCAGGTCTTTGATATTTGGTGTGAAGCTTCATCTAGTGGACCTCCATCAAGATTGTTTAAATTATAGCCCTGAGGCCAAAAATGCCCCCGCTCTGGGGCCATTTGGTTTTACATAGGCTTATGTACGGAATATCTTAAAAAAAATCTTCTTCTCTGAAACCGCAAGGCCCAGGTCTTTGATATTTGGTGTGAAGCTCTATCTAGTGGACCTTTGCCAAGGTTGTTCAAATTATGAAGCTTCAACTTTTCAGACCTCCCTCAACATTATGCACATTATAGCCCTGGTGTCAATAATGGCCCTCCCCGGGGCCCACTTGTTACTCTATGGATCAGGTGAGCGATCCAGGGCCATCATGGCCCTCTTGTTTTCTTTCTCCTCTGTCCCTCACTTTCATCTCCTGCACTTTCTTTTCTATCTCTTTTCTATCTCTTTTTCTTCCTTTCCATTACGCAAACACGCCTATACAAATACATTGCCACCTTTATCGCCGAAAAAATGAAAATTTCATAATGAAAAATTTGTATGTTTTTCTGCTCAAAATATAGATTGTGGGCACTAGTTAGAACCGCCTCATCAAAGAGTACCCACAATCTATATTTTAGAGCAGAAATAAGAAAAATAAGGTGTACCCCGGGAAACCCCAGTTTTACTATATAAAAGTGGGGTTCAAGGGGGTCAACATTATATAGGCGTGTTTTCGTGATGCCTGGGAGATTTTGTTTTGATTAAATTTGATGTTTAAAGTCCCCTTCAACACTATATAGGTCATTTTGGAGACGCTTCCAATTTTGTGGGACTTTTACCCGAAATTGAGATGAAATGACATCTCGAGCCCTGTCACCCAGTGAAACCAATAGTGTTTATTGGCATGGACGTTCCGACTCACACCGCTTTGCCTGCCCGGGCTTGGATCCTCCAGGTGGTTTACCAGTACTCCTGTGTGCTCGGATTCAACTCTGTGTGGAAGCCCATTTATTTCTTTAAGCCCCGATGGGCAGCGGCCTTCCCTAGGAGATTACACAGAATGAGAAACAAGGGTTGACATAACATTAAATCTTAGCACAGTCAATTGAATCGTCATATAGTTAGCAGACTTTTACCCTCATGGTCATTATGTCTCCCCCGAAAAATTTTTTTTCGGAGAGACATATTGTTTCTTTTTCCCCGGGCGTCTGTCTGTCCGTCTGTCTGTCTTGTCTGTCTGTCTGTCCGTCTGTCTGTCTGTCTGTCCGTCTGTCTGTCTGTCACACTTTCGTGTCCGCTCTGTAACTTGAAAACCGTTAGAGCTATCTTCACGAAACTTCGTATAAATATTAATCAGCATTAGACGACGTGCAGTGCGCAAGAACTATAACTCTTGCATTTATACTTTTTGAATTATCTCCCTTGGAAGTTTGTCAGTATGTATATATGTATGGGCAAATCGTGTCCGGTCAATTACTTTCTTATTTTCTGATGGATTTTAAAATTACCTGGCAGAAATATTAACAACCATAAGACAATGTGTGGTGCGCATGAGGCAGGTCGGTACCTCAAAGGTCAAGGTCATACTTAGAGGTCAAATGTCAAAAAAGGGGCCTTTTTTACGTATTGGGTCAATAACTTTCTTATTTTGAGATGGATTTTAAAATTACTTGGCATAATTATTAACAACCATGAGACGATGTGTGGTGCGCATGAGGCAGGTCGGTACCTCAAAGTTCAAGGTCATACTTAGAGGTCAAAGTTCAAAAAAGGGGCCTTTTTTTGGTATTTGGTCAATAACTTTCTTATTTTGAGATGGATTCTAAAATTACTTGGCATAATTATTAACAACCATGCGACGATGTGTGGTGGGCATGAGGCAGGTCGGTACCTCAAAGGTCAAGGTCATACTTAGAGGTCAAAGGTCAAAAAAGGGGCCTTTTTTTCCTATTTGGTCAATAACTTTCTTATTTTGAGATGGATTTTAAAATTACTTGGCATAATTATTAACAACCATGAGACAATGTGTGGTGCACATGAGGCAGGTCGGTACTTCAAAGGTCAAGGTCATACTTAGAGGTCAAAGGTCAAGAAAGGGGCCTTTTTTTTTCTTATTTGGTCAATAACTTTCTTATTTTGGGATGGATTTTGAAATCACTTGGCAGAAATGTTAACCAATATAAGACGATGTTTTGCATGCATGACCCAGGTTGGTACCTCAAAGGTCAAGGTCATACTTAGAGGTCAAAGGTAAAAAAGGGGCCTTTTTCAGGTTATTTTTAGATAGAATTTGAATTTACTTGGCAAACATTTTAACCATCATGAGACGATGTGTTGCATGCATGATTCAGTTTGGTATCTAAAATGTCAAGGACATGCATAGAGGTCAAAGGTAAAAAAGGGGCCTTTTTCGTGTTTGGTCAATAACTATCTTATTTTTAGATGGATTTTGAAATTGCTAGGCAGAAATGTTAACCACCATGAGATGGTGTGTTGCACGCATGACCCAGTTTGGTACCTGAAAGGTCAAGGTCATACATAGAGGTTAAAGGTAAAAAAGGACCTTTTTTGTGTTCTGTTAATAACTTTCTTATTTTTAGATGGATTTTGAAATTACAGTTGACTCTCGTTATCTCGACCCCGCTTATCTCGACCCTATCGCTTATGTCGAACCGATTTCTAAGTCCCGTACATTTCCCCTATATATTTATTGTATTTCAACTTCGCATGTGTCGAACTACTTTTAAGTCGACACTTCGGCTATCTCGCCCATCATTTTCAGTCCCTGAATGTATTTTTTTACTGTTTTTACTACTGCGTATCTCGAACCAGGATTCTTGACGTAACGAGAAAAAAAACATGCGTCCGGTCTTTCAATTTTGTAATAGGCCTTTAGAAAACAATTCATCAATACTCACAATGTTGTTAATTATCCAATTTGTCCAGGTGCGTTTGCAATTAAAATTGGCACACACAATACCTTTTCGGCTACTAAGAAAATCATGTCCGTGTAATAAAGACTGACCCGCGGTGCTCAACCTTTAATCTTACACCGTCTCGTGTCAATGATTTGCAAGATTTCCATGATAAAAGGCGGCGTTGTCTTTCTTGCAGAAATGTCAAAGAAAGTGACAAAAGTTGTGATAATCTCAGCGTGTTAAAAACTCAGTTGTTCGGAACAATTCACGTGCATCATTGTTTACCCGTCTGTTTCTTAACCCACGCAAATCCATGTACAAACAGTGTAGATCCAAAAGGGATGGCTCATAACGAGCTTTAGCCATAGTGACGGTTAATCAGTTAGAGGGGAGATGAGTCAAACTACTGTATGGCTTATATAGCATGTACTGCTCTCCGAAGTAATATAAGCGTTGCATTCACAAGCGGGAACTAGTCTGTTTAGTATCTATCTATATTTAGCGTATTTGGAAACACAGATTTGTAGGAATTTAAAAGACAATAATATACGTGAGAAATCTATCAGTTTTATTTATTTATTAATTTGTTCATAAACGCTATACTCTGACAAGCTCCAGTACTTTCATAAACAAGTTTTAAAAACTCAGTAAACCGTTCATGTAAGAATTACCAAGAATACCAAGCATATCACGGCAAACAATGTGTTCTGACATACATGTGACGTCACACTTTGGTTATCTCGTACTACGGATAACTCGAACTTTTTTATCCGGTCCCGTGAGGTTCGAGATAACGAGAGTCGACTGTACTTGGTGGAAATGTTAACCACCATGAGACGATGTGTTGTGTGCATGACCCAAGTTGGTACCTCAAATGTCAAGGACAAAAGGTCAAAGGACAAGAGGTCAAAGGACAAAAAGGGGCCTTTTTTAGTGTTCAGTCAATAACTTTCTTCTTCCTGGATAGATTGTGAAATTACTTAGCAGAAATGTTAACCATCATGAGACGATGTTGTGCACGCTAGACCCAGGTCGGTACCTCCAAGATCAAGGTCATACTAAGAGGTCAGAGGTAAAAAAAGTTTGTTTTTTTTTTGTGTCCAGTCATTAACTTTTTTATTTTTGGATGGATTCAATAAAGTAACCATGCAGAAATGTTCACCGTCATTAGACCATGAGTCATGTGCAAGACCAAGGTCCATACCTCCACTGTCAAGGTCATACCTAGAGGTCAAAGATAAAAAAGGGACAGTCAATAACTTCCATATTCTTTGATGGATTATGAAATTACTTGGCAGAAATGTTAACCATCATAGGACGATGTGTTGTACCTCAAAGGTCAAGCCATACTTAGAGGTCAAAGGTAAAAAAGTGCTTTTTTTGTTTACGTCCAATAACTTTTTTTTTTCTATGAACATTTTTAAAGTTACTTTGCAGAAATGTTCATCTTCATTAGGTGATGTGTTGCACACAAGACCCAGCTCAATACCTCCAATGTCAAGGTTATACTTAACAGTCAAAAACGGGGGAGACATCTGTGTTTTTGTAGAAAACAAATTCTAGTTTCATATGAATTTATAAGCTTTTTACACAAATTTTATATGAAATGACCAATTGTGTAAGATCCTCTATATACATGACATTACGAAAACATGCCTATACAAATACATTGTAAACTTTACCGCCGAAAAAACGAAAATTTTAAGATGAAAAATTGTGATATTTTTCTTATTTCTGCTCAAAATATAGATGGTGGGTACTCGTTAGAACTCCCTGGTCAAGGCGGTTCTAAGGAGTACCCACAATCTATATTTTAGAGCAGAAATAAGAAAAATAAGGTTTACCCCTGTAAACCCCAGTTTTACTACATAAAAGTGGGGTTCAAGGGGTCATAATTATATAGGCATGTTTTCTTGATGATATAGCTGGTTTTCATTTTGTCTAGGAGGAGCCTCAAGCCAGGATGATGGCTGTACAGTATGCCAGTCGTATATTTCCTCAAGACCATGTTCCTTCTAGATATATTCTTCTACTAGCCTGTGGAGATGTGTGAGTAATTGCTGCTTGCTTGAAGAGATATTTGAGTTTTCTTTAATCCATTTAGTACCAGAAACCCCTAAAGGGGTACCTTAGCAAACAGTGCAGGTCCAGATCAGACGCTGCAGAATGCGGCGTCTGATCAGGGCCTGCACTATTTGCTAACAGAATTTTCCACCATAGAATAGAATAAAAATGAAAAACCAGGCCTGACACCCCTTATATGACAAATGGACTTGTCCAACATATAGCAATGTCAGAATCGACTAGTATATAATGGGTTAAGGTATGACAACACAGAACTGAAAATGTTGAGTGTTTATATTTTCTTTTGGACCAGACTAACTAGTTCTGGCCAATTAAGCCTCATCAGTGACCATCAGATATTTTTAAAATTCCACAATATAACCAATGATCCCAAAGAACTAGAAAATAAAACCCATACTATAGTAAAGGGCAGGTAGACTTATGACAGCTGCAATAAATTCCGTACAGTGTTTGTTTGATTTGAGGTTTAATGTCCCAGTCAACACTGTAAAGGTCATTTTGGAGACGTTGCTTCCAATTTTGTGGGACTTTTACCCGACATTGAGATGAAATGACATCACAATCCCTGTCGCCCAATGAAACCAATAGGGTTTATTAGCATGGACGGTCCACCTCGCACCGCGGTTCCTGGACAGGCTTAGATCCTCTAAGCAGTTTACCAGTACTAGTGTGCGGGCCGGATTCCGTACAGTGTAAAATAGAGGAACAAATATTATGAATATTTTCTGATTGGAATAATTTTGAAACTTAAATGAGCTCTGAGAAAATATGTCTTTGGAGGTGTGGGTTAATTGTATCAATTCTTTATCATTGCCTTCACTTTTATTTTGGACTTGTGCCTGAAAAAGAATGTTGTTAGTGACCATATCGTTAAAACTTAAATCATTTAAAACGGTGAATATGCCAATAATTTCGCTGGAAAAATGTGAGTATCTTCTGCATTTGCAAAAGCTACTCACTTTTTTTTTCAGCAAAATTTTGACTACACTGGATATTGTACTAGCTAGAACTGTTAATATTTTTTGACCAACAAAGAGCTTGTTAAGGGGAATGGGAACACCTTCAGGGGAGGCAACTCCTTCATAAGTATTTTTGTCTCCCATGTCAATAGGGGTCAACCCTTTAAGGAAAGAATTTGCTCCTGAGAGTAGACCCCGTTTTCAGTGGGCTAGAGTTGATAGATAAGCGAACAGGAAATCCTGAAAGTTGTCCCCCTTTGAAAAATGATGGAAAAATCTGCCAGGTGTTCCAATTCCCCTTAAGTTAATGATGGCCTTGGTCAGTCAAGACACAGTCTTCCCACTGTGTCTTCCCTCTCTGCCTCTGGAAGCTTTAGGCTATGTTAGCTATCTATATAGCATTCAGCAAAGACTAATAATAGTCTAGGGATGTAGGGATGCACATCCTGATCTGAGCCTTCTCTTGTGGGGGCATTTAGCATTTGTGATGTATATGATGTTAGACCTCACCCATGTTTTAAACTGAGCACTGTTTGCTTGGTTTTATGGATAATAAGAGACAGTTGTCAGAATTATTATAATTTTAAAGTTTTTTCCTTTGAATGCATTGTTGTTATGCCCTCGCATAGGCATCATGTCGGGGGCATATAGATTTTAGTTTTGTGCATGTGCATATGGGTGTACTTGCATACATACGCATGTCCTTCAGTACCTTTGTGGGTAGGTTCGTGATCCTGTTAGACTCGGGTTAAGGCATTTGTACCAGGTAGAACCTGAGCTCATATTTTCCAAACCATATGGTGGATTTGCTACCTATTTAGTATGATGATAGAAACAGGTCCAAAGTTTTATTCTGCTCATGACCTCAAGGTCAATGTCACTGACTTAAGCCATTTTTAATGTTAAGGTTTTTTTTTTATGAGCTCTTTCTTTTAAAACAGTAAGATCATGGATCTGGTTCATATTTGGTATGATGATAGATTCAGGTCCAAAATTTTATTCACCAATATCCCCAGTTATGCCTATGACCTCAAGGTCAATGAGTTAGAAATTTTTCATATTAAGGATTTTTCAGAGCCTATATTTTCTAAATCATCTGTTTGGTATGATGATAGATACAGGTCAGCCACATGCTGGCCCCTGCCCATGATGTCAAAGTCAAGGTCGCAGACTTAATAAATTTTTATTGATAAAGTTTTTAAAATGATAAAAGAACTCTTTATTTTCCTAACCATATGCTGGATCTGGTACATATTTGGTATGATGATAAATACAGGTCGAAAATTATATTCACCCCCCCCCCCCTCCCCCCAATGCCCGTGACCTCAAGTTCAAGGTCTTAGACTTAAGATGTTAAGTTCTTTCCAAATATTTCATGTGCCCCACAAGGTTCGCCACATTTAAAACTTGAGATGATGATGCTGATGATGACTTGGTCACATTTAATACTGAAGAAGAAGACGATGATGATGATGTCTGTTTTACAGGAAAGAAGACATCCATATAGAAGCCTCAAAAGGTTTGAAGCCACAAGTAAAGGATGATAGAGTCTTTCCTAAACCTGATCCTTCAGAGCTGGAAATAGTACTGCCAAAGTTTACTGATATGATTAAATATGTCAAAGAAAAGGTTTGTGTGTGAACATTTACTATATTGCTCTATTGCAGGTAGTGTTTTTTTTTGTTTTGCTGTAAGGCTTTTTTAAGATTATTTCACTTATTTTGAGCCAATTATTGATCCGAGGTGGGCAAAAACCAGAGTACCTGGACCTTCCATTGCAGAACTTGGTGTCTCACATGTGACCCAAGCGAGGCTCCAGCCCACAACAGTAAGAGACTTCATGATTAAGAGTCAGTGCTCTAAGCCACTAGGCCACAGAGGTCTCTCTATATTGCACGGGCTTGGGTGACTTCTTGTAAAGAGCCTGAGCTCGAAAACATTATTCCTCTCCCTGGTGTGGGTTCAGGCCTTGCTGTAGTCACATGACAGATGTAAAGTTCTGCAATTGGAGATCAGGTGGTTTTACTCTTGTAACTTTGGTTTTTGCCCACCTCTGATTAATGATCAGCTTGATATTTGTCATATGTTTGTTTGTTTGATTTGAGGTTTAACGTCCCCGTCAACACTGTAAAGGTCATTTTGGAGATTCAGATAATCATGGAAGGGTGGTAAGATCCAGATGAAAGTAAGAATTTCTTTATTGCAGTATTCTGCAATAGATAAGATCGTTGGTACAGCTTCATGTTCAACTTTGACCTCTGTGTGAACTGCAGGAATATGGGAGTGTTCATGTGAACTGTAGGAATATGGGAGCATATCAGAATCAGAATTGTTACTGTTTACAAGTCAAATGACATTCATACACCAGGACCTGTGATATGGGAAGTTAGTCCCTAGCTCTAACCAAAGATGTAAACTTAGCTACACAATCATATGAAGTGGAGTAGAAATCTAAAAAAACTTTAAATTGGAATGAAAAACTTCATTTAACCCATTCTGTACTTCGAAACGGGTAATTGGCAAACAGTGCAGGCCCAGATCAGAGGTCATAGAATGCAGTGCCTGATCAGGGCCTACACTATTTTCATAAAGTTAAGCGATTTTCCAAATAGATTTTGAAGAAAACACAATCTGTCACCCCTAAATTTTGAAATGGGCTCCTGCTATAAATAAGATGGAAGATTCCATTTGGTACAAAGTGGGTTAACCCATTGTATGTGGGAATCCCCTGAAAGGGGTACCTTGGCAAACAGTGCAGGCCCAGATCAGACGCCACAGAATGCAGCGTCTGATCAGGGCCTGCACTATTTGCTAAAAGAATTTTCCTTCGAAAATAGAATAAAACAGAAAAAAAATAGGTCTGACACCCATTATATGAGAAATGTACTTGTCCAACATATAGCAATGGAAGAGTCCACTAGTATACAGTGGGTTAAAGCTACAGATAAGGAGGAACAAAGATAATTTTAGGACTCAGTTTTGTCGTAGTTTTGTCGTACCTGCTTTAAGGGGAATGGGAACACCTGGCATATTTTTCTGCCATTTTTCAAAGGGAGACAACTTTTGGGACTTCCTGTTTGCTTTTCTATAAGCCCTGTCCCACTGAAAAAGGGGTCAACTCTTAAAGGAAAGAATTTGCTCCTGAGGAGCAAATTCTTTCCTTTAAGAGTTGACCCCTATTGGCATGGGGAGACAAAAATACTTTTGAAGGAGTTGCCTCCCCTGAAGGTGTACCCATTCCCCTTTAGAATGGTACAATATAGGAGTCTGGTTTCCTATTCATTCATCCTCTGTCCATTTGCCAATCTGTCAACTTTTGCATCAATCCTAGAGTCAGCCCAAATGTTCCTCATCCATACAGCTGGGACATAGCCTTCTATCTATCTATCTATCTACCTATCTACTGATACTGCATCGGTCACATCTGACCATTACCGCAGGTGTACATTACATACACTCCAGGTTTTCAGGATGAATGCCTACACAGTAATCATGTCGGCCCCGATAGCTCAGTTGGTAGAGTGTCCGCTCCGGGGAACGGGAGGTCACGGGTTCGATCCCGGGCCGCGACATACCAAAGTCGTAAAAAATGGTACTAGCTGCTCCTTGCTTGGCACTCAGATTTACGGGGTAGAGCTAGGACTGGTCGACCCAGTGTCAGGATAATGTGACTGGGTGTGGTATCATGTAATGTGTCTGGGACATGATACTTCAGTGAGGCAGCACTATAAAAGTGAGCATTGAGCTCCCTGTCACAACCAGACACCGTCGTGATATGACTGAAAAATTGTTGAAAGCGACGTTAAACCCGAATTCACACACACACAGTAATCATGTTATTACGGTAGGGATCTTTAACCTGCACAGGGGATGATTCTCCCTGCTCAGGGGGCCTCCAGTTAACGTCCCGATCCGAAGGACGGTGCACTTTATGACATTCATCCCTGCAAATGATGCCAATGGAGCGTGTTCGGACACCGAAATTTTATCGCCGCTGCCGGGGATCGAACCCGGGACCTCTAGCATCAGAGGCAAGTGCACTAACCACTGAGCTATCAGGCTGGGTGAAATTCTTGTCTTGTTTTCTCATTAAATCATATGTCAAGTGTACTTGTTAGACAAGCCTCAGTGAGACCGCTCTAAGTAACAAGTAACCACAAAATATTTCCAAAAGCTTTTCACATTTTTTTCTGCAAAAATATAAGTATATTTGTCATAGTAAATGATCAGAGTTTTAAAGATATGTTAACTTAATGACATTGTTAGTTTTGAACAACTGGCCCTGGGTAAGAAATTGCTAAAGACAGGTTTTTCTTATCACAGAGTTCATAATTAAGTGTCATTGTCTTTAAACTTAACTTAACCCTTATCCTGCTGAATAATTAATTTAGCCACACCCATTTCTGACTTTGAACCAATCAGATTGCTTGGTTTATTTTATTCCTGCAAATTCACAAACTGAATGTCAGTGTAGATCCTGATCAGATGTCAGATGCCATCTTACCTGCATCTACATTGTTTGCAAACATAGTTTCTGCTTTTGACCCCATTAATACTGTAATAAAGAGGTTGTGGTGTAAATTGGGGTTTACAGGGGTATAGATTACATGGACCTGTTAACACTTCTCTTGCTGAATATTCATTTAAACCACACCCATTTCTGTCTATCAACCAATCAAATTACTTGATGTAATTTGTTGCTACAAATTCATAAACTGAATGCCAAGCAGTGTAGATCCTGATCAGATGGCTTCTTCAAAAGCCATCTGATCTGGATCTACACTGTTTGCAAAGATAGGGGTTGTCGTGAACAGCAAGATAAGGGTTAACCCTTGTCCTGCTGAGCCCGGATATGCCTTATCTTTGAAACAATGTAGATCCAGATCAGATGGCTTCTGAAGAAGCCATCTGATCAGGATCTTCATTGTTTGCCATCCAGTTAATGAATGTGTTGCAATAATTTGCATCAAGTAATCTGATTGGCTGATAATCAGTAGTGGGTGTGACATATTTAAATATTCAGCAGGACAAGGGTTAACATGATGTTTAGTATCAATTCCTTTTCAGGCTGACATCAGAATAAAAACATCACACAGATATGTGGTTGGTAACAATACGCTGCCATTCAATCCTGTTGCTTTTGGAGAGGTAAGCTGGAATAGCTGCTCAGAGCATCATAGCATTACAAACTCATTATTTGGTTAAAAGTTAATTGATCTTTCAAGTACATGATCAAATACTTGAATATTTATGCTGAAAATATGTGATTAAAAGCTACTCAGGTTTTCTCAGCAAAAATATTAGCATATTTGCTATGTTAAATGATTTAAGCTTCAAGGATATGCTTATTAACGTCATTATTATATGGGCCCCGTCAAGCGATTTTGGCACTTATCGCCTGTGCGAGCAGCGAAGGTTCAGGCGAGCCTGCGCATCCGCGCAGTCTCGCCAGAACCTTCGCTGCTCGCTCATACAAGCAGTGAATCAAGAGGAACCTTGAAAGCCATATCCCTGGCTCCTCTGAATGGCTAGGCATGCGCAGTTACAATTTGTCATGAGGGAATGCTCGAAGACACAAATTCGCTTGGAAGGGCTCATATTATGACAACTTAGTCATGATAGTTATGAATACTGTTTTTTTTACGCCTGCTTTAAGTGTGGCGCAATGTGGGAGTATGGTTGTCTGTCCCTCTGCTTGTTTGTCCATCCGTCAACATGTTTGACAACCCTAACTTTCACTGTAATGTTGAAATTGCTTTCTCAAGATCTGTAAGAGCTTCATTAATGATACTTTGTACAAACTGGCATCAAGGGATGGCAACTTTAATGCAAGCACCCATATTTGATCTTGACCTAGGTTTCCCTGGTTCACTGATTTTGTGAACTATTGCCACAACTCTATCTTTTACCCTAATGTTTAAGTTCATTTCTCGTGAACTATAAGAGCTTCATTAATGACACTTGGTACAGACTTGTATCAAGGGATTGCAACTTTAATACAAGCATCCATATTTGACCTTGACCTGCATTTCTTGGTTCACTGACTTTGTGAACTATTGTGACAATGCTAGCGCTCACCCAAATGTTCAAGTCCATTTCCGATGATCTATGAAAGCTTCATTAATGATACTTGGTACAAACTTGCACCTAGGGATGACAACTTTAACGCCAGCCTCCGTATTTGACTATTGTCCTGCACTTTTTGGTTCACTGACTCTGTGCCCTCACAGGTGCGACACAGCCTCTGGCAGAGTTTTTGTTCTCTGTGAAAACCCATTTTTGATAGGATGGCCATGTTCATGTCAGATAAATGAGTAATTAATGTGTCAGTTTATCTGACATGCTTTATCTCAGTCCTTGTTTGACCTATAACTCACTTTTTAATTTAACTCATTCTTACCAGGAAACCAGAAACGGGGACCTAGGCGAACAGTGCGGACCTAGATCAGATGCTGCATGATAACAGTATTTTCTGTCAAAAATGGAATCAAAAGAAAAGAATAGACCTGACTTGACATGCCTCAAATGACAAATGGACTTGGTTATCATATGGGCCCCGTCAAGCTATTTTGGTACTTATCGCCTATGCGAGCAGCGAAGGTTCAGGCGAGCCTGCGCATCCGCGCAGTCTCGCCAGAACCTTTGCTGCTCGCTCATACAAGCAGTGAATCAAGAGGTACCTTCAGACAGAAAGCCATATCCCTGGCCCCTCTGAATGGCTGGGCATGTGCAGTTAAAATTTGTCATGACGGAATGCTCGAAGACACAAATTCGCTTGGCGGGGCTCATATAACAATAGAAGAGTCGGTAATCAATAAGTGAACAAATATTTTATGGTACTAGGTGAGGTAATAAAGGTATTTGTTGTCAACGGAAGAAACTGGCATTGAAATAATGTAAAATTTCTATATTAAGACCACCTCGTAAAGACCACTTTTGAACAGTTCCAAAGGTGGTCTCTGACCAGTGGACACTTTTTACAGAAAATACAAACAGAGCATAGCTAGGATATACTAAATAAGCTTTTTATACCCCACCACACGATAGTGGCGGGGTATTATGATATACCCTCCGGTGTCCGTCCGTCCGTCCGTACGTACGTCCGTCCGTCCGTCCGTCCGTCCGTCCGCACCATTTCCGATCGATAACTTGAGTAATTTTTAACGAATTTTATTCAAATTTTGCATACATGTATATATCGGGAATGAGTGGTATGGGATTGTTAATGGGCAAAATCCGTTAACATTTGACAGAGTTATGGCCCTTTTTAGCTCAAAATAAGGGGTTTTGGGGCGTTTCCGATCAATAACTTGAATATTTTTTCACGGATTTTCTTCAAATTTTGTATACACATTGGCATTGGGTATGAGTGGTTTGGGATTGTAAATGGGCAAAATACATTAACATTTAACGGAATTATGGTCGTTAAAAATTCCGATTAAATGGTTTTTGGGGACTTATTCCTTTACTATATGGAATATTTGGATGAAACTGCACTGATGTATAAACGACCATAATAAGCAGGTTTTGTGTTGTGAATACACAAAATGCGTTAACATTTAACGAAAAATTGGTCGTTAACAATTCCCATTAAATAGTTTCTGCGCATTTATTCCTTTAATTTATGAAGTATATTGATTATCACTGCCAGTGTAGTGGTTAGAGTGCTGGACTACAAATCCTATTGTTGACTATGAATCTGAGGGGCGTGAGTTCAAATGTCCGTCGAGGAATGGAAATTTTTTTTTTTTTTTTCGTTTTTTCTTTTTTTTGTGTGTGTTCTTTTTTTAGCTCACCAGAGCCGAAGGCTCCGGGGGAGCTTATAGGATAGGCAGTTGTCCGGCGTCGTCGTCGTCGTCGTTGTCGTTGTCGTCGTCGTCTGACGTCAACACTTTCAAACATCTTCTTCTCTGAAGCCACTGGACCGATTCAGCCCAAATTTTATCTGTAGCATCCTTGGGCAGGGGGATTGAAAGTTTGTGTTTTTTATGAAAATCAGCCCATTAGTTTGGTTGCTATGGCAACTTAGAGTTTCCATAGACTTATAATGGGGAAAATTGAAAAATGGCATTTACTGCCAAGTCATTGCAGATATTTGGACAAAACTTTTATAGAAATGTTTCTTGAGTAAAATTCTTTCAGCCATATGCTTTTATGCCAACCTGAGGGTCCCCCAGGTTGTGCCGGGGCCATGCCCCACCCCCTCCACTTCATAAAAGGCCATATATCTCAGAAACCATTCAGATCCCGACCCCTAAACCATATATATTCTTGTTCCTATTGATAAGACGCATTTAGTAACACCAACCTTGGGGTCCTCAGGGATGCGCCGAGGTCATGCCCCACCCCCTCCACTTAATAAAAGGCCCAATATCTCGGAAACCATTCAGATCCCCACCCCTAAACCATATATATTCTTGTTCCTTATGATAAGACCCATTCGGTGACATCAACCTGGGAGTCCCCTGGATGCGCCGGGGCCATGCCCCACCCCCTCCATTTCATAAAAGGCCCAATATCTCGTAAACCTTACAGATCCCCGCCCCTAAACCATATATATGCGTGCTTCTTATGATAAGACACATTCATTGACACCAACCTGGGGGTCCTCAGAGATGCGCTGGGGCCTTGCCCCACCCCTCTACTTCACAAAAGGCCATATATCTCAGAAACTGTTCAGATCCCCACCCCTAAACCATATATATTTTTGTTCCTATTGATAAGACGCATTCAGTAACACCAACCTGGGGGTCGTCAGGAATGCGCACAGGTCAGGCCCCACCCCCTCAACTTTATAAAAGGCCCAATATCTCGGAAACCATTCAGATTCCCACCCCTAAACCATATATATTCTTGTTCCTTTTGATAAGACCCATTCAGTGACATCAACCTGGGAGTCCCCTGGATGCACCGGGGCCATGCCCCACCCCCTCCATTTGATAAAAGGCCCAATATCTCGGAAACCTTACAGATCCCCGCCCATAAACCATATATATGCTTGCTTCTTATGATAAGACACATTCATTGACACCAACCTGGGGGTCCTCAAAGACGCGCTGGGGCCTTGCCCCACCCCTCCACTTCAAAAAAGGCCATATATTTCAGAAACTGTTCAGATCCCCACCCCTAAACCATATATATTCTTGTTCATTATGATAAGACGCATTCAGTAACACCAACCTGGGGGTTCCCAGGGATATGCTGGGGCCATGCCCCTCCCCCTCCATTTCATAATATCACAATATCTCGGAAACCCTACAGATGGCCACCCCTTAACCATATATAGTCTTGTTCCTTATGATAAGACACATTCATTGACACCAACCTGGGAGTCTCCCTGGGCCTTGCCCCGCCCCTCCACTTCACATAAGGCCTTATATCTCAGAGAATGTTCTTAGCCCCACCCTAAACCATATATATTCATCTTTCTTATGATAAGACGCATTCAGTGACACCAGCTTGGGAGTCCCCGGGGCACGCCCAGGCCATGCCACACCGCTTTACTTCATTAAAAGACATATATATCAGAAATAGTTCAGATCCCCACCTCTAAACCATATACTTGTTCCTTATGATAAGACTCGTTCAATCACACCAACCTGGAGGTCTCTTTGTGCTGAGGCAATGTGCCCCGCCCTTCCATTTCATAAAAGGCTTTATATTTCAGAAACCATTCAAATCCCCACCCCATAATCATATATGTTCTTGTTCCTTATTATTAGCACACCTACTGTAGCGGGGTCCGCAGGGGCCATTCCTATTTCATAAAAGGGCCTCAAATCTCTGAAACCGGTCAGATTCCCAGCACTGAACCATATATATACTTGGTCCTTATGATAAGACACATTTAGGGACAACAGTTTGGGCTTTCCTGGGATCAACAGGGCATGCCCCAACCCCTCAACTGTTAAAGAGGCCTTACAGATCCCCACTGCTAAACCATATATATTTTTGTTTCTTATGATAAGACGCATTTAGTGATACCAACCAGGGCTCCATTGGATCCATGCCTCACCCCCTCTACTTCATAAAAGGCCTAACTTTTCAGATGCTGAGTCCACATGGGTGCTCATTTGGACATGGGGGTTCATTTGGTGGATTAAAATGATATCATGTTAAAATACATGGCTGCCATTGGGCAGGATGGGCAGTGCCCACCTGAGCTCTGGTGAGCATAGTGGCCCATGGGCCTCTTGTCTTTTTATTTTTTCTTTCTTTTTCATTTTGGCAATGAATTTATTTATTTTTTTTTATTTTTTTTAATTTTCCTCATTTTTGGTTTTTCATTCCTTTTTTTTCCCTTTTTTTTTCACCCTTTTCTTCTTTTTGTTATACCCCATCACACGATAGTGCTGGGATATTACAATATACCCTCCGGTGTCTGTCCGTCCGTCCGTCCCCACCATTTCCGACCAATAACTGGATTAATTTGTGCTATGAATCTGAGGGGCGTGAGTTCAAACCCCCGTGGAGGAATGGAATTTTCTTTTTTTTTTTTCCTTTTTTTCTCGTTTTTTCTTTTCGTTTTTTTCCGTTTATTTTTCTTTTCTTTCTTTTTGCAATGAATTTTTTTTTTTTTTTTTCGTTTTTTTTTTCTCATTTTTTGTTTTTCATTCCTTTTTTTTACCTTTTTTTTTTTTTCCTTTTCTTCTTTTTGTTATACCCCATTACACGATAGTGCTGGGATATTATAATATACCCACCGGTGTCTGTCCGTCCGTCCGTCCGTCCGTCTGTCCGTCCGTCCATCCCCACCATTTCCGACCGATAACTTGATTAATTTTTCACATTTTTTTTTTTCAAATTGTGCCTACATGTTTATATCGGGAATGACTTTTTTTTCTTTTCTTCTTTTTGTTATACCCCATCACACGATAGTGCTGGGGTATTATAATATACCCTCCGGTGTCTGTCCGTTCGTCCGTCCATCCACACCATTTCCGACCGATAACTTGATTAATTTCTCACAATTTTTTTTGGGAGTTTGCGATCAATAACTTAAGAATCTTTTCATGGATTTTCTTCAAATTTTAAAACACTAAAGGACACATATTATTGCCAAGGACAGTCACTCTGCTTTTCTGGTTATTGTATTATCTGCCCTTTTGATATACATGTATGTAGTTCCTTTACTATATTGAATGCCTTAGTGAAGTTTTACAGATAAGTATAACACTTAAAAGTACCACTATTATGGGCAAGGCTATAACCATATTATCTTGCAGTGGTGGGGTATCATGCAGTGTTAGCGTGCTTTTATTAAAGGAGAATTTGTCCTAATTTTATGTGGTCTTAATAGCGGAATTTTACTGTATTTCATTAACCTATTGTACTTCCATTGTAACAGGTTGGACAAGTCCATTTGTCATTTATGGGGTGTGGGATCCATTTTATTGTACTTTTGACAGAATATCCTGATAACAAACAGTGTAGATCTGGATCAGACTCAGCATTATGTGTAATTGTGTCTTCTGATGTGGGTCTTCATTGTTTGCCTATGTCCTGGTTCAAGGGTTTCCAGGTAACAATGGGTTAAACAGTATGGTGGTTGAATGACTGAGAGTTATGACAAACATGTTATCAGTTATTATAATTCCCCGGCATACGAAGTTTCAAGTATGCTATGGGGGTATAATGTTTTCGTCATCCGTATTTGTTCAAAATCTTGTGTATTTTGTTCATCCGTACATCCAGCCTTACATCCGTCCTTCCGGGCGAACATGTCAGGTTTAGGGGCTAGTGTCCAGATTGGACAACAATAGAAAATGATAGGTAAATAATAGATTTATTCTGTAAATAAAAGGTTTAGGAGGTTAGCCCCTAAACCAAACAAAAGAAAATATCAAAAGAAATAGCTCTTAAACCCGACATGTTGGAACGTCCGTCCATCCGTCTGTTAACATTTTGGTTAGAGTTTTCTAAGAGATGGTATCTTCTGAACCCTTTGATAGATTAAGTTGATACTTACACTGAAGTTGGTATCTTCTGAACCCTTTGATAGATTTAGTTGATACTTACACTGAAGTTGCCGGCCTCAGTGGCTCAGTCGGATGTGCGTCTGACTGGTGATCAGGAGGTCGCGGGTTCGACTCCCGCTGGGGTCGGCAACATTCTTTCGTGGAGATTGATCATGAAATCTTTTCTACGGTCATTCTCTCCCTTCCGCTGATTCAAGAAGGGCAGTTGTCAGTTTCTGGCGAAAGAATGTGCACTGAACTGGTTAACCGCTTACGTATAAGCCTGCCCAGGAAAGTGTTGATAGGTAAACTGACCGGCTCAAAAATGACCTAAATAGTGTTGACTGGGCCGTAAAACTCCAATACAAACAAACAAACAAACAATACACTGAAGTTACATACTGGTCTAAAGATTTCATTGATGCATGTCCCCACCTGCCACAGTGACCTTGAGTCACAGACTTAGAAATTTTACATTTGGTTAAAGTTTTATAACAAAGTTTATAGATGCCTGTATGTTCTAAATACTAACACAAATTCAACTGCCACTTGCATCAAAGTTGCATACATGTCCAAAGATTTCATGATGTATGTCCCCACCCCCCACAGTGACCTTGAGGTCAAGGACACAGACTTAGAAATTATACATTTGGTTAAAGTTTTATAACAAAGTTGATAGATGCCTGTATGTTCTAAACTCTAAGACAAATTCAGTTGATACTTGCATCCATGTTGCACACCAGTCCAAAGATTTCATTGATGCATACCCCACCCTGCTGCTCCAGCAACATTGATGCCCCCACCCCTTCAGTAACACTGATGCCCCCACCCCTTCAGTAACTTTGATGCCCTCAATCCCTTGATCCATTTAGAAATTTTATGTTTGGTTTAGCTTTTACAAGCACATTTATAGATTCTTATAGCTTCTTGACTTATTCATTCATATTACATACAAACTTGAAAGATATATCAGAGGGTGGCGCTGGCCAGGGGTATACGTGACCCACTGGTCTCTTTTTCTAGTTTTATAAGGCAGTCTAAATTTGCTTATTGGTTCCATATGACCATACTATAAAAAATCCTAAAACATTCGGACAGCTTGAGAACTTCAGGCCTCATATTTTTCAGGCATTTGCAGGATTTTAGGCTTTTAGAGCTTGATTTTTTTTTCTAGATTTCAGGCTTTTTCCGTATATAGTCTGTTAAAAAAACTATTTAACCCTTATTTCTGACTATAAGTCACCAAATCACTTTATATTTTCACAAACTACATTACAAACAGTGTAGACCCTTATCAGATGGCTTCTTCAGAAGCCATCTGATCAGGATCTACAGTTTGCAAATGTTATGTAATTGTGTCTTGTTCAGCAGGATAAGGGTTGAAGCTGCAAAATCGGGTCTTTCAGGCATGGAAAAGCGTGGTTAGTATGAGGCCTGGAAGTTGTGTAACTCTCCTAAAATTTTAGCAAATTTGTTTCACAATCAAGCAAGGGGTCCAAAAAGTGCAAATGGAATGGCAAACAGTGTAGACTCTGATCGGACTGCTCCTGAAGGAGCAGTCTGATCTGGGTCTACACTGTTTGCTTAGGCCTGTCTCTCTCAATACTTAGGATCATTACGGTCGTATTGTCTTTTGTTTGCAGATATTGTTGTATCTTCGAACCTGCCTTGCTCACAGTGCGGGACTCAAACCTGATATGGAGTCCTTAGCAACAATGAAGGAGCAGGCACCAGCTATATCTAAGTATGTTCAGGGTCTACTCAGAGAGGATAAATCAGAAACAGGACCGGTACAGGTCTATGTTTGTCTGATAAGACAGTTGTTAAAAGCTGTTGGAGGTAGGACGTTTGTTTACACATAGCTCCAGATAAGGCCCTTTTTTTATCCGAAAACATTACGAAAACGCCTATACAAAAACATTGTAAATTTTACCACCGAAAAATGAAAATTTTCAGATGAAAAATTTCGATATTTTTCTTATTTCTGCTCAAAATATAGGTTGTGGCTACTTGTTAGAGCCGCCTCGACGAGGTGGTTCTAACAAGTACCCACAATCTATATTTTAGAGCTCAAAATATAGGTTGTGGCTACTCGTTAGAGCCGCCTCGACGAGGCGGTTCTAACGAGTACCGATTGTGGCTACTCGTTAGAGCCGCCTCGACGAGGCGGTTCTAACGAGTACCCACAATCTATATTTTAGAGCAGAGATAACAAAAATAAGGATAACCCCTGTAAACCCCAGTTTTACTATATAAAAGTGGGGTTCAAGGGGGTCAAAATTATATAGGCGTGTTTTTGTGATGTACTGATATTTATCTTATGTCTACAGGAAAACATATGCTGTGGATGCTTATTAGAAGCGCCTCAGCAAGGCAGAAATAAGAAATATAATATATGGAAACCCATCTTATCTGGGGCTATGCTTACTTTTAGTAAAACATCTTTAGATACTCTTTAAGAAGTCCTTTTGACAGAAAATTTCCTTTATCCTTCTTTGTGTTACATACACCCAGTGTCCTTTAGGAAGAGACCACCTTTGTGTCTATTCCAAAGTGGTCTTAAATGCTGGAATATTTTACTGTAACATAAAATTCCAAACATATATACATGTATATATTTAGCAGCAAAAAATATTAAAATTCAGTTAAATATCTGAAAATATTAAAAAAAAACACAACTCCTTTTGATCTTTCTGTTCAGAATTTTCACAGACTAAATTTGTATTTAACAGACAAGTAAGGGTATTTACCTCAAAGGCTTAAGTGAGCCTGCACATATGGGCAGTCTCACCATATAAAGGAGATCTTGGGATAGGTTTATGCAAGAAGTCATTCATCTAATCTTAGTAGTTGTTTGAAGAACATGCTATGGTCCAAGAATGCTATTGCACATTTTTTCTACGAGGTGATTCTGATTAGAACACACAACATCCCATCAGAAATACAGTCCAACTTCGATGGCTCGAACCACTTTGGGACAATGAAAATTTATTTGACACAGTGGTAGTTCTAGCCACTGAGGGTTACTGCCAGGAGGCATAACGAGATACTTTTGAACATCTTTTAGATGTTCTGTAATGAAAATGTATGCTGTGTGTACTCATTAGAATTGCCTCACCAAGGCGATTCTAATGAATACACACAGCATACGTTTGCAGGATAAAAGACTAAAATCTTCTTAATTATCCCCCACTATTGCTTGCGAAGAGGATTTTGCTAGGGGCTCAAGAGGGAGTTCGACTCAGCCATGGTAAATGAGCCATGGTTGTTCGAGCCATCGAAGTTCTACTGTACTTCCATAAATGATTCTAAATATATTGATGTCTGGAGCTCTAGGGACTCAAGAACGAGTACAATTGAGCCATGGTTAACGAGCCATCCATGTTGGACTTTTCAAAGTTTCACTGTTTTGGTTTTTGTTTGTTTGTTTGATTTGAGGTTTAACGTCTCTGTCAACACTATTTAAGTCATTTTGGAGACGTTGCTTCCAATTTTGTGGGATTTTTACCCGACATTGAGATGAAATGACATCTCAATCCATGCCGCCCAATGAAACCAATAGGGGTTATAAGCATGGACGAGCCGACTCGCAGCAATTTTCCTGGGCAGGCTTAGACTCAAGCGGATTACCATAACTAGTGTGCGGTCGGTATCAGCTCTGCATGGAAGCATCGTGCAGCCCAATCTATTTCTCCAAGCCCCGATGGTCCGGGGCGGATTCACTGTTTTTGTACAGAAAAAAATGCTTACAAAAGACTTGCCTCCCCTGAAAGTATCCATTTCCTTTAACCCTTGTCCTGAAGAATAAATTAATTTTATGGCACCCATCTCTGACTATCAGCCAGTCAAATTACTTGATATATTGTGTTCATTCAAATTTACAAACATAATATGACAAAGAATTGAACAAGCTCAGATGGCTTCTTCAGAAGCCACTTGCCATGGTGAGTGAAAATTTTGGAGAATGTGTGAAAGTTTTGTGTAGTCCCTATGAAATTTTGAGGAATTTTCCAGCCCAGGGGCCAGTTGTTCAAAGCATCGTTAGCTTAATGGGCTCGTTAGTGGTCATACTGTTAACTGTTCTAGCAAGTTTAATATCTAAAATTTTGTTATTTTTTGCTAAAAAAAATGTGAGCAGCTTTTGCATATTCAAGAACTTGCCCCTGGTATCTACTGTATTGTGTTATTACAGGTGGACCACCCATGTACTGTTTGTTAGAAGTGGTTGCCATGGCACCAGAACAGCTGGTTCCCCAGTTTGTTGAACATCTAAGCTGGCTCAAGGTAAGGTTTGGATCAGTTGATGATTGGTGCTTGAGGTTTCAGTGGTGGGTTATAAGAATTGGGTTTTCTGTACAGTTGTTTGTCTATTCATTTGCAGTACCTTCAACATTTGCAATGATCATAGCATTCACTCACACTTTTATCAAAATTGTAACAGTTACAAACTTGAAACCTGGTACACACATGATAGTGGGTTGATATATTGTGTATACCGGAATCAGGACCAAGGGCCCATAACTCCCGGAAATAAATCCCTTGATAGGTTTTAAATTGCCCTGTTTGTTTGTAGTTTAATGGCCCAGTCAACACTATGTAGGTCATATTGAGCCAGTCAGTTTACCTATCCTTACTTTCCTGGGCAGGCTTATACATAAGTGGTTAACCACCAAAGTATGCACTCTTCCACCAGAAATGGACAACTGCCCCTCTTGAATCAGCAGAAGGGAGAGAACCACCGTAGAGAAGATTTCATGATCAATCTCCAGGAAAGAATTTCGCCAACCCCGGCGGGTATCAAACTCGCTTTCCTCCTGATCACCAGTCAGACGCGCATCTGAAAGAGGCGCATCTGACTGAGTTACAGAGGCCATGTCCTACAGTGATGATATCTGGTAAATATGAATTCAAAATATTTCAACACTAGCTTTAGTTTCTTGTGTTTCTTCACTTTCTTTTATTTTCTTCTTTCTTCTTTCTCTCTAGTCCCTCTCTTTTAAACCTTCTTCCTTTCTTTGGGAGATGAATGAGAGCCAAAGGTTACATTATTAACCCTTTGCATGCAGGAAGCCCCTAAAGGGGTACCTTGGCAAACAGTGCGGGCCCAGATCAGACGCCGCAGAACGCGGCGTCTGATCAGGGCCTGCACTGTTTGCTGACAGAATTTTCTGTCAAAAATAGAATGAAAACGAAAAAATAGGCCTGACACCCCTTGTATGACATATGGACTTGTCCAACGTATAGCAATGGAAGAGTCCACAAGTATACAATGGGTTAAACCCCAGCACAATGACAATCTTCTTTTATAATTTCTACTATGATTACTTGATGTTGCTCTTTTTTTTTTTTTTTTTTCCAGACGTTAGTGTACTCTATGAAAGATGACATACGTGATTTAGCGGCCAACTTGTATGCTATAATTATCTGCAACCAGTCAGATGAAGGTCGGATACTGGAAGCACTGGATGAGTTCTACAGTGCCGTTTCTGATAAGGTATAGTGTGCCATAACAATTTAACCACTTCAAGCAATAATTAGGGCCCCGCACTGAAAGTGTGGGTGCCCTATAGTAATCACTCTGTCCGTCCGTCTGTCTGTCTGTCCATCCACAAATTTTCCTACTCCTCTGATAGCGCTGCCGGGGCCCTAGTCAGTTTCACTGACAGCTCTAGTTAGCTTCGTCATGAGAAAACCTGTCTCTTACGATAACACACCTGTGTGACATGGTGCATTCTTTCATATCCTCAAAGTGGTTACTTTTCTGATGAAAAGGGGGGGGGGGGGGTGCCCATAAGGCCCTTTTCCTGCCCTGGAACAAAAGTCTTCATTTTCTCCTGATATATTGCCTATAGTGTCCCATTTACTAAAATAGTATTGGTTTTCTAACGTAAGCCCTAGTTATTGAGAAACTTGATAATGAAAGTGGGTTGGGTAATTCAGCTTTAATCTGAGGTATCATGTTTAAGCACTGTTTCTTTTTTAAAATATATCACACTAACTCATTATTTCCTCTGTTTGTTAGACAAATGTATTGGGTAAATTCCTACTTAATTTTTTTCCTCTAAAGTAAAATACTACATCTGAAGCAACTTTTTTATGAACATCATCAATTTTTGTTAATTTTGCATCTTCAAATTAAATAAATCCTAGCCTATCTCCGAAACTAAATGGCAAATTATTTTCAAACTTACTTGACTTTAACCACAGTTGACCATCGTACAGTATCTGAAATCGGAAGCTGCTGTTACTGTACGCCCAAAAATCGTTAGCTGCTTTACATGATAATTATAAATAACACAAAAAATCAATAAAATTCATTAATGACACTTTTGTTGAACACACGTTTTGGAAGGTAAGAGACGTTTCTTTTCAAATTTGCTTCGATTTGCAATCATAATGCATCGTGTTCTTCACAAGAAAACAATTCTGATGCCGCATCAGTGATTTATCTCATCCTCGGTTGCGGCGATCGATACTATTTTACATTTTGTCTGTCATGTGGTCAGTTTACCCATATAATAAATTAGCGAGAGCCAAATAAGGTTATAAACCAGCATATCTCAATACCCGTTTACTAGTTCTATATTCCTGCCATCAAAATAATAACTGCTTTGTTCAGGGCCTATCATGTTGGCGACTGTACGATTAGCTGCTAGCTTCGTTTTTTTCTTTGTACGATCAGCTGCGATTATCACTGCCTGCGTGTTTTGATTAGAGACGTAGTTTAGCCATGATATATCCCATTTTGATAACTTTACTGAATCACGCCTGTACAGAGAAAGGTATATATTGCTTTCGGAGTCAGAATGGTGATGCTACGGCCACCATGTATAGGACCCGCGATACAGGAAGCTAGTCCCTAGCATTTTCACCAAAGAGGTAAACTTAGCTACAGTATCCCCACCACTTTGAGCCTTGGAAATGTTCGGATAGGGGAGAGCATTCCAATCTCTACTGGCCCGAGAGAAGAATGGATTTTTGTGAATGTCATTTCTTGAACGCCATTGAGAGGTGATTTCTACACCTTCTAGCTGGGAGAACAAGGTCATCTGTTTGAATGCCTGCAGCACCCTTTACACCTTTGTTATACAGAATTAGCACACTGTCTCCTCTCTCTGGTGAAAGAATGTGCCTTGTACTGGTTATGCGATAAACTGATAGCAAGCGGTTGGTAGCTCTGCTCCATAGCGTAGATTGCGAGTTTTGTTTGTATTGGAATTTAATGGCCCAGTCAACACTATTTAGGTCATTTTTGAGCTGGTCAGTTTACCAATCCACACTTTTGCTGGGCAGGCTCATACGTAAGTAGTTGACCAGTACAGTGTGCATTCTTTCGCCAGAAACTGACACCTACCCTTCTTGAATCAACGGAAGGGAGAGAATGACCGTAGAAAAGATTTAATTCTCCACATAAGAATGTTGCCGACCCCGGCAGGAATCGAACCCGCGTCCTCCTGATCACCAGTCAGACGTGCATCCGACTTAGCTACCGAGGCCGGCCGTAGATTGTGGGTACTCGTTTAAACGCAATATTAAAGTACAAAATATTCAGTACAATTTTTGTCGTTTTGTGTTTCGGTCTTACGCGTTTATGTTCGATAGCCGAAAAGGCCCGTCAACGGGCTACGGTTTATTTCGTCTGTATCCCGTAAACGATACAAAGATACCAGCAACAGTTGTCGTCTGCTTTGTTGTCTGTCGGGTACTGTTAAAATTATTGTTGCTCCTCAAGGAGCAGTTTGATCAGGATCCACATTGTTTGCCTACATATACAGTAGGCCCTATGTTTAAAGTTGGCAAGAATGGGAAGCAGACGACCTAAACGGTAGACATTTTCAGGTGAAGAATTTCTTTTTACTTGACATCTTACAGCCCCCATTGGGGCTTGAAGAAATAAATGGGCTGCATGATGCTTCCACGCATAGCTATATCTGACCGTACACGAGTACTGGTAAACCGCTTAGAGGCTCTAAGTCTGCCCAGGCAAAGAAGTGCGAGTTGGACCGTCCATGCTTATAAACCCTATTGGTTTCATTGGGCGACAGGGCTTGAGATGTCATTTCATCACAATGTCGGGTTAAAGTCCCACAAAATTGGAAGCAAAGTCTCCAAAATGACCTTTATAGTGTTGACGGAGACGTTAAACATCAAATCAAACAAAATAAACTTGACATCTTAAGAGTGTCAAATTGACCGCACCTATACGTGTCGACAGTAGATAGCCCTGACTTGAGTTTGTTTGTTTGTTGGTATTTGAGTTCAACGGCCAATGCAACGCAATTTAGGCCATTTTCCACACTTTTCCCGTAAGCGATAAACCAGTACAGCGTACATACTTCACCTGAAACTGCCAACTGCCCTTCTTGATACAGCGGAAGGGAGAGAATGTCCGTAGGAAATTTATTTGAATTGAGGGTTTACGTCCCCGTCAACACTGTATAGGAAACTTTCAATTTTGTGAGACTTTTACCCGATATTGAGATGAAATGACTTCTCAAGCCCTGCCGCTCAATGAAACCAATAGGGTTTATATGCACGGACGGTCCGACTCGCACCACCTTTCCAGCTTGGCAGGCTTATAACATGTAAACGGTTTACAAGTACTCATGTGCAGTCGGTTTCAGCTCTGCGTCGAAGCATTATGTAGCCTAGTCTATTTCTTCAAGCCCCGATGGGCGGGGGCTGGAAGATTTCATGATCAGTCTCATGAAAGAATGCTGCCGACCGCAACAGGTTTCGAACCCGCGTCCTGCTGCTCCCTATAGACACGACTTGAGACTTAACTATTTCGTTTAACCAAGAATTTAAGCAACTAGTGTGGACCCTGATCAGACGGCAGTCTGCAGCATCTCACATGGGTCTGTTTGCCAAAAGGCAGTTGCTGGTGTCTGCGTCTTTATAAAATAGTCCCAGCCTATAGCTAACAGTCCTCATGCACCTCGTATACTCAAATAATACTAACTAATTTTGCTGGAGTTTTTTTTTTTTTTTTTTTTTCATGTTGAAATTATAATTGTGAAGGGACGAGTTGGGTGGATGACGTTGTTTTAAGACATCGCCTTTCGAAGTTGACGTCATTATTCATTAATGACGTCAATATTCATTAATCCAGTCGCGCGATATCAAAGCAGGTGCCTTTATTTTTGTTTACATTTCTTCTGGGTGGTTGGGCGAGGCAAAGGTGATGTGTATCTCCAACTGATATTGGTTTACAGTTGTGCGAGGCCTGTCGTCATTACAGCAGGTAAGGGTAGAAGGGGAATATTGTCACTTCTTCTAGTTTCTACACTTCCGTTCATTTTTCTCCTCTCTCCCTTGCTTTCTTCTCTACTATCTCTTCTGTCTCTATTCATACTTTTTCTGGGAGAAGACACACAATGACCTACGAGGGTTGATATGTCGTTAAACCCCAAACCAACAAATCCCGCAAGCCTGTCAGCTATGTGAGGTAATTAAAGTTATGTCCCTTTGGAAGCGTATTGAAAATATGAGACGAAACACAACAACCAATAAAAAATCTAAAAATGCTGATTTTTGTTGTTGTTGTTGTTGATTTTGGTCATTTGACATATTTCACACATTTTAAATGGCCCCCGTCCATCGGGCCTTGAAGAAATAGATGGGCTGCATGATGCTTCCACGCAGAGCTGAAAACGACCCGCACACGAGTACTGGTAAACCGCTTACAGGATCTAAAATAGAAGTGAAGGCAATGGTCAGGAGTCGGCTCCCATCAGAGACACCAAAGGGAAAGAAACACAAACATGGAACAACAGACCCTAATGGAAACATCAACAGCGGAAAGCCAAAAGGGCAGTTACTTTCCAACAAAATGGCCAACTGGCTATCCAAAACAAAATACTATAAGCGACACAAACACTCAAAGACAAACCACATGGACCATAAACAAAAATAAACCGCGACTGGGTGGCTTAAATCGATTTTACCTGGCCACAAAACTCGCCCTTACTTCCGTCGCGATTCAGACAATTTGTTCAGTCCGCATGAAGGCCTCTTAACTCATTAGTGCAACATCTCCGTGAACACAAAAATCAAACAACCACAGAGAAACTGCCCAGGCAAAGCGGTGCGATCCGGACCGTCCATGCTTATACACCCTATTGGTTTCATCTGGCGGCAGGGCTTGAGAAGTCATTTCATCTAATTGTCGGGTAAAAGGCCAACAAAATTGGGAGCAACGGCACCAAAATGACATTTACAGTGCTGACGAGGACGTTAAACCTCAAATCAAACAAACAAACAAAAACACATTTTTTTACCCGAAACAACATGCCAAGTACCTGTGCACTGAATGTACATATACACACACATGTAAGGTCAGCTTGCTGTGACGAAATCATAATGACGTCATTTGAATTGAATGCCGCCGTATTTGACTAATCTCTCTCTCTCTCGTTTTGTGCGTGCGTATGTATATGTATGTATAGCTGTATGTATAAGAGAGAGAGAGAGTGACACTCAGATCGCGTATCTGTAAACTTCAAATGATAAAATTGATTTTTGTTAATGATTGTTAACTCCCTCTCACTCTTTTTATCTTATTTTGACACTGCGATATCGCGCATCCATTTTTTGGCAACCAGGCCTTAGGTTGAATCTCTCTCTCTCTCTCTCTCTGGGCTTCTTTACACCGAGGTCTCCACATGGCATTAGCTGTCGGTGGGATGTAAAAATGTAATTGACTCTCTCTCTCTCTCTCACACACACACACACACACACACACACACACACACACACACACACACACACACACACACACACACACACACACACACACACACACACACACACACTCTCTCTCTCTCTGGGCTTCTCCAAAATTTCGGATGAGTATTTAACCCGAGGTCCCGTCTCCGTATGGCCTCAGCTGTCGGTGGGATGTAAATGTAATTGACTCTCTCTCTCTCTCTCTCTCGTTTCGTGCGTGCGTGCGTACATACGTGTGTATATGAGAGAGAGAGAGAGAGAGAGAGAGAGAGAGAGAGAGAGAGAGAGAGAGAGAGAGAGAGAGAGAGATTTGTACGGGTGATATCTGTAAACTTCAAATGATGATTTTTGTTAACTCTCTCTCACTCTTTTTCTCTGATTTTGATTTTAAAACTGCAATAACGCTCATCCGTTTTTTTTTATCAACCAGGCCTTTGGTTGAATCTCTCTCCCGTCCCGTCTCCGTATGACCTTAGCTGTCGGTGGGATGTAAAAATGTAATTGACTCTCTCTCTCTCTCTCTCTCTCTCTCTCTCTCTCTCTCTAACGAACAACCAAAGGAATGAACGGACGAGCAAACTGACTGTTATCGTTTACTGATGAGATTCATAGTATACTGAACCGAAAAAGAAACGCAACTTTTTAACCCAAAAGATTTTCATGCAACCATCGGGTTGACTGAAAATTAATTTTGTGATTTACTTTCATACATTTTAAACCTTCTTATGCAGAAAACATTTGGGCGATATCTGTACAGTTTAACGTTCCACTTGGCAATTCGTTGTTTTCAACATTTCCTCATGCAGTACATTAAATGTATACAGTAACCTCATCATATTGGCATATTGTGTTACCTGGAGTTTAGGTTTCAAATGTCCGATACAATTTCTCTACGGAATATGGTACGTTTGACGCAAGATCAGCGTAACACGTAACGTAGCGGTCCAAATGCTTCTACGTGGGACGTCTCAGTCTGTCATCGCCAGGAACTTCCAAGTGAGTAAATCGACGATAACTCGCTTGTACCGGCGTCTACGCCAACGGGAATGACAAATGACAGGCCCAGAAGTGGACGTCCTAGCGTCACGACACGTCGACAGGACCGATACATCCGTCTAACCCACCTTCGTAATCGGTTCCGTACAGCCGTCTCAGGTGACACCAGGAACGCACAACAATCGAATAAGTGCAGATACCGTCAGAAATGTCGGTATCTACACTTATGGCGTATGAATGTCATTTGGCGTGTCACCAGTAACAATTCTGATTCTGATTCTGAATCGCCTTCGCGAGTTTGGCTTACGTCCTCGTCGTCCATATGTTGGTATGCCATTAACACCACGACGACGTCAGGTTAGAATGGTGTGACTCGCACAGCATAGGCCAAACCTGTTTCCCCTTCGTCAGTGGCGTAAAGTTATGTTTTCTAACGAGTCCAGGTACTTGTTGTACAGAGTTGACGGCCGTCAACGTGTGCATAGGCGTGATGGAGAGCGTTATCGTGACAATTGTTTGGTTGAACGTGATCGATTTGGAGGCGGTTGGTTGATGGTATAGGCTGGCATATCTTATGGTCATAGGTATTCATTGATGGATCTTTGACGGCTCAGCGTTACGTTGACGTCGTTATTCGACCGGTAGTTGTTACATATGTACGACAGTACAACGTTACGTTTCAACAGCAAAACAACGTTGACATGATGCACTGGCCTCCGTATAGTCCAGATCTCCCTCCTATAGAACATTTGTGGGACGTCTTGGATAGGCGCGTACGTAACCGCCCCCAGCCGCCAAAAACGCGTCAAGCCTTGCGTCTCGCGCTCATACAGGAGTGGAATGCTATTTCCCAGGCAGAGATCAATCGTTTAACCCTGTTCATGACCAGGCGTGTGCGTGCAGGACTGAATGCAAACGGAGGACATACTCGGTCTTTTGAACTTGTGAAATGACTACCTCTATGACAAAACGGATTTGTGTTCCAAACATTCTCCCTGGAAATATGAACTCTCTATGGTAGTTACATTCAGGAATGATTATATTATTGTGTCACTAAATCGATTTTCTGCAAACATGATTATTTCTGCAAATACTCTCATTTATATTTGGAGTTGCGTTTCTTTTTCGGTTCAGTATATTCCAATTATACTTTCACTTTCAACGCAGTAATCATTGTCACAATTCTGAACTTTCTTCATTAAGAACCACTCTATATGTATAAGATCCCAGATACAGTTACACACTCTCGAAGAATGTTCCCTCTAAGGTGTAAGAAGCCTCAATTTTAATTTCTCTTCCTAGTTAGTTATCTGCATAATATTGCAGTTATCGGACTTAAACCCCATCCCCATTTTCCTGCCCAACAACCTAGTATTATCTATATTATTCTGAATTTCCCGGTAGCAAACACAGCTATACTTCTGAGTCTGTCTCAGTGGAAATATTAATGTACAGGGAGAATAACACTGGACCAAGAACAGTCCTTTGTGGGACCCCAGACAAAAATGAAACTCACATTAACAACAACTCGCTGTTTTTGTAGCAAAGGCAGTAACCCATCCGATTGAGAGCCTCTCCCCCACCCCCAATGCTGTAACAAAATACCTGCCGGCAAATCAGTAGTTCTCGACGAGGGTGGTGGTGGTGGTGGTGTGTGTGTGTGTGGGGGGGGGGCTATCGGATCAAAGCCTTCTGGAAGTTCCGCCTTCCAAGTATTCTCACCAAATCATTCATAATCGAGTTCAACTCAGTTTCACGGCTCTGCCTTTTCCTAAATGCGTGTTGCTTGTCTGACAAAAGTTTATGTTCATCCAAGTGGGCCAATAATTATTAGTAAGAGCCCTTTCACCTTTTTGAAAGACTGAACATATGTTCGCTAGGAGACATTCTTTAAGGATTTCACAAGTATCAAGAGTTTGTTGAAACACATGTGCCAAAACTAGATCTACCTTATTTGCTAGTTATTCCTTCAAGTTCATCAGGTCGTAAGACCTTTAGATGTGTTCAAGCCTTTAAGATACTTGATCACTCCTTCCGATGACACAACAAAATTATCCATGAAAGGGGCCGATCTTCGAGTCAACGGAACCTCCTTGAACTCAGTTTATTACATTTATTATTATTATTATAGCTATGGTTTCGTTTTTAAGACTGCATAGTGGACGACGCCTTTGAGGTAGTTCTAAAGAGCACTCATAATATATGTTTGCTCAAAGAACTCGTTAGAACCGCCTTGGTATACGAGTATGTATGTTTGCTCAAACACATAAATTGTGGATACTCATTAGAACCGCCTCGCCGAGAACGTTCTAACGAGTTACTACAATGTATATTTGTAGCAGAATTATGGAAACTTTCATTTTTTGTCTGAAATTTTCATTTGTGGTGGTATATTTTCCAATATATTTCAATAGGCGTGTTTTGGTAATGTACGCGACATTAAGCTGACATCTCAAGCCCTTCTGCCCAATGAACCCAATAGGGTTTATATGCATGGATGGTCCGACTCGCACCACTTTCCTGGGCAGGCTTAGAACCCTCTAAGCAGTTTACCAATGGTCTCAGTTCTGCGTGGAAGAATGATGTAGCCATATATATGTCTTCAAGCCCCGAAGGGCAGTGGCCAACTAGCCAATGTAATAACACCCATGCGTACTCAAATGCAGATCAAGAAAATAAATGGTGTTTATAATATTAATATTAAACTACTGTTCAAAACATCACAACCAGCTCGTCGTATCCTTGTATCCTTGCAGTCATTGTACAGCACTTGCGGTATCGGCGTGTGTTGTTTATATCTCGCCCAGAGAAAATATCTTTGAGATACTTGCGTTTAAAATACCATCACGAAAACACGCCTATATAATTTTGATCCCCTTGAACCCTACTTTTATATAGTCAAACTAGGGTTTCTGGGGGTATACCTTATTTTTATTATTTCTGCTCTAAAATATAGATTGTGAGTACTCGTTAGAACCGCCTCGACGATCTATATTTTGAGCAGAAATAAGAAAAAGATCACAATTTTTCAACTTAAAATTTTAGTTTTTTTAATTTCGGCGATAAAGGTGGCAATGTATTTGTATAGGCATGTTTTCGTAATGTAAAACATGCATTTTTATATTATATTCTAACATTTTAAGTGTCCTTGTCCGACATTGTCAGTCCTTGTCTGTCCTTGTCAGTCCCAGTAGTGTTTAGTAGGACCGTATATTTTTGTGCAGAAATAATAAAAATAACGTTTACCCCTGTAAACCCCGGTTTTACTGTATAAAAGTGGGGTCCAAAGGCGTCAGAATTATAAAGGCGTGTTTTCATGTTGCCTAGACAGCTGTTACAATAGACAAGTGATTTTAGAACTATGTCAATCATCGCGAAACGTTGAATCTATCAGAACATCTGTCTGTACAAATTTTCTTTGTAATGGTTCAAATTTCTCTTGCATAGCGATGGACCACAGCGTCTATATAGCATGATGTCAATACCCTTCACACGTTCACTTTTTATATGCTGCAGCTAAGCGTACAGTCTTTTTTTCGACTTTTGCAGCTAATGATTGCGTACAGATGCAGCTAATCGTACAGGGGCTAGTATGATAGGCCCTGAATAAAGCAGTAAGTTTTTTGAAGGGAGGCAGGCAGAACTAGCAAATGGGTACTGAGATGTGATGGTCAATGATTGTTTTATGTCTACGCTTATTTAGAATAAGTGAAAACTGGCCATAAGACAGATAAAATGTGAAAAAATAATGGTCGCTGCGAGCGAAAATGAAAAAAATCACTGATGCAGCACCAGAATCATTTTACTGTGTAGAACAGGGTACCTTATGATTCCAAATCGAAGCAAATTTGTAAAGGGATGACTCTTACCTTCCCAAGCATGTGTCCTTTCCGGGTGTTAATACCGAATTTTATTGATTTTTAGCGGTTTTTATAAATATCGTGTAAAGCAGCTAACGATTTTTGAGCGTACAGTATCAGCAGCTTCCGATTTCAGATACTGTACGATGGTCAACTGTGTTAACATTGGAAGAGAACAAACAGTTTATTAGGTTTTGGTGACCTTGGCCTAATATTCAAGGTCACTTGGGCTGGTCAAATGATAAAATTAGGGGTGACCATTTTGGCCATTTTGCTGTTCTCTGACAAAAAACTTCAAATTCTCCAAATACATTGCCTATAGAATTCCTTTTACTAAGGCAGTTAGGTTTTGCAAAGTAAGCCCTAGTTATGGAGTTAAATGATCCTGAAACTGGGTGGGGTAATTCGATGCGATGCTGAGCATATTGTGTTTTATGCACCACATCTCTTTTAAAATATAGCAAACGCAGTCACAACTTCCACTGTTTGTGTGTTTGCCTTAGGTAACATCTTACCTAGTTTTCTTCCTCTAAAGTTAAGTATGCCATCTGCAGCAACTCTTTTATGAAAACCTTCTATTTCTGAGAATTTTGCATCTTGGAATTCAATAAATCATTGAATTACACAAGGAATTCTTTTGAAATTAATCTGAATATATTATAAGATTTTGAGAATATAAAGAGCTGACTAGGTTTGTGTAACCTTAGACCTTATCTTGAAGGTCACATAGTCTGTGAGATTTTCAAAATTGAAAAGAATATTTGTCTTTATTTGGGAATTATTAAATTCAAATCCTGTGACATTTCATTGACTTTCCCAGATATCTATATCATTGGAACTTGCCTTTGAGCTTAGATTTTGATGACCTTGACCTCATTTTCAAGGTCAGGACAGGCTTGGTATCTACAATTGCACTCATATTACTCTTTAGTCGAGCTGTCACTTAAATTATGCAGCATTACACCAGGTCTGGCTGGATGTAGCATCTGGACATGTCTCTGAGTTAGATGTTCAGTGAACTTGGCCTTATTTTCAAGGGCCTTGTTTTCAAGGTCACCACAGAACAAGATTGGTCAAAAGTTTTAAGCTTCGAGTATAGTTTCTTTGGAACTCCTGACTTGATTCTCAGAAACTGGCTTAGATGAATTATTGGGCCATGATTTCAAGTTGGTTAACATTAACCTCATTTCAAAGTCATCAAAGGTCAAAGTAGATTGTTTGTTTGTTTGTTTGATTGATTTGAGGTTTAACGTCCCCGTCAACACTGTAAAGGTCATTTTGGAGACGTTGCTTCCAATTTTGTGGGACTTTTACCCGACATTGAGATGAACTGACATCTCAAGCCCTGTCGCCCAGCATGGACGGTCCGCCTCGCACTGCGGTTCCTGGACAGGCTTAGCTCCTCTAAGCGGTTTACCAGAACTAGTGTGCGGACCGTATTCAGCTCTGCGTGGAAGCATCATGCAGCCCATATATTTCTTCAAGCCCCTATGGGCGGGGGCCGTCAAAGTAGATTGAAGTTTAGTAAACTTAAGCTTGTTTGCACAGTTTGTGGGATCAATTGAGTGGAATGGATGCTACTTTAACTGGCATAATCACCAGAACAGAACAAGGGACTGAATAAGTAATGATAAACAAACAATATTATGCTTATTAGGCTTTTATGACCTTGTTTTCAAGGTCACAACACAATTAACAATGTCCAATTTCAGTCTGACCTTAAAATAAGGTCAAGATCACCAAAACCTAATCAACTGTGTGCACTCACAATAATATGAACATACACGTTTCAAAAGAATTCAAACACAGATTTGAGAGATAAACAAAGATTCTGCAAATTCCAAGACTTACATGTAGAATAAGCAAAATGCACATTATCATGTAATAAAGCTGCAGTCCTTATATTTTCCTCAGAAGGGAAAATAATAAGACAGAACTATGCTCTTGAGTAAATGACAATATGTTGTGATTGGGAGAGCGGGGCTGGGGCGGCGATGGACAGGTTCGGCAGAATATGACCTTATGTCCTGCCTGATAATTTCAAAGACCATGTAACCATGATGATAAGGTCAAGATCACCATAACCTAGGCAAGATTTTGTTTTCTCCAAATGCTGTCTTCAGATTTATTTCAATGGAATCTTTCATTTAATTCCAGAAAAAATGTTTTATTGAATTTCAAGATGCAAACTTCTCAGAAATAGAAGGTCTTCATAAAAGAGTTGCTGCAGATAGCATACTTAACTTTAGAGGAAGAAAACTAGATAAGATGTTACTTAAGGCAAACAAACAAACAGAGGAAGTTATGACTGCGTTTGCTATATTTTAAAAGAAATGTGGTGCATTAAACAATCCCTCAGCATCGTATCGAATTAACCCACCCAGTTTCAGGATCATTTAATTCCATAACTAGGGCTTACTTTGCAAAACCTAGACTGTCTTAGTGAAAGGAATTCTATAGGCAATGTATTAGGAGAATGTGAAGCTTTTTGTTCAGGAACAGAATAATGGCCAAAATGGTCACCCCTAATTTTGCCATTTGGCCGGCCAAGTGATCTTGAATATTAGGCCAAGGTCACCAAAACCTAATCAACACTTTGTACTCTTCCAATGTTAAATTCAAGTAAGTTTGAAAATAATTTGCCATTTAGTTTCGGAGATAGGCTAGGATTTATTGAATTCGAAGATGCAAAATTAACAAAAATTGACGATGTTCATAAAAAGGTTGCTGCAGATGTAGTATTTTACTGTAGAGGAAAACCGGCCCAGATAGCTCAGTTGATAGAGTGTCTGCTCGGGGGAACGGGAGGTCACGGGTTCGATCCCGGGCCGCGACATACCAAAGTCGTTAAAAATGGTACTAGCTGCTCCTCGCATGGCACTCAGATTTACGGGGTAGAGCTAGGACTGGTCGACCCAGTGTCAGGATAATGTGACTGGGTGTTGTATCATGTACTGTGTCTGGGACATGATACTTCAGTGAGACAGCACTATAAAAGTGAGCATTGAGCTCCCTGTCGCAACCAGACACCGCCGTGATATGACTGAAAAATTGTTGAAAGCGACGTTAAACCCGAATTCACACACACACACACACACACACACTTTAGAGGAAAAAATTTTTAGTAGGAATTTACTCAATACATTTTCCTAACAAACAGAGGAAATAGAGTTAGTGTGATATATTTATACCCCCGGCATAAGAAGTATGCAATGGGGGTATATAGTTTTTGTCTTTTCCGTCTGTCTGTGTGTCCCGAAACACTTCACATAGAAACTTGAAATTTTGCACACATGATCAGTATGACTACTTGTATTGTGGGAAAGAAAATAAGGGCCAAGGGGTCAGGCCTTTTAGAGTTATTTCCCTTTGTAGTTCTTGTTTCAGCTGAGGCGATGGCCCTGGTTTAAAAAAGAAACAGTGCGTAAAACATGATACCTCAGATTAATGCTGAATTACCCCACCCACTTTCAATATCATGTTTCTCAATAACTAGGGCTTACGTTTCAAAACCAATACTATTTTAGTCAATGGGACACTATAGGTGATATATCAGGAGAAAATGAAGACTTTGGTTCCAGGGCAGGAAAAGGGCCTGATGGGCACCCCCCTTTTGTGCTATTTTCCTTAGTTTTAATCCAAACGTAGGTTGTGAATGCTCATTGGAACCGGCCGCATTGAGGCAGTTCTAACAAATAGCCACAACCTATGTCTTGGAGTAAAAATAAGGAAAATAATGTATACCCTTGTAAACCCCAGCCTTCTGTATATAAAGTGGGGTTTAGATGGGTTATTTATTACACTTACTTTTTAAGGTGATGTTGGGGTTTACAACCAGGGGCCGGTTGTTCAAAGCATCCTTAGCTTAACGAGCTCGTTAGTGGTCAAATTGTTAACTCTTCGAGCAAGTACAATATCGAAAATTTTGGTATTTTTGCTGAAAAAATGTGAGCAGATTTTGCATCCGCAAAAGCTGCTCACATTTTTTCAGCAAAAATTTTAGCATATTTGCCATATTGAATTATTAAAGTTTTAACGATACGTTAACTAACGACGTCGTTAGTTTTGAACAACTGGCCCCAGGTAGGACACAAACCAACCTGCTCAGCTACATACATGAGCATGAGTCGTGATATTCTACAGTATTGTACTATCCAAGCAGGGAATACCAAGTTGCTGATCTGGGAACAGTTGTTCAAAGCATCGTTACCTTAAGGAGCTCGTTAGTGGTCATATTGTTAACTGTTCTAGCAAGTTTAATATTTGAAATTTTGGTATTTTTGCTGAAAAAAATGTCAGCAGCTTTTGCAAAAGCTGCTCACATTTTTCAGCAAAAATATTAGCATTTTTGCCATAATAAAAGATCAAAGTTTTAACAATACGTTAACAATTACGTAGACAGTTTTGAACAACTGGCCCCAGATGCACAGGCTGATCTGCACCTTTGTTGTTTGCGTCGTCTCATGACCAAGATCATAATATTATGTCTTCTGTGACAGTTAAGACTCATACCAGCCTGTTTATCTGTGCAGACTGAACAGAATCTTTGCTGTGCAGTTTATGGATGACTGTTGACCCTTTCTTAACGCTTTCACCCCCAAGTTCCTGAAGTGGTAGAAGCCTCCATGGTCTAGTGGATAAGCTACTCGCCTCATAAACCAAGGGTTGTGGGTTTGATTCCGGGCTTCTCCAGACGATCAGATGAGTGCTAAAACCGAGGTCCCATCTCTGTATGACCTTAGCTGTTGGTGGGACGTAAAGCTCAAATACACGCACTCACTCCTGAAGTGGACCCTTCCATCTTTGACTTTGGACATGCCCATTCTTTTAAACTTAGTAATCATTAACATATTGGCAATGTAGATCCTGGAGGGATCATGGCTCATGATGAGCCGTCTCACCTTGATCTACGCTACATACCATATGTACCAGTCAATAGTGTTGAAAGGGTTAAGACAGACAGGGAAGGCTGTTGATCTTTTGCTATAGATGATCTGTGTTTTTTTTAAGTCCACATGTGCAAAAACATTTTTCTGCTGTTGTGCTTCAGTTTTAACCCTTATCTTGCTGAATATTCATTTAACCCTTTACCACTCAGATACGTATTTTCCCGACTCGATCCATTACCACTCAGACCCGTATATTTACGACTTTATTGATTAACGTACAGATACGTATATCCCCGTGTGTCGCCATTTGAACAAATACGTGTTTGCCTGTGTCTCAAAATCAATCGCGTTATTTTTACCTTTTTCCTAAATATAAAAACGCCGGATGTTTATTAATGTTAAGTTTGGTCTTTTGCCAACAGTATTTGCGAAAAAAACAAATATGTTTCTATACAAAGTTTTTGTGTAATTTACAACCAAACACACCAGGGTTTTCTTCTACTGAATCACGATGACCTTGCCTGACCGTAATGGAAAATTACTGGGTTGAGTTACTGAATGACGCAATATTTGTGTGTCGGTCGCGCATGATTTGCATGATTTAGGTAAAGACAATTAGCGCTGTATAATCAGTTAGATTCAAGGGATTTATGGTTCAAGATAATTAGTTAATTGGGGATTATGATACCCTAGGAATGTTTATACAGCGGATGCCACCCGGAGCGTGCCGAGCTTTGAGCCGCAATAAATTACGTAACAGTACCCAAAAGTGTACCCAGGTGGTCATCGGAAGGGCAATAAAACCCACAGATGGGTAGAAGGCCTTTCATTGGTCAATAGTTTCAGCCCCTTTAATGAATATTAATTTCTAAAAAAAAAAATATGCGACGTCTGATCAGGGTCTCACCGCCGACACGTTAACAGACAAACAGATGCAATTATTAAGCGGCACCTGATCAGCGACGGTGGTTTTTTTTATCCCTAGTCTAAACAGGTTCGGAGCCTGGCGTCCGTTCATTCGCCCGTTCGTAGACACAAAATTATGAGTGACAAGACGCTGCGCAACGGTTATGCGGCGTCTGATCAGGGTCTTATCGGCGACGGGGGTGTTCTTTATCCCTAGTCTGAACAGGTTCGGAGCCTGGCGTAGACGCAATAGACATATGAAAACAATGCAGATCCGGATCAGATGTACAATTATTAAACGGCGTCTGATGATGGTCTACATGTATGTAGACGGTATCTGAGACGGCGCAGACCCGGACAAGACGTTGCGCAAAGACGCGGCGTCTGATCAGGGTCTTATCGCCAACGGTGGTGTTTTTTTTTTAACCCTAGTCTGAACAGGTTCGGGGGATATAGCGATCAGCGTGGCGTCATTCACCCAACCGTCTGTATAACAAAAGACAGAACACAAAGGTGCAAACAGTGCAGATTTGAATCAGACGCCATACAATTATTATACGGCGTCTGGATAGGGTCTACAAGTTTGTAGACGGAATATACGACGGCACAGACCCAGACCAGACGCTGTACAATGATCATGCGGCGTCTGATCATGGTCTGACCGCTGCCGGTGCGTTTTATTTTTATCCCCTGACCAAATAAGTTCGGGGATATAACTATCAGCCTGGCGTCCGTCCGTCCGCAAACAAAATTATGAGTCTGGCGTCCGTTCACATGTCCGTCCGTTCGTCCGTAGACACAACAGACAGATGCAAGCAATGCAGATAAGAATCAGACCTGTACAATTATTAAACGGCGTCTGATAAGGGTCTACAGGTTTGTAGACGGCATATGGGTCGGCGCAGACCCGGACAAGACGCTACACAACGATAATGCGGCGTCTGATCAGGGACTAATTGCCGACTGTGGTGTTTTTATCCCTAGTCTGAACATGTTCGGGGGATATAGCGATCAGCCTGGCGTCATCCACTCAACCGTCTGTATAACAATAGACAGAACACAAAGGTGCAAACAGTGCAGATTTGAATCAGACGCCATACAATGATTATAAGGCATCTGGATAGGGTCTACAGGTTTGAAGATGGCATATGTGACGACACAGACCATGCGACGTCTGATCATGGTCTGACCGCCGCCGGTGCGTTTTATTTTTTATCCCCTGACCAAATAGGTTCGGGGGTATAACAATCAGCCTGGCGTCCGTCCGTCCGCAAACAAAATTGAGTCTGGCGTCCGTTCACATGTCCGTCCGTCCGTAGACACAACAGACAGATGCAAGCAATGCAGATTCGAATCAGACTTTTACAATTATTAAACGGCGTCTGATGAGGGTCTACAGGTTTGTAGACGGCATATGGGTCGGCGCAGACCCGGACAAGACGCTGCACAAAGGTAATGCGGCGTCTGATCAGGGACCCATTGCCGACGGTGGTGTTTTTTATCCCTAGTCTGAACATGTTCGGGGGATATAGCGATCAGCCTGGCATCATCCACCCGTCTGTGTGTATAACTATAGACAGAACACAAAGGTGCAAACAGCGCAGTTCGGGATCAGAGCCCAGAAAATTATTATAAGGCGTCCGATCAGGGTCTACAGGATTGTAGACGGCACAAACCCAGACCAGTAGCTATCAACCTGACGTCATCCACCCGTTAGTCTGTATGACAATAGACAGAACACAAAGGTGCAAACAGTGCAGATCGGGATCAGAGCCCAGACAAATATTATAAGGCGTCTGATCAGGGTCTACAGGGTTGTAGACAGCACATGCGATGGCACAGACCCAGACCAGACGCTGTACAATGACCATGCGCATCAGATGTCATTGCACCTCAGTGTTGGGTAAAAGTCCCACCAAATTGGAAGCAATATCTCCAAAATGTCCTAAATAGAGTTGATGGGGATGTTATACCTCTAATCAAACAAACAAATCTTATTTATAAAAGAAACAACAAAAAAATACAGAGACGGCTCTTTGGGGTGAGCTGGCTATGGG
This sequence comes from Lucinisca nassula, assembly GCA_963580285.1. Taxonomy (NCBI): domain Eukaryota; kingdom Metazoa; phylum Mollusca; class Bivalvia; order Lucinida; family Lucinidae; genus Lucinisca; species Lucinisca nassula. The sequence continues at coordinate 11,700,791 of OY757014.1, read as the reverse complement.
GTGGTTGATACATTTATTTAAAAAAAAAATAAAAGGTAAAGTTGGGGATGGGGGTTCAAAAAAGGATAGATAGGCTGTAATAGTTATTTTAATCTTATGCAAAAGTACTGATTTTTTCTTAAACAAAACACACCCATGTGTCATAGAACATTCTTTAATTTCTCCAAAATGGCTACTTTTCCATTGAAAACTTTTATATTCTTCTTATTTATACTCAGAACATAGGTCGTGGGTGCCGATTGAGGCAGTTCTAACGAGTACCCACAACCTTGGTCTTGGTGCAGAAATAAGTAAAATAATGTATACCGGGTTCAGATAGATGTTCATTTCACAGACTTATGAACATGATCTTATTTCTGCATAAAAAGTATGTTATGGAAACTTGTTGGAAGACCCTCAGTGACATGCCCTAATGATTACCTACAAATACGTTTTTGTGCGGAAATAAGAAAAATAATACGTGGATACCCCCTCTTTTCTGGGGCCATGGTGGTTAAAAATACTTTCTCTGACCAACCCAAAACAGAAATTTTTGCTAAAGAAAATATTTTGCTTACTTTGACACTTCATATTTTCAAAACGCAAAGAGAAACTATAATAAATTTAGTACCATTGGAAAGCAAATTTAATTTCCTAGAAACTTTACATTTACATAAATATTGTCAAATGTGCAGAAAATACTAAAATAATCATTTTTGTAACATAAGGGTGAAAATCACACAAAAATGCCAATATCTCTGTTCAGATAAGACTGTCAGGCCTATCAGCCATATATGGACTATTGGTTATTGATTTACCCATATCAGTGTTCTGTTAAGATGCTGTATTGGATAATTTTCTGAGTGGTAAAGGGTTAAGCCACACCCATTTCTGTCTATCAACCAATCAAATTAATTGATGAAATTTATTGCTACAAATTCATAAACTGAATGCCAAACAGTGTGGATCCTGATCAGATGGCTTCTTCAGAAGCCATCTGATCTGGATCTACACTGTTTTCAAAGATAGGGGTTGTTGTGAACAGCAAGATAAGGGTTAATAAGTGGGGTACCTTTTGAGCTGCTGTAATCATCCTTAATTTTGAACATGATTTTGCTCAATGATGATGTGTTAACATGACATACTACAATGTATGTATACCATATACACAGATGGCTCGAATATGTTCTATAAAAGCATTATGCTTTGGAAGCAAGGATGGAAAAAAATCTAGGCCAGACTATCTAGTTTTGACCAATTAGGCCTAATCAGTGAACCTCAAATATTTTAAAAATTCCACAATAAAATCAATTTTAAAAATTCCACAATGGAATCAATGATCCCAAAGAATAGAAAATATAATCTGCACTCTGATTAAGTTTTATGGTGGCCACACATTCCCTTAACACCAGTTGTAGTGACCTAAAACTTTGTTTGATAGATATCAGGTCCCGAGTTTATAAAATCTTTTTCATGCTCAGCTCATTTGAGAATGCAAGTTGTTATGCTCATATATCTTAAAATGACAAAACTTGTTGGCATTTATAATTTATGAGCAGGGCAAGCATTTTCTGCTGGAGTTAGCAGGAAAATTGCCTTATTTGTTCGTATTTAAATATTTTTAAGTTGAGATATTTTATGAATTCCATGCTCCATTGAGTTGAGCATATGAAACACTTTATAACCTAAGGAATATGCTGCACTATACTATGAAATATAAGAGCCAGCGCACGACAAAACCTACAATAAGATGTGCGTCCATCGAAGACTCAGATTAGCCTGCACATCTATATAATCTAACCAGAGACTTCTCTTGTTGCATGTAGGAGCATTGGGCCCTTAGCTATCCTTAGAGTGCACAACGAAGACTCTGATCAGACTGTGCAGATACACAGGCTGATCTGAGTCTTCGTTGGGCGCACATGTCTTATTGTAGGTTTTGTCATGCGCTGGCTCATAAGTTAAACTGTATCATTACAGAGTCTAGAAACCCAGAATGGAGCATTATTTGCCATGGGCTATTTGATTGGTCAGTTACTGCAGAAACAAAAGACACAAGAGAGTAGCAAAGGGAGCTCACTCCAGCAGAAAATACAGAAGAGAATTGAAGTGGCTGTGAAAGCTATAGGTAATAACAACATACAAACACTAAATAACAACACAATTAACCATTTACCCATTTTGTAGGGGAAACCCCAGAATGGGTAAAATGGCCTTTAACTATTTGCAAAAGACTCGTGTTTTTTCTAAATTAATTAAAAAAAAGGCAAGCTGCCGCCCCTAAATGTTGAAATGGACTTCTGCTATATGTTATGAGGAAAGTTCCATTCAGTGCAAAATGGGTTAAAGCACTTATCATAGATGTTAAGGGGAATGGGAACACCTTCAGGGGAGGCAACTCTTCCAAAAGTATTTTTTTTTGTCTCCCATGTCTATTGGGGTCAACTCTTAAAGGAAAGAATTTGCTCCTGAGGAGCTGACCCCTTTTTCTGTGGGACAAATATTATAGTAAAGGGAACCAGAAATTCCAAAAGTTGTCTCCCTTTGAAAAATGGCGGAAAAATCTACCAGATGTATCCAGTCCTGTAAACAAAGGTGCTGTGTAGCTTTCAGGGCCCGGGCCTTCTACTGCTTTGGTTGTGGATGCAGAATGTGCAGGACGGGGGCTGTTGTTTAGTTTTTGTCGCGCCTGCTATTAGCATGGCGCGATATAGGTGTCCGGTTTTCCGTCAATTTGTCAAGACGTCAACATTTAAGACCACCCTAGCGTTCACCCTAATGGTCAAGTTTAATTCTCAAGAACTATAAGACCTTCATTAATGATGCTTGGTACAAACTTGCATCTGCGGATGGGAACTGAAATGCAAGCATCCATATTTGACCTTGACCTACATTTCATGGTTCACTGACGTTGTAAAAATTCCGACCACCCTAGCGTTCCCCCTAATGGTCAAGTTTATTTCTCAAGAACTATAAGAGCTTCATTAATGACACTTGGTACAAACTTGTATCTGAGGATGAGAACTGAAATGCAAGCATCCATATTTGACCTTAACCTACATTTCATGGTTCACTGACTTAGTAAAATATTGCGACCATCCTAGCATTCACCCTAATGGTCAAGTTTATTTCTCAAGAACTATAAGAGCTTCATTAATGACACTTGGTACAAACTTGTATCTGGGGATGGGAATTGAAATGCAAGCATCCATATTTGACCTTGACCTACATTTTTTGGTTCACTGACTTTGTAAAATATTGTAACCACCCTAGCGTTCACCCCAATGAGTAAGTTCATTTCTCAAAAATTATAAGATCTTCATTAATGATACTTAGTAAAGCTTGCATTTAAGAATGGCAACTTTTATGCAAGCATCTATGTTTGACCTTGGTCTAGATGTCGTGGTTCGGTGACTTTGCGCCGCCACAGGCAAGATGTAGCCTTCGGCGGAATTCTCGTTTTACTTCTGCTCTATCCTGTCTTTTGTTTTCTTATGCCCCGTCTCTTGGGAGATGGCTTGAGATTGGTGTTAGCTTGAGGACTTTGTTGTGGACCCCCCGGCTGTTGTCAGTTACTGCCAGAGGATTTATCTTTTCTAAGTACTGGTAAATCACTTGGAGGGTCTGTGCCTTCTAGAAACGGTGAAGGTAACTGACTGGCCAGACATGACCTTAGCTGTTGACTGGGTTGTAAAATCACAACACACAGCTGTTAAAAGCTGATGTTTACAAGATAAATTTACTTTTTTTTTTTTTCGAAGAATTTATGGCTTTACATTTTATGACAGACAATTCACATGAAATGTTTAGCACATATTCTTGGAAATATGAAAAAAATCAAATCGTGTCTGCTTTGCAGTTTTGCTCCAATCCTGTAGTTTTAACTATATGTCATAGTCATAAGAAACCATTACTATTAATATGACTAAATGTGACTATTGTAGCAATATCATTTTAGTGAAGGTAGTCTTTTTTCTGGGGAATGAAAAAGTGTTTTGTAATTACATAGTTTCACATTTATGGTAGAAGCCTCTGTGGTGTAATGGTTATGCTACTGTAGTGGTTATGCTACTCGCCTTGAAAACCAGGGGTCCCAGGATCAATCCTGGGCTTCTCCAGACTTTCGGATGAGTCTTTAAACCGTGGTCCCATCTCTGTATGACCTTAGCTGTTGGTGAGATGTAAAACTCAAACACTCACTCAATTACATTTATGGCCATTTTATATTATATCCTCATTTATCATATAACATCGAGTCTGAGAGTGTAATAACGCCATGTAATATTTTCGATAATCCACTAGTGGATTAAATATGCAAATTAGGTATATATGTCCCCTAACGTTACATGTACGGCTTCCTTTACGACGTCGTGTTTACTAATGGCAGAATATTGACATTTTTGTTAACAGTCGTGAATAAAATGCGTTTTTGATGTCATATGATAAAGGCTGTTCCAGCAAAACATATCAGGGGGGGGGGGGGGGGGGTGGACACCAGCTTGAAATTTGACTAGCCACCCATGCAAGCAATTTTAGCTGTTTTACACCCATGCATAGAAGTTATTTTAGCTTCATATCACCCATGCATAGACCTTTTTTTTTTTGAAGAAAAAGGGCTATAAATTTAAGTGTTTGACCTGACAGTGTATGTTGCAAGAAATTGAGCATGTTGACATTATTTCTTTAAACAAAATATTTGTTATCCCAACTTGTTCTGGCTAGAGATGTATATTCCTTCCATTTTTGCCTTTATGACAAACATATATCGTCAGTAACATGCACTTCAGTCATATAATCCCGTTAAAAGGACACAATCAGTAGTTTTATACAGTAGTTGCATTTTGTACTTTACTTTTGCAGGTTTTTATGAACATCTCTCAAAGTGTTTTCGACTTCCAAAGTAATGCTTATTATTCATTAAGTTAGGGATACCTGTCATCCCCTTAAATGACTTTAAATGTGTCATCACAAAATATTTTAGGCCAGCCCGGCTAGCACAGTTGGTAGTGCGTCACGATCCTAAGTGTTTTGGGACCTCGCTGGTTCTATCCCAGGGTCTGGCACCATTCTTTCGTGGTGAGTGATCATGAGATATTCTCTAGTCATGATCCTCCTTCCGCTGATTCAAGAAGGGCAGTTGTCAGTTTCTGGCTAAGGTATGTGCACTGAGTCCTCCACCCAGGAAAAGTGTGTTTAGGAAAACTGACCATCCTGACATGACCTTAGGTGTTTACTGGGATGTAAAGCAACAATACAACTAACCAACAAAGTTTTGCACTTTTGTCATCTCTGTACCAGCCATTTTCAAATGCCCATTCTCAGCCATATTGTATTGCTAGCTGTCCGATTTTGGACTCTAGTTGAACCTCAAAAGTGATCCGGCAGTCTGTTTAATGCTACGGTTACATTTGACTACGGGCGCCGTACGATTTTAATATCGAATTTTGTGCCGGGAGCTACGATTTCTGTGTTTACATTAATGCATTTTTATTTATGCGGCGACTGTACGATGTCGTACGAGCCCGTACGAAACGGGACTTTCGGGCGCCGTAAGCCAAATGTAACCATAGCATAAACGATTTCCTTACAGGTTAGTGAAAGAAGACCAGCAAAAAGAATTATCTTACTTTATTTTGAACAGAAAACGAGAACTTGATTGTAAACATGAACAGAAAATAAATTCAAAAATAAATCTTTGAACAGACCTTTGTGTTGTCTTATATGAGGCCATCCTTAAACATGTATTTGAACGGGCAAAATTAATGTCCGTTACGGTAGACAAATGTTTTTCCCTTGCAAACTGTACTAAGTCCAAATAAATAGCTCAGTGGTAGAGCGTCCGCCTGCGGATCGGAAGGTTGTGGGCTCGATACCCCACCGAACCTGTGGGGTCGATACCCCGCCGAACCCACAACCGAGTCACACCAAAGACTTACAAAATTGGTAGTAATGGCTGCCCCCCTTGGCGCTCAGAGTTTAGGGGTTAGCATTACGACTGGTTCCTCGGTGCCAGGATAAAGGGACCGGCCGGGTTCAGTCCCGGTGCACCTCATAAGTGCCCCTGCGCATAATCCTCAAAACTGAGGGTGTCTCAGTATTGGAAAACAAACAAACAATTTAACAAACAAATAGAATCAGAATTGTTTACTGGTGATACGTCCTAAGACAATCCTAAGACAATAGCTCAAAGAAAACTTTGAAAAACAAGAGGGCCATGATGGCCCTGGATCGCTCACCTGATCCATAGAGTAACAAGTGGGACCCGGGGAGGACCATTATTAACCCCAGGGCTATAATGTGCATAATGTTCAGAGACGTCTAAAAAGGTGAAGCTTCATACCAAATATCAACAAAGGCTATAATTTGAACAATCTTGGCAAAGGTCCACTAGATATGCTACATACCAAATATCAAAGACCTGGGCCTTGCGGTTTCAGAGAAGATGATTTTTATTAAAGATATTCCCTACATAAGCCTATATAAAACCAAATGGCTCCAGGGCGGGGGCATTTTTGGCCTCAGGGCTATAATTTAAACCATCTTGATAGAGGTCCACTAGAGGAAGCTTCACACCAAATATCAAAGACCATGGCCTTGCTGTTTCAGAAGAAGATTTTTAAGGAATATCTCTATATAAGTCTATGTAAAACCAAAGGGCCCCAGGTCGGGGGCAGTTTGGGGGGGGGGGAGGGGGGGGGGGAAGGAGAAGGACCATGGCCGTGTGGGATGAAGCTTCATACCAAATATCAAAGACATGGGCGTTTCAAAGAAGAAAATTTTTAAAGGTTTTCCCTATATAAGCCCATGTAAAACCAAAGGGCCCCGGAGCGGGGGCATATTTGACCCCAGCACTATAATTTGAACAATCTTGGTAGGGGTCCCCTAGATGAAGCTTCATACCAAATATCAAAGACCTGGGCCTTACGGTTTCAGAGAAGAAGATTTTTAAAGCTCTTCCCTATATAAGCCCATGTAAAACCAAAGGGCCCTGGAGCGGGGGCATTTTTGGCCCCAGCACTATAATTAGAACAATCTTGGTAGGGGTCCACTAGATGAAGCTTCATACCAAATATCAAAGACCTGGGCCTTGTGGTTTCAGAGAAGAAGATTTTTAAAGATTTTCCCAATATAAGCCCATGTAAAACCAAAGGGCCCGGGAGCGGGGGCATTTTTGGCTCCAGCACTATAATTTGAACAATCTTGGTAGGGGTCCCCTAGATGAAGCTTCATACCAAATATCAAAGACCTGGGCCTTACGGTTTCAGAGAAGAAGATTTTTAAAGATTTTCCCTATATAAGCCCATGTAAAACCAAAGGGCCCCGGAGCGGGGGCATTTTTGGCCCCAGCACTATAATTTGAACAATCTTGGTAGGGGTCCACCAGATGAAGCTTCATACCAAATATCAAAGACCTGGGCCTTGTGGTTTCAGAGAAGAAGATTTTTAAGTTTTTGGTGAAAAAAATCTGTTTTTGGCTCCTTTGACCTAGATGTGCAACGGACCGGAACCATTTGAATAACTTTGGAAGGGGACCACCTAAGGATCATTCCTGTGAAGTTTGGTCAAAATCCGATCAGTGGTTTATGAGGAGATGTCATTTAAAGAATTGTTTACGGACGGACGGACGCACGGACGGACGCACGACGGACGACGGACGAAAAGTGATTCCAAAAGCTCACCTCGTCACTACGTGACGGTGAGCTAAAACAAGAGGGCCATTATGGCCCTGGATCGCTCACCTGATCCATAGAGTAACAAGTGGGCCCCAGGGAGGACCATTATTGACCCCAGTGCTATAATGTGCATAATGTTGAGGGAGGTCTAAAAAGGTGGAGCTTCATACCAAATATTAACAAAGGCTATATATGGAACAATCTTGGCAAAGGTCCACTAGATGCAGCAACACACCAAATATCATAGACCTGGACCTTGCAGTTTCAGAGAAGAAGATTTTTTAAAGATATTCCTTACAAATGCCTATGTAAAACCAAATCCCCCCCCCCCCCCCACCCCCCGGCGGGGGCATTTTTTGCCTCAGGGCTATAATTTAAACAATCTTGATAGAGGTCCACTAGATGAAGCTTCACAACAAATATCAAAGACCTGGGAAAAGAAGATTTTCAAGGATAATCTCTATATAAGTCTATGTAAAACCAAAGGGCCCCATTGCAGGGGCATTTGTGGCGCGCCAGCTATAATGTGAACAATCTAATGGTAGAGGTCCACTAGATGAAGCTTCATACCAAATATAAAAAGACATGGGCCTTGCAATTTCGGAGAAGAAGATTTTCAAAGATTTCCCTATTAGAGTCTATGTAAAACCAAAGAGTCTCGGGGCGGGGGCATTTTTGGCCCCAGGGCTATAATTTGAACAATCTTGATAGAGGTCCACTAGATGATATTTCACACCAAATATCAAAGACCTAGGCCTTGTGGATTTTTAAAGATTTTCCCTATATAAGTCTATTTAAAACGTAAGGGCCCCCGAGACAGGGAAATTTTTGGCCCCAGCACTATAATTTGAACAATCCTGGTAGGGGTGCACCAGATGAAGCTACATACCAAATATCAAAGACCTGGGCCTTGCGGTTTCAGAGAAGAAGATTTTTAAAGATTTTCCCTATATAAGCCCATGAAAAACCAAAGGGCCCGATGGGGGTGCATTTTTGGCCCCAGGGCTATAACTTGCACAATCTTGGTAGAGGTTTACAAGATGAAGCTTCATACCAAATAACAAAGACCAGGGCCTTGCGGTTTCAGAGAAGAAAATTTTTAAAGATTTTCCCTATATAAGCCCATTTAAAACCAAAGGGCCCCGGTGCGGGAGCATTTTTGGCCCCAGCACTATAGTTTGAACAATCTTGGTAGCGGTCCACAAGATGAAGCTTCATACCAAATAGCAAACTCCTGGGCCTTGAGATTTCAGAGAATTTTTTTTAAAGATTTTCCCTATATAAGCCCATGTAAACCCAAAGGGCCCCCGGGCGGGGGCATTTTTGGCCCCAGCACTATAATTTGAACAATCTTGATAGGGGTCCACTAGATGAAGCTTCATACCAAATATCAAAGACCTTGGCCTTGCGGTTTCAGAGAAGAAGATTTTTTAAAGTTTTTCATTACATATTAAAGCCCATGTAAAACCAAAGGGCCCTGGGGCGGGGGCATTTTTGGCCCTAGCACTATAATTTGAACAATCTTGGTAGGGGTCCACTAGATGAAGCTACATACCAAATATCAAAGACCTGGGCCTTGTGATGTCAGAGAAGAAGATTTTTTAAGTTTTCGGTAAAAAAAATCTATTTTTGGCTCCTGTGACCTAGATGTGCAATGGACCAGAACCATTTGAACAACTTTGAAAGGGGTCCACCTAAGGATCATTCCTGTGCAGTTTGGTCAAAATCCGATCTGCGGTTTAGGAGGAGATGTTGTTTGAAGAAATTGTTTACGCACGGATGACAGACAAAAAGTGATCCTAATATAAAACACAAGAGGGCCATGATGGCCCTGGATCGCTCACCTGATCCATAGTGTAACAAGTGGGCCCCAGAGGGGGCCATTATTGGTCCCAGGGCTTTAATGTGCATAATGTTGAGGGAGGTCTTAAAGGTGAAGCTTCATACCAAACATCAACAAAGGCTATAATTTGAACAATCTTGGCAAAGGTCCACTAGATGAAGCTACACATCAAATATCAAAGACCTGGGCCTTGCGGTTTGAGAGAAGAAGATTTTTTTTAAAGATATTCCCTACATAAGCCTACGCAAAACCAAATGGCCCCGGGGCTATATAAATCTATGTAAAACCAAAGGGCCCCGGGGTGGGGGCATTTGTGGCCCCAGGGCTATAATTTGAACAATCTTGGTAGAGGTCCAAAAGATGAAGCTTCATACCAAATTTCAAAGTCCTGGGCCTTGTGGTTTCAGAGAAGAAGATTTTTAAAGATTATCCCTATATAAGCCTATGTAAAACCAAAGGGCCCCGGGGCGGGGCCACTTTTGGCCCCAGCACTATAATTTGAATCATCTTGGTAGGGGTCCTTTAGAAGAAGCTTCATACCAAATGTAAAAGACCTAGGACTTGTGGTTTCAGAGAAGAAGATTTTTAAAGATTTTCCCAATATATATCTATGTAAAACCAAAGGGCCCCAGGGTGGAGGCATTTGTGGCCCCAGGGCTATAATTTGAACAATCTTGGTAGAGGTCCATTAGATGAAGCTTAAGACCAAATTTCAAAGTCCTGGGCCTTGTGGTTTCAGAGAAGAAGATTTTTAAAGATTATCCCATTATAAGCGTATGTAAAACCAAAGGGCCCCGGGGCGGGGCCATTTTTGGCCCCAGCACTATAATTTGAATCATCTTGGTAGGGGTCCTTTAGAAGAAGCTTCATACCAAATGTAAAAGACCTAGGACTTGTGGTTTCAGAGAAGAAGATTTTTAAAGATTTTCCCTATATAAGTCTATGTAAAACCAAAAGGCCCCGGAGCATGGGGCATTTTTGGCCCAAGGGCTATAATTTGATAATTTGAACAATCTTGGTAGGGGTCCACTAGATGAAGCTTCATACCAAATATCAAAGTCCTGGGCCTTGCGGTTTCAGAGAAGAAGATTTTTAAAGATTTTCCCTATATAAGCCTATGTAAAACCAAAGGGCCCCGGGGCGGGGGCATTTTTGGCCCCAGCACTATAATTTGAACAATCTTGGTAGGCATCCACTAGATAAAGCTTCATACCAAATATCAAAGACCTGGGCCTTGTGGTTTCAGAGGAGAAGATTTTTAAAGATTTTCCCTATATAAGCCAATGTAAAACCAAAGGGCCCCGTGGCGGGGGCATTTTTTGTCCCAGCACTATAATTTGAACAATCTTGGTAGGGGTCCACTAGATGAAGCTTCATACCAAATATCAAAGTCCTGGGCCTTCTGGATTCAGAGAAGAAGATTTAAAAGATTTTCCCTATATAAGCCTATGTAAAACCAAAGGCCCCCGTGGCGGGGGCATTTTTTGTCCCAGCACTATAATTTGAACAATCTTGGTAGGGGTCCCCTAGATGAAGCTTCATACCAAATATCAACGTCCTGCTCCTTGTGGTTTCAGAGAAGAAGAATTTTAAAGATTTTCCCTATATAAGCCTATGTAAAACCAAAGGGCCCCGGGGCGGGGGCATTTTTCGCCCCAGCACTATAATTTGAACAATCTTGGTAGGGGCCCACTAGATGAAGCTTCCTACCAAATATCAAAGACCTGGGCCTTGTGGTTTCAGAGAAGAAGATTTTTAAAGATTTTCCCTATATAAGCCTATGTAAAACCAAAGGGCCCCAGGGCGGGGGCATTTTTCGCCCCAGCACTATAATTTGAACAATCTTGGTAGGGGTCCACTAGATGAAGCTTCATACCAAATATCAAAGACCTGGGCCTTGTGGTTTCAAAGAAGAAGATTTTTAAAGATTTTCCCTATATAAGCAAATGTAAAACCCAAGGGCCCCGTGGCGGGGGCTTTTTTTGTCCCAGCACTATAATTTGAACAATCTTGGTAGGGGTCCACTAGATGAAGCTTCATACCAAATATCAAAGTCCTGGGCCTTGTGGTTTCAGAGAAGAAGATTTTTAAAGATTTTTCCTATATAAGCCTATGTAAAACCAAAGGGCCCCAGGGCGGGGGCATTTTTCGCCCCAGCACTATAATTTGAACAATCTTGGTAGGGGTCCACTAGATGAAGCTTCATACCAAATATCAAAGACCTGGGCCTTGCGGTTTCAGAGAAGGAGATTTTGGTGAAAAAAATCTATTTTTGGCTCCTGTGACCTAGATGTGCGACGGACCGGAACCATTTGAAAAACTTTGAAAGGGGACCACCTAAGGATCATTCCTGTGAAGTTTGGTCAAAATCCGATCAGTGGTTTAGGAGGAGATGTCGTTTAAAGAAATTGTTTACGGACGCACGCACGCACGGACTGACGACGGACGAAAAGTGATCCCAAAAGCTCACCTCGTCACTACGTGACGGTGAGCTAAAAATGGACAGGGTAGATTTTTTATTAAGCATCTTTTTTTTCTCTCATCTCGCCTCCACCCATATTACCCAGGCCACCCCTCCCACCAACCGGCACACAGTTGCATGCAGCACTGTTTGTTGTTGTTGACGCTTTGGTCAAAGTATCTCTCAGGTATGTTGTCTTCTTAGTACTCTTCCTCTTAGTAAATACTCTCAGGTAGGTTAAAGAAAGCTCCCCTGCGGGGAATCGAACCCCGGTCTCCCGCGTGACAGGCGAGTATAACCACTAAATGGGACCACGAAAACTAATTACAAACAGCTCTCACTTCGAATTCTCCGCTAGTTCAGCTTGGTTGTGAACTGAATATCAAGCCTGTGGTATCTAAAACACCTGAAATTCATTTTCTTTTTAAAATACTCACCAGACAGCCGTTAAATTCATAAAAAAAACGATCTACATTATTTCATGATTTTACAGGAAACAGCCATGTTGGAAAAGGAAATAAGATCAATATTTGTGCTGGTGCTCGGCTTTACAGAGTATTTGTATAGTAGAATTTCCAATAAACGGGAAACCAGCTGAAACCAGCCAAGGGAAATAATCCAAACTTCCCTGTGTATACCACGCACTCATCTATAACACACACCTCAATTCTGAGTCCAAGATATGTGAAAAAAAAATATTCCAGTCTAAAACACGCACATGCTTTTCCCCAGTATCACAGAATGCTTTTCTCAGACGCCATTTTGATTGAAAATGAAAGTACACGAATTTTGATTGGCTACTATCAAAATAGCCTGACTGGTTATAGGTATATTTCCTAGTGGTTATAGAATAGAATAGTGGTTAGTTTCTCTCTTGCAGCATAGGCAGTTCTCCGTTTACCCATAACGGTGGTGTGTGACAAGGTGACATTTTAAGGGTGCGGTTATTCATTTGTTATGAAAGATGACAATGCGTTTTCCCAGTTTTCTTTCACAAGGAAAGATAGAAACAGGTTTCTTTCCAAAGGTAAAATTGTGACAACATGCCTCCAAGGCAGGTGCTCCATAGCGTTATTGACAGAAATTTCTACAGGTAGATTGAGTATTTTGACACCTCTGGTTATTCACACGTTCTCTATGCTAATCCCATAATTAACACCTTCTCAGGGTGAGTCAAACATCTCACTCAATTAAAGAAGCCCCATTTTGCATTTACTGTTAATAAAACGGTGATTCATGCCTGACTTCAAGGAACCCGATTTCCTGTGCAATTTGAAACTTTGTTGACATGCATTAACTATCATAATTAATCAGAGTTCCCACTCACGCAAAATCTTACGTGAATCACGCAAAGAAAATAAAAATCACGTACGATTTTTTTCCGTCGGGCGAGATTCCGTGCGTCCGAAATTGACTGGGGCGAACCGGCCGATTTTTTTTTCGAGTGTCCGAAATTGACTGGGGCGAATCGGCCGATTCGCTGAAATAGATTTGGGACAAGCCGCAGACTTGAATCCGTCGCATAGTAGAGCTTCCGCGCATCCGAAATTTACTGGGGCGAACCGGCCGATTTTTTTCGAGCGTCCGATATTGACGGGGGCGAATCGGCCGATTCGCTGAAATAGATCTTTGACAACCCGCAGACTTGAATCCGGCACATAGAACTTCCGCGCATCCGAAATTGACTGGGGCGAATCGGCACGCAATCGGTAAATGACGTCATCGGACCCCAGCAACCCCAAACGTGTCTATTGTTTTATCTTAATGGGGCGTATCTCTTTCATAAAAAAATGTTTGGAAACGGTAAAAAAATTCTCGATAGCAAAACGCCACTTATGTATAGGAAAACTGGGGTTTACAAGGTTTTTTTTTCAAATTCTGCTACAAAATATAGATTGTGGGTACTGGTTAGAACCGCCTCAAAGTGGCTTTTCTAACGAGTCCCACCAATCTATAAGTCCCCACACTCTATATTTTGAGCAGAAATAAGAAAAAATATTATAATTCATTTTAAAATGTTCGTTTTAATTTCGCCCCCGCCCATCGGGGCTTGAAGTATTAGATGGGCTGCATGATGCTTCCACGCAGAGCTGAAACCAACCCGCACACGAGTACTGGTAAACCGCTTAGAGGATCTAAGCCTGCCCAGGCAAAGCGGTGCCAGTCGGCCCGTACATGCTTATAAATCCTATTGGTGTCATTGGGCGGCAGGGCTTGAGATGTCATTTCATCTCAATGTCGGGTAAAAGTCCCACAAAAATGGTAGCAACGTCTCCAAAATGACCTTTACAGTGTTGACGGGGACGTTAAACCTCAAATCAAACAAAACAAACAAACAAACTATACATTTAGAGTGTACTTCCAAATAAAGGACCAAAACGTTGTTCATAAAATTTCATTGTGAATATTTTAAAAAAAAAGAATGAAAAATCATGAGCCGCTGGCACAGAAAAGATATTTTTATTAGTTTTTATTTTATGGGGAAATAATTATCAAGTTCCTATATAAATCCATGTATTAACTTTAACCAACTGCAGTAAGTTCGACATGGCTAGCAAAGTTTACATGAACCCCTTTAAGGTCAAGTTACTTTGCAGGCGAACCGCTGCTTTCATATTTTCATGAACAGCAGAAAAATAGAATTCATCTCTTAAATGCAGCACATGTAAGACAAAAACAAACAATGCACATGTTTCATGTAAACATATCAGCAGAGCGCGTACACACCAATGAAATAGCTTTGCCATTGAATAAAACTGACACAACATTTTGCGTGCTTGTAGGTTGATACATAGTCGGTAGAAAACTTTTTAGCACATCGATTTCCATCCAGTACCCTTTCAAAGCGTTGTTAGCACAGTATATCATCATGAAATCATGCCTATATAATCATGCCCTGTAAAACTGGGGTTAACTTCGGTTTAGATTATGTATATTGTATCAACATAAAAACAGTTTGTGGGTTTTGTTAGAACTACCTCCTTCGCTAAGACTATCAAACAATGGCAAACAGTTTAGATCCTGATCAGATGGCTCATTAAGAAAACTCGCTATTGGAAAAAATTGCCAAAAATGAAAATAATTAGGCATATGTACAATAAAATATGGGTAATAGTTTGATAATAAGTCAATTCCAACATTAATATATACATATTCTAATTTTGGGGGCCGAGTTTGTCAGGGGCCGTGTTTGTAGGGGCCGAGTTTGCTAGGGGCCGAGTTTGTCAGGGGCCGAGTTTGTTAGGGGCCGAGATGTCCTGTCACCGTCTTAGGAGCAATTAAATAATTTTCACATTGATTGCGGATTAAATTTTATGATCGGGGAATAAACGCAAATTAGAGGCATAACTTGACCATATTTTCACACCTTATCGACATGCACCGCAGGGTGGCAATTATATGACAGGGATTAACAATAGTGTCATAACTGAACTGTTATAAATCATCAAACAGAGTAAATCCAAATCAGATGTCTGCGGCGTCTTTCTGAGGTGTCTGATCTGGGACTGCACTGTTTGCCGATGTCCCAAAACGGGATGAAAGGTTGATGTCTGAGATAGGAATATTGATTGCATTTTTAATGGTATGAATGATTCAATGAATTAATATGTCAAACGAACTTCATGAGGGTCTCAAAGTGTCACATTCTATTTGTAATGGGTTTTCGTGACCTGCCGACTTTTGAGAAAAACAATGTCATTTTTCTATGCCATTGTATTACACGCAGTGGATTTTTTTTTACCGTTTTCTGGGTGAAAAAAGTGCGTGGTATACACAGGGAATTACGGTATTTTACTCAAAATAACCTGCCCCACTATGCTCCCTTGACCAGCCTAGCATAGAAGCGATTTTTCCCTTCCGATACCCATGTGTAGAAGAACAATTAAGAGTGATGACAATCTAGTGTAGAAGATCTATTAACTGCCGTCCGGGTCACCCTTATTTCTTTTGCTGGAACAGCCCTAAATAGAATCTTGCATTGGTACTCATTAATTATTGAATTTATTAAACTCGTTGAGGAAAAGGGATAAAATGCTCGGCAAAGCCTCGCATTTTATCACTTTTCCTCAACTCGTTTAATAAATTCAATAATACATGAGCACTTATGTGTGTGTGTGAATTCGGGTTTAACGTCGCTTTCAACAATTTTTCAGTCATATCACGACGGTGTCTGGTTGCGACAGGGAGCTCAATGCTCACGTTTATAGTGCTGCCTCACTGAAGTATCATGCCCCAGACACATTACATGATACCACACCCAGTCACATTATCCTGACACTGGATCGACCAGTCCTAGCTCTACCCCGTAAATCTGAGTGCCAAGCGAGGAGCAGCTAGTACCATTTTTAACGACTTTGGTATGTCGCGGCCTGGGATCGAACCCGAGACCTCCCGTTCCCCGGAGCGGACACTCTACCAACTGAGCTATCGGGGCCGGTATGAGCACTTATGTAAGATCCTCTATACATATGATGATATTGACAATGTGGTGCTTTAGTTTGTTACTTGGCATGTTTCATCAATTTTTTTGAAGTTACTGCCCTTTATCAGAAAATGGTTTCCATTCAATATCTTCCGAAATAATTGATAGAGTGTGAAGAAATAGCAGGAGATGACTTATATTAGCTTCTAGCTTACCATCAGTTCCTGAATTATATGTTATGTATGGTATTTGTATTCTGTAACACTGTTCAAAGAAGTAAAATATTGGTTATACCAAATTTCACGTATAGAATGATATTGATATGCTCAAGAATGTTTTTCAGCGTTTTTGTCAGTATGCCAGAATTACTGCCCTTGATTGGTGTCAGAAAATGCTGTCTGCATTTTGGTTCAATATCTTGTGAAAGAGTCATTGATTTTGGTGAAATTTAGTGAAAAGCATGATATTAACAGTAATCCTACTCAAATTTTTACAAGCAAATTATTGCTTACTGACATATCTAGTTTATAACAGTAACTAAAGCTTTATTCATCAATTTCCTGTGTTTGTTTGTTTGTTTTGGAGTTTTACGGCCCAGTCAACACTATTTAGGTCATTTTTGAGCCGGTCAGTTTACCTATCAACACTTTCCTGGGCAGGCTTATACGTAAGCGGTTAACCAGTACAGTGCACATTCTTTCGCCAGAAACTGACAACTGCCCTTCTTGAATCAGCGGAAGGGAGAGAATGACTGTAGAAAAGATTTCATGATCAATCTCCACGAAAGAATGTTGCCGACCCCGGCGGGAGTCGAACCCGCGTCCTCCTGATCACCAGTCAGACAATTTCCTTTGAAATGAATCATTATGATAACACCTGTGTTCTTACATGACATGTTTCCTATCTCTAGAACAAGCATTTTTCAGATAAAAATGATTGATGATAGGTTATTTTTTCTTATTTCTAGTCTAAATGTAGACCGTTGGTGCTTGTCTAAACAAAATGGTCCTAAGGAATACCCACAAATTATGTTCTTGAGCAAAAATAAGGAAAATAATTATCCATCATAAACCAGCGTTTCCTCTTTATGAAGTGGGATTTTGTCGGTAGTGGAGGTGGGGGTGGGGGTCATGACATGGACTTGTCAACCAAATTTCTCCTTCAGGGGCCAGGTCAGGTGTTTTTTCTCTGGGGTTCTCCTCTGGTTTTCGTCCACCTCCTTTGAGATGCTGTGTTTATATTACAGCAAGCCTAGTGAAAGTCACGGATGAGAGAAGTCCTCTTCTTGCCTCAGGAGCTTGTACTGCTATAGGAGAGATAGGACGTAATGGAGCCCTACCCCTGACAGACGGGGATGGGGAGAGTGGGGATGGGGAGATAACCAAGCTCTCTGTTGTTAACAATCTGTTGGCAATTGTTAGATCTGGAAAGGAGAATACAAAGGTATTATAGTTTGCTTTTATGGGGAATGGGAACACCTGGCATATTTTTCCGCCATTTTGCAAAGGGAGACAACTTTCGGGACTTTCTTTCGCTTTTCTATAAGCGCTGTCCCAATGAAAAGGGGTCTACTCTTAAAGGAAAGAATTTGCTCCTCAGGAGCAAATTCTTTCCTTTAAGAGTTCACCCTTATTGACATGGGAGACAAAAATACTTTTGCAGAAGTTGCCTCCCCTGTAAGTGTTCCCATTCCCCTTAAATACTTTTCTCAATCATTATCCATACTCTAAGCAACCCCGGATAACATTGAGAATTTTTTTAACAGTTTGAATCAGAACATTGATAGCACTGGTGGGATGATTGCATCTGAGGGTTGGCTGGAGAAATGTCTTGAATTGGTTTAACTCTTAAACTCCTGTTCTGAGAGCAAACAGTGGAAACCTGATCATACACAGCATTGTGATGTATTGGGTCTGGGTCTACAGTGTTTGCCAATTCTGTTTACCAACTGAACTCTGTATTAAAACTCATCTTAGATATACCTATTTCAATTAAAGCATAAACCCAGCACTTGAGGACAGTCTAGGTTTTGTGATAATTGAAGGATAGTTTACCTTTTTGCGCCATAAAAACCTATGTTGTTGGTACTCATTAGAACCGCCTCGGTGAGGCGGTTCTAATGAATACCCACAACATAGGTTTTTATGGAGAATTGACAAAAACTATCCTCCCAATTGTCACAAAATATTTTCCTTATCTGTTGCTATGGTTGTAAGATGAATAACATAACTATAGTAAACTGTAACCTGGATATCATACAAACCCTGTTTGTGTGGTTTAGCATTATAGGTCAGTGATAGTCATGTGGACATTAGCTATACAACTCAGTTTATTTGTAACTTTCGATCAATTTCATAAACAATCAACCTAAACATTATAAAATTCGAATACATTACACATCCATGTATCACAGTGCATTCTTTTATATCTCCAAAATGTTCAAGTTTCTGATGAAAATTTGTAATATTAGTCCTTCTCTTGCTGAATATTCAGTTTAGCCACACCCATTTCTGACTTTGAACCAATCAGATTACTTCATTTAATTTATTCTTACAAATCCATAAACTTCATGTCAAACAGTGTAGATCCTGATCAGATGGCTTCTTCAGAAGCCATCTGATCTGGATCTACACTGTTCCATAGATAGGGGTTGTCGTGAACAGCATGATAAGAGTTAGTCTTATTTATACTAATAACATATGTTGTAGGTGCTCGTTAGAACAGCCTCATTGAGGCGGTTCTAACGAGTACCCACAACCTATGTCAGAAATAAGAAAATAATGAATTGCCCTGTACATTCTAGTTTTCTCTTTATAAAGTGGGATTTACGAGGTTTTCATCTGATGGACTTGTTAATGTGTTGACAGTTTAAATAAATTACCAAAAATAAGAAATGAAAAGGAAGTTGACAGAAACCTAACTGATATCTCGAAGTAGTAGAACTTCTATGGCTGAAACAGCAATGGCTCATTTAGCATGGCTGATGTGAACTTGTTCTGTAGTCGCCAGGGAATTCTTCCGCGAGCTCTAGACCTGAATTATTTAGAAGTAATGTAGGGAGATTTTCTTATATTGTCAAAAGATTGCATGTTTTGTGTACTCATCAGAACCACTTTGGTGAGGTTATTCTAATGACTGCACACATTGTACCCATATTTTATAGAAGATTGGAATGATACCATTATTCTCAAAAACAAATTTTCATGTCTCGGGGGCGTTCAAGCTATTGAATTTTGACTGTACTGTTAACCTTTGATGGCTCAAACCCCTTTTGGACCATGAAAATTAGTGTCAGACAGTGTTAGTTTGAGCCACGGAGGGTTACTATTAGTACAATACCAGGAAGCATAATAGAGAAAATTGTGGATATCTTTTCAGTGTTCTATGTTATAAATGAATGTTGTGTGTACTCATTAGAATTGCCTCACTGAGGCAATTCTAATGAGTACACACAAAATTACATTTGCAAGATAAAAGAAGAAAATCTCCCTGCATTATGCCTATATCCTATTTGGAAGAATTCCCTGCACACTCAAGAACTCTTTCGACTCATCCATGGTAAACGAGCCATCAGGGCTCGAGCCATTGAAGTTCTACTGTATATGACAGTTCTGCTATAAGATGTGGCCAGTTGTGATGCCCCTTTATATAGCAGTTAACCTGCTTCATACAGAACTTTTAACTATACTCTGATTTACGGGTCTCCGTGGCCTAGTGGATAAGAGCGCCGACTCTTAATCATTAGTTCTCTCACCACTGTGGTTCAAGCCTGGTTTTTCTATGCATACTCGGGTTTTTGCCCACCTCTGATTAATGATCACCTCGATATGAGTGAAATAATCTTGAAAGGGCTGTAAAAACAAAAAAAAACAAAAAAAAAACAAAAAATAACTGGTAACAAGTTGTGAACATCGGAAAACTATGCAGTAGCAATAGACTTTGATAAAACTGCACATAACTGCGGGACTGACAGAAATTTAGTTGAAAAATAGCATTATTTTGCCATGAAATCCTATGTTCTTTGGAATCATAAAGATAGCTTGTGAGTACTCACTATTATGTATTATGTATGTTATTATTATATTGTGCAGAAGTAAAAAAAAATCTTAAATATTATGACCGATTGATGTTTTATCTGTCCTTTTCATACAAGATTAGTTTTGCTGATGATACGCTATGACATTTTTTGACAGAGTAAGGAAAGGGCAGCTTTATGTCTAGGACAGCTGTGTGTTGGTGAAGAAAAGTTTCCTCACAGGAAAACTGTCATTGAAGGCCTTCTTAGTTCCATACAGGTAAGTCTTGTTTTGTTTAACCGCTACCACTCCCTTGGTTAATTCAGCAGATAAATTCATTACAAAAACATGCCTATACAATAACATTGTAACCTTTATTGCTGGAAAAATGAAAATTTTAAGATGAAAAATTGTGATATTTTTCTTATTTCTGCTTAAAATATAGATTGTGGGTACTCGTTAGAACCCCCTCATTGAGGCTGTTCTAACAAGTACCCACAATCAATATTTTAGAGCAGAAATAGAGGCGGTTCTAACGAGTACCCGCAATCAATATTTTAGAGCAGAAATAAGAAAAATAAGGTTTACCCCTGTAAACCACAGTTTTTCTACATAAAAGTGAGGTTCAAGGGGGTCAAAATTATATAGGCGTGTTTTCGTGATGTTAGTGTCTTACCTGGTTGAATATGTTGAAGACAGGTTGTCTCATGACAGGGCTCATATGATAAAAGATAGACTATAAGAATCTTATATGGGTGGATGGAATAATCCGTCCTGAGGGTCACTGTCCGGCATCACGAGGCTTGCCTCGTGATGCCTGACAGTGATCCCGAGGGACTGATTTTTCTATCCACCCCTCACATCCATATAGGATTCTTTTTCTTGCATACCTTCCATTTCTTAGTGCAGATTTTTAATGCTGTTGTCACTTCGGTTACCGACATCCCCCATTTTGTGATCACACTACAGGGATGTTTAGTGACATCACGTAACATGCTGTGACGTCAACCTTAACAACATTGCATATGAGATTGTATTCAACCAGTGCATTTATCAAACACACGAGAATATTCGATTTTGGTTAAGAACACCAGGGTTAGAACAGAGTTTCTGTCCCAAGCTAAAACTATGGATTTCCTTATCTGGTGTGCAAGAAAGTATGGTTCTATACAGACACAAAAACTGTATAAGTCTGTTTCATTTTGTAGGGAACTTTTCGGGGTTCCAACTCCTTGAAAGAAAGTAGTGTGTAATTAAGTGGACATGACATATTCATGCCATTTTTATATGGGAGACAACTTTTTGACTTTTATGGTTTCCTTTCTGTAAACTTGGGCCTGCGAAAAAGGCAACTTCTTTTAAACTCGTTTCTGACAATCCACCAAGAAAATAATTTGATATTATGTTTCGTTCGATTCATAAACTGCATGACAAATAGTGTAGATCGTGATCAGATCGCTTCCTCACTGTTTGCAAAGTAAGAGGTTGTCATATTTAGCAGGGTAATAGCTGAAGGAAAGAATTCTGTCCTGTATGATTCAGTAGTCAAGCTGGTCACATTTTTTCATCAAAAATATTTGCATATTTGCCACATTAAATGTTGTAAATTTTAGCAACATCTTAATTTTTTGAACAACTGATCCAGGCCTGTGCTTCTCCAGAGTCTAATTAGTATATTTATCAAAGCAATAAGCTAAGTCTTTTGTGATAAATGAAGGATAGTTTTCCTTATTTTTCCATATAAATCAATGATGTGGGTACTCATTAGAACCGCCTCATCTAATGAATACCAACAACATAGGTTTTTATGGAGAATTGACAAAAACTATCCTTCTGTTATCACAAAATACTTACCTAATCTGTTACTTTGTTTTGTTTGATTTGAGGTTTAACGTCCCCGTCAACACTGTAAAGGTCATTTTGGAGACGTTGCTTCCAATTTTGTGGGATTTTACCCGACATTGAGATGAAATGACATCTCAAGCCCTGTCACCCAATGAAACCTATAGGGTTTATTAGCATGGATGGTCCCTCTCTCACCGCAGTTCCTGGACAGGCTTAGATCCTCTAAGCGGTTTACCAGTACTAGTGTGCGGGCCGGATTCAGCTCTGCGTGGAAGCATCATGCAGCCCATATATTTCTTCAAGCCCCTATGGGCTGGGGCGGTCATCTGTTTCTATGTTGTTTATATTCGCTGCTTTGAAAGTGCAATACCTCTAGTTTGTCTGTTTTAAATTTCACAAATTTTGCTAGTCTGTGTAGCTGAGCAGCCAGGTTTGTGTTTAATCGGGTCTTAACCCTTATCCTACTGTTCACAACAACCCCTACCTTAGCAAACAATGTAGATCCAGATCAGATGGCTTCTGAAGAAGCCATCTGATCAGGATCTACACTGTTTGTCATTCAGTTAGTGAATTTGAACAAAAACATTATATCATGTAATCTGATTGGCTGATAGTCACAAATGGGTGTGGCTTATTCAAATATTCAGCAGGATCAGGGTTAAACCTGAAGACAGGTTTTCGCTTGACATGGCTTACATTATATCTGTTCTGTCGTTATTCTGATTTTCAGTCAAAGCAGTTGGACCTACATTTCACCATTGGAGAAGCCCTGGTGTTTGCTGCTCAAGGACCCACCTCTCCTGCTGCTAGAGACCTCTGGACTGAAACTGAGGAAGAATTTAAGGTAAAATATTTGAGCCAGCGCATGATAAAACCTACAATAACACATGTGCTCCCACTGAAGACTCAGATCAGCCTGTGCATCCATAATAATAATAATCAACCTTATTTATAGAGGGTAACACATTTAGTAAACAAGTACTAATCTTCCATGTGGCCCTCTTTTCCTGGGCAGACACCAGTACTACACAATGTGGATAAAGTCTCTTGCTCAAGGAAACAACACTTGCCGCTCGTGGGGATCGAACCCGGTACCTCTCGATCCCGAGTTGGATACTTTACCACTACTCCACAGCGCTCCACTGATCATATAGTCTAACCAGAGACTTCTCTTGCTGCATGAAGGAGCATTGGGCCCTTAGCTATCCTTAGAGTGCACAACAAAGACTGATCAGACTGCACGGATGCGCAGGGTGATCTGAGTCTTTGTTGGGCGCACTTGTCTTATTGTAGGTTTTGTCATGCGCTAGCTCATTTACTGTAGTTTCAGTCATAGCCTGGCATGCTTTTCTGCTTGTAAATTCTTCATCTGAAACAAAATATTTTTTAACAGACCGTCCAAAATTATTTTCAGTCTAAGACTGTAACCAAGCAAAGACATGCCAGTTGCAGTTGCAATTCTACTGAGTACGCACACATCTCCATTATGTCCTTAAATTATCACTCATTATTACTTATATGCAGGTTTAGAAAGAATTGTCTTGGGACAGAAGAACGAGATCAACTCACCCATGGAAAATGAGCAGAATTCATCACGAAAACGCGCCTATATAATTTTAACCCCCTCAAACCCCACTTTCATATAGAAAAACTGGGGTTTACAGGGGTAAACCATATTTTTCTTATTTCTGCTCCAAAATATAGATTGTGGGCACTCGTTAGAACCGCCTCGATGAGGTGGTTCTAACGAGTGCCCACAATCTATAATTCGAGCAGAAATAAGAAAAATATCACAACATTTCATCTTAAAATTTTCATTTTTTCGGCGATAAAGGTTACAATGTATTCTTATCGGTGTGTTTTCATAATGTCAAGCTATTTGCATTGCACTGTATTTGTATATTTCTAGGCAAGAATATCGAGTGTGGAAGATGAAGTATCTTGGTATTTGAAGACTGTACTGGATCAATATGTTCCTAACCTTAACCCTCATATCAGACAGGTAAGAATATATTGTAATCACTAAACATTTGGGCATCTTTACACATAGATATTAGATCTTCACATAGAGCTTTAACCCATTTGGTACCAGAAACCCCATAAACAGGTACCAGTTGCAAACAGTGCAGGCCCAAATCAGACGCTACAGAATGCGGCGTCTGATCAGGGCCTCCACTGTTTGCTAAAAGTTCAGTCATTTTCCAAATACATGTACATTTTGATGAAAAGACAACCTGACACCCCTAATTTTTGAAATGGACTCCTGCTATATATAAGGAGGAAGATTCCATTTGGTACAAAAAGGGTTAACATGTCAGTACCTTGAAACAGATAATTAGCTACATCTAACTGTAGTTATGCCTTATGAAAATTGGACCGTTTTCCTGTCTAATGAGTGGTTATGTTAACCCTAAAAATTTCATGCCAATACAGATGCTGAAGAATGTGTAAATGGAGGATCTTACATGAGTGTTCATGTATTATTTAATTTATTTAACGAGTTGAGGAAAAGGGATAAGATGCCAGGCTTTGCAAAGCATTTTATCCCTTTCCTTCAACGAGTTTAATAAATTTAATAATACATAAGCACGAATGCAAGATTCTATTTATCATATGACATTAAAATGCATTTATTAAGGATGCTCACTCATAAACAAAATATATATAGATACAACTACTTTTATTTATCTCCTTTTCACATAGTTAATAAAACATTATTTCAATAAAATTGTGTTTTTCTTTAATATCTGGCAGTATATGGACACCGAGTAGATTCAGGTCGAAGGGGGGGGGGGGGGGGGGGGGGCGCAGTGACAGCATATAACCTTGCTCGCACGAAAACGGGCACCAAATTATTAATTTGTTTGCACTCAAAATATTGTGCAGTCCAATTTTGAATTTTGAGTATTCCAAAATATGCGCACACTCCAAATGTGTGCTCCAAGATTTTGTAACATTCCAAAAATTGCGCACTTCCTATAGTACGCTCCAAATTTTGTAACAGAGTATTCCAAATATTGCGTACATCCTGTTTGTACGCTCCACAATTGTTTAACATTCCAAATATTGCGCACATCCTGTTTGTACGCTCCAAATTTTGTAAAAATCCAAATATTGCGCACATCCTATTTGTACGCTCCAAGTATTCCAAATATTCCAAATATTGCATACATCTTGTTTGTACGCTTTACAATTTTTTTTTAGCATTCTAAATATTGCGCACATCCTGACTGTACGCTCAAAATTATGTAACAATCCAGATATTGCGCACATCCTATTTGTACGCTCCACTCTATCCCAACTATTATGCACAAACTATTGTGCACTCCAATTTATGCACTCCAACTAATCTTGACAGTGAGCACTCCGTAATGTGCACTCCAAAATGCATTCCATGACACGCATTCCATACCATCTTTTGCATAATGCAATTCATACCATGTAATCCATCCCATATTACATATATTCAAATAGCCCCGGCTGCACGTGCGAACCTTACTTATGACTTGCAATTTAGAAATTTTTGAGTACCATATTCGGACGTGTATTACCCGCAGTTTTTTTCCCTCAAATTACAGGCCCAAGTCCAGGGTGCGGGTAATCCGCCTGAATTATTTTTGGACCATTTTATTTTTAGCTCACCTGTCACGTAGTGACGAGGTGAGCTTTTGGGATCACTTTTTGTCCGTCGTCCGTCGTGTGTGTGTGCGTCAGTGCGTGTGTGCGTGTGTGCGTGCGTAAACTTTTTCTTTAAATGACATCTCCTCCTAAACCACTGATTGGATTTTAACCAAACTTCACAGGAATGATCCTTAGGTGGTCCCCTTTCAAAGTTGTTCAAATGGTTCCGGTCCATTGCACATCTAGGTCACAGGAGCTAAAAATAGAATTTTAAAATGAAAACTTTAAAAATCTTTTTCTCTGAAACCGCAAGGCCCAGGTCTTTGATATTTGGTATGAAGCTTCATCTAGTGGACCTCTACCAAGGTTGTTCAAATTATGGCCCTTGGACCAGAAATGCCCCCGCCCCGGGGGCCTTTGGGTTTACATAGGCTTATATAGGGAAAATCCTTAAAAATCTTCTTCTCTGAAACCACAAGGCCCAGGTCTTTGATATTTGGTGTGAAGCTTCACCTAGTGGACCTCTACCAAGTTTGTTAAAATTATAGCCCTAGGGCCAAAAATGCCCCCGCCCTGGGGGCCTTTGGTTTTACGTAGGCTTATACAGGGAAAATCTTTAAAAATCTTCTTCTTTGAAACAGAAAGGCCCAGGTCTTCGATATTTTGTATGAAGCTTCATCTAGTGGACCTCTACCAAGGTTGTTCAAATTATTGCCCTTGGGCCAGAAATGCCCCCGCCCCGGGGCCCTTTGGGTTTACATAGGCTTAAATAGGGAAAATCTTTAAAAATCTTCTTCTCTGAAACCATAAGGCCCAGGTCTTTGATATTTGGTGTGAAGCTTCACCTAGTGAACCTCTACCAAGATTGTTCAAATTATAGTACTGGGGCCAAAAATGCCCCCGCCCTTGGAGCCTTTGGTTTTACATAGGGTTATACAGGGAAAATCTTTAAAAATCTTCTTCTCTGAAACCACAAGGCTCAGATCTTTGATATTTGGTGTGAAGCTTCATCTAGTCGACCTCTACAAAGATTGTTCAAATTATAGCCCTGGGGCCAAAAATGCCCCCGCCCCGGGGGCCTTTGGTTTTACATAGGCTTATACAGGGAAAATCTTTAAAAATTCTCTACTCTGAAACCGAAAGGCCCAGGTCTTCGATATTTGGTATGAAGCTTCATCTAGTGGACCTCTACCAAGATTGTTCAAATTATGGCCCTTGGACCAGAAATGCCCCTGCTCAGGGGCCTTTGGGCTTACATAGGCTTATATAGGGAAACTCTTTAAAAATCTTCTTGTCTAGAACCACAAGGCCCAGGTCTTTGATATTTGGTGTGAAGCTTCACCTAGTGGACCTCTACCAAGATTGTTCAAATTATAGCCCTAGGCCCAAAAATGCCCCCGCCCTGGGGCCTTTGGTTTTACGTAGGTTTATACAGGGAAAATCTTTAAAAATCTTCTTCTCTGAAACCGCAAGGCTCAGATCTTTGATATTTGGTGTGAAGCTTCATCTAGTGGATGTCTACCAAGATTGTTCAAAATATAGCCCCGGGGCTAAAAATGCCCCCGCTCCGGGGGCCTTTGGTTTTACATAGGCTTGTACAGGGAAAATCTTCATCTCTGAAACCACAAGGCTCAGGTCTTTGATATTTGGTATGAAGCTTCACCTAGTATATCCATTGGGCCAAGAATGTACTAGAGACACTGATTCTCAGGTGAGCGACTCAGGGCCCTCTGGGCCCTCTTGTTACTTTTGTCAGCTGACAATACGATGCAGCTAATGTTATGCTCTATCCTTTTACGATTCCCGACATAAATAACGTTTAATTGTCCACTCAATTTTACTTACACATGAGTAATATAACAATCTCTATTACTAGCAAGCCCGATTTTGTGAGTAGTATTCCTAAAACTCTGATTTTAAACAAAATAAAGAAGCAAGTTCAATGCGAACATCAAAGTTTTCCGGCATCCAAACTGCCGCCCACAAATCACCGCTAGTTTTTTTCTGCACGCGATCGGTAAATGACGTCATCGTACCCCAGCAACCCCACACGTGTCTATTATTTTATCTTAACGGGGCGTATCTCTCTCATAAAAAATTGTTTGGAAACGGTAAAAAAATTCTCGCTAGCAAAACAGCGCTTTCCGTAAGCTCCGTGTCAATAACCAACAACAGAATACAGATGTGTTAACACAAAGAGTTCAACTTTTCTCGCCAAGCGTCTGCTATTTGGCGCCAAAACATAACCATTCACGAGATAGCAGAATAGTCGTAGCAACTCATCTTAGGAGCAATTAAATAATTTTCACACTGATTGCGGATTAAATATTATGATTGGGGAATAAACGCAAATTAGAGACATAACTTGACCATATTTTCACACCTTATCGACACACACTGCAGGGTGGCAATTATATGACAGGGATTAACAATAGTGTCATAATTGAACCGTTATAAATCAATAAACAGTGTAAATCCAAATCAGACATCTGCGCTGTCTTTCTGAGGTGTCTGATCTGGGACTGCACTATTTGCCGATGTCCCAAAAAAGAAACGTCTGCGGCGTCTTTCTGAGGTGTCTGATCTGGGACTGCACTGTTTGCCGATGTCCCCAAAAAGGGCCGCGGGCATATGTGGGTTAATAAATAAATAACAATGGTGAACAGGTAAAGTTTTTTCAACATTTTAATGCAAAAAACATGCTTTCTGGTGATACTCGCACCCACATGCATTTTCCCGCCTTTTGAAGACGATCGTGCGTTCCGTTGTGTGCTACAAAAACTGGCCAAATTCTTACTTTTTCTCACTTACGCATCCACCAAAATTTCAGCAAATGTTCCATGCGGGTAATACAACAGAATAACAGTTTTCCCCCAGATTTTGGCAAAAAAAATGGGTGCGGGTAGTACGCAAATGCGGGTAATACACACCCGAATACGGTATGACCCTAGGGGGAACATATCCTCAGGTTATGGCGAACCATTTCCATGAAGGAGATGCCACCCAGTTCAAGAAGTTCTGAAAGAAACAAACTTCAGCTTTTCTCCCAGCAACCAGTACCCGGAATCTAGGCTCAAGAACAAATCCTCAGGTTATGGCGAACCACTTCCATGAAGGAGATGCCATCCAGTCCAAGTAGAAGTCCTGAAAGAAACAAACTTCAGCTTTGCTCCCAGCAACCAGTATTTGGAATCTAGGCTCAAGGCGTAAAGTTTCATTACAACCAAACAGCTGTCTAAGCAAAGCGTCCCCCCCATCGAATGCTGAATAACAGCTGTCTAAGCAAAGCGTCCCCCCATTGAATGCTGAATTCCGCATTCCACCTCGAAGCTCAGCTGCTCAAAAGTCAGTAGAATCACTCGGTGAAGAAATTAGGTGGCCATAAACAGCAGATCCGGAGTCTAGAGTCCTCAATTTTAATTAGGACATGCCAGCCTCAGCACCAGGAGGCACCAAACAAGCCTGAAATCAAAAGAACTTAAGACAGTATCAGGTATTAAACTTCCTGGACTGCCAATAAGATCACAATGACAGCGGCGGGTGGGTGGGTTTTAGATTCCTCTTAAAAAATACAACTTTCTTTTGCTGGATTTGAAAACGGAAAAGGAAGGTTTCCCTGAGCATGCCATAGTTTGGCCCTTAAGACGCTTGACTGCTGAATAACAAACACAGTGCAAGCGTCCAGTAACCTGGACCAACTGTCATGGTGGATGACGAGATCGAAATTGCGATCAGACATTGTTTAAACCTAAATAATGAGAGGTCAAGCCACCCTGAAGTTGCAATCATGACACATTCATGACAGTCCATTCAGTTTGTTCGCACCAAATAAATGGGATTATCATTTAGTTGATAATCCCTATTATTAAGGATGCTCACTCATACAACAAAATATATATAGGTACAACTACTTTTATTTATCTCCTTTTCACATAGTTAATAAAACATTATTTCAATAAAATTGTGTTTTTCTTTAATATCTGGCAGTATATGGACACCGAGTAGATTCAGGTCGAAGGGGGGGACGCAGTGACAGCATATAACCTTGCTCGCACGAAAACGGGCACCAAATTATTAATTTGTTTGCACTCAAAATATTGTGCAGTCCAATTTTGAATTTTGAGTATTCCAAAATATGCGCACACTCCAAATGTGT
Source organism: Lucinisca nassula (assembly GCA_963580285.1). Classification (NCBI taxonomy): domain Eukaryota; kingdom Metazoa; phylum Mollusca; class Bivalvia; order Lucinida; family Lucinidae; genus Lucinisca; species Lucinisca nassula. The sequence continues at coordinate 11,670,774 of OY757014.1, read as the reverse complement.
GCTCCAAGATTTTGTAACATTCCAAAAATTGCGCACTTCCTATAGTATGCTCCAAATTTTGTAACAGAGTATTCCAAATATTGCGTACATCCTGTTTGTACGCTCCACAATTTTTTAACATTCCAAATATTGCGCACATCCTGTTTGTACGCTCCAAATTTTGTAAAAATCCAAATATTGCGCACATCCTATTTGTACGCTCCAAGTATTCCAAATATTGCATACATCTTGTTTGTACGCTTTACAATTTTTTTTTTAGCATTCTAAATATTGCGCACATCCTGACTGTACGCTCCAAATTATGTAACAATCCAGATATTGCGCACATCCTATTTGTACGCTCCACTCTATCCCAACTATTATGCACAAACTATTGTGCACTCCAATTTATGCACTCCAACTAATCTTGACAGTGAGCACTCCGTAATGTGCACTCCAAAATGCATTCCATGACACGCATTCCATACCATCTTTTGCATAATGCAATGCATACCATGTAATCCATCCCATATTATATATATTCAAATAGCCCCGGCTGCACGTGCGAACCTTACTTATGACTTGCAATTTAGAAATTTTTGAGTATGACCCTGGGGGGAACATATCCTCAGGTTATGGCGAACCATTTCCATGAAGGAGATGCCACCCAGTTCAAGAAGTTCCGAAAGAAACAAGCTTCAGCTTTGTTCCCAGCAACCAGTACCCGGAATCTAGGCTCAAGAACAAATCCTCAGGTTATGGCGAACCACTTCCATGAAGGAGATGCCATCCAGTCCAAGTAGAAGTCCTGAAAGAAACAAACTTCAGCTTTGCTCCGAGCAACCAGTATTTGGAATCTAGGCTCAAGGCGTAAAGTTTCATTACAACCAAGCAGCTGTCTAAGCAAAGCGTCCCCCCCATCGAATGCTGAATTCCGCCACAGCAAATTTATGATGCCCCACATAAATTTAATGCACGAAATTTCAACAAAAATGTCAATAGTCCGCCATTTGTAAACGTGACGTCATTAAGGACGTCGTTCATGTAACGCTACAGAACGTGTCTAGCTAATCTGCATATTTAATCCACTATTGGATTATCGAATTTATTACATGGCGTTATTACATTCTCAGACCCGACATCTTATGATAAATAAGGTTATAGGCAATTGAATATAGGACTTCCAAAAATAAATCTGGGGTTAGACAAGAACTTTTTCACCCGAAACTGTTTCAGGTTTAGCTATTGAGAAAATAATTTCTATAGATTAACAATTTTTCATATGAAAGAAATATGCCCCATTAAAATATAACATTGACATATTGATAAATAATTACCGTATTCGCCCTAATTACCGCACCGTGCACTTAGTTTTTAGCTCACCTGAGCACGAAGTGCTCAAGGTGAGCTTTTGGGATCGGTCTTTGTCCGTCGTCCGTGCGTGCGTGCGTGCGTCCGTCGTCAACTTTTGCTTTAAACAACTTCTTCTCCAAAACTGCTGGACAGATTTTGATCTAATTTCACAGGAATGCTCCTTGGGTGATCCTCTACAAAAATTGCTCAAACTGTTCTGCTCGGGTGAACAAGATGGCCGCCAGAGCTAAAAATAGAAAAACCTTTAAACAACTTCTCCTGCTTAACCAGTGGATGGATTTTGAAATTATGTTACAGGAATGTTCCTTGGATGACCTTCTACCAAAATTGCTCAAACCATTCCGCTCGGGTGAACAAAATGGCCACCAGAGCTAAAAATAGAAAAACCTTTAAATGACTTCTTCTCCTTAACCAGTTGATGGATTTTGAAATTATTGCACAGGAATGTTCCTTGGGTGCCCGTCTACCAAAATTGCTCAAACCGTTCTGCTAGTGTGAACAAAATGGCCGCCAGAGCTAAAAATAGAAAATCCTTTAAACGACTTCTTCTCATTAACCAGTGGATGGATTTTGAAATTATTGCACAGGAATGTTCCTTGGGTGCCCCTCTACTAAAATTGCTCAAACTGTTCTGCTCGGGTGAACAAAATGGCCACTAGAGCTAAAAATAGAAAAACCTTTAAAGGACTTCTTCTCCTTAACCAGTTGATGGATTTCGAAATTACTTCACAGGACTGTTCCTTGGGTGACCCCCTACCAAAATTGCTCAAACCGTTCCGCTTGGGTGAACAAGATGGCCACCAGAGCTAAAAATAGAATAACCTTTAAACGACTTTTTCTCCTTAACCAGTGGATGGATTTTGAAATTATTTCATAGGAATGTTCCTTTAGTGAACCTCTACCAAAATTGCTCATACCATTCCGCTCTGGTGAACAAAATGGCCGCCAGAGCTAAAAATAGAAAAGCCTTTAAAGGACTTCTTCTCCTTAACCAGTGGATGGATTTTGAAATTACTTCACAGGAATGTTCCTTTGGTGACCTTCTAACAAAATTGCTCAAACCGTTCGGCTCGGGTGAACAAGATGGCCGCCAGAGCTAAAAATAGAAAAAACCTTTAAACGACTTCTTCTCCTTAACTAGTGGATGGATTTTGAAATTACTTCACAGGAATGTTCCTTGGGTGACCCTCTACCAAAATTGCTCAAACCGTTCTGCTCGGATGAACAAGATGGCCACCAGAGCTAAAAATAGAATAACCTTTAAACGACTTCTACTTAACCAGTGGATGGATTTTTAAATTATTTCACTGGAATGTTCCTTGGGTGACCCTCTACCAAAATTGCTCAAACAGTTCCGCTCGGGTGAACAAAATGGCCACCAGAGCTAAAAATCCAAAAACCTTTAAACGATTTCTTCTCCTTAACCAGTGGATGGATTTTGAAATTATTTCACAGGAATGTTCGTTTGGTGACCCTCTACAAAAATTGCTCATACTGTTCTGCTCGGGTGAACAAAACGGCCGCCAGAGCTTCTCCTGCTTAACCAGTGGATGGATTAATAGCCCTGGGGCCAAAAACAGCCCGGCCCATGGCCCACTGGTTTTACATAGGCTTATATAGGGAAAACCTTTAAAAATCTTCTTGTCTAAAACCAGAAGGCCCAGGTCTTTGAAATTTGGTGTATAGCTTCGTCTAGTGGACAGCTACCAACATTGTCCAAATAATAGCCCTGGTGCCAAAAACAGCCCCGCCCGGGGCCCACTGGTTTTACATAGGCTTATATACGGAAAACCTTTAAAAATCTTCTTGTCTGAAACCAGAAGGCCCAGGTCTTTGATATTTGGTATGAAGCTTCATCTGGCGGACCTCTACCAAGATTGTTCAAATTATAGCCCTGGGGCCAAAACCGGCCCCGCCCCGGGGCCCACTGGTTTTACATAGGCTTATATTGGGAAAACCTTTAAAAATCTTCTTGTCTGAAACCAGAAGGCACAGGTCTTTGATATTTGGTTAGTAGCTTCATCAAGTGAACCGCTACCAAGATTGTTCAAATTATAGCCCTAGGGCTGAAAACGCCCCCGCGCCAGGGCCCACTGGTTTTACATTGGCCTATATAGGGGAAACCTTTAAAAATCTTCTCGTCAGAAACCAGAAGGCCCAGGTCTTTGATATTTGGTATGAAGCGTCATCTAGTGGACCTCTACCAAGATTGTTCAAATTATAGCCCTGGGGCCATAAATGTCGCCGCCCAGAGACCCTTTGGTTTTACATAGACTTATAAAGGGAAATTTTTAAAAATCTTCTTCTCTGAAACTGCAAGGCCCAGGTCTTTGATATTTGGTATGGAGCTTCATCTAGTGGACGATTACCTAGATTGTTCCAATTATAGCCATGAGGCCACAAATGCCCCCACCCCTGGGCCCTTTGGTTTTACATAGACTTATATAGCCCTGGTGCATAGGCTTATGTAGGGAATATCTTTATAAAAATCTTTTTCTCTGAAACCGCAAGGCCCAGGTCTTTGATATTTGGTGTGTAGCTTCATCTAGTGGACCTTTGCCAAGATTGTGCAAATTATAGCCTTTGTTGATGTTTGGTATGAAGCTTCACCTTTAAGACCTTCCTCAACATTATGCACATTAAAGGCCTTGGGCCAATAATGGCCCTCCCTGGGACCCACTTGTTACACTATGGATCAGGTGAGCGATCCAGGGCCATCATGGCCCTCTTGTTTCAAAATCGTGTCAAAAAATCACGGTAAAAAATCTACCTAATTAGCGCACACTCGATGCGAAAACAATAGCTTCCGAGATGATGCATACTGATATTTAATGCGATGGAAAAGGATACTAAAGCATTGCCTTCACTGTTGAAGAAATAACGGTAAGTTTTTTATAGATTTATGTGAGAGCTTCCAGGGGGAGGTTACTGTAAAGTGTGCGCTTATGCATTTCCTTTTCAAAAAAAGCTATGGTGTGCGCTTATAGGAGCATGTGCGGTAATTAGAGCGAATACGGTATGTAAGCTGAAACAGGATGACCTCATTTACTGATCGCATCAAGCAAAATGCCAGAGACCATAAGCCACAATTTGTAAACATTAATTTTATACACAGCCAACGGATTTTTTTTCAAGGATAGGAATAGGAGACTTATGAAATTGTGAAATTTAGATGCACTCAATGTGAGATCACCAAAAAGAAAAAACAATAAGAAAAAAGACATGCATGGACCATTTATCGAAAATTGTCTGGGTGAGTGTTTCTGGTTGAATTTCGTAAGTATTCGGACACAGTGTGATTTTTAAAAAGGTAATTTTGTAAATATTTGTATAGTAAAAAAACGAATATGTAAATACGGTAGTGTGGACTATGTACAGGCTGATTATGTGCTGTGATTTTGCGACTATAAAGCTTATACATGTATATTTGCAGGCATCCAGTATCTGGCTGTTAGCCCTGGTTAAGAAGTGTAGTTCTCATGAAGCCCTACAGAGTCAACTAGTTAAGCTTCAGGGAGCCTTTATGAGACTTCTGTCGGAGAGTGATGGTGAGTTTATCATTTTATATACACATGGGGCCAGTTGTTCAAAACTAACGATGTAGTTAGTTAACATATTGTTAAAACTTTGATCATTTATTATAGCAAATATGCTAATATTTTTGCTGAAAAAATGTGAGCAGCTTTTGCAAATGCTCACATTTTTTCAGCAAAAATACCAAAATTTTAAATATTAAAGTTACTAGAACAGTTAACAATATGACCACTAATGAGCTCATTAAGCTAACGAGGCTTTGAATAACTGGACCCTGGTCTGCATTTTTAATGCTAACAAAATTGTTGAATGAGCATTGCACTGGGGATCAGGAGGACATGGGACAGGGACATCCTTAACTACAAGGCCAAGGTCACACTTTGAGGTCAAAGGTTAAAAAAATAGAAACTTTTTGTGTTCAGTTATAACTTTGTAAATATTTGATGAATTTTTAAATTACTTCGCAGAAATGTTAACAGGCATGGGACAATATACCGTGCACAACACTCAGGTTGGTAGCTACAGGATCAAGGTCACATTTAGATGTCATTTAAAGGGATTTTTTTCATTCCTTGATGGATATAGATATTTGTTAGCAGAAACGTTAACCATCATGATACAATGTGTCACCCACAGGACTATGGGCCATAACTTTGCCATTCCTGGATGGATTTATAAATTACATTGCAGAAATGTAAACCATTGAGGCAAGATCACACTTAAAGGTTTAAAGTCAAAAATTGGCTCTATTTTTCATCTCTGGTCTATTCCTAGACGGATATTTAAATTACTTAGCAGAAATGAGATGATGAGTCTGGTGCAAGACCCAGAAATGTAGCTCTAAGGTCAAGGTCACACTTTGAGGTCAAAGGTAAAAAATGTATTCACATTATGTCTGTCACACAACACTCATTTCTGTGTTCCCATGTTGTTTTTTTGTTTGTTTGATTCAAGGTTTAACGTCCCCGTCAACACTGTAAAGGTCATTTTGGAGACGTTGATTCCAATTTTGTGGGACTTTTACCCGACATTGAGATGAAATGACATCTCAAGCCCTGTCGCCCAATGAAACCAATAGGGTTTATAAGCATGGACGGTCCGACTCGTGCGCACCGCTTTGCCTGGGACTGCTTAGATACTCTAAGCGGTTTACCAGTACTCGTGTGCAGGTTGGATTCAGCTCTGCGTGGAAGCATCGTGCAGCCCATATATTTCTTCAAGCCGCGATGGGCGGGGGCCGTTTCCCATGTCGTATTGTGGGACATACATGTCCTATGGACACAATTCCAGTTTCTTATATGTTCTGGGTTCTTGTAAGAACCACCTCGTGGAGTACCTTCAACATACATTTCTAACAAGAAATGATGAAAATTAACTCTTATGGGGAATAGATACACATTCAGGGGAGGCAACTAATGCAAAAGTATTCTTTCATGTTAATAGGGGTCAACTCTTAAAGGAAAGAATTTGCTCCTGAGGAGCAAATTCTTTCCTTTAAGGGTAGACTAACTTTTCACTGGGACTGGTTTTATAGAAAAGCAAACAGGAAGCCCCAAAAGTTGTCTCCCTTTGAAAAATGGTGGAAAAAAAATGATGCCAGGTATACCCATTCCCATTAACTATCCACATTTATCATATGACGTCGCGTCTGAGAGTGTAATAACGCCATGTAATATTTTCGATAATCCACTAGTGGATTAAATATGCAAATTAGCTAGATACGTCCCGTAACGTTACATGTACGACGTCCTTAACGACGTCGCATTAACTAACGGCGGAATATTGACATTTTTGTAAACAGTCATAAATAAAATGCGTTTTAAATGTCATACGATAAATAGAATCTTGCATTCGTGCTCATATATTATTGAATTTATTAAACTCGTTGAAGAAAAGGGATAAAATGCTCGGCACAGCCTCGCATTTTATCCCTTTTCCTCAACTCGTTTAATAAATTCAATAATACACGAACACTTATGTAAGATCCTCTATTACTCTTTCTTATCTGAAGCTATGGGATTACATATTTTCAGAACTAACTCAGGACATAGCATCAAAAGGCCTGTCTCTGGTGTACGAGGTATGTTCCAGTGAACAGAAAGATTTGTTGGTGTCAGAGTTGGTGGGTACTCTAATGACGGGAAAGAGGAAAACACAGGAAGTTACAGCAGATACTCAAGTGTTTGAGGAGGGATCCATTGGGAAGACTCCAGAAGGGTATGGATTCTTGTCCTTGTGTTTTTAACCTTTACACTGTTGCACATCTGAAATGGATTGTCCCATGTTATGTAGGGGAATGGGAACACCTTCAGGGGAGGCAACTCCTGCAAAAGTTTTTTTGTCTCCGATGGCCATAGGGTTTAACTCTTAAAGGAAAGAATTTGCTCCTGAAGAGCAAATTCTTTCCTTAAAGAATAGACCCCTTTTTCAGCGGGACAAGGCTTATAGAAAAGCGAACAGAAAGTTCAGAAAGTTGTCTCCCTTTGAAAAATGGTTGAAAAATCACTAAGTATTCCCATTCCCCTTAAAAGAATGGAGACACCTTTCATATTTTCTGCCAGTTTAAAAAGGGAGACAACTTTTCAGACTTGGTATTTGTATACATAACAGCATATTCAGTTTTTAATATGGGATCACTGGGTTAGGCATAGATGTCATGTCAAGTATCTTATGTTATTAGGGTGCTCAGCTGCTATTGGCTCACTGTTTGGGCAAGGTCTGCTGTCCTTGCAGCAGTTGTGGGTAGAGGCGAAATGTTTTATTATGTCTCCCCTGAAATTTTTTTTTTCGGAGAGACATATTGTTTTTCCCCGGGTGTCTGTCTGTCTGTCTGTCTGTCACACATTTGTGTCTGCTCTATAACTTGAAAACCGTTCGAGCTATCGTCACGAAACTTAATATAAATATTATTCAGCATTAGACGACGTGCAGTGCGCAAGAACTATAACTCTCGCATTTATACTTTTTGAATTATCTCCGTTGGAAGTTTGTTGGTACGTATATCTGTATGGGCAAATCTTGTCCGGTCAATTACTTTCTTATTTTCTGATGGATTTTAAAATTACTTGGCAGAAATATTAACAATCATGAGATGATGTGCGGTGCGCATGAGGCAGGTTGGTACCTTAAAGGTCAAGGTCATACTTAGAGGTCAAAGGTCAAAAAGGGGCCTTTTTTCGTGTTTGGTCAATAACTTTCTTATTTTGAGATGGATTTTAAAATTACTTGGCAGAAATATTAACAACCATGAGACAATTTGTGTTGTGCGTGAACCGGGTCGGTATCTCAAAGGTCAAGGTCATACTTAGAGGTCAAAGGTCAAAAAGGGGTCTTTTTTTGTGTTTGGTCAATAACTTTCTTATTTTGAGATGAATTTTGAAAGCACTTGGCAGAAATGTTAACCAATATAAGACAATGTGTTGCGTGCCTGACCCAGGTTGGTACCTCAAAGGTCAAGGTCATACTTAGAGGTAAAAGGTAAAAAAGGGGCCTTTTTTTCGGGTTTTGTCAATAACTTGCTTATTTTAAGATAGAATTTGAAGTTACTTGGCAAAAATATTAACTATCATGAGACAATGTGTTGCATGCATGATTCAGTTTGGTACCTCAAATGTCAAGGTCATACATAGAGGTCAAAGGTCAAAAAGGGGCCTTTTTCGTGTTTGGTCAATAACTTTCTTATTTTTAGATGGATTTTGAAATTGCATGGCAGAAATTTTAACCACCATGAGATGATTTGTTGCACGCATGACCCAGTTTGGTACCTGAAAGGTCAAGGTCATACATAAAGGTTAAAGGTAAAAAAGGGGCCTTTTTTGTGTTCTGTCAATAACTTTCTTATTTTTAGATGGATTTTGAAATTACTTGGTTGAAATGTTAACCACCATGAGACGATGTGTTGCATGCATAACCCAAGTTGGTACCTCAAATGTCAAGCTCGTACTAAGAGGTCAAAGGAGAAAAAGGGGCCTTTTTTAGTGTTCAGTCAATAACTTTCTTATTCCTGGATAGATTGTGAAATTACATGGCAGAAATGGTAACCATCCTGAGATGTTGTGGTACACACTAGACCCAGGTTGGTACCTGCAAGATCAAGGTCATACTAAGAGGTCAGAGGTAAAAAAAGTTATTGTTTTTTTTTGTGTCCAGTCAGTAACTTTTTTTATTTCTGGATGGACTTTATAAAGTAACCATGCAGAAATGTTCACCGTCATTAGACCATGAGTCATGTGCAAGACCAAGGTCCATACCTCCAATGCCAAGGTCATACCTAGAAGTCAAAGATAAAAAAGGGACAGTCAGTAACTTCCTTATTCTTTGATGGATTATGAAATTACATGGCAGAAATGTTAACCATCATGAGACGATGTGTTGTACCTCAAAGGTCAAGGCCATACTTAGAGGTCAAAGGTAAAAAAGGGCTTTTTTGTGTACGGCCAATAACTTTTTTATTTCTCTATGAACATTTTTAAAGTTACTTTGCAGAAATGTTCATCTTCATTAGATGATGTGTTGCACACAAGACCCAGGTCAATACCTCCAATGTCAAGGTCATACTTAGAGGTTAAAAACGGGGGAGACATCTGTGTTTTTGAAGAAAAACAAATTCTAGTTCTTTTGTTTCTTCACTTTAATTTTCTTTCTGCCACCTCTCTCTTTCTGTTGTGCCTACTATTAGCATGGCGCAATAAAGGAGTCCAATTTTTCATCCGTTCATCTGTTTGTTGAATCGTCAACATTTGTGACCGCCCTAGCGTTCATCCAAATGGTCAAGTTTATTTCTCAAAACTATTAGAGCTTCATTAACAAAACTTGGTACAAACGTGTATCTAGTGATGACAACTTTAATGCAAGCATCCATATTTGGCATTGACCTACATTTCATTGTTCACAGACTTCCTGAACATTTGCAACCGCCCTAGCAGTCACCCAAATGGTCAAGTTTATTTCTCAAGAACTATTACAGCTTGATTCATGTTGCTTGGTACAAACTTGTATCTGGAGATGGCAAGTTTAATGCAAGCATCCATATTTGACCATGACTTACATTTCATGGTTCACTGACTTGGTGAACTTTTGCATCAAACTTAGCATTCACCCAGATGGTCAGGTTCATTTCTCAAGAACGATGTGTTTCATAATGATAATTGATACAAACTTGCATCTGGGAATGACAATTATAATGCAAGCATCCATATTTGACCTTGACCTACATTGCATTGTTCACAGACTTTGAGAACTATTGTGTCAATCCTAGCTTTTACTCTAATGTTTAAGTTCATTTCTGAAGAACTGTAAGAGCTTCATTAATGATACTTGGTACAAGCTTGCATCTATGGATGTTAGCTTTTATGAAAGTATCCATTGTTTGACCTTGACCTACATTTCATGGTTCAGTGACTTTGCGCATCCACAGGCACGACATAGCCTTTTGCAGAATTCTTGTTTATCCTTTACTGTCTCTTCTGTCTCTTTTCTGGAAGACGACACAAAATAACTCACAAGGATTGGTGTGTCTTTAATCCCCACCACAATAAAAAATGACAGGTTGAGCTGTCCAAGTACTTATCGATTCAAACACTAAGAAGTTTAACAGACAATTATTTTTTTCATTATTTTTCATTGAAAATAAGGCTTGACATAGCATGTGAATTGTCTGCCTAGCAGACAATTCACATGAAATGTCAAGCCTTATTTTTTGCTGAAAAACAATGAAAAAAAAAATGATTGCCATCTGGTCAAGATTGATCAGCAGTGATGGATTAATTGTCATACTTGCCACTGATTTTCCTAGCATGAATAATTTCAAACCTTCTGTCTTCACACACGCTGATGAAAGTTGATATTTGTGATGTTTTCATAAAGCAACTCCTGACATAAAGAAATGTCTTGATTGGTCAACCTAACATTTAATGGATGCCATGTGATGGTGTTCACTCTTTTACCCTTTGAACCCTGTAGACCTTTACAGATCCCTATGTCAAAAATACTCATATTTTTGCTGCAAAAATGCGAGTAGCTTTTGCAAATGCAAAAGCTACACACATTTTTCCAGCGAAAATATCACTATCAGCAAATGCTAGTCACATTTTTTTTTTTTCAGAAAAAAATGTCACTTTACTTTACTAGAACAGTTACATAACATTTGATCACTGGTGAGCTTGTTAGGCTATAAATGATACATTGACCAATTGGATCGTGATATTTCTGCCAGTTACAAAGTGTTGTTTCTCTTGACTAGTGGTAGCCTATCCACCTACAAAGAGCTGTGTTCTATAGCCAGTGACCTTAATCAACCAGACCTTATCTACAAATTTATGCATCTGGCCAGCCATAATGCCATGTGGAATTCTAGAAAGGTAATCAGAACAGCTTAACCCTTCTCTTGCTGAATATTCAGATTAGCCATACCCATTTCTGACTTTGAACCAATCAGATTACTTGATGTAATTTATTCTTACGAAACCATAAACTTAATGTCAAACAGTGTAGATCCTGATCAGATGGCTTCTTCTACACTGTTTCCAAAGATAGGGGTTGATGTGAAAAGCATGATACGAGTTAATATGTAAAAGTTATGTCCTGGCTTTGAGGCTATAAAACTTTTTTCATGCTTGGCTCCTTTGAGCATGAGATTTTCATTGCTTATAAATATTGAAAAAGGCATTTATTCTTCTCACTTAGTAGAAAATAATATTTGTTGTGCTCACAAATATTAAAAGTCAATATTTATGAGTGGGAATGTCTTGATTGTTCAACCTAACATTCAATGAAGTCACATATTTGTGATGGCTGTAAAAATTTATGAGCAGAACATTTCTTATGCAGAATTGATTTCAGCATAAAATTTTTTTTAAACTTAGGGCCAAGGTGCATTGTGTTGTTAGAGAATGGCATTTTTTTTTTTATTGGAACTAAACAGAAATCCTCAGAATTGAAGTTTATAGCTCCTGATAAGGATTAGTACTGGTATCAAGGATATTTGATGGATAATTTTCTTCCAAGACATATTGTTGAGGCAATTCTAACAAGTACTGACAACATATGAGAAAGGGCACGACAAAAACCTACAATAAGACATGGCGCCCATCGAAGACTCAGATCAGCCTGCGCATCCATATATTCTAACCAGAGATTTCACTGGCTGAATGAAGTAGCATTGGGCCCTTAGCTATCCTTAGAGAGCACAACGAAGACTCTGATCAGACTATGCGGATGCGCAGGCTGATCTGAGTCTTTGTTGGGCGCACATGTCTTATTGTAGGTTTTGTCATGGGCTGGCTCATATGTATTGTTTCAGCTCTGCGTGGAAGAAATAGATGGGCTGCAGGATGCTTCCACGCAGAGCTGAAACCGACCGTAAACGCATACTGATAACCACTTATAGGATCTAAGCCTGCCCAGGCAAAGCACTGTGAGTCCATGCTTATAAACCCTATTGGTTTCATTGGGCGACAGGGCTTGAGATGTCATTTCATCTCAATATCGGGTAAAAGTCCCATAAAATTGGAAGCAACGTCTCCAAAATAACCTGTACAGTGTTGATGGGGACGTTAAACCTAAATTCAAATCAAACATGTCTTATTGTAGCTTTTCATGCACTGGCTCATATGGTTAAATAGAGCAATAAGAAACTTGTACCAAAATGATTCTCCTTTCACCTCCATATCTGGAGCCATCATGCGCAAAGACTGCATACGTAAATATGAACAGACATCCACATCCCCATTCCAATTGTCCACCCATCCACCCTAACTTTTTATGTAATAATATATGCTACTACAGTTTCGGGTTAAGTAATGTACACTGTACTGATTAACTGCTCCGCCCCCACCGATCAGGGCTTGGAGAAATAGATTGGACTGCACAATGCTTTCACGCAGAGCTGATACTGACAGCACACGAGTACTGGTAATCCACTTAGAACGTCTAAGCCTGCCCAGGAAAATTGCTGCGAGTCGGCCCGTCCATGCTTATAAATCCTATTGGTTTCATTGGGCGGCATGGATTGAGATGTCATTTCATCTCAATGTCTGGTAAAAGTCCCACAAAATTGGAAGCAACGTCTTCAAAATGACCTAAATAATGTTGACGAGGACGTTAAATCTCAAATCAAACAAACAAAACTGATTAACTACTTATGTATAATCTTGCCCAGGAAAAGTATGTTTAAGTATACTGATGGGGTTGACAGGATCTAAATAGCGTTAACTGGGCTGTTAAACTCTAAACCAAGCTAAAACATGCTGAGCATGAGACAGTTTCCACAGAGCCCCTGTGGTTTAAGCTTTGTCCTGCTGAACAAAATGACCCAGACCTTTGCAAGAAGTGTAGATCTAGATCAGATGGTAGATCAGCTGGCTTCAGAAGCAATCTGATCAGGATCTAAACTGTCATTCAAGTTGTAAATTTAAATGAATACATTATATCAAGAATTTTCATTGGTTGATAATCAGAAATGGCTAGGGCCCCACACTGAAAGTGTGGGTGCCCTATAGTAATCACTCTGTCCGTCCGTCTGTCTGTCTGTCTGTCCATCTGTCCGTCTGTCCGTCCACAAATTTTTTTATCCTCCATAACTTTCTTATTCCACTGAAAGTGTGGGTGCCCTATAGTAATCACTCTGTCCATCCGTCTGTCTGTCTGTCTGTCTGTCTGTCCGTCTGTCCGTCCACAATTTTTTTTATCCTCCATAACTTTCTTATTCCTGGATGGATTCAAATATTACTTGGCAGAAATGTTAACCATATCATGATGGAGTGTTGCGCGCAAGACTCAGGTCCGTACCTCAAAGGTCAAGGTCATACTTAGAGGTTAAAGCTCAAAAAAGGGTCTTTCCTGTGTCCAATTAATAACTTTGTTATTATTCCTGGATGGATTTAAATATTACTTGGCAGAAATGTTAACCATAATGTGACGAAGTGTCACACGCAAGACCCACAGCCGTACCTCAAAGGTCAAGGTCATACTTAGAGATAAAAGGTCAAAAAAGCGTCTTTTTTATTGTGTCCAATCTATAACTTTCTTATACCTGGATGGATTTAAATATTACTTAGCAGAAATATTAACCATAATGTGACAGTGTGCCGTATAGTAATGCCCTGTCTGTCCATCCGTCCGTCTGTCTGTCCATCTGCCCGTCTATCCATCAACATTTTTCATGTTTACAAACTGAAGCTGAAGTTATTGACAGTTGCCATATAGTAATACCCTTTTGTTTTTAATTCATAACTTACAAACAGTCAAATGCATCAACTTCAAACTTAAGATATATGGTCACAATATCATTACACAATTACATGGCAACCGACGTAACTCTAGCTACAATACTCTAAGAGTAATAGCCCTTTGAAAAAAAATCCAACTCCTCTGATGGCACTGCCGGGGCCCTAGTCAGTTTCACTGACAGTTCTAGTTTATTCAGTAGGACAAGGTTTAAACAGATGTGTCAGGTAGAGCCTCACTATATGTTAAGGTGTAGTTTGTTGGGGTAAAAAATATTTTGTACAAGGTATGCAGATATAAAATATATAGCATTTCACATAATGGGCTTGTAGAAATAGATTGGGCTGCATGGTGCTTCCGCGCAGAGGTGAAACCGACCAAATATGAATACTGGTGAACTGCTTAGAAGATCTGTGCCTGCCCAGGCAAAGTGGTGCTGGTCAGACCATCCCTGCATATAAACCTTAGGTGTTTCTTTAGGCGTTAGGGCTTGGGATATTATTTCATCTCAATGTTGGGTATAAGTCCCACATAATTGGAAGCAACGGGAAGCAACGTATCCAAAATTACCTAAAAAGTGTTGACAAGTTTTTAAATCCTCAATACAACAGCAACACACATTGCAATATGTTTTCTAAAAAATATTGGAAAAGCAACATCAAAATCCTGGGAAAAAGAAGTGATAATTGGAATAATGCCTTAAAAATGATTACTGTGTATGATTAACTACATGTATTTTATTTCACTTGTAGGGAGCAGCATTTGGGTTCAGCACCATAGCAGCCCAGGCTGGGGAACAGCTGGCCCCTTACTTACCCCAGATAGTCCCCAGATTGTATAGATACCAGTTTGACCCCAATCCCAAGATACAGCAGGCTATGAGTAGTATTTGGAATGCATTAGTACAGGACAATAAAAATACTGTAAGTACATGTATTTAGGTTTATTTATTCATTCACCTTATTTGCATTATCTGCTGGTTCCTAGTTTGAAGGTTATCAGTGTTGGAAAAACAGGTAACCAGACCCCCCTGACCTTTAAAGGTCAGGGGGGTCTGGTTACCTGTTTTCCAATATTGACAATGTGCAAGCTGGGAGCCAGCAAATAATGCGAATATGGTGAATAACACTGTGGTGCAGTGGTAAAGCATCAGATTTGAGATCAAGAGGTTGCCGGTTCAATCCCGCAAGCTCCAAGTGTTGTTTCCTTGAGCAAGAGACTTTATCCACATTGCTTAGTACTGGTATCTACCCAGGAATAGACAGAAAAAGAGGGCCACATGGAAAGTTATTACTAGTTTACTGAATGTGTCACCCTCTATAAATAAAGCCGATTATTATTATTATGATGACTTCCAAACTGGCAGAAAATGTGTACTGAAATGGTTGAACACTTAAAAAATAAAAATTGCCTGTCCTAGAAAATTGGGTTTAAGTTAAGTCACTGACTGGACATGACCTTAATTTGGTTGAATGGGCTGTTAAAATTAAACCAGAACAAACCAAAATTGTAAGTGACTTAAATTGATAATAATATATGTTTACCTGCAGCCAGTTGTTTAAAACAAACAATATTATTAATAAATATATTGTTAGAAGTAGTTTAGGTCGTAGTACCAAAGCGTTATCATTTGATATGCAAATCTACCAATATTCAAACAGTAAAACAAACAGTAGTTTTAGCAAATGCAAAAGCTTCTCACATTTTGTTTCAGCAAAAATACCACTGTATTTGATATTGTACATACTTAAATCGGCCCCCGCCCATTGGGGCTTGAAGAAATAGACGGGCTGCATGATGCTTCCATGCAGAGCTGAATCCAGCCACACACTAGTACTGGTAAACCGCTTAGAGGATCTGAGCCTGCCCAGGCAAAGCGGTGCGAATCGGACCGTCCATGCTTATAAACCCTGTTGGTTTCATTGGGCGACAGGGCTTGAGATGTCATTTCATCTCTGTATCGGGTAAATGTCCCAGGAAATTGGAAGCAACATCTCCAAAATGACCTACATAGTGTTGACTGGGACGTTAAACACCAAATCAAACAAAACATACTTAAATACTTAACATTTTGACCTTTTAACCCTTTCCTAAATGCCAACTTTTCATTTGATCCATATTGTAAGCAGCTGTATACAGCAAATTTGAAATAGGTTAAAATGAGCTGAAGATCTCTGATAGGGAAGAAAACATTGTTTTGTTTGATTTTAGGTTTAACGTCCATGTCAACACTGTAGAGGTCATTTTGGAGAAATTGCTTCCAATTTCGTGGGACTTTTACCCAACACTGAGATGAAATGACATCTCAAGCCCTGCCGCCCAATGAAACCAATAGTGTTTGTAAGCATGGACAGTCGGACTCGCACTGCTTTGCCTGGGCAGGCTCAGATTCTCTAAGCGGTTTACCAGTACTCGTGTGCAGTTGGTTTCAGCTCTGCGTGGAAGCATCATGCAGCCCATCAATTTCTTCAAGCCCAGATGGGCGGGGGCTGGAAGAAAACATTGTAGGAAAAGGAGAAAATGCTGGTTACCAGCATTTTCTCCTTTTCCTACAATGTTTTCAAAGGCCTTTGTTTGTTTGTTTGTTTGATTTGAGGTTTAACGTCCCCGTCAACACTGTAAAGGTGTAAACCTTGCACCACGGTTCCTGGACAGGCTTAGATCCTCTTAAGTGGTTTACCAGTACTCATGTGCGGGTCGGTTTCAGCTCTGCGTGGAAGCATCATGCAGCCCATCTATTTCTTCAAGCCCAGATGGGCGGGGACCGGAAGAAAACATTGTAGGAAAAGGAGAAAATGCTGGTAACCAGCATTTTCTCCTTTTCCTACAATGTTTTCAAAGGCATTCCTTCTCAGCATCACTAAAAGAAGGGATTGTGTGGTAAAGGGATAAGTTCATTATGCTAATGAAGCTCTGAACAAGTAAAGTATCTTGAAATTGTATTCCATATTAAACAATTTCAGGTAGACAAGTACATGAAGGAGATACTGGCAGATCTTTTGAGTAATCTCACCAATGTTCAGTGGAGAGTTAGAGAATCAAGGTAGTGTCAATCCTCTTTTCTTTTTAACAAGATTGGGTACACCGCATGCTGGTTTTCACTGTTTTTTTTTTTTTTTTTTTTTTTTTTTAAACAAGGGAGACAACTTTATCTATCTATCCATCTTCTTATACGGAGTAGCATTACGCAAACACGCCTATACAAATACATTGCCAACTTTATCGCCGAAAAAAATGAAAATTTTATGATGAAAAATTGTGATTTTTATTCTTATTTCTGCTCAAAATATAGATTGGGGGCACTTGTTAGAACCGCCTCATCGAGGCGGTTCTAACGAGTACCCACAATCTATATTTTAGAGCAGAAATAAGAAAAATAAGTTATACCCCCGGAAACCCCAGTTTTACTATATAAAAGTGGGGTTCCAGGGGATCAAAATTATATAGGTGTGTTTTCGTGATGGTCATATTTGGCCATTACCTCAGTTGGGTGTGTACCGTAGTTACATTTAGAATTTAGCTGAAAAAAAAAAAGAGAGAAGTCACAGGATGAGACCTTAAAACTATTTACAATCTGAATACACTGTGGTCATTCTGTCTGCACCTTTTGGACTTCCTGCAGCACTTAAGGTGTCTGAATTTTTAGGATTTTTACGGTATTGTTACTTTCATTTTCTTTCTTATTATCTGACCCCCTCTGTAATGAATTCACTCCTTTTCTTTTAAAGGTAGACCCCTTCTTCCAAGGGACTGCCTTTATAGGAAAGTCTACAGGAACCTGAGTTGTCTTCCATGACATGTCCACTCTCCTTAACCGCCATAAAAATTCTATATAATTCAGGCAATAATTCAATTAATTAATTCAATATAACCTTTGTAGTTTTGACTGGGTGGTTAAACTCACAACACACCACATGAATACTCTGGTTCAAGATTACTGACTCTCTGATTCCAGTTGTTTGGCTGTGAATGATTTGCTACGAGGTCGACCACTAGATGACGTTGTTGACAGTCTACCGGAATTATGGGAAACATGTCTACGAGTGAGAGATGACATAAAAGAGAGTGTGAGAAATGCTGCTGACCTGGCATGCAAAACTCTAAGTAGGGTATGTGGTTATTTTTTTAAAGGTTTTAACCCTTCTCTTGCTGAATATTCATTTAAGCCACACCCATTTCTGTCTATCAACCAATCAAATTACTTGCTGTAATTTATTGCTACAAATTCATAAACTGAATGCCAAACAGTGTAGATCCTGATCAGATGGCTTCTTCAGAAGCCATCTGATCTGAATCTACACTGTTTGCAAAGATAGGGGTTGTTGTGAACAGCAAGATAAGGGTTAAGGGGAATGGATACAACTTATAATGATCATGCATATTTTTGCCATTTGCACAAGGAAGACAACACTTGGGACTTCTGGTCAAGAAGGCCTACTGGCTATGAACATGGTCGTTTCATACGGGAAACATGAGACGCCAAGTTCTGCAATGGAAGATCAGGTTCTTTTTATACCCCCGGCATAAGAAGTATGCTATGGTTATACCCCCAGCATACGAAGTATGCTATGGGGGTATAATGTTTTCGTCCTACTGTTTGTCCGTCCGTCTGTCCGTCCATGTGTCCCTCCGTACATGCCCCAGATACATAATGGGTTTCATGTTCTTTTCTTACTTAATGAGGTTTATTGCATACATTTTCAACCCCACAACACCAAACATGCCTGTTTGTGGGGTTAGTGGCTGTACAATGCTAAATTATGGGGTTAAAGTCTCCATAGAGTTAACATTGGGAACCCCAGAATGTACGTCTCGTAAGAATGTCCGTCCGTCCTTCCGTCCATCCATCTGTCCATCTGTTAACATTTTGGTTAAAGTTTTGTGTCAAAGTTTCTAAGAGATTATATCTTCTGAACACTTTGATAGATTTAGTTGATACTTACACTGAAGTTACATACTGGTCTAAAGATTTCGTCCATGCATGCCCCACATCCCCACACTGATCTTGGGGTCAAGGTCACAGACTTAGAAATTTCACATTTGGTTAAAGTTTTATGACAAATTTATAGATGCCTGTATGTTCTAGACCCTAAGACAAATTCAATTGATACATGCATCAATGTTGCATACCAGTCCAAAGATTTCGTTATGTATATCCCTTCCCCCACCCACAGTGACCTTGACCTCAAGGTCATAGACTTAGCAATTTTACATTTGGTTAAAGTTTTATGACAAAGTTTATAGAAACCTGTATATTCTAAACTCTAAGACAAATTTAGTTGATACTTACATCGAGTTTGCATACCAGTCCAACATTGATACCCCACCGCTTCAGTTAATTTGATGCCCTCACTCCCTTGGTCCGTTTAGAAATTTTATGTTTGGTTTAGCTTTTACAAGCACATTTGTAGATTCTTATAGCTTCTTGACTTCTTCAATCATATTACATACAAGCTGGAAAGATATATCAGAGGGTTTCGCTGTGCGGGGCTATACGTGACCCACTGGTCGCATTCTCTAGTTTCTCTAGCTTTTTTTTCTCTGTTTTTCACTAACCACTGATTAAAGATTGACTCATAATAACTGAAAACATATTGAAAGAGCCATGAAACAAAACAAAGCAAAAAAAAACAACAACAACAACAACAAACTTTACAGTTTACTGATACCCTCTGAAAAAGAGGTCTCCTCCCTAGGAGCAAGTCCTTTCCTTCAAGAGTAGAGCCCACAGTGACAAGGGAACCAGAATAGTTTTGAAAGAGTAGCCTCCTTTTGAAGTATATACCATATTTATTCCAAATATTTGGACACAAGAAGGCTCACTAAAGAAGCCTTGGCATACAGTCAAGATCCAGATCAGACTGCTCCTGAACTCAATACGCAAACACGCCTATACAAATACATTGCCACCTTTATCGCCGAAAAAATGAAAATTTTAAGATGAAAATTTGTGATATTTTTCTTATTTCTGCTCAAAATATAGATTGTGGGTTCTTGTTAGAACCGCCTCATAAGGTTTACCCCTGTAAACCCCAGTTTTACTATATAAAAGTGGGGTTCAAGGGGGTCAAAATTGTATAGGCGTGTTTTCGTGATGTACAGTGTTTGCCACTGAGCAAAAGTTTTTGTCGTTTTTTTTTGTTTGTTTTTTTCAGCAAAAACATTATGAATACTTTATGATGCTATTAGGGGTTTAAAAAAGTGTCTTAATATATAGAGTAAATAAAGTATACCCTTCAAGAATTCATATTTTCCCAAGCTTGAAGCAGATGCATCGATCTTGACATATATGGGTGCAAAATGTTCAGAAACTGAAGTTTTGAAGCAGATTTCATTTTAACTATACAAGGGGTGGAATGTCTTTTAGAAAAAAGGTTAGATGTTATCCTAAGAAGTGTTCCATTATATTTCTGAAGCAGATTGAATTACTATAAAACAGACACTGTAGTTTTTATGCCAGCTATTCAAAAGAAGATGCAGCATTTTTTCACACGTGAAGGGATTTGTTCCAGTTTTAGCTGCCCTGGAAAATCCTGTCTTGCCTATCAACTGGGATGGCTCACAAGTGAAGCCTATAATGTTATCAGAATTCCAAATTTAGCCTGTGATATACCTTCTGTGCCTACCGTAATAATTCGGCCATAAGACGAGGATTTTTCCCTCCAAAATGAGCCCCAAAAAGTGACCCCGTCTTATAGCCGAGGTCATGGACTGCAGGCTTTTTTCCGGCAATGTCCGCCGAAGACCAGACATACGGAAAAAGCCGATCGGTGATTTTTGAACTGATATAAATCGCCGCCCACAAACCACCGCTACGATTTTTCTGCACGCGATCGGTAAATGTCGTCATCCTACGCCATTATCCCCACACATGTTTAATGTCATTGCATGTATCTCTTTCATAAAAAAAAAAATATTTGGAACCGGTAAAAAATATTTTCCCGATAGCTAAGCGGTTGTGAATAGAGGTGGATAGAAAATCAGTGCATTGTACAGCTCCCGAATTATCCTTAGAAGCTCCGTGTCAATAACCAACAACAGCGTTCGACTTTTCCCGCCAACGTCTGCTATTTGGCGCCAAAACATAACCATTCATGAGATCATGGAATAGTCCGATTTTATAATGCAAACAAGTACCGTTAGATGTAGCTAATAGTCTGAGGAGCAATTAAATCATTTTCACATTGATTGTGGATTAAATTTTATGACTGGAGGATGAACGCAAATTAGAGACATAACTTGACCCTATTTTCACACCTTATCGACACGCACCGCGGGGTGGCAATTATACGACAGGGATTAACAATAGTGCCATCCTTGAACGGTAATAAATACACAGAAGGTTTGTCTCTCAATTGACAGCGATTTAATTACTGGTCTAGTTTTACCGTATGTTAGGACTCAAAAAGACTAGAAGTTGTTCACAATTTTTTTTTTTTTTTTTGCACTTGTCCCGACCGAGCGTCATAAGGTCAAAGTGCACCTGCCCGGCGTGATTTCGGTCTTGTCCCGGACGGCAGGGAAATTGATTTGTCAGCCCCTGTCGTCTATTAAATAGAAGTCTGTCTAGCCTAAGCCAGCAAGGCATTCACCGGGCCGACAGCGATACGACGTATCGGCCCGACGTTTGCCGACGTAGGGGTAAGTAGAAGGGTTTTCTGACGAAAAAAGGCCGTTTTCTCACATCTAAATGGCATCTGGCGGTAGCAGATAGGCCCCGACAGATATGGCAAAAATTTGACCCGTCTTATAAAAGAGTATAAGCAAAATACCACCTTAGAAAAACTGAAAAAGGGGTCCCGTCTTATAGCCGAATCGCCTTATAGCCGAATCTTTACGGTATATGAACAGTGTCAAATGATACTTTAAGATTGTTGTGATAGAACAAAAGGGACAGGAAATAATTAAATTTACCCCCAAAACAGTGCAGGCCAACATTGCAAAATGCAGCATCTGATCAGGGCCTACACTGTTTGCAAAAAGTTCACCCATTTTCCAAACAAATTTTGAAGAAAACACAACCTGACACCCCAAAATTTTGAAATGGACTCCTGCCATAGATAAGGAGGAAGATTCCATTTGGTAAAAAAAGGTTACTGAATACAGAAGTTTTACACCTGCTATTGTCTACTTTCCCTATTTCATAATCCAGGTAACAGTTATTCCTGGCCATATATTTCTTATCCCTGTGACATCAGACAGGTGTGTTATGAGGATTATCTGTAAATCATGGACTGGGCTCATGTGTTGGGACCTTGGCAAACAGTGTAGACCCAGATCATATGCCACACATTGCGGTATCTGATCAATGTCTACCCTGTTTGCTTGGAATACAGGAATTTATTGGTTGTTGGAAACAGTCCATCCCCCCATTCTCAACAATTTTTCAAGCCTTCACTCAGAGACAGTCGATCCATCTATACTGTCAGTTTGTTTGTTTGATTTGAGGTTTAACGTCCCTGTCAACACTGTAAAGGTCATTTTGGAGACATTGCTTCCAATTTTGTGGGACTTTTACCAGATTTTGAGATGAAATGACATCTCAAGCCCTGCCGCCCAATTAAACCAATAGGGTTTATAAGCATGGACGGGCCGACTCGCACCACTTTGCCTGGGCAGGCTTAGATCCTCTAAGCTGTTTATCAGTACTGGTGTGCAGGTTGGTTTCAGCTCTGCGTAGAAGCATCATGCAGCCCATCTATTTCTTCAAGCCCCGATGGGCAGGGGCCCCTGTACTATCAGTGCTTTGCTTGTATTTATTTCAGGCCTCCATCAAGATCTGTGATGTGAACTATGGCAGTGTAGGACAGAAAGCTACTAGTCTAGTTCTACCCTGTCTGTTGAAGTCAGGTCTACAGAGTTCTGTCTCAGAAGTTAGAGCTATAGGGTAAATGAGCTAGCTTGTGAGAAAATGGTCATACTTTAGGTTATACATAACTTCAGGTTCAAAGAGCGTTAGCTTATCCAGCTTGTTAAGTTGGTCAAATTCTTACAGCATCTTATACACCAGTGTTTTTGCTGGAAAATGTGAATAGCTTCTACATTTCCAAAAGCTACTCACATTTTTCTGAGTTCGTAATTTAAGTACAGTGAAATTCTGCTATTAAGACCGCCTAAAATTAAGACTAATTCTGCTTTTAAAAGCTTATTTGGAAGGGTGCTGTTTTTCATTCTCCGTGATTTCTGTGTAGAAATGCAAAATGGTAATGTATAGATTAATACTATTATGAATCAGGGTTGAGAACTCAATATCAGAGCAGAAGAAAATCACCAGTTAGATCATGGAGGGTTGAACCC
Source organism: Lucinisca nassula (assembly GCA_963580285.1). Classification (NCBI taxonomy): domain Eukaryota; kingdom Metazoa; phylum Mollusca; class Bivalvia; order Lucinida; family Lucinidae; genus Lucinisca; species Lucinisca nassula. Next base: position 11,647,365 of record OY757014.1, on the reverse strand, counting down.
AGGAAATAGCAGGCTCCACCCTTCTTGAATTCAAAAGATTAAGGATAGGACCTTCATAGAGTCTGAAGTCCAGCCCACCACTGTGCAACCAAAGAGCAAAGCAAAGTTGTCCACTGTAAAAGAGTCGACATCCAAACTTGCAGTCTGTCACATAACATCCATGCTATAACCAATTTTTGTCGCACCTGCGTCCGCTTTTCCGTCCGTCCATCCATCCGTTCGTCCGTCCATCTGTTAACATTTACGTCAAAGTTTTTATTTTTAACTACAAACCTCAGCTACTATCAAATCTTACATGAAGCATCTCCCTGACCTTCTGACTTTTTAGGCACCTTGACCTGGTGACTTTGACCTATATTTTGCACTCCAGTGACTTTGACCATTACGTCGAAGTTAACATTACGTCAAAGTTTGTATTGTACTCAACTTTAAGACTAAACAACCATCAAACCTTTCAATAAACATCACCCTGAGTTCCTGACTAAGCAAGCACCTTGACCCGGTGACCTTGACCTATATTTTATGCTCGCATACCTTGCATAATGCTTCTCCTAGATGTACTGACTCTGCAGGTACCTTGATATGGTGACCTTGACCTACATTTTACGCTCCACTGACTTTGACACATTTTACGTCAAAGTTCCAGATCTCCTCAAATAAAAGGCCCACAACCATCAAATCTTGCAGAGTGCTTCTCCTAGATGTACTAACTCTGCAGGTACCTTGACCCGGTGACCTTGACCTATATTTTATGCTCCAGCAACTTTGACATATTTTAAGTCGAAGTTACAGATCTCCGCAAATAAAAGGCCCACAACCATCGAATCTTGCATAATGCTGCTCCTAGATGTACTGACTCTGCAGGTACCTTGACTTGGTGACCTTGACCTATATTTTACGCTCCAGTGACTGACACAATTTACATCAATGTTCCAGATCTCAAATAAAAGGCCTGCAAGAACCAATTCTTGCATAGTGGTTCTCCAAGATTTACTGTCTGTGTAGGTACTTCGACTCGGTGATCTTGACCTATTTTTCGCACTTCATTGACTTTTACACATTTTAGGTCAACATTCCATATCTTCTTAAGGCCTACAACCACCAAACCTTGCATAGTGCTTCTCGGACATTTACTGACTCTGCGGGTACCTTAACCTGGTGACCTTGACCTATATTATGCACTCTAGTGACTTTAACACATTTTACGTCAATGTTCGATATGTCCTTAAATAACTGGCCTACAGCCACCAAACCTTGCATAGTGCATCTCCTCGATGTACTGATTTGGTGACCATGGCCTATATTTTTTGTTCCAGTGACTTTGACACATTTCACATCAACTATCAACTGCTAAGAATGAAATTTACTTATTTAATAACTACGTTCTGATTGTGGCTCCTGTGACTTTTGCCCCCCAGCAGGAGCGATGCCGCCTTCTGCGGAATTCTTGTTTTTTGTTTTTCGCAACAATTTTCCTGAACTGACCAGAAAAATGAGCACTACCTAGTATTCTTCTGAATTTATAAACTAAATCTCCATAAAATTCAAGTTTCGACAGTCCCTGCTGCAGAAGCGTCTTCAAAGAAACATAATATTTAGAAATAATGTCTTGATGTCCACAAAATTTTGAAAATGTTTTGCACAGTTTATGATACCAAAAGCCTTGTTTTAGAAGTTTTTCTGTGAAAGTTCTGTTAGAATTAGTAGTCATCAACATGACAACAAACTTTATGAAAACGAATAAGCTGTGATATAGAAACCCCCGTAAGACAGCCTTAGGGATGTCACCATCCAAGAAAAGAAAATTGAAATCATCTCTTTTATCATAAATTTTGGAAGAGACATTATTTTTAGATACTGCCAAAGTAAGTCCAAAAGTGAGGCTTCAGTCTTCACAATTAGACTCATTTAACTACAGTTCTTTTGAATAAATTCTACCAACCATTTGTTTAAAATAAATATTGTCAATATTTAAAAGATCATCCAAATATCGAGAGGTAGAGTTAAACGCTTCAATAACGTCAGTTTGTTTATTAGCTCGGCTGTTTTCGAAGAAAGACGAGGTATTGTCATAGCTCTGGCGTCGTCGTCGTGCAAAAACTTGGACATTTTGTAATATCTCTGTCATTACTGAACATATTTACTTGAAACTCAGACTAGTTGTTTATTATGAAAAGGGGAACTCATACCAATAGGTGAGGTAACCCCAAAAATGTTTTTGGCACAGTTATGCCCCTTTTTCGACTTAGAATTTTGAAAAAACTTGGACATTTTGTAATATCTCTGTCATTACTGAACATATTTACTTGAAACTCGACTAGTTGTTCATTATGAAAAGGGGAACTCATACCAATAGGTGAGGTAACCCTCAAAAATAGTTTTGGCACAGTTATGCCCCTTTTTCGACTTAGAATTTTTGTTTTACTAAAAGAAACTGCAGCCGAGCGTTGGCACCCGCATGCGGTGCTCTTGGTTTTAGAAAGGGACAACATGAATTCTTTTTCATAATGAAACAAAAAACAAATCTGCAACAAGAGGAGCATAGTTTGTACCAATTGGAATACCAACTACACCAACTACTTGTCTATATAATTTAGATCCAAAACTTGAATAGATATTAGCCAGTAAAAAGGAAAGTACTTTGTAAATCTTTTGACATGTCCAATTTTATTATGCCCCCGTGTATTCGGAGAATACCGGAAGGGCATTAAGTGTTACCCCTGTCCGTTCGTTCGTCCGTTCGTTCGTCCGTGCATTCGTTCGTTCGTCCGGTGTCCGGGCCATAACTCCTAAACCGTATGGAATATATTCATGAAACTTCACAGGTGCATTCATCACACTTAGACGATGTGTCATGAACAAGGAAGACAACTCTTGCATTTTTGATTTTTGAATTATCTGCCCTTGACTTAGTACCATATAGTAAACCGTTCCGGGCCATAACTCCTAAACCGTATGGAATATATTCATGAAACTTCACAGGTGCATTCATCACACTTAGACGATGTGTCATGAACAAGGAAGACAACTCTTGCATTTTTGTTTTTTTGAATTATCTGCCCTTGACTTAGTACCATATAGTAAACCGTGTCCGGGCCATAACTCCTAAACCGTATGGAATATAATCATGAAACTTCACAGGTGCATCCATCATACTTGGACAATGTGTCATGAACAAGGAAGACAACTCCTGCTTGTTTAGTTTTTGAATTATCTGCCCTTGACTTACATCCATATATAGTCAAATGGTATGTCGTGTCCGGGCCATAACTCCTAAACCGTATGGAATATATTCATGAAACTTCACAGGTGCATTCATCACACTTAGACGATGTGTCATGGACAAGGAAGACAACTCTTGCATTTTTGGTTTTTGAATTATCTGCCCTTGACTTAGTACCATATAGTAAACCACGTCCAGGCCATAACTCCTAAACCGTATGGAATATTTTCATGAAACTTCACAGGTGCATTCTTCACACTGAGACGATGTGTCATGAACAAGGAAGACAACTCTTGCGTTTTTGGTTTTTGGATTATCTGCCCTTGATGCATATATGTTATGATTGATTTGAAGTACATTTGTAATATTTTTTATGAATGGCATTTGGCGGGGGCATCCGTGTCCTATGGACACTTTTTCTAGTTAATTATTTAATACAAAAGGGATAATGAAGGAGTACAAATAAAACTTAAGAAAGGGAAGTATTTTTTTATATTACTCATATCCTTAGGACTGCCGGGCATTTTTGAAACCATGACTAAAATGGGGGTAGGGGAGAACATTTCGCCCTAGAACCTGATTTTTTGGTTCATTTAGTCTTGTCTAGCCCGTTTTCAATAGAAGACAAAATGTACTGTTCGGTATGTGAAAACAAACTTTCTGATGACGTCATAGGTCATGGCGCAGGGGTCACGCTATGCTAAAACATGCTCACGGACTTCTTTTTTTTTTTTTTTTTGCGTTTTTCTCAACCTTATTTTCCTCTCGTTTTCTATCATTTTACCTTATGTACGTTTCACTCTTTTGTACCTATTCTCGACCTGTCTTTGTTTTGGCCGCACTTGTTTCGTACAGACAGCACGCCGTCTCAAAGAACATGGGGCAGAATGGCAATTTCAGAGGCTAATTTTTTCGACTTTTTGCCAGGTTTGGAAGCCTCTGGTCCTGTTCCAGTATCTCTTAGAGGATTGATATGCATGTTGCAAACAGTTGTTGGAATACCCTATTCAAAAACACCCTTATCAAAAGTATGGTTGAATATGGGAAAGAATGAGGGTCGTTCAAAAAGTTTTTGGCAGCAATTACGCAAAAATACGCTATGGTAGTGGAAAGGATATGGTGAAGTTATTTAGAACAGCGGAACTAGCCGTTTTAAACTTGAAATCTTTATTTTTCGACATATTTTGTTGAAATATGAGGAAATCGGGGCAATTTACAGGGATTTTCACTTTTTCACCATATCCTTAGGACTGCCGGGCATTTTTGAAACCATGACTAAAATGGGGGTAGGGGAGAACATTTCGCCCTAGAACCCGATCTTTTGGTTCATTTAGTCTTGTCTAGCCCGTTTTCAATAGAAGACAAAATGTACTGTTCGGTATGTGAAAACAAACTTTCTGATGACGTCATAGGTCATGGCGCAGGGGTCACGCTATGCTAAAACATGCTCACGGACTTCTTTTTTTTTTTTTTTTTTTTTTTTTTTTGCGTTTTTCTCAACCTAATTTTCCTCTCGTTTTCTATCATTTTACCTTATGTACGTTTCACTCTTTTGTACCTATTCTCGACATGTCTTTGTTTTGGCCGCACTTGTTTCGTACAGACAGCACGCCGTCTCAAAGAACATGGGGCAGAATGGCAATTTCAGAGGCTAATTTTTTCGACTTTTTGCCAGGTTTGGAAGCCTCTGGTCCTGTTCCAGTATCTCTTAGAGGATTGATATGCATGTTGCAAACAGTTGTTGGAATACCCTATTCAAAAACACCCTTATCAAAAGTATGGTTGAATATGGGAAAGAATGAGGGTCGTTCAAAAAGTTTTTGGCAGCAATTACGCAAAAATACGCTATGGTAGTGGAAAGGATATGGTGAAGTTATTTAGAACAGCGGAACTAGCCGTTTTAAACTTGAAATCTTTATTTTTCGACATATTTTGTTGAAATATGAGGAAATCGGGGCAATTTACAGGGATTTTCACTTTTTCACCATATCCTTAGGACTGCCGGGCATTTTTGAAACCATGACTAAAATGGGGGTAGGGGAGAACATTTCGCCCTAGAACCCGATCTTTTGGTTCATTTAGTCTTGTCTAGCCCGTTTTCAATAGAAGACAAAATGTACTGTTCGGTATGTGAAAACAAACTTTCTGATGACGTCATAGGTCATGGCGCAGGGCTCACGCTATGCTAAAACATGCTCACGGACTTCTTTTTTTTTTTTTTTTTTTTTTTTTTTTTTGCGTTTTTCTCAACCTAATTTTCCTCTCGTTTTCTATCATTTTACCTTATGTACGTTTCACTCTTTTGTACCTATTCTCGACATGTCTTTGTTTTGGCCGCACTTGTTTCGTTCAGACAGCACGCCGTCTCAAAGAACATGGGGCAGAATGGCAATTTCAGAGGCTAATTTTTTCGACTTTTTGCCAGGTTTGGAAGCCTCTGGTCCTGTTCCAGTATCTCTTAGAGGATTGATATGCATGTTGCAAACAGTTGTTGGAATACCCTATTCAAAAACACCCTTATCAAAAGTATGGTTGAATATGGGAAAGAATGAGGGTCGTTCAAAAAGTTTTTGGCAGCAATTACGCAAAAATACGCTATGGTAGTGGAAAGGATATGGTGAAGTTATTTAGAACAGCGGAACTAGCCGTTTTAAACTTGAAATCTTTATTTTTCGACATATTTTGTTGAAATATGAGGAAATCGGGGCAATTTACAGGGATTTTCACTTTTTCACCATATCCTTAGGACTGCCGGGCATTTTTGAAACCATGACTAAAATGGGGGTAGGGGAGAACATTTCGCCCTAGAACCCGATCTTTTGGTTCATTTAGTCTTGTCTAGCCCGTTTTCAATAGAAGACAAAATGTACTGTTCGGTATGTGAAAACAAACTTTCTGATGACGTCATAGGTCATGGCGCAGGGGTCACGCTATGCTAAAACATGCTCACGGACTTCTTTTTTTTTTTTTTTTTTTTTTTTTTTGCGTTTTTCTCAACCTAATTTTCCTCTCGTTTTCTATCATTTTACCTTATGTACGTTTCACTCTTTTGTACCTATTCTCGACATGTCTTTGTTTTGGCCGCACTTGTTTCGTACAGACAGCACGCCGTCTCAAAGAACATGGGGCAGAATGGCAATTTCAGAGGCTAATTTTTTCGACTTTTTGCCAGGTTTGGAAGCCTCTGGTCCTGTTCCAGTATCTCTTAGAGGATTGATATGCATGTTGCAAACAGTTGTTGGAATACCCTATTCAAAAACACCCTTATCAAAAGTATGGTTGAATATGGGAAAGAATGGGGGTCGTTCAAAAAGTTTTTGGCAGCAATTACGCAAAAATACGCTATGGTAGTGGAAAGGATATAGCAGAATGCAAACTACTTCGGTAGGATGAATTTACTGGTTTCTCACATCATCCAGTTTCTGTATGGCACAAGCTTGGCCCCAGTTTGGTTCCAGATGATGATCAGCTTTGATAGAATTTTGTTGTCTTTCACAGCTTTGGAGATTAGACTGATTTTTTTTTTTTTTTTTTTTTTTTTGGAAATCAAAAATCTGCCAAAATGATAATCTGTGAAAAGGTCCACACATGCAAAAAGACCTAAAATTTGCTGCTGCCAAATTTAAGTATTTTACAGTATCTTAAATATAATATATACACTGAAACTTTGATAACCCAAACATGGATAGTTTTGTTTACCATGGCTATTTCAAACTAGTTCTGGAGTCCCTTGACAGCCTTTGCTGAAGTTTCAGATATCCATATATTTAGGGTGATATAGTGGTTTTGCCTGATTTTATCTTGAAAAGATATGTTGTTGTGCACTCATTAGAATCGCCTCATTGAGGCGATTCTAATGATTACACACAACATATCTTTTTTTTATAAAAGATCATAAAATATCCAAAAGTGATTCCCATTATGTCTCGTGACTTGGCACTATGAGTAACCTCAGTAATTCGAGCTACCCCTGTCTCAAATTTTTATTGTGCATAAGATGTTTGAGTTATTGAAAATGGACTGTCTTCCTTATTCTATCAGATCATGGATTATTGACATATTGATAGTATTTTTTCAGGCTTTCAACAATACTTAAGATCAGTAAGAACGCTGGGCCTTTGTTGAAACCTCACATTCCAGTCTTGGTGACAGCTTTATTGGAGGCAATCAGTGGACTGGAACCTCAGGTCATGAACTATCTTAGCCTGCAAGTCAGCAGTAATGTTGAAATACAAAATCGGGTGAGTATGTATGACTAGTAGACTAGAGCTTTATATAGAAAAATTAATAGAAAACAGGAATGATGGTGCCTTTGAAATTTCCATAGACATTTGAACTATCAGTTTCACTTTTTCTAGGTTTATCGGAGTTGGTCAGTACACATAGTATTTGAGTTATCTCTCCTGACAATATGAGTGTGTGATCACAATAACTGTGTGATCACAATAACTCCACTTTTCTTTGAGGTATATTGATGGGACTTGGTACAATTGTACACAAGGTTAAGAAGATGTGTCATGAGCAAGAAGCGTAACTCTGGGTGCCATAGTATTTTAGTTATTATTCCTAACAATTTAATCTTGTGATAGCAATAACTCCAACGCTTTTTGAGATACGTTGATAGAACTTGTTATAGTTGTACATGAAGTTAAGAAGGTGTTTCATGAACGAAAACAACAACTTCGGATGACATGGTACTTTATTTTCCCTTAACAAAATAACCTTGTGATCACAATAGCTCCAATACCCTTTGAGATATTTTGATGGTACAGTTGTACATGAAGTTAAGAAGGCATGTCATGAGCAAGAACAAAATCTCTGGGTTCCATGGTATTTTGTTATCTCCCCTGACAATATAATCTTGTGAAGGTAAGAAGGTGTGTCTTGAGCAAGAACCACAACTCAGGATGCCATGGTATTTTAGTTATCTCCTCTGACAGTTTAACCTTGGATCACAATAACTCCAACACCTTCTGAGATATGTTGATGGTACTTGGTATAGTTGTAAATGAGGTAAAGAAGACATGTCATGAGCAAGAACCACAACTCTGGATGCCATTGTATTGTTGTAATCTCCCCTCACAGTAAAACCTTGGTATCAGCATAACTCCAATAGTCTTTGACCACATAATTGATGTAATATCTTGCAGATGTCTTGCTGATATTAGCAGCAGTATAGTTCAGGATTAGCTGGTGTGTTTTATTTCTAGTGCACTTTCTCAGCATGTGTAAAATCTTCTGAATGCCACACTTCTGATGGCGATTTTTAATAAAAACTCTTTGTACCACATGATTTTTCAGAAATTTCAGTTGTATTTTGAGAGGTAAATCTTCAATTTTACATACACAGATTTTGTTTAATGCATCCATAAGCACAGCTGTGATACATAATTTGGATAATTTTTGTCAGTTCTCAATCAAAACCTGTATTGTGGGTATTTATTTGAACAGCTTTGATGAGGCGGTTCAAATTAATACCCACAACATAGGTTTATATAGAGAAATACAGAAAATTATCCGTGAATTATCACCAAATACCATAATGGTCCTAAGTATTTGGACAGACAGGCCAAAGCAAACAGTGCAGACCCAGATCAGACTGCTCCTGAAGGAGCAGTCTGTCTGATCAGGGTCTTCACTGTTTGCCATTCCGGCCACACCCTTTTGACTCCCTGCTGGATCATGAAACAAATTTGTTAAAATTTCAGGAGAATTACAGCAAGTCCTCATGGTGTCTCAATTTTTAGTTTTTTTTTTTTACGGTACCCACCTTATCAGAACCTATGATATTATGAATATACTGTTGCAGATGTTTTTCATTAGCCAATGGGGTGTGCCATTACATCTGCAGTTCATTTGAATTCGTCTCATTACATGCCAATATGTTTATCATTACAGCTTGACAGTGCAAGAATAGCGGCTTCTAAGATGTCACCAATGATGGAAACTGTTAATTTAGTAAGTTAAGCTAATAGATACACCTTCAGGGGACGCCACTCAATCATTGTAAAGAATTTGCTTTTGAGGAACAAAATCTTTCTTTTTAGAACAGAACCCACACTTCCAGAAAGCCACACTTCCAGAAAGGCTTAGGGCCCCCGTCCAAAGGGGCTTGAAGAAACATATGGGTTGCACGATGCTTCCACGCAGAGCTGAATCTGGCCCGCACACTAGTACTGGTAAACCGCTTAGAGGATCTAAGCCTGTCCAGGAACCGCGGTGCGAGGCGGACCGTCCATGCTTATAAACCCTATTGGTTTCATTGGGTGACAGAGCTTGAGATGACCTTTACAGTGTTGACGGGGACATTAAACCTCATATCAAACCAGTAAGGCTTAGTTTTCTAGAAAGGAAGCACAAAGTCATGGAAGTTATCTCCCTTCAAGAATGGCAGAAAGTGTGCTTGATGTGTCCTTTCTCCTTAACTTCCCACAGTGGTTATATTGACAAGACACCTCTGATTGTATGAACCAACATTTTTCAAAGGGAGATAACTTTTGAAATCATGAAATGGCTTAAGATGGCCCTCTGTGGTTTGATGCCAAGTGTTAACCCTTATCGGGACTGGGAACACCTGGCAGATTCTTCCACCAGTTTTCAAAGGGAGACAACTTTTGGGATGTCCTGTCCTTTTCTGTAAGCCCTGTCCCACTGAGAGAGGGGTCTACACGTAAAGGAAAGAATTTGCTCCTAAAGAGCAAATTCTTTCCTTTAAGAGTTGACCCCTATTGACATGGGAGACAAAAAAAAAAAGAAGCCTCCGTGGTGTAATGGTTACCCTATTCGCCTTGTAAACCAGGGATCGCAGGATCAATCCCGGGCTTCTCCAGACTTTCTGATGAGTCTTTAAACTGAGGTCCCGTCTCAGTATGACCTTAGCTGTTGGTGGGACGTAAAACTCTAACACTCACTCATGGGAGACAAAAATACTTTTAAAGGAGTTGCCTCCCCTGAAGGTGTACCCATTCCCCTTAAGATGCCAACGAAGAACTGCAGCTGAAAATGTTGTGTGTTTATGTCTTCTTGCAAACTTTTCAAAAAATATTTTAGCATAAGGCAAACAGTGTGGACCCATATCAGACTGGTCCTAGAGGAGCAGTCTGATCTTGGTCCACACTGTTTGCATACATGACTTGTAAAATTACCAGCAGATGACAAAGCTGACGACGATTGTTGTGATTGGCATCTTATGGGTTAATGTTACTTTAACTATTAACTGTTACCTTTGTGCCATCTAAATCCTTTTGAAATTGACCAGTAGCCAAAACTGAAAGTTCCAATTGCTTAGTGATAAAGATAAAGAAGCTTTATTTAATGTCGCATATCCGAAACAAATAACATAAGCTCTGTAGAGCTTTTATTGTGACAAACAAAGTATCCTTTAACAAATACTTACCTGCCTTCATATCCCTGATAATGTCAGCATCAGCCAGGGGAGCTCCTAGTACCATTTTTCACGCCTTTGATATGGCGCAGCAGGGGATCGAACCCATGACCTCCCATTACCGAAGTGGACGCTCTACCACTGAGCTATCAGGGCCGGTAACTTATGTGAAACGTATGTACTAATGGTGACATAACTGTCAGATGTCAGACAAATGATTGATTGTGCATTTGCTGCTGTGTGAAACCCAGTGGGCATCTGAGGATTTAAGACATAATAGAAATATTGCAAGATCTAAGAATTCATTCCTCCTGAAGGAGCCTGTGATGAGAAAGATGTATTTTAAGGGTAAAACAGAGTAAAACACCAGACATAGTCCATCATTTTGGTCAGTGGAGATAACTGTTGGGACTTCTGGTTTGCTGCTCTGTGGATCAAACCTTTCCATCTTAAAGGAAAGAACTTGTTATTTTCTTCCAAAAAGTGACAGAAAAGATGTTAAATAGGTGCATCAAATGAAGATTGCCATAAAAATCCTAAAAATTTAGACACCTTGAGGACTTGACATGATTCTCCCAAAGTTTTAGCAAATTTGTTTCATGACCCAGCAAGAAGTCGAAAAAGTGCCAACAGAATGGCAAACATTGCAGACCCTGATCAGACTGCTCCTTCGCTCCTTCAGGAGCAGTCTAATCTGGGTCTGCACTGTTTGCTTAGGCCTGTCTGTCCCAATACTTAGGATCATTACTGTAATCTTTGCACATGTGTGACCAGTAAAAACTCAAATTGGTTTGCATTGCATGTCTGCTCAGTCTGAGAAGATGCGGAGTTTATTCATTGTCAGTATAGACACATCCAAATACTATGTCATCACTCAGGACTTACTGGTGGTTGGCAAAAAACGTATTTGGCCGTTTATCGTCATTGTAAATGCAATGTTATTTTCTCTAAACTTGCAATTTGTTTGGAATCGAAACGACAAAATTGTCCTTTAAACTTTTCTAATAAACATGTTTCAGCCTGTAATTATTGGTTTCTAGAAGATTTGGGGATCTTCTGATGATTAAATTACCTGTTAAACTGACACAGATACCGAGTCGGGAAGGTCTTAATTATTTATAATAAAAATGCCCAAAACGAATGACTAAACGCGGAAGATATATGAATGAACTCTAAAATATATTTATCTACTCATTTAAAGTGTAATTCGATTGATTTTCTGTGACAGTCAACTGAAATATGCTCATAATATTAAACCTATTTACAATGTGTTTGTATAGAACCAGGGGCTTTTTGCCAACCTCGAAAGATTGTTATCAAAAGGAAAAGTAGTGATGGGCATGTGCAATGACATGTAAACAAGGTCACGTGTCAAAACATTGGATCCGTCTATAATGGCCTGTATATCTAAGCCCAATGTATTGGTGGCTTTTGCAAGAGAATATACCTTGGAATAAAAATATTCAATAGCAGTAAAACTGTGAGTAATATGGTAATTTAATTTGGACTAGAAAAAGTGTCCATAGGACACGGATGCCCCCGCCAAATGCCATTCATGAAACGGTTCACTATACTGAACTAAATCAAGGGCAGATAATTCAAAAACCAAAAATGCAAGAGTTGTCTTCCTTGTTCATGACACCTCGTCTCAGTGTGATGAATGCACCTGTGAAGTTTTATGAATACATTCCATACGGTTTAGGAGTAATGGCCCGGACACAGTTTACTATATGGTACTAAGTCAAGGGCAGATAATTAAAAAAAAAACAAAAATGCAAGAGTTGTCTTCCTTGTTCATGACACATCGTCTCAGTGTGATGAATGCACCTGTGGAGTTTCATGACTATATTCCATACGGTTTAGGAGTTATGGCCCGGACACGGTTTACTGTATGGTACTTAGTCAAGGGCAGATAATCCAAAAACCAAAAATGCAAGAGTTATCTTCCTTGTTCATGACACATCGTCTCAGTGTGAAAAATGCACCTGTGAAGTTTCATGAATATATTCCATACGGTTTAGGAGTTTTGGCCCGGACACGGTTTACTATATGGTACTAAGTCAAGGGCAGATAATTCAAAAACCAAAAATGCAAGAGTTGTCTCCCTTGTTCATGACACATTGTCTCAGTGTGATGAATGCACCTGTGAAGTTTCATGAATATATTCCATACTGTTTAGGAGTTATGGCCCGGACCCGGTCTACTATATGGTCCTAAGTCAAGGGCAGATAATCCAAAAACCAAAAATGCGAGAGTTGTCTTCCTTGTTCATGACACCTTGTCTCAGTGTGATGAATGCACCTGTGAAGTTTCATGAATATATTCTGTACGGTTAAGGAGTTATGGCCAGGACATGGTTTACTATATGGTACTAAGTAATGGGCAGATAATCCAAAAACCAAAAATGCAAGAGTTGTCTGCCTTGTTCATGACACATCGTCTCAGTGTGATGAATGCACCTGTGAAGTTTCATGAATATATTCCATACGGTTCAGGAGTTATGGCCCGGACACGGTTTACTATATGGTACTAAGTCAGGGCAGATAATCCAAAAACCCAAAATGCAAGAGTTGTCTTCCTTGTTCATGACACATCGTCTCAGTGTGATGAATGCACCTGTGAAGTTTCATGAATATATTCCATACGGTTTAGGAGTTATGGCCCGGACACGGTTTACTATATGGTACTTAGTCAAGGGCAGATAATCCAAATTTCAAAAATGCAAGAGTTGTCTTCCTTGTTCATGATACATCGTCTCAGTGTGATGAATGCACTTGTGAAGTTTCATGAATATATTCCATACTGTTTAGGAGTTATGGCCCGGACACGATGTCGGGATGGACGGACGAAGGAATGGACAGACAGGGGTAAAACTTAATGCCCTTCTGCTATTCTCCCGATAGGCGGGGGGCATAATAAAGTCACCATTAGCTTTTGCAAGTGGCCATAGGCCAGTTGGGAACATGCTTTATAAAAAATGTCATGTGATGTGACTCATTTCTTCTCTTACCTCCACTGATTTAAGAAGGGCTGTCTGATTTTGGCGAAAGAATGTGCACTGTACTGCTTAACCACTAAGGAGCTTCCATTCCAATTCCCCCTTGAGATATTAATGTGTGTATATGATTCCAGTTCCCCCTTGAGATATTTATGTGTGTATATCATTCCAGTTCCCCCTTGAGATATTTATGTTTTGTATATCATTCCAATTCCACCTTGAGATATTTATGTTTGTATATCATTCCAGTTCCCCCCTTGAGATATTTATGTGTGTATATGATTCCAGTCCCCCCCTTGAGATATTTATGTGTGTATATCATTCCTATTCCCCCTTGAGATATTTATGTGTGTATATCATTTCAGTTCCCCCTTGAGATATTTATGTGTGTATATCATTCCAATTCCCCCTTGAGATATTTATGTGTGTATATCATTTCAGTTCCCCCCTTGAGATATTTATGTGTGTATATCATTCCAGTTCCCCCCTTGACATATTTATGTTTGTATATCATTCCAGTTCCCCCCTTGAGATATTTATGTTTGTATATCATTCCAGTTTCCCCCCCCCCTTGAGATATATATGTTTGTATATTATTCCAATTCCCCCTTGAGATATTAATGTGTGTATATGATTCCAGTTCCCCCTTGAGATATTTATGTGTGTATATCATTCCAGTTCCCCCTGGAGATATTTATGTTTTGTATATCATTCCAATTCCACCTTGAGATATTTATGTTTGTATATCATTCCAGTTCCCCCCTTGAGATATTTATGTGTGTATATGATTCCAGTTCCCCCCCCCCTTGAGATATTTATGTGTGTATATCATTCCAATTCCCCCTTGAGATATTTATGTGTGTATATCATTTCAGTTCCCCCTTGAGATATTTATGTGTGTATATCATTCCAATTCCCCCTTGAGATATTTATGTGTGTATATCATTTCAGTTCCCCCCTTGAGATATTTATGTGTGTATATCATTCCAGTTCCCCCCTTGAGATATTTATGTTTGTATATCATTCCAGTTCCCCCCTTGAGACATTTATGTTTGTATATCATTCCAGTTCCCCCCCCCCCCCCTTGAGATATTTGTTTGTATATCATTCCAGTTCCCCCCCCCCCCTTGAGATATTTATGTTTTGTATATCATTCCAATTCCCCCTTGATATATTTATGTGTGTATATCATTCCAATTCCCCCTTGAGATATTTATGTGTGTATATCATTCCAATTCCCCCTTGAGATATTTATGTGTGTATATCATTCCAATTCCCCCTTGAGATATTTATGTGTGTATATTATTCCAATTCCCCCTTGAGGTATTTATGTGTGTATATCATTCCAATTCCCCCTTGAGATATTTATGTGTGTATATCATTCCAATTCCCCCTTGAGGTATTTATGTGTGCATATCATT
This sequence comes from Lucinisca nassula, assembly GCA_963580285.1. Taxonomy (NCBI): domain Eukaryota; kingdom Metazoa; phylum Mollusca; class Bivalvia; order Lucinida; family Lucinidae; genus Lucinisca; species Lucinisca nassula. The sequence goes on along the minus strand of OY757014.1, from coordinate 11,632,339 downwards.
CCAATTCCCCCTTGAGATATTTATGTGTGTATATCATTCCAATTCCCCACTCCAATTCCCCCTTGAGATATTTATGTGTGTATATCATTCCAATTCCCCCTTGAGATATTTATGTGTGTATATCATTCCAATTCCCCCTTGAGATATTTATGTGTGTATATCATTTCAATTCCCCCTTGAGATATTTATGTTTTGTATATCATTCCAATTCCCCCTTGAGATATTTATGTTTGTATAGCTGATGCAATTTGACATGAGACTGATATTTATACAAAGAATAATTAGTCAATATTATCGCCTAATCGGTCGCTATTCGTAAGCTTCTCGTGAATTTTCGGCATCTCGTGAATTGTGACCCATTTACCCACATCTGTGTATTGAATAACAACATCGATCTCTTTGGAAAACGGCGAAGATAAACATATACATTCAGTCGGTTGTGCAATTATGGTAATAGAGGACGTCGTCAGTCTTGTGGGTCAAATTGTTCAAGCTCTATTAAATTTACTACTTCGATACCTGCTGTATTGGTTAACCACTTAAGTATTAGTCTGCCCAGGAAAAGTTTGGATAGGTAAACTGGCAAGCTTGATATGACATAAGTAGTGTTGATTGGGCCTTAAAACTCCACAACAAACAAACAAACATACAAAACAAATTGAATGTAATACTCAACAATAAATATATTCAAACTAACCACTTAGGTATAAGCCTACTCAGGAAAAAGTAGTTCGGTAGACTAACTGGTTTCAGATGATCTTAATTGCATTGATTGGACTGTTAAACTCTTAACCCATTTAGTACCAGAAACCCCAAAATGGGTACCCTTGCAAACAGTGCAGGCCCAGATCAGATGCCCCAGAATGCGGCGTCTGATTAGGGCCTACACTGTTTGCAAAAAGCTCTGCCATTTTCCAAATAAATTTTGAAGAAAACACAACCTGCCACCCTTAAATTTTAAATTGGACTCCTGCTATATTTAAGGAGGAAGATTCCATTTGGTACAAAAAGGGTTAATTGCATTGATTGGACTGTTAAACTCTTAACCAGCCAACCGACCAGTGTGACTCATATCATGTGATGTGAATCATTTGTTTTTCTTCTTATTCATTCCAGTGTGCACAATATATAGATGACGAGGTTCTTAAAGAACTGGTACCCCGTCTTACAGAACTGATCAAGAGTGGAATTGGAGTAGGAACCAAAGTAAATATGTCCAGAATTTCAATTTAGTGTTGTCATTGAAGTGATGCACATGCCCACCAATTTCAGACTGATGGGAAAGAAATAAACATGACATATTTTTCTCTATTGTGTTGAAGGAAGACCACTATTTTAATTTTCTGAAAGACTGTCCCCTCTATGAAATTCAAATTCATTCGGGTCAGCTGGCCCCCGCCCATCGGGGCTTGAAGAAATAGATGGGCTGCATGATGCTTCCACACAGAGCTGAAACCGACCGCACACAAGCACTGGTAAACCACTTAGAGGATCTAAGCTTGCCCAGGCAAAGCGGTGCAAGTCAGACCGTCCATGCCGTCCTAATAATTGGTTTCATTAGGCGACAGGGCTTGAGATGTCATTTCATCTCAATGTCGGGTAAAAGTCCCACAAAATTGGAAGCAGTGTCTCCAAAATGACCTCTAAAGTGTTGACGGGGACATGATACCTCAAATCAACAAACAAACAAACAAACATTTAGGTCAGCTCAAAGAGGAAAGAATTTGCTATCCTTGAAGTATGGATCCCTCTTGATAAGATAGAAAACTCTTTTTGAAAGTGTTGTCTCCCCTGAGGGTGTATCCTGTACATTATTTCTCAAGATATGTGATATGTACATGCACATTCTTCTTGCCTTTCAGATAGATCCAGCTTGCTGTATGCAAAAATTTCACAGAACAGAAAATCTTTTGTTCTTATACTCATATCAGACTTTTATATAAGCACCCGCAACATATGTTTCTGTAGAGCACTTGCAAAAAAACATGAGATAAAACAATTTCTGAAATTTTACACTTGTCAACCCTCATTATCTATGAGCATTCAAAGAATATCTGAGCCCCGCCAAGCGAATTGGTGTCTTCGAGCATTCCATCATGACAAATTTTAACTGCGTATGCCCAGCCATTCAGAGGAGCCAGGGATATGGCTTTCTGTCTGAAGGTTCCTCTTGATTCACTGCTTGTATGAGCGAGCAACGAAGGTTCTGGCGAGACTGCGCGGATGCGCAGGCTCGCCTAAACATTCGCTGCTTGCATAGGCGATAAGTACCAAAATCGCTTGATGGGGCCCATCTGAGACTGGAGGTTCTTTAACCCATATAGTACCGCGGAAACCCAAATACGGGTACCCTGGCAAACAGTGCAGGCCCTGATCATACCACATTCTGCGAAAAGTTCAGCCATTTGTCAAATCAGTATTGAAGAAAACACAACCTGACACCCCTAAATTTTGAAATGGAATCCTGCTCTATATATAAGGTGGAAGATTCCATTTGGTACAAAAAGGGTTAATCTTTATTTCAGGCTGCCTGCTCCAACTTTGTGATATCATTGGTACACCAGTGTCCTAAAGAACTTGGCTCACATGCAGGTATTATGAAAGTAATATGAGCTGGAAAATGACAAAACCTACTTCATGTCACCAGCAAATACTCAGATCAGCCAGCACATTTGTGTGCAGTCTGATCAGTCTTCACTGTTCACATGGCGGCCCCCGCCCATCGGGGCTTGAAGAAATATATGGGCTGCATGATGCTTCCATGCAGAGCTGAATCCGACCTGCACACGAGTATTGGTAAACCCCTTAGAGGATCTAAGCCTGCCCAGGCAAGGAAGGGGGTGCACAGAGTTTGGACCATCCATGCTTATAAACCCTATTGCTTTCATTGGGGGACAGGGCTTGAGATGTCATTTTATCTCAATGTAGGGTAAAAGTCCCACAAAATTGGAAGCAATGTCTCCAGAATGACCTTTACAGTGTTGACGTTAAACCTCAAATCAAACAAACTGTTCACATGAGGTTTCTATAGCCTTTGCAGAGCAATAAGCAAAGACCAGTGCAAACAGAAAAGGCTCAGATGAGCCTGTACATTGGTTCAGTCTGATCAGGATCTTCCCCGATCTTTCAAGCCTTACAAGTAGTCTGTAGCCTTTGTAGAGCAACAAGGAAATACTGGTCAGAAAGACTGGCTGATAAGGTTGATCTGAGTCTTCACTGGTGACTAAGGAGTTATTGCAGGTTTTCTTCAGCACTAGCTCATATATAATCTTTTTTAAGGGGAAAGGATACACCTTCAGGGGAGGCAACTCTTTCAAAAAAGTTTTAGTATCCATTGAAATAAGGGCTCTATTCATGACCAAGAGCTTATTCTTTCTTTGGGCAGGTCTTAACCCTTGTCCTGCTGAGCTGGGATATGCCTTATCTTTCAAACAATGAAGATCCAGATCAGATGGCTTCTGAAGAAGCCATCTGATCAGGATCTTCATTGTCATTCAGCTCATGAATTTGTTGCAATAATTTGCATCAAGTAATCTGATTGGTTGATAATCAGTTGTGGGTGTGGCATATATAAATATTCAGCAGGTCAAGGGTTAATTCAAATGAAGGAAGTAGGAAGTCTTGAAAAGTTGTCTCCCATCTAAAATGTGGCAAATAATATACAGGTGTATCCGTCCTCTCCCCCAACCCCACCCCTCCCAGGTCAATTTTATGAGTGTAAGTGGGTGGCTCGGCTTAGTAGCTCAGTCTGATCTCATTGGTGATCAGGAGTATGCGGGTTTGATACCTGCCGGGGGTCGGCAACATTCTTTCATGGAGATTGATCATGAAATCTTTTCTGCATTCATTTTCTCACTCCCATTGGTTAAAGAAGGGCAGTTGTCAGTTTCTGGCCAAAGAATGTGCACTGTACTGGTTAACAGCTTATGTATAAGCATGGCCAGTTTGTTTGATTTGAGGTTAAACGTCCCCGTCAACACTGTAAAGGTCATTTTGGAGATGTTGCTTCCAATTTTGTGGGACTTTTATCCGACATTGAGATTAAATGCCGCACCATGAAACCAATAGGGTTTATTTGCATGGACGGTCCGACTCGCACAGCTTTGACTGGGCAGGCTTAGATCCTCTAAGCGGTTTACCCGTACTTGTGTGTGGGTTGGTTTCAGCTCTGCGTGGAAGCATCATGCAGCCCATCTATTTCTTCAAGCCCCGATGGGTGGGGGCCGATAAGCATGACCAGGAAAATTGCGAATAGTTAAGCTGACTGGCTCAAAAATGACATAAATAGTGTTGACTGGGCAATTAAACTCCAATACAAAAATACAAACAAAACTGTAAGTGGGTTTATTGTTAAATCTGCTTGTATTATGTTGTTTGTGTTGAGGTTTTACATCCCCATCAACACTGTTTAGTCAGTTTCGAGACATTGCTTTCAATTTTGTGGGACTTTCACCCAACGTTTAGTACAATGACATCTCAAACTCTACCGCCCAACCCAACTGCTAGGATTAAAGGGATGAGTCGACTTGCACTACTTTGCCTGGAAAGACTTAGACTTTATAAGCCATTTACAAGTACAGTGAAATTCGCTATTAAGGCCACCAAAAATTAAGACTAATTCTGCTTTAAAATGCTTATTTTTAAGGGTGCACTTTGTCTTTCTTTGTGTTTTCTACCCACAAGGTCCTCTGGTCAAGGGCCATCTTTGGGACTGTTCAAAAGTGGTCTTAAAGACCACTTTTGAACTGTCCCAAAGGTGGTCTTAATATAGGAATTTTTTGTACTTAATAGTGGTAGTTTTCAGCTCTGCATGGAAGCACCATGCAGGCCAATCATGTAACTTAACATTTTTTTGAACTTTCTGATTTTTCATCTGCATGTTCACAAATCATGTGCACATCAACATCAAGCCTCAGTTTCTTGTCAACTACACTTGATGCACGCATCAGAGCTTGCTTAAATATTGGCCTTAACATGTAAACTTGGCAAACCTGATGATCTTGACCTATATGTCATGCTCAAATGATTTTGTCATATTTTGCATAGACCCTCATGATCTCAGTTATAACAGCTACAACAATTAAACTTTGCATAGTTATTCTCCTGGATACACTGACTGAGCATGAACATTGACTTTTAGACCTTAACCAGTATTCCAAGTCTTATTAAATTTTCTGAGCAGATGCAACTTGGCTTTCTCTGAAATTCTGGTTTGCGAAGTAGTCTTTATATTGTTAACACAATAAAAAATACTCTGACAGACAACTTGGAAGGTGGGTGATTTTTGTCCACAGTTAGCTAAAATAAAAGTGAGCTAAAATATTAATGTAAAAGCCAAGAAAAATATGATTTTTTGCAGGTAAACTAATGGGAGCATTTCTACATGGTGTTGCTGATAGAAACTCAGCTGTGAGAAAAGCATACGCTTCAGCTCTAGGGCATCTTGTCAGGGTAAGTGATTTTGGTTTTGTATGTTCTTTGTTAGGAGTTTGACAACCCAGTCAATACTATTTAGATCATATCCAGCCGGTCAGTTTACCGATCAACACTTTTCCTGAGCAGGGGTATACATAAGCAGTGAACCAGTACCAAACTTGGTAGGAAGGATCAGAGTGACTTGTAGATAAAAAATAGCGAAATTTATCCCAATCAGACATCACGAAAACATGCCTATATTTATTCCCCCCCCCCCCCCAAACCCCTTTTTATATAGTAAAACTGGAGTTTGCAGGGGTAAACATTAGTTTACTTATTTCTGCTCAAAAACATAGATTGTGGGTACTCGTTAGAACCGCCTCGACGAGGCGGTTCTAACGAGTATCCATAATCTATATTTCAAGCTGAAATAAGAAAGATATCGAAATTTTTCATTTCATCTGAAAATTTTCATTTTTTCGCTGGTAAAATTTACAATGTATTTGTATAGGCGTGTTTTAGTAATGGAAATCTAAGATCTTGGAAATCTATTTTAACTTTTTCCCCAGAACCAAATAGCTACATCCCGCGAACAAGTCCATGGAATGAACACCCCTCTAAACCCCACTTTAGATAGAGAAAACTGGGGTTTACAGGGGTAAACATCATTTTCCTTATTTCTGCTCCAAGACATAGGTTGTGGGTACTCGTTAGAACCGCCTCATTGAGGCGGTTCTAACGAGGACCCACAACCTATGTTTGCAGTATAAATATGAAAAATATCACAAATCTTCATCCGAAAAGTCACCATTTTTGAGATATGAAAGAATGCACTATGTCGCACGGATGTGTTATCGTAATGTAGCTGACACGAAACATGATAGGAAGCAATGGGGTGACTTTTAAATCAAAAATAGCTAAATTGATACCAACTGCAAATTCAGGATGGCCACCAGGAAATCTATTTTGAGCTTCTTCCCATGAACTGAAAGGCCAGTTGACTTGAAACTTGGTAGGAAAGTATCTGGGTGACTTGTAGATCCAAAATAGCTATATCTATTCCAGTCAGAAATCCAAAATGACCACCGTCTTGAAAATCTACTTTGATCTTCTTCCCCAGAACAGGAAAGGCAGTTGACTTGAAACTTGGTAGGAAGTATCTGGGTGACTTGTAGATCACTTATCCCCCACCGCGAAGTGGAGCGGGGATTGTAGGAATGGCCTTCATCTGTCCGTCTGTCTGTCCATAACATTTTCTTGTCCGCTCCATATCTCCTGAACCCTTTGATAGATTTTCATTAAACTTTGGTCAATTATTCACCTCAATGAGCTGATGTGCAGAACCCATAAATGAACCATGCCAAATCAGTGTCAAGATCATGAGTTTGAAACTTGGAATTTTGTCTCCTTTACCCTTGGAAGGATTTCCATTAAACTTTGGGCAATTATCCCCTCAGTGAGCTGATGTGCCGAACCCATAGATGAATCATGCCGACTCAAGGTCACGGTCACATTTGAAGGTCAGGAGTTTGAAACTTTGAATTTTATGTCCGTTCCATATCTCCTTTACCCCTGCATGGATTCTCATTTACTTTGGTCAGTTATCCCTCTCAGTGAGCTGATGTGCAGAACCCATAAATGAATCATGCCGACTCAAGGTCAAGGTCACATTTGAAGGTCACGAGTTTGAAACTTTGAATTTTGTGTCTGTTCCATATCTCCTTTACCCCTCAAAGGATTTTCATTATACTTTGGTCAATTATCACCCTCAGTGAGCTCATGTGCAGAGTTCATAAATGAATCATGCCGACACCATGTCAAGGTCACATTGGAAGGTCACGCGTTTGAAACTTTGAATTTTGTGTCTGTTCCATATCTCCTTTACCCTTCAAAGGATTTTCATTAAACTTTGGTTAGATGTCCCCCTCATTGAGCTGATATGCAAAACACATAAATAAACCATGCTGAGTCAAGGTCCCAGTTTAAGGTCACAAGTTTGAACCTTTGTATTTTGTGTCTGTTCCATATCTCCTTTACCCCTGGAAGGATTTTCATTAAACTTTCATCAAATATCCCCCTCAGTGAGCTCATATCCAGAATCAATAAAGAAATCATGCAATCCCAAGGTCAAGGTCACAGGGGAAGGTCATGAGTTTGAAACTTGGAATTTTGTGCCTGTTCCATATCTCCTTTACCCCTGGAAGGAGTTTCATTAAACGTTTGTGAAATATACCCCCTCAGTGAGCTGATGTGCAGTATCCCTAAATAAACCATGTCAACTCTGTGTTTTTCTTATCCAGGTGGTTATGTTGTCCTTTGTTTCAGATTTGTTGTGTCACTGGATTCAATATGCCCTTTCAGAACCAGAACTTGATGAGGATCAGGGTCCGAGATTATAAAACTCTTCTTTTCATGCACAAATCCTTGTGAAATTTGTCCTACTGAAAAAATTAAAATGCCAGCACTTATTGTCATTTTAAAATTTATTAGCTGGACCAGCAACATCCTTCGCTTATATGAGCGAAAGGATGGCTGGATTTGTTGTATTCAATAATTATGAGCATTTCACTTCATGCTCAGGTGAGTTGAGCATGAAAAAATTTCCAAAACTTCCTGGGCTGGGAATATTTTCTTTCTAAATGAATCTGTTCTAATTGACATCGCTTCATTTGCATTCAGCTGGTTTCTCTTGCATTCACCATATTTGCATTATTTGCTGGCTCCCAGCTTGCACATTGTCAATATTGGAAAAACAGGTAACCAGACCCCCTGACCTTGAAAGGTCAGGGGGGTCTGGTTAACTGTTTTTCCAACACTGATAACCTTCAGACTAGGAACCAGCAGATAATGCAAATAAGGTGAATAAGAATTAGTGGATAGTTGTTTAAAACTAGCAATGTCAGTAGTTGACATATTATTAAAACCTTGATCATTCAATGTGGCAAATATACTAAATATTTTTCAGCAAAATACCCCTGTAGATACCCAGAAGACTTAATGGCCACTAATGAGCTAAAAAAAAACTAACAATGTCAGTAGTTGACATATTGTTAAAACCTTGATCAGTCAATGTGGCAAATCGGCCCCCGCCCATTGGGGCTTGAAGAAATAGATGGGCTGCATGATGCTTCCACGCAGAGCTGAAACCGACCCGCACTGGAGTACTGGTAAACTGGTTAGAGGATCTAAGCCTGCCCAGGCAAAGCGGTGTGAGTCGACCCGTCCATGCTTTTAAATCCTGGTTTCATTGGGAGGCAGGGCTTGAGATGTCATTTGATCTCAATGTCGGGTAAAAGTCCCACAAAATTGGAACCAAGTCTCCAAAATGGCCTTTACAGTGTTGACGGGAACGTTAAACCTCAAATCAAACAAATAAATCAATGTGGCAAATATACTAAATATTTTTCAGCAAAAATACCCCTGTATATACCCAGAAGACTTAATGGCCACTAGTGAGACAGTAGTTGACATATTGTTAAAACCTTGATCATTCAGTGTGGCAAATATACTAAATATTTTTTAGCAAAAATAACCCTGTAAAAGATACCAGAAGACTTAATAGAATAGCATTTTGGCCACTAATGAGCTCATTAAGCTATTGATACTTTGAACAAATGGGCGATGTTGGAAAGGGATGCAAAATACTTGTGAAGACACACCCTCACGCTAACATGTTTCTGTAATGAAGACCCCTCTAAGGCCCACTTTACATAGAGAAAACTCGGGGTATACGGGGGGTAAACATTTTTTTTTTATTTCTGCTCCAATACAAGTACCCACAACCTATGTTTGAAGTATTAGTAAGAGAAAATATTTCAAATTTTCATTGTTTTTCTTATTTTTGCTCCATGCAACTGCTCCAGTTGTGGGTACTGGTTAGAACCACCTCATTGAGGCGATTCTAACAAGTACCCACAACCTATGTTTGAAGTATTAATAAGAGAAAATATTTCAAATTTTCATTGTTTTTCTTATTTCTGCTCCATGCAACTGCTCCAGTTGTGGGTACTGGTTAGAACCACCTCATTGAGGCGGTTCTAACAAGTTCCCACGACCTATGTTTGAAGTATTAGTAAGAGAAAATATTTCAAATTTTCATTGTTTTTCTTATTTCTGCTCCAATACATAGGTTGTGGGTACTGGTTAGAACCGCCTCATTGAGGCGGTTCTAACAAATACCCACAACCTATGTTTGATGTATTAGTAAGAGAAAATATTTCAAATTTTCACCACAAAAGTAACCATTTTAGAGATCGGAAAGAGTACGCTATGTCATACTGGTGTGTTATCATATTGCACTCATATTAACCCTTCTCTTTCTGAATATTCATTTAAGCCAAACCCATTTCTGTCTATCAACCAATCAAATTACTTGATGTTATTTATTGCCACAAATTCATAAACTGAATGCCAAACAGTGTAGATCCTGATCAGATGGCTTCTTCAGAAGCCATCTGATCTGGATCTACACTGTTTCCAAAGATATGGGTTGTCGTGAACAGCAAGATAAGGGTTAAATATGAGCCAGTGCACATCAAAACCTACAATAAGACGTGCACCCAGCAAAGACTCAGATCAGCCTACACATCCATGCAGTCTGATCAGAGTCTTCGCTGTGCACTCTAAGGATAGCCAAGGGCCCACTGCTCCTTCAGGCAGCAAGAGAAGTCTGAGTAGACTATATGGATGTGCAGGCTGATCTGAGTCTACGCTGGATGCACGTCTTATTGTAGGATTTGTCATGCGCTGGCTCATATGTTCTTTTAGATGTAATCCTTTATTTGTTTTTGCAGATAGCTAAGGACAGCAGTGTTGAGAAACTGATCACCAGAATGAGGTCCTGGTATCTAGAGAAAGAAGGTGAGTGAGATAAGAAAATAAAGCGTTGACAGCACCGATTGGTGAATTGTCCCTGAGTGGAAGCTTGGAAAATGGCCCTGAACCAAGACTTAGAATGTTTCCTTTCACCTTTAATTCGTGTATTTTAATGTCAAATATAACTGCCCATCACTACAATTTAAGCCTTTTCACCAGACGCAGGTCTGGGTCAGTCTGACAAAAAAAAATCTAGCCAGAAATGCCACCGGCATGTCCCTTTTCCCGTGACCTCCCTAGCGTCGAGTCCTGATTGTTCGCTAATGTCACCTGACCTATCAGACCAATGGGCAGACGATACAGGTCACATGACTGCGGTATTCGCGCCGACAATAGAGATCGAGTTATATTTTTTTCAGACTCATGCGAGGTCACAGCTTTTGACAAAGAAACTGATAGATAAGAATGGATAAACGGATACGTGTTTTATTCTTTTTTGATTTTGCACTTACCTTGAGTTTCCACAACGTACTTAGGCTTTTTAAGCTTATTGTTTTTTTCCGAAATTCTTTTCTTGTGGAATTTATTTTGTGTTTTTCTGCCGACTTTGTAATGTGTATAAGTTGTCTGCCATTTTGAATTTTCACTTGGAAGTTTTGTTTATCATGTAACCAACCTTTTTTGGTTTTTGATAACCATCACACTTCTTTCTACTTAATGTGCCAGGGTTTGCACACGTATTATTCCTTGTAAATATTCTAGTAGAAGTCGGCGTTGTGGAAACTTAAATTGCCAGAAAAGAGGACGGATTTTGTGCGCTTTCCTTCCACTTCCAGTATCAGAAGAGGATGTTTTTATTGTTAAATAGAAATTCTCAGCATTATTTTAGTTTTGAACATGTGCAAGACCCGTCCTCGTCTATCACTTATAAAATCCCACGATGCAGATGGATAATATTCAGGTTCCTTTGCGACCTTTCTACAGTATCTTCTAAACAGAATCCATCCAATTCTTGTTGGTCACTATTGCCGAATCAAGATGAGCCAGTCTATGTCCCCACCTCCCATTTGGGCCTGGGTAGACTAGGATAGGTTCGTCGACCACCCCGTAGAAACCCTGCTCATAATTGTGGGGACTCCGGGGTGCGGGGAACCTATGCCCAAATTTTTGCCGAATCCATGTTACATACGAATTTCGGTACGGCTCCGAACCAGGTTTTTATCTGGTAGCCTTTCCGGACCTTTGGTACTTAGTCTACCTTGGTCATATGCTTTCCCGCCTCTTATTATGGTAAATTTTGTTGTCATAATCAGTAATTTTCTCCCGTTAAGGGTGTTATTCCTCGGGGTATTTTATATATAGATAGATTGATATTGACTCTCCTTTCTTTAACACATTTTGTTAGAGATTCTAAGGGGCCTCTCCTCCTTCAGCCAGTCAAAGAGCTCCCCACTAGATATGCTGGAGTAGGACCCTTATTCATCACATTCATTGTGAATTTTCTATCGGTTTTCATTTAACCCCGGGTGGGTGCGCAGCTTACAGGTTTTTATTGGGTTGGTAAGCTGTTTAATGGGGGAATCGACTATAGATGAGTAGAGTCGATCCTTTCTAATGGGAATTTTGTCCTCAAATTTTTTATGTCATTTTTCCCTATTCGTGGGATATGTCCATAGGTTTAAAGGACTCTTACTTACGCATGCTCAATTCTGATTTGGCAATTTCGCATGTTCAGTGCACTATACACAATGAAGGGTCAAACACTGGGGAAGTTTACTTGATCCTCAAGTGTTTTGCCCCTAGAGCTGAGTCTGGGCCTAGAGCTTTATCCTCTGAGGATATATCAATACTCAGAGGTTGATTTTCTTACGTCCTTATTATTAAGCGATTCTGAGAAGGACATATTAAGATCTAAGTATTTTTAGTTAATCTAAAGATTCTAAGGAAACAACCCTCCTTTCAGTTGTTATCAATTTCACAATTAGTCTCCAAAATGACCATTGCAGTGTTGACGGGGTCTTTGAACATTGGTTCTAACAAACAAAAACATAAATTTTTGGTCTTTTGAAATTCCAAAATTCGACCCAGATTCAGTCTCTGTATATATGACTTCAGGGAAATTGGCATTACTTCCTGTTTTGAAGCTTGAACATTGGAGCTCTTACCAGGACAATTGTTAAGTGGGTTCTCATTATGACTGGTATTCTAGTTCTACCCACTCTGCCTTCAAACAAGAGCATTTCGACCATAGAGCTGCTATTCTAATGCTTTTGTTGTTTTCCCGGTCATTTCTACATGCCATGGTTATAGGGGATTAGCACTTGTTCTATCTACCACCATGTTGCATGCTTGACACAACTCTGCTCTTGATAACTTGTTCAGTTTTTACTGAGCATAGTAATTGAAAACTTAGAGCCTCCGCGCCTCTTGATTCTAAAACTATATTCGGACCATGTCTTCCAAACGTTTTCAGAATCAAGCTTCAAGACCGTCGGCACTCGTCTTTTTTGAAGTCTTCGGAGAGCATATCAAGTTCACGTACCGCAACCAAGAGACGCTCTTCGACTACTTCCGATGACTTTTTAAGTGCTTAACACCCTCGACTAGAAGATCTCAATCAGTTCACATCTACTAATAGATCATTCTCAGATCGGGGTACACGGTCCTTTCGTTCCAGAGGTCGGACTGGAACGAAACTTCCCAATAGAGGAAGATCCAAGTCTAACAAATGACTTTCTTCCTTCCCTTCCTCTTCCTCTTCTCCCAGTAGGAGCCTAGCTATTTCAGTTCTATCAAGCCGTGGCTTCTATCATCAAATATATTTGGGTTTTATGCTTTTTGAGAAAGGGTTACTGGATTGCGTTTGTTCGGAATCCTTCCCTTTCTCAGATGCAAATACTGTTCCGGTGAATAGTATCAAGGAAAGAAATTTTTATTGGAAGAGGGAAGGGTTCTTCTCCTAAAGAAAGCCGTATAGGTAGTAAAAGTTCTCATTTGTCCAGGCTTCTACAGTCGGATCTTTCTGGTCGAGAAGAAAATGGGAAATTCGACTCATCATCGACCTCTCACACTAAACAAGATGATTCGAGTCGAACTTTTCAAAATGGAAACTTCGTCCTCAATTCGTCAAGTCATTTTTCCCAATTCGTGGACGATTTCCGTAGTTTTAAAGTGTGCTTATCTTCACATCTCTATCCACAGGTCATTCCGCAAATACCTTCGTTTCACCTTGGATTGATTTTGTGTATCAGTTCCGTTGTTTTTCCTTTTTAGAATTGTCAACTGATTCTTTTTTCCCTGTTCACCAACTTAATAGAAATTAAATTAAGCAGCTCACACCAAGGAATTAGGCCCCAATATCGTGTAGTGTTTCGATGATGGGTTTTGTCATCATCTTTCCAGATGCTACTTTTGATCATACCTTCACCTAACGTGTACAGGTTATTGTGAATTTAGGTTTCATCCATTGTATGGAGAAGTCGAAATTGATTCTATCTCAAAGATACTTCTTCTCCTTTTTTCATGCCATAAAAACTTCTGATTTATGTCAGGGGTTGGTTACCCTTTTTAGAAACTTCGTAATTGGATCCAGTTCCCCTGGACAACCTCATCTTAGACCTTTCCAGTTTTTTGCTACTGTATCACTGGAAATACCATCCGGTCTATCTAGAGCAATAAATTCCATTATCAGAGAGTTTTCATATTGCTCTCTACTTTTTATGATTCCTTCAGGTTATCAAATGGGGTCTCCTCTTTTTAGAGTCTACTCCCTAAGTGCTTTTCGCATGCCAGCCTTTCAGGTTGGTTACCCACTTCAAACCTCAGGGATTAGTTGTTCAGGGGACCTGGGGCCTATAATAGGTGGGGCTATATATATATATAAAGGTCTCTAAATAGCGCTAATGACGTTAAAGGTTTATAAATGTTAAAATTGGCGTACAATGTCGGAAGGCCGCGGTGGTGTAATGGTTAGCACGTCTGCCCGGAATGCAGGAGATCCGTGGTTCGAGTCCCGGTTGCGGTGCGACCGATTTTTGTGCGCTAATTCATTTGTCTATTTAATTGCCTGTATCGTGCTTTACTTTGATTTTCATATACTTACTCCGATACAGTAGAACATTTGTAAATCTAATAAATAAATAAATAGAATAAAATGGCCGCCGTCCGTAGGTTAAAAAAGAACCGAAAATGATAGGGTCGCCTATGGCGGTAAATGAAAGGTCTCTAAATAGCGCTAATGACGTTAAAGGTTTATAAATGTTAAAATTGGCGTACAATGTCGGAAGGCCGCGGTGGTGTAATGGTTAGCACGTCTGCCCGGAATGCAGGAGATCCGTGGTTCGAGTCCCGGTTGCGGTGCGACCGATTTTTGTGCGCTAATTCATTTGTCTATATATATATATATATATATATTATAAACATTCTGAAACTTCAGGCAAATTTCCTTGCTTTTTCAGTTCTTCTACTTCCAAACTGAGGAACAGTTTCATTATTATTACTCCAGACGATTGACCGTAGTGTCGTTTTTTCTCCGTAAACAGGGAGGGACTCATTCCTCTTCCCTGTTTGCTTTTGCATGGGACCGCTTGACGCTTATGACCCACAAATAGGGTTGACGCGTCGTTAAACCCGAAATCATCATCATCATTTTGCATGGAAGATTCTAACTTGGTGTCATCAGGAAGGTATGTCTATCCTTGTCGGACACCTCCCGGTCAGATTATGTCATTGGGATCACCCCTATAGACCAGTTCGCCATTCGTTCTCTACAGGGCGTTTTCTCAAATGGAGAGAACTTTTATTGGACCTGTTTTAATCAAACGTCCAAAAACAACTCGGTTCTTCAATCAACTTCCATTGTGTTTCCAGTTTCAGATGACTTGGAAAGTGCAGTTGATTTAATATCTCTAGATTGGGGGAAATCTTTTACATATGCGTTTACACCATTAAACTGAATTCCTCTAGTTCTAGAAAAAAAAAAAAAAAATTCAAGCGTCCAAAAGCCGAGCCATTCTGATTACGCCTCTATGGCCTCAGAGATCTTGGTTTTTAGCTCACCTGTCACGTAGTGACGAGGTGAGCTTTTGGGATCACTTTTTGTCCGTCGTCCGTCGTGCGTGCGTGCGTGCGTGCGTGCGTGCGTCCGTCCGTCCGTCCGTCCGTCCGTGCGTGCGTGCGTGCGTGCGTCCGTAAACAATTTCAAATAAGTATATCTCTAATACCCCATGGCCAATCTTGATCAAATTTCATGTGAAGCATCATCAGGTAGGGGGAAAGGCTGCATAAGGTTTTTGGGCTGATCAGATTGGAATTCTGGTTGCCATGGCAACATATAGCTCCCATAGACTTATAAAGGGAAAAATTTTAAAAATCTTCTTCTCTGAAACTGCAGGGCCCAGAGCTTAGATATTTAGCATGTAGCAAGGGCAAGTGGTCAACTACATAATTCCTGCGAATCATGCCCCTGGGTGCCAAATGGGCCACGCCCCGGGGCCCCTTCGCTCCCATAGACTCATAATGGAAAAAAAGCTTCAAAAATCTTCTTCTCTGAAACCACAGGGCCCAGAGCTTAGATATTTAGCATGTAGCAATGGCAAGTGGTCACCTACATAATTCCTGCCATTCATGCCCCTGGGTTCAAAATGGGCCACGCCCCGGGGCCCCTTCGCTCCCATGGACTCATAATGGAAAAAAAGCTTCAAAAATCTTCTTCTCTGAAACCACTGGGCCCAGAGCCTATATATTTAGCATGTAGCAATGGCAAGTGGTCACCTACATAATTCCTGCCAATCATGCCCCTGGGTTCAAAATGGGCCACGCCTTGGGGCCCCCTAGCTCCCATAGACTCATAATGGAAAAAAAGCTTCAAAAATCTTCTTCTCTGAAACCACAGGGCCCAGAGCTTATATATTTAGCATGTAGGCACGGCAAGTGGTCACCTACATAATTCCTGCCAACCATGCCCCTGGGGTCCAAACAGACCATGCCCCGGGGCCCCTTAGCTCCTATAGACTCATAATGGAAAAAAGCTTCAAAAACCTTCCTTTCTGAAACCACAGGGCCCAGAGCTTAGATATTTAGCATGTAGCAACGGCAAGTGGTCACCTACATAATTCCTGCCAACCATGCCCCTGGGGGCCCAAACGGACCTAGCCCCGGGCCCCTTAGCTCCTATAGACTCATAATGGAAAAAAGCTTCAAAAATCTTCTTCTGTGAAACCACAGGGCCCAGAGCTTAGATATTTAGCATGTATCAATTACAAGTGGTCACCTACATAATTCCTGCCAATCATGCCCCTGGGTTCCAAATGGGCCACGCCCCGGGGCCCCTTCGCTCCCATAGAATCATAATGGAAAAAAGTTTCAAAAATCTTCTTCTCTGAAACCACAGGGCCAAGAGCTTATATATTTAGCCTGTAGTAACGGCAAGTGGTCACCTACATAATTCCTGGCAATCATGCCCCTGGGGTCCAAACGGACCACGCCTTGGGGCCCCTTAGCTCCTATAGACTTATAATTGGAAAAATTTAAAAAATCTTCTTCTCTGAAACCACAGGGCCCAGAGCTTAGATATTTAGTACGTAGCAACGGTAAGTGGTCACCTACATAATTCCTGCCAATCATGCCCCTGGGTTCCAAATGGGCCATGCCCCGGGGCCCTTTCGCTCCTATAGACTCATAATGGAAAAAAGCTTCAAAAATCTTCTTCTCTGAAACCACAGGGCCCAGAGCTAAGATATTTAGCATGTAGCAACGGCAAGTGGTCACCTACATAAATCGTGCCAATCATGCCCTTGGGGTCCAAATGGGCCACGCCTTGCGGCCCCTTAGCTCCCATAGACTCATAATGGAAAAAAGCTTCAAAAATCTTCTTCTCTGAAACCACAGGACCCAGAGCTTAGATATTTACCATGTAGCAACGGCAAGTGGTCACCTACATAAATCCTGCCAATCATGCCCTTGGGGTCCAAATGGGCCACACCCTGCGGCCCCTTAACTCCCTTAGAATCATAATGGAAAAAAGCTTCAAAAATCTTCTTCTCTGAAACCACAGGGCCCAGAGCTAAGATGTTTAGCATGTAGCAACGGCAAGTGGTCACCTACATAATTCCTGCCAATCATGCCCTTGGGTTCCAAATGGGCCACACCCCAGGGCCCCTTGGCTCCCATAGACTCATAATGGAAAAAAGCTTCAAAAATCTTCTTCTCTGAACCATAGGGCCCAGAGCTTAGATATTTAGCATGTAGCAACTGCAAGTGGTCACCTACATAATTTCTGCCAATCATGCCCCCGGGGTCCAAACGGGCCACGTCCCGGGGGCCCTTAGCTCCTATAGACTCATAATGGAAAAAAAGCTTCTTCTCTGAAACCACAGAGCTCAGATATTTAGCATGTAACAACGGCAAGTGGTAACGTACATAAATCCTGCCAATCATGCCCCTGGGGTCCAAATGGGCCACACCCCAGGGCCCCTTAGCTCCCATAGACTCATAATGGAAAAAAAGCTTCAAAAATCTTCTTCCCTGTAACCACAGGGCCCAGAGCTTTGATATTTAGCATGTAGCAACGGCAAGTGGTCACCTACATAATTCCTGCCAATCATGCCCCTGGGTTCCAAATGGGCCACACCCCGGGGCCCCTTTGCTCTCATAGACTCATAATGGAAAAAAAAAAAGCTTCAAAAATCTTCTACCCTGAAAGCACAGGGCCCAGAGCTTAGATATTTAGCAGGTAGCAACGGCAAGTGGTCACCTGCATAATTCCTGCCAATCATGTCCCTGGGGTCCAAACGGGCCACGCCCCGGGGCCCCTTAGCTCCTATACACTCATAATGGAAAAAAGCTTAAAAAATCTTCTTCTCCGAAACCACAGGGCCCAGAGCTTAGATATTTAGCATGTAACAATGGCAAGTGGTCACCTACATAAATCCTGCCAATCATGCCCTTGGTGTCCAAATGGGCCACGCCCTGGGGCCCCTAAGCTCTCATAGACTCATTATGGAACAAAAGCTTCAAAAATCTTCTTCTCTGAAACCACAGGGCCCAGAGCTTAGATATTTAGCATGTGGCAATGACAACTGTTCACCTACATAAATCCTGCCAATCATGCCCCTGGGATCCAAATGGGCCAAACCCTGGGACCCTCTTAGCTCACATAGACTCATAATGGAAAAAAAGCTTCAAAAATCTTCTTCTCTGAAGCCACAGGGCCCAGAGCTTAGATATTTAGCTTGTAACAATGGCAAGTGGTCACCTCCATAATTCCTGCCAATTATGCCCCTGGGGTCCAAACGGACCATGCCCTGGGGCCCCTTAGCTCCTATAGACTCATAATGGAAAAAACCTTCAAAAATCTTCCTTTCTGAAACCACAGGGCCCAGAGCTTAGATATTTAGCATGTAGCAACGGCAAATGGTCACCTACATCAATCCTGCCAATCATGCCTCTGGGGTCCAAATGGTCTACGCCCTTGGGCCCCTTAGCTCCCATAGACTCCTAATAGAAAAAAGCTTCAAAAATCTTCTTCTCTGAAACCACAGGGCCCAGAGCTTAGTATTTAGCATATAGCAACGGCAAGTGGTCACCTACATAAATCCTGCCAATCATGCCCCTGGGGTCCAAATGGTCTGTGCCCTGGGGCCCCTTAGCTCCCATAGACTCCTAATGGAAAAAAGCTTAAAAAATCTTCTTCTCTGAAACCACAGGACCCAGAGCTTAGATATTTACCATGTAGCAACGGCAAGTGGTCACCTACATAAATCCTGCCAATCATGCCCCTTGGGCCGGAATAGGCCACGCCCATGGCCCATTAGCTACCATGGATGGACTTAAAATGGAAAAAAAGCTTAAAATGGAAAAAAAAAACTTCAAAAATATTCTTCTCTGAAACCATAAGGTCCAGAGCTTTGGTATTTAGCATGTAGCAATGTGGAGTGATTGCCTACATGAATCCTGCCTGAGTCTTGCCCCTGGGGTTCAAATTGGCCAAATCCTGTGGCTTCTTAACTCCAATAAACTTATACTGGAAAAAAAAAGCTTCAAAAATATTCTTCTCTGAAACCATGAAGTACGGACCTTAGATATTTAGTATATAGCAACATAAAATGGTCGCCTACATAAATCCTGTCAGCCATGCCTTTTGGGTCAAAATTTACCTATGGACTTACACTGGAAAAAAATAATCAAAAATCTTCTTCTCCAAAGCCATAAGGTCCAGAGTTCAGATATTTAGTATGTAGCAATGTCAAGTGGTCTCCTACACTTTTTTTCTGGTACACAGGTGAGCGATATAGGGCCATTGGGCCCTCTTGTTTAGTCATTCTGAGCCTAGTCTCAAGACTTCCAATCCGTCTTCCAGTAGTTCTGGATCTAGTATCTAAAATATGTAGGTCAAGCGTTTCTTTTCAATCGGGAAATGCTTTACCTACACATCCAGATATTGTCAGGAATCAAACCAGAGGTAAATGCATTTCTGGTTTCTTTTCTGAGTGTATCTTCAAATATAGAAAGAGCTCCACTCTCAAGTTTTACTCTGGAAGATGGAAGGTATTTTCTAGTTGTGTAGGGAAAGGAAAATTAATCTTTAGAGGTTTTTTTACTGGATTTCTTTTGATGCCTGTTCTCTGCCCATTAGTTTTCTATTTCATCTAAAAAAGGGGTACAGATCAGTATTCTCAAACGCGTTAAAATTTTAGTTGGCTTCACACATTTCATTAAACCCCATTATCACCAGCTTATTAAAGGGTTTTGCACTATGCCGTCAGGTTTCCAGGACTTTGAAACCAAATGGAATCTTACATGAGTGTTGTGGTCTTTTACTAAACCACCTTACGATCCTGTGAATTCAGCCTCCTTTGTTCATCTGATAGTTAGGCTGTATTTCATTTGACATTTGCTTCAGCTCGTAGAAGTGATATTCATGCTTTGCCAATTGCAGACGGTTGTTTTCAGGTATGAGAAGAACAATGACTTCTTTTTCTCTTCTCACTCAACTTTTTTTTTCAGGCTATAAATCAGCTTCCTGCTATGTCTGAAACTATTATTTGTCCTGGCATTTCTGGGATTCGTGGATCGTAGGCTGATGAGAAACTTTTGTGTACATCAGAACGTCTAAAGCTATTCGAGATTATCATGAGACTTTTCATTCCAATCAAGGGGTTTGGAGATATTTCTCCATCCTTGATTGCAACGTGGATTTGTAAAGTGATAAAGCTTCCATATGTTATCTCACTTCTGCCCAATTATCATTCCAGAATACTTCGGCTCATGAGGTTATAGCCGTCTACATTTTGGGCATATTTGAACTCCATTCTTTCTTCAGAATGTTTTTTTACTGCTTATGGACGTTCCAATTCCACTTTTCATCCCTTCACCTAAGGATCTTGGTCCCCATTTGTAGTGGTACTCATTCCTTGGGTAGTTTAGTAGCTTCTCAATCTATTACTGAGCAGCACTAATTGTGGGATCTTGTTTTCCTTGGTTGTTTGTTAGCCTGTTTGAATAGGTGTGAACCTTCTATTTTGCCCCCAGTTCCTTTCCATTTATCTTCTCCACTTATGGGATTTTTTTGATTTGGATCCCTTGCAGTCATGGTGGATACCTCCTTATGTTACCATCATTGGATGGTTTTAAAAAGGGGTATAAACAACCAAGGTCAGAGGAGTTGAGTATGTATAAATTATTTTTCATCCAACCCTCCACTTGCTTTGAATTCAGGCTTAAATTGTAGTGATGGGTAGTTATATTTGACATTAAAATGATATTTTTAATGTAAAATTAATTTTAATTAATAATATACCTACCCATCACTACAATGGTATGTCCCGCCTCCCAGCACCGCCTGAAATAATTGTTTCCTGAAAAAATATGACTCGATCTTTATTGTCGGCGCGAATACCGCGGTCATGTGACCTGTATCGTCTGCCCATTGGTTTGATAGGTCAGGTGACATCAGCGACCAATCAGGTTTCGACGCTAGGGAGGTCACGGGAAAAGGGACATGCCGGTGGCATTTCTTGCTAGATTTTTAGCTCACCTGGGCCGAAGGCTCCAGGGGAGCTTATAGTATAGTGGGTCCTCCGTCGTCCGTCGTCCGTCCGTCCGTCGTCCGTCCGTCCACACTTTTGAGCAGCTATATCTTTGTATCCTGCAGGCTGATCTCAATCATTTCTCATCTGTAGCATGCCTCTGGTGGGGCATTGATGACAAACTTTTTTTTGAAATCGCTCTAAAACTTTGGTTCCTATGGCAACCACAAGGTCCCATAGACTTACTATGGGAAAATGCTTGTCATCACCGTAGCGCCTTCAGTTTTGATCGGATCTTTCTGAAACTTATATGTAAGGTGACCTGGGATAAAAACTCGGATGAGTTCGAAAACCGGCCAAGTAGGCCCATTTATCATAGAGTTACGTCCCTTTGATTGCTGAAAATGCCCATTTTTTACCTTGTCATCACCGTAGCCCCTTCAGTTTTGATAGGATCTTTCTAAAACTTGTATGTAATGTGGCTGAGGATAAAACCTCGGATGAGTTCGAAAACCGGCCAAGTCCGCCAATTTATCATAGAGTTACGTTCCCTTTGATTGCTGAAAATGCCCATTTTCGACCTTGTCATCACCGTAGCCCCTTCAGTTTTGATCGGATCTTTCTGAAACTTATATGTAAGGTGGCTGTAGATAAAATCTCGGATGAGTTCCAAAACCGACCAAGTCGGCCCTTTTATCGTAGAGTAACGTCCCTTTGATTGCTGAAATTGCTGATTTTTGACCTTGTCATCACTGTAGCCCTTTCAGTTTTGATCGAATCTTTCTGAAACTTATATGTAAAGTGGCTGGGGATAAAATCTCGGATGAGTTCGAAAACCAGCCAAGTTGGTCCATTTATCACAGAATAACGTCCCATTGATTGCTGAAATTGCTGATTTTTGACCTTGTCACCACTGTAGCCCTTTCAGTTTTGATCGAATCTTTCTGAAACTTATATGTAAAGTGGCTGGGGATAAAACCTCGGATGAGTTCGAAAACCGGCCAAGTTGCCCCATTAACTATATACTATATAGTTATGTCCCTTTGCTGGCTGGAAATGTCAATTTTTTACCTTGTCATCACCGTAGCCCCTTCAGTTTTGATCAAATTTTTCTGAAACCTATATGTAAGGTGACTGGAGATAAAACCTAGGATGAGTTTGAATACCGGCCAAGTTGGCCCATTTATCATTGATTTACGTCCCTTTGATTGCTGAAAATGCCAATTTTTGACCTTGTCATCACCATAGCCCCTTCAGTTTTGATCGGATCTTTCTGAAACTTATATGTAAGGTGGCTGGGGATAAAATCTTGGATGAGTTCGAAAACAGGCCAAGTCAGCCCATTTATCGTAGTGTTATGTCCCTTTGATGGCTGAAAATGTTGATTTTTGACCCTGTCATTACCGTAGACCCTAAAGAAGCCTCCGTGGTCGAGTGGTTACGCTACTCGCCTTGTAAACCAGGGGTCGCAGGTTCGATCCCGGGCTTCTCCAGACTGTGGGATGAGTCTTTAAACCAAGGTCCCGTCTCCGTATGACCTTAGCTGTTGGTGGGATGTAAAAACTGAAACACTCAGCGTAGACCCTAAAGTTTTGATCGGATTTTTCTGAAACTTATATGTACGGTGGCTGGGGATGAAACCTCGGATGAGTTCGAAAACTGGCCAAGTCGGCTCATTTATTATAGAATAACATCCCTTTGATTGCTAAAAATGCCAATTTTGACCTTGTCATCACCGTAGCCCCTTCAGTTTTGATCGGATCTTTCTTAAACTTATATGTGAGGTGGCTGGGAATAAAATCTTGAGTTTGAATACTGGCCAAGTCTGATCGGATCTTTCTGAAACTTACATGTAAGGTTTGGGAATAAAACCTCAGGTGAGTTCGAATACCGGCCAAGTCGGCACATTTATCATAGAGTGACGTGGGTTTGATTGCTGAAAATGCCTATTTTCGACATTGTCATCACTGCTGCCCCTTTAGTTTTGAATGGATCTTCATGAAAATTACAAACTCTTGTTAGCTCACCTGTCACGTAGTGAGAAGGTGAGCTTTTGTGGTCACATTTTGTCCGTCGTCCGTCGTCAGTGCGTCCTTCCGTGCGTCCGTGCGTGCGTAAACAATTTCTTGTCCGCACGATAGCATCTTCATTTATGATTTGATTTTAACCAGACTTGCACACAACTTGTATCACCATGAGATCTAGGTTCCTTTCTTGAACCAGCCATATCCCATCATGTGTTACGGAGTTACGGCCCCTGAAAGGGCAAAAATTGCCTATTTTGGTCTTGTCCGCACGATAGCATCTTCATTTATGATCTGATTGTAACCAGACTTGAACACAACTTCTACCACCATGAGATCTGGGTTCCTTTCTTGAACCAGCCATATCCCATCATGTGTTATGGAGTTACGGCCCCTGAAAGGGCAAAAATTGCCTATTTTGGTCTTGTCCGCACGATAGCATCTTCATTTATGATTTGATTTTAACCAGACTTGCACACAACTTATACCACCATGAGATCTGGGTTCCTTTCTTGAACCAGCCATATCCCATCATGTGTTACGGAGTTACGGCCCATGAAAGGGCAAAAATTGCCTATTTTGGTCTTGTCTGCATGATAGATGTTTCATTTATGATTTGATTTTAACTAAACTTACACACAAATTGTACCACCACAAAATCTCGGTCAAGTTTGAATATGGGTCATGTCGGGTAAAAAAGTAGGTCAGTAGGTCAAATCAGAAAAAAAACCTTGTGAAGACATGGGAGGCCACAGTTTTGGTCCGATCATCATCAAACTTGCCCAGAATGATCATCTTGACAATATCTCAGTCATATTCGAATATGAGTGTTGTCAGGTCAAAAAGTAGGTCAGTAGGTCAAATCATAGAAAAACCTTCTGAACACACTAGAGGCCACAATTTATGTCCAATCATCATCAAACTTGCTCAGAATGATCATCTTGATAATATCTTGGTCACATTCGAATATGAGTCATGCCAGGTCAAAAAGTAGGTCAGTAGGTCAAATCATAGAAAAACCTTGTGAATACAGGAGAGGCAGCAGTTTTGGTCCAATCATTATCAAACCTGCCCAGAATGATCATCTTGACAATATCTTGGTCAAGTTTGAATACAGGTCATGTCGGGTCAAAAAGTAGGTCAGTAGGTCAAATCATAGAAAAACCTTGTGAACACACTACAGGCCACAGTTTCGGTCCGATCATCATCAGACTTGCCCAGAATGATCATTTTGACAATAACTCGGTCAAGTTCGAATATGGGTTATGTCGGCTCACAAAGTAGGTCAGTAGGACAAATCATAGATATACCTTGTGAATACACTAGAGACCACAGTTTTTGTCTGATCATCATGAAACTTGCTCCAAATGATTATCTTGACAATTTCTCGGGCAAGTTCGAATATGGGTCATGTAGGGTCAAAAAGTAGACCAGTAGGTCAAATCAGAGAAAACCTTGTGAACACAGTAGAGGCCACAGTTTTGGTCCAGTCATCATCAAACTTGCTCAGAATGATAGTCTTGACAATATCTGGGTCAAGTTTGAATACGGGTCATGTCGGGTCAAAAGTAGGTCAGTAGGTCAAATCATAGAAAAAGCTTGTGAACACACTAGAGGCCACAGTTTTGGTCCGATCATCATCAAACTTGCCCAGAATGATCATCTTGACAATATCTCAGTCAAGTTCAAATATGGGTCATGTTGGGTCAAAAAGTATGTCAGTAGGTCAAATCATAGAAAAACCCTCTGAACACACTGGCGGCTACAGTTTTGGTCCGATCATCATCAAACTTGCTCAAAATGATCATTTGACAATATCTCGGTTAATTTCGAATATGGGTCATGTCTGGTCAATATGTAGGTCAGATTGTTGAAAAACCTTGTGAACACACTAGAGGCCCAAGTTTTGGTCCGATCATCATCAAACTTGCTGAGAATGATCATCTTGACAATATCTGTGTCAAGTTTGAATATGGGTTATGTCGGGTCAAAAAGTAGGTCAGCAGGTCAAATAATAGAAAAACGTTTTGAACACTCTTAGAGGCCACAGTTTCAGTCAAATCATCATAAAACTTGCTCAGAATGATCATCTGGACAATATCTCAGTTAAGTTCGAATATGGGTCATGTCAAATCAAAAAGTAGATCAGTAGGTTATTTTGTCATAACTTTTGAACCGTTTGAGATAGAGCCTTCAAATTTGACATGTACGTTCCTTCTGACAAGGGCTATCCACTCATAAAGATTTGACCTGTGACCTACTTTATCGTACCTTTTGAACCATATGAGATAGAGCCTTCATATTTGGCATGCATGTTCCTTGTAACAAGGTTTTCTCAGCCATTCAAAACTTTTGACCCATGACCTTGACCTTTGACCTACTTTGTCATAATTTTTAAAGCATTTGAGATACAGCCTTTATATTTAGCATGTAGGTTCCTTGCGACAATGTTGCTTAGATTATCCTCTACCAAAAAGGCTAAAACAATCCCACTCGGATGAACAAAATGGCCACCGAAGGTAAAAATAGAAAAATATTGTAAATTTGATTCAAACGGAAACTCCCCCTAAACCCTAAGGCCAATTTGATTCAAAGTTCCCAGGAATGTTGCCTAGGTTACTCCCTACCAAATAAGCTAAAATCACTCTGCTGATGAACAAGATGGCCACAAGAGCTAAAAATAGAATGCACTCGAGACAGTGACACACAGGTGAGCGAACCAGGGCCCTCTGGGCCCTCTTGTTTTTGAACTTGTCATCACCATAGCCACTTCAGTTTAGATCGGATCTTCTTAGCAAGTCAGGAATAAAAGCTTGAATGAGTTTGAAAACCGGTGAGGTCAGCCTGTTTATCATAGAGTTACATTCTACTTGATTTTCAGAAAATGCTTACCCTGTCATCACCATGTCCTCCCATAAAGCCTTCAGTAAAGGTTGGCACTTCCTTAAACTTTGAATCTGTTAGCTCAGGTGAGCGATACAGGACCAAGCTAGCTTGGTCCTCTTGTTTTTTGTCAGACTGACCCAGACCTGCGTCTGGTGAAAAGGCTTAAACTGTAGTGATGGGTAGGTATATTATTAATTAAAATTAATTATGTCTCCCCCGAAAAATTTTTTTTCGGAGAGACATATTGTTTTTCCCCCGGGCGTCTGTCTGTCCGTCTGTCCGTCTGTCTGTCTGTCCGTCTGTCCGTCTGTCCGTCTGTCACACTTTCGTGTCCGCTCTGTAACTTGAAAACCGTTAGAGCTATCTTCACGAAACTTCGTATAAATATTAATCAGCATTAGACGACGTGCAGTGCGCAAGAACTATAACTCTCGCATTTATACTTTTTGAATTATCTCCCTTGGAAGTTTGTTGGTATGTATATATGTATGGGCAAATTGTGTCCGGTCAATAACTTTCTTATTTTTTAATGGATTTTAAAATTACTTGGCAGAAATATTAACAACCATAAGACGATGTGTGGTGCGCATGAGGCAGGTCGGTATCTCAAAGGTCAAGGTCATACATAGAGGTCAAAGGTCAAAAAAGGGGCCTTTTTTTCGTATTTGGTCAATAACTTTCTTATTTTGAGATGGATTTGAAAATTACTTGGCATAATTATTAACAACCATAAGACCATGTGTGGTGCGCATGAGGTAGGTCGGTACCTCAAAGGTCAAGGTCATACTTAGAGGTCAAAGGTCAAAAAAGGGGCCTTTTTTTCGTATTTGGTCAATAACTTTCTAATTTTGAGATGGATTTTAAAATTACTTGCCATAATTATTAACAACCATGAGACGATGTGTGGTGCACATGAGGCAGGTCGATACCTCAAAGGTCAAGGTCATACTTAGAGGTCAAAGGTCAAAAAGGGGGCCTTTTTTCGTATTTGGTCAATAACTTTCTTATTTTGAGATGGATTTTGAAATCATTTGGCAGAAATGTTAACCAATGTAAGGCGATGTGTTGCGCGCATGACCCAGGTTGGTACATGTAATGTCAAGGTCATACTTAGAGGTCAAAGGTAAAAAAAGGTCCTTTTTTCTGGTTTTGTCAATAACTTGCTTATTTTTAAATAGAATTTGAAGTTACTTGGCAAACATGTTACCTATCACGGGACGATGTGTTGCATGCATGATTCAGTTTGGTACCTAAAATGTCAAGGTCGTACATAGAGGTCAAAGGTAAAAAAGGGGCCTTTTTCGTGTTTGGTCAATAACTTTCTTATTTTTAGATGGATTTTGAAATTGCTAGGCAGAAATGTTAACCACCATGAGATGATGTGTTGCACGCATGTCCCAGTTTGGTACCTGAAAGGTCAAGGTCATACATAGAGGTAAAAGGTAAAAAAAAGGGCCTTTTTTGTGTTCTGTCAATAACTTTCTTATTATGCCCCCAACTTCGAAATAGTTGGAGGGGCAGATTGGTTCTGGTTCGTTCGTCCTATTCGTCCGTCCGTTACGCTTTTGATGCATAGCATAACTAAAGAACCGTGTATGCTAGGGTTTCGAAATTTCATATATGGATTCCTCATGGAAAATTAGCTGACACGTATTTTTTTTCTCGTCCGGATTATGTCCCCTTCAAGAGTTATTGCCCTTTGAAATTTTTTTAATAAAATCTTGTCAGCAAGATATCTCAAAAACTATTGGAGCTAGAGCCTTGAAATTTGGTGAATATATTGGTGGTGATGAGTAGATGAACTTATTAACTTTTGACAAAATTCCGAAAAATACTTTGTGAGTTATGGCCCTTTGTCATTTTGGTAATTTGTGCCCATTGTAATGTATGCTAAAAGTGATGCATAGCATAACTTAAGAACCGTGTATGCTAGGGTTTTGAAATTTCATATATGGATTCCTCATGGAAAATTAGTTGACACGTATTTTTTTTTTCTCATCCGGATAATGCCCCTTTCAAGAGTTATTGCCCTTTGAAATTTTTTTTAATAAAATCTTGTCAGAAAGATATCTCAAAAACTATTGGAGCTAGAGCCTTGAAAGTTGGTGAATATATTGTTGGACATGAGTAGATGAACTGATTTACTTATGACAAAATTCTGAAAAATACTTTGTGAGTTATGGCCCTTTTTGGTAATTTGTGCCCATTGTAATGTATGCTAAAAGTGATGCATAGCATAACTTTAGAACCGTGTATGCTATAGTTTTGAAATTTCATATATGGATTCCTCATGGAAAATAAGCTGACGCGTATTTTTTTTCTCGTCAGGATTTTGCCCCTTTCAAGAGTTATTCCCCTTTGAAATTTTTTAAATAAAATCTTGTCAGCAAGATATCTCAAAAACTATTGGAGCTAGAGCCTTGAAAGTTTGTAAATATATTGGTGGTGATGAGTATATGAACTGATTAACTTTTGACAAAATTCCGAAAAATACTTTGTGAGTTATGGCCCTTTGTCATTTTGGTAATTTGTGCCCATTGTAATGTATGCTAAAAGTGATGCATAGCATAACTTTAGAACCGTGTATGCTAGGGTTTTGAAATTTCATATATGGTTTCCTCATGGAAAATTAGCTGACTCGTATTTTTTTTCTCGTCCGGATTATGCCCCTTTCAAGAGTTATTGCCCTTTGAAATTTTTTCGATAAAATCTTGTTAGCAAAATTTCTCAAACACTATTGGAGCTAGAGCCATGGAAGTTGTTGAGTATATTGATGGCCCTTTGTCATTTTGGTAATTTGTGCCCATTGTAATGAATGCTAAAAGGGATGCATAGCATAACTTTAGAACTGTGTATGCTATGGTTTTGAAATTTCATATATGCATTCCTAATGGAAAATAAGCTGACGCGTATTTTTTTTCTCATCCGGATTATGCCCCTTTCAAGAGTTATTGCCCTTTGAAATTTTTTGAACATTTTTAAAGTTACTTTGCAGAAATGTTTATCTTCATTAGATGATGTGTTGCACACAAGACCCGGCTCAATACCTCCAATGTCAAGGTTATACTTAGAGGTCAAAAACGGGGGAGACATCTGTGTTTTTGTAGAAAAACAAATTCTAGTTTTACATTAAAAATATCATTTTAAATAAACAGATGTCGCATTTCACAGTTACATATTTGTGTCTACACTGTTTGCTAATGTCCCTGAATATGACCTAAGTCCATATTTTATAGCTAACTGACATTACACAGCTTTCTGTGTTAGAACAACAAGGATAGTAAGACTATAAATAACATTTACCTGGATTTCAAAAAAATGCTTTTTTGGCCAGAGTCAGTGATAGTCAGGTTTACATCAGCAGTATATCTTGTGGTACCAAATATATCAAAAAACATTCGGACACCTCGAGGATCTGTTGTAATTTCTCCCAATAATTTCAGCAAATTTGTTTCACAATCCAGCAAGGAGTCAAAAAGTGCCAACAGAATTTTAAACTGTGTAGATCCTGACCAGACTGCTCCTTCAAAAGCAGTCTGATCTGGGTCTACACTGTTTGATTAGGCCTGTCTGTACCAATACTTAGGATATCACGGTATATCTGAAACTTTGAGTCAATTGATAAGCAATCAACCCCAAAAGGTTGTATGTTCTAGCTTGTATCTTCATTTATAAGGATTCAGTACCCTAAGGAGTTAATTCTTTCTCTTTAGAGCAGACCCCCTTTTTTAGAGGGGATCAGTAAAGAGAAAGGATTCCCAGCCCAGCCCAGTCAACACTATTTAGCCAGTCAGTTTACCTCACCACGTTTTTCCTTGGCAAGCTAATACACAAGCAGTTAGCCAGTACAGTGAACATTCTTTCACCAGAAACTGACATCTGCCCTTCTTGAATCATTGGGTGGAAGGGAACAACTGTAGGAAAGATTTCATGATCTATCTCTGCGAATGAGTATTGCCAGCCTGGTAGATATCAGATCTGTGACCTCCTGATCATTAGTCTGGCTTGCATGCCACTGTGCTACTGAGGCTGGCAACTAAGAAATTAATTCAGGGTCCAGTTGTTCAAAGCCTCGTTAGCTTAACAAGCTTGTTAGTGGTCAAATTGTTAACCATTCTAGCAAGAACAATGTGTATAATTTTTTATTTTTGCTGAAAAAAATTGCAAAAGCTGCACACATTTTTTCAGCAAAAATATTAGTATTTTCAACATATTATAGAAGCCTCCGTGGTGTAGTGGTTACGCTACTCGCCTTATAATCCAGGGGTCGCAGGATCGATCCCAGGCTTCTCCAGACTTTCGGATGAGTCTTTAAACTGAGGTACCGTCTCCATATGACATTAGCTGTTGGTGGGACGTATAACTCAAACACTCACTCATTTTCAACATATTGTATGATCAAAGTTTTAACGATAAGTTAGCTAACGACGTCGATCATTTTGAACAACAGGCCCCAGATAGATTGTTCAGGTGTACTGTATTTACCCTTAAGTATTTATACACCTAACCTCCTTACCAGACTTGCTCTAAAGAACCTAAAGATAGCTGGATGAATAGCAAACAGTGTAGAACCAGATGAGATGTCATATTTCTGCGGCATCTCATCTTATTCTACACTGTTTACTCAGCCCAGTCTGTCCGAATACATAAGGTAAATAGGGTATGTTCATTTTCGAAGATATTTTTTTTACCTATTTCTTGCAGAGGAAGCAGCTCACCAGGGATGTGGTCTAACACTTCATGCGATCAGCCAGCAGAGTCCAGATACTTTGAGAAGACATGCTACACTGGCCATGCCACTCGCGTTTCTTGCTATGCATGAGAAAAAAGAGGGTAAGAACATACTATATATTGTACTGGTACAGTAGCTCTTTCCCCACTAGTGATGACTTTTGTCACCTGATTATAATCTATGTAAATAGTTTGGACCTAGATCAGCCTTGACATTCCCTACTAGTTGTGACTTTAGTTGTCTGATGATAACCTATGTAAATAGTTTGGACCCAGATTAGGCCTGACATTCCCTACTAGTGGTGACCTTTGTTGCCTGATGATAACCTATGTAAATAGTTTGGACCCAGATCAACCATGACATTCCCTACTAGTGGTGACTTTAGTTGTCTGATGATAACCTATGTAAATAGTTTGGACCCAGATCAACCATGACATTCCCTACTAGTGGTGACTTTAGTTGTCTGATGATAACCTATGTAAATAGTTTGGACCCAGATCAGCCATGACATTCCCTACTAGTGGTGACTTTAGTTGTCTGATGATAACCTATGTAAATAGTTTGGACCCAGATCAGCCATGACATTCCCTACTAATGGTGACTTTAGTTGTCTGATGATAACCTATGTAAATAGTTTGGACCTAGATCAGCCATGACATTCCCTACTAGTGGTGACTTTAGTTGTCTGATGATAACCTATGTAAATAGTTTGGACCCAGATCAGCCATGACATTCCCTACTAGTGGTGACTTTAGTTGTCTGATGATAACCTATGTAAATAGTTTGGACCCAGATCAGCCATGCCATTCCCCACTAGTGGTGACTTTAGTTGTCTGATGATAACCTATGTAAATAGTTTGGACCCAGATCAGACCTGACATTTCCTACTAGTGGTGACTTTAGTTGTCTGATGATAACCAATGTAAATAGTTTGGACTCAGATCGGACTTGACATTCCCCACTAGTGGTGACCTTTGTTGCCTGATATGCAAATAGTTTGGACCCAGATCAGCCCTGACATTCCCTACTAGTGGTGACTTTAGTTGTCTGATGATAACCTATGTAAATAGTTTGGACCCAGATCAGACCTGACATTCCCCACCAGTGGTGACCTTTGTTGCCTGATACGTATGCAAATAGTTTGGACCTAGATCAGGCCTGACATTCTCCACTAGTGGTGACCTTTGTTGCCTGATATGAAATAGTTTGGACCCAGATCAGGCCTGACATTTCCTACTAGTGGTGACTTTAGTTGTCTGATGATAACCTATGTAAATAGTTTGGACTCAGATCAGACCTGACATTTCCTACTAGTGGTGACTTTAGTTGTCTGATGATAACCTATGTAAATAGTTTGGACCCAGATCAGACCTGACATTTCCTACTAGTGGTGACTTTAGTTGTCTGATAATGACCTATGTAAATAGTTTGGACTCAGATCAGACCTGACATTCCCCACTAGTGGTGACCTTTGTTGCCTGATATGCAAATAGTTTGGACCCAGATCAGACCTGACATTCCCTACTAGTGGTGACCTTTGTTGCCTGATACGTATGCAAATAGTTTTGACCTAGATCAGGCCTGACATTCTCCACTAGTGGTGACCTTTGTTGCCTGATATGAAATAGTTTGGACCCAGATCAGGCCTGACATTCCCCACTAGTGGTGACCTTTGTTGTCTGATATGCAAATAGTTTGACCCAGATCAGACCTGACATTCTCCACTAGTGATGACCTTTGTTGCCTGATATGAAATAGTTTGGACCCAGATCAGACCTGACATTCCCCACTTGTGGTGACTTTAGTTGTCTGATGATAACCTATGCAAATAGTTTGGACCCAGATCTGGCCGGACATTCCCTACTAGTGGTGACCTTGTTGCCTGATGATAAATTATGCAAATACAGGTGAACCTCGGTATTTCAAACTTGCATATCTCGATAGAACCACTTATGTCGAAGTGATCTTCCATTCCCGAGCATTTTCCCTATATAGTTATTGCATTTCGACCCCATTCGTGTCGAACTTGGTTAACATGAAGACTCTGTTATTTCAAAGAGATATTCTCATCATCATCATCAACGGATTTTTGATTAACGTGCAGGTACAGGGGCAGCGTCCATATAAGTGGGCCCCCTTCCAGGTAGCTGGCTTGCTGCACGCATGGCAGATCTTACACCAGATCTCCAGGCTTGTCTATCATGAGGATAGATAGCAGAGAGCTTCCATTCTCTGCAATCTCTTTCTGTTAGCTGCTTCCAGGTCATCTTGGGCCTTCCTGGCCCCCGCTTTCCACCTACCTGTATGTCACAGGCAGTCTTCACTGCACCGTTGGAGCGTTCCATATGTCCATACCAGCGAAGTTTTCTCTCTTTCAGGATGAGGTCCAGGTCCTCAATGCCAAGACGCTCAAGTAACTCACTGGACCTGATGGTGACAGTGTCCTGTGGCTTCACATTGCAGATCTGTCTGATAATTGCCCTGTCATTTCGCTGTAGACGTTGGAGGTTTGGCTTTGTCAATGGCCATTTCTCACTGGCATGGAGCTTTGCGCTCCGCACACAAGAGCTATACTCACGGCCGCGTGTCTTGAACGAGAAGTGGCGGGAAGAGAGAACTGGTAGCAACTCCTTGAATTTCTTCCAGGCTGTTTTCACACGTGATGTAGTTGAAAGGTTGCAACCACTCGCTGCAGAGAGCATATCACCTAGGTAGCAGAAGGAAGCTGCAAGCTCCAGCTTGTCGGATCCGACTTGGACTTCCCTCTGTGGTCTGCCATCTAAGGGGCGTGCAGTTCCTTGGCACCGTGTATACCTGTAATCAGGGTCCTCTATCAAGCGTTTGAGCCCACTGCATTTCTTGTGCACCCAGAACTTGCAGCCATTACAAAAGATACTGTTGCTGCCCACTCCAGTGCGACATACAGCGCATGGGAACTGGCCTGTACTCTGCAAGAGGTCCAGACCTGTACCACAGATCATGATCTTTGTCTTTCCTGCATTCACTCTCAGCCCTTTCGCCTCCATTGCTTCTTTCCAAGTTAAGAGCTTCCTGACACATTCCTCAAGGGATTCAGCTATGATGACAAGGTCATCAGCATACAGGTCCTCCCAGGGGACTCCAGAGCGGAACTCGCATGACAAGGCTTCAAGCACAATGATGAAAAGCAGTGGGCTGAGAACAGAGCCTTGATGAACACCCACCTTCACCTCGGATTCTTCACTGTAACCAACGCGGACACGGCTCCGAGCATTAGCATACAACCCTTGGACCAGTTTGATTTTTCTATTCCCCAAAAGCAGTTTGCCATAATATTTACTACGCTTGTGTCGAAGTCAAAATTTTTGGCCGAAAACTTGAACCGGCGCCATCAAAATGTGTTGTCAATCACCAATAATTGCGTAAATTCCTAAGTTTGACAGTACAAAAATCTTACAAATGAGTTGATAAATGAAAGGAATTTTAAATCAAAGAAATTTACCTTTCATTAATTGATCAATATCCTTTAACTGAGAACAGATTAATCCATTATTGCAAACAATGTCCGATTAATGAGTGTAATTGATGTCGACATACTGATCAGCTGTTGTGTAGACTAATTGACCTTGATTGTTTTGTGTGTAGGTCATAGGTGAATAGAATAGAATAGAGTAGGTGTGTTCGACTAGAACCTTTGAGCAATTAGCAACGCCTTTGATATTTAATTAATCGCGCACTGTTAAGTGGCGTCCTTTGGTGAGAGGGGTTATAAACAGTCTTTAATTTGTTTGGCAACTGTCTCAAAATTAGTGTCATAAATGAGTAACTTATACAGAAGATATTTAATGCGATTTTATCGCATGCTCAATATCATTCGTGATAAAACCTTTATGATATCTACACTGTCTAATGCCGAGCAATCTAATGAAGGACCCGGGTCTGGCCCTAGGGGGATAGTTAGATCGGTGAACTTTACTCCTGTTGCTGAGCAATCCAGCCAAGGACACGTCTCCGGGGGGATAACTGGATCAGCAAGAAAAGGGGTGAAGCGAAAATTAGACAACAAGTCACTGGAGCTGAAATACGAAGTGCTGATGGAGGTTGAGAAGAGGCTTCGATCCAAGAAACAGATCGCCGACCACTATGGACTGGCCCAGAGCACCTTATCTGCGTGGGTGAAGAATGCTGACAACATAAAGAATGCATTCCTGAATGGTGAATTCAGCGCCAAACGCAAGAAGCTGCGTGCCGCCGGGTATCCAGAGGTGGAGGAGGCTCTTCTGAAATGGTTTAAGGTTGCACGTGATCATGATGTGCACATTACTGGCCCTGTTATGATGGAAAAGGCCGGAGAGCTCGCTGAAAAGTTAGGGGTTCCCAAAGGGGAATTCAAATGCACTAATGGTTGGGTGGATCGTTTCAAAGACCGACATGGCATTTCGTTCAAGAAAATTTGCAGTGAAGCAAATTCCGTTGACACTGGTAGTGACCAAATGGAAGAGTGGCACCGGACTCTTTCCATAATTCTTAAAGAATATTCACCTGAGAATGTCTATAACGCTGACGAAACGGGCCTGTTCTTTCGCTGTTTACCAGACAAGACACTCAAGTTCAAGAATAAAGACTGCCACGGGGGTAAACAGAGCAAAGAGAGACTAACAGCTATGGTGTGCGAACATGTCCTGTACCGACAAGCCTCCGTTACTGGTCCTTGGCAAGTCTGCAAAGCCCAGATGTTTCGACAGCGTAAAGTCGTTCCCTGCAGAGTATGATGCGAACAAGAAAGCCTGGATGAACAGCAAGATCTTTGTGAAGTGGGTTACAGAATTTGACAAGGCGTGCCAGAGACAACGGCGAAAATGTACGTTAATCGTCGACAACTGTCCCGCCCATCTGAAGGTGAAAGGTCTAATGAACCTGACGTTATTCTTCCTACCGCCGAACACGACCAGCAAGACACAATCAATGGATCAAGGTGTGATCCGAAACCTAAAACATTACTACAGAAAGCTCATCATCGCCCGCCACCTCCGAGCTATTGAGAGAAAGAGAGAGATTGACAAAATCTCCGTGCTAGATGCCATGCACTTTCTCCAGCGAGCATGGAACAATGTGAGTGAGACAACGATAGCTAACTGCTACAAGAAAGCTGGGTTCAAGATGTCCAATGTACCAGAAGCTGTCAACACAGACCAACGACGATAACGACCCCCTCGACGATCTACCACTTGCTAGGCTCTCCCGCACTAGCATCACAATGAATGACTTTGGGGCTGTCGACAAGGACCTCCCAACATGTGAGAAACTGAAAGAGGACGCCATCATCGACGATATCATCGCCCCCAGGACAATGACACCGGACGACAACGATGACGACGAAGACTGGGCCGACGACATAGACACACCCCCTGTTGAGCCACCAACAGTTGAAATGGCCATGAAAGCTTGCGATACACTACAACTCTTTCTGCAGCAACAGACGAACGTGACTGACATACTGGAGAACTGGAGAAACTGTGTCATGTCGACAAGTGCGTGACACAAATTGATTTAAGTAAAAGGTGTGCTAAGCAGTCTGTGATTACCAACTTGTTTAGGATGTGAAATGTGTATGTGACTGTGACTTTCTATAGACTCATTTAGTGATCAGTGATAAATGGACAATTTATACCAACCAGTGCTAAAGTGACACTTAGTGGAGCAGAACTGAACCAAACTCAATGAAATGTGCTAGAATGATATGTGTTTGCTTCTTAAAACATGTTCATTTGTGTATGATCTTGTGTATATTGTGCTTGTTTGTTTTGTTATACGTTTTACATGATA
Organism: Lucinisca nassula; assembly: GCA_963580285.1. NCBI lineage: Eukaryota > Metazoa > Mollusca > Bivalvia > Lucinida > Lucinidae > Lucinisca > Lucinisca nassula. The sequence goes on along the minus strand of OY757014.1, from coordinate 11,595,635 downwards.
CATGTGTATTTTAGTTTAAATGGAAATAAAACAAATCAACAAAAATATCTTGTGTCTTATTTTGAACCTGTACTCAGTTGAACCAGTATGACTACATGTACACGTTTTTCCGAGTCGCAAACAAACATGTACATTGTAGTTATGCTGATTCTACATGGGTTCCCAGTGTCTACATGTATATTGATGTCGTCACAATTTGCCAATCTCAAACTTCGGATAACTCGAAGTAGAATCTCGAGTCCCTTGGAATTTGACATAAAGGGGTTCGCCTGTAGTTTGGACCCAGATCAGGCCTGAATCAGAATCAGAATCAGAATTGTTACTGGTGACACATCAAATGACATTCATACACCAGGACCTGTGATGTGGGAAGTTAGTCCCTAGCTCTAACCAAAGAGGTAAATTTAGCTACACAATTATCAGCACCTTCAGCTGTCGAAATAATCGAATCGGGAAGGGCAATCTCTAATGGTTCTGGGTAAGAATGACTCTTTATAAATGTCAGTTCTTGCGCTAAGGGTCTGAAAAGCCAACGATTGGTGATTTCTAGTGTCTAGCTGGGGGAACAAGGTCATCTGTTGGAATGCTGGCAGCACCCTTTAGACCTTTGTATAGAAGGATTAGCCTACTGTCTTTTCTCCTTTTCTTGAGAGACTCCCATTTTAATTTTCCAAGTATTCCAGTCATGCTCCCAGTTTCAAAGCAGTAATTGCCTGTTACAAATCTAGCAGCTCTATTCTGAACTTTCTGAATTTCATCATTAAGGACCACTCCACTGGGGTCCCAGATACAACTACCATATTCCAAGATTGTGAAAGGTGCATGGCTGAAATTTCCTGTCTCTATCCCTGAAGATTAGTCTCGACCGGTCGGAGAGTGTGTAGCTGATAGATCCAGTACAATTCCTTGATTTTCGGGGGTTTGTACTCCTATGGTCATCAGGGTCTGATGGTAAGATTTCAATAATTTGAAATATTTGTTCGAGGGCATGGTCAAGGAGGTTGAAATGGTTTGCCACCGGCGTATCCCGTTTTTTCGGGTGTCGCGCTGGTGTTCCGTCATTCGAACCTTCTTGATAAGCCTCGATAGGATTCTTCTGGCTTCTTTATAGGCCGGTTGGATCTATGCCGGTAACTTTAGCGTCTTCCTTCTTAGATGGCCTCCTCTTCTGAAGTGTTCTCCCTGGAACTCCTCTCTTTGGGAACAACCGTAATTTGCGACGAACTGGCTGACACAGACGTCAGGGTCAGATTGCTCAGGCTTGAGCTAACTGACATGTCGCTGTTGGTCTGTGTTGGACTTCTCCCATGGAACGCTGACCCGTTATACAAACATTATCTCCCCCATCCCACCCGTCAATTAACATAAATTAACAATAAATTGCAAATGCGCCTCATTTCAGTAACCCCACAAAGCCTGTAAATAAACAGCGAAAATGTATTCCCTTTCAAAGACTGTCCAAAAATCGGTACCGGTGCCGACAATAAAATACATACGATACATATAAATACATGTATTTAGGCTACCGATAATACAAAGCGGCCCCAAATGGACCAACTAACGCCACAATCCTAACCACAATAGTAAAGGCCCCATAGGGACCAGTGAACGTCTTGTGCCCATTAACAACAAAGGATTATAACGAAAGGGCCGGTGACGACGTTATCTCCATAACAACTAAATGGAAATAACGTCAACCGGCCCCCAAAGGGCCGGTGACAGTCTTCACAAAGGCAAAAATCGCCCACCAGCCCCCAAAAGGGCCGGTCTACATACATAATGATGGGTAACCATGGGTGACCCAGAGGGTATATAAACAGCGAAAATCGCACAGCTCGTCACAAATCTGTGACAAGCGCACACATCCTCTGTTGAAAGCCTACTATTAGGCAGAAACTAGTTAGGAATTATTCGCTATGAGTCACAATGAGCAAGACCATGGCGCGACCAATCCGAGTCGTCAGCCACACACCTCCAGCTCATATTCCAAGATTGGGCGAACAAGACCTTTATATGCTGCCTCTTTTACATCCTGTGGGCACTGATGAAGATTTCGCCTCAGGAAACCAAGCGTTCTATTTGCCTTAGTACACAGGTTGCTAATATGAGTATTCCATCTCTAGTTGTGTGAGATTGTCTCTCCAAGGTATTTAATGGAGTCCACATTCTCGAAGACCGTTCCCTCTAAGGTGTAAGAAGCCTCAACTTTATTAGATCTCTTCCTAGTTATCTGCATAATATTGCATTTAACTGGCTGAAATCTCATGCCCCATTTACGTGCCCAACATCCTAATCTATCTATGTCAGCCTGAAGTTTAAATGAGTCATCTGTATCTCTAATTTCCCGGTAACAAACACAGTCATCTGCGAACAGTCTTATTACTGAGTCGATGTCAGTGGAAACATCATTGATGTACAGGGAGAACAAAAGTGGACCAAGAACGGTCCCTTGCGGGACTCCAGACAAAACTGGAGCCCACTCCGAAGATTCACCATTAACAACAACCCACTGTTTTCTGTAGCAAAGAAAGGAATCTATCCATTTGAGGGTCTTCCCCCAATTCCATAACCAAATAACTTAGATTTAAGTAGTTCATGAGGAGTGATGTCAAAAGCCTTCTCAAAGTCCAGAATAAATGTGTCCACCTGTCCCCCTTTGTCCAAGATTTTTGCCCAGTCATTAATAACTGTGCTTAGCTGAGTTTCACAACTGTGCCTTTTCCTAAATGCATGTTGTCTGTCTGACAAAAGTTTATGTTTGTCCAAGTGGGCCGTGATGTTTGAGCAGACTATATGTTCCAGCAATTTACACAGAACACAAGTCAGAGACACAGGGCGATAATTACGGGCAAGAGCCCTATCTCCTTTTTAGCTCGCCGTCACGTAGTGACGAGGTGAGCTTTTGGGATCACTTTTTGTAAGTCGTCCGTCATGTGTGCGTCCGTGCGTGCATGCGTGCGTCCGTGCGTAAACAATTTCTTCAAAAGACATCTCCTCCTAAACCACTGATCAGATTTTGACCAAACTTCACAGGAATGATCCTTGGGTGGTCCCCTTTCAAAGTTGTTCAAATGGTTCCGGTCCGTTGCACATCTAAGTCACAGGAGCCCAAAATAGATTTTTTTCACTGAAAACTAAAAAAATCTTCTTCTCTGAAACCACAAGGTCCAGGTCTTTGATATTTGGTATGAAGCTTCATCTAGTGGACCCCTACCAAGATTGTTCAAATTATAGTGCTGGGGCCAAAAATCCCCCCGCCCTGGGGCCCTTTGGTTTTACATGGGCTTATATAGGGAAAAGCTATAAAAATCTTCTTCTCTGAAACCGCAAGGCCCAGGTCTTTGATATTTGGTATGTAGCTTCATCTAGTGGACCCCTACCAAGATTGTTCAAATTATAATGCTGGGGCCAAAAATGCCCCTGCCGCGGGGCCCTTTGGTTTTACATGGGCTTATATAGGGAAAATCTTTAAAAATCTTCTTCTCTGAAACCGCAAGGCCCAGGTCTTTGATATTTTGTATGAAGCTTCGTCTAGTGGACCCCTACAAAATTGTTCAAATTATAGTGCTGGGGCCAAAAATGCCCCCGCCCGGGGCCCCCTTGGTTTTACATGGGCTTATATAGGGAAAATCTTAAAAAATCTTCTTCTCTGAAACAGCAAGGCCCAGGTCTTTGATATGTGGTATGAAGCTTCATCTAGTGGACCCCTACCAAGATTGTTTAAATTAAAGTGCTGGGGCCAAAAATCCCCCCGCCTTGGGGCCCTTTGGTTTTACATGGGCTTATATAGGGAAAATCTTTAAAAATCTTCTTCTCTGAAACCGCAAGGCCCAGGTCTTTGATATTTTGTATGAAGCTTCATCTAGTGGACCCCTACCAAAATTATTCAAATTATAGCCCTGGGGCCGAAAATGCCCCCGCCCGGGGGCCCTTTGGTTTTACATGGGCTTATATAGGGTAAATCTTAAAAAATCTTCTTCTCTGAAATCGCAAGGCCCAGGTCTTTGATATTTGGTATGAAGCTTCATCTAGTGGACCCCTACAAGATTGTTCAAATTATAGTGCTGGGGCCAAAAATCCCCCCGCCCTGGGGCCCTTTGGTTTTACTTGGGCTTATATAGGGAAAACCTTTAAATATCTTTTTCTCTGAAACAGCAAGGCCCAGGAGTTTGCTATTTGGTATGAAGCTTCATCTTGTGGACGCTACCAAGATTGATCAAATTTCAGTGCTGGGGCCAAAAATGCCCCCGCCCCAGGGCCCTTTGGTTTTACATGGGCTTATATAGGGAAAATCTTTAAAAAATTTCTTCTCTGAAACTGCAAGGCCCAGGTCTTTGTTATTTGGTATGAAGCTTCATCTTGTAAACCTCTACCAAGATTGTGCAAATTATAGCCCTAGGGTCAAAAATGCCCCCGCCACGGGGCCCTTTGGTTTTACATGGGCTTATATAGGGAAAATCTTTAAAAATCTTCTCCTCTGAAACTGCAAGGCCCAGGTCTTTGATATTTGATATGTTGCTTCATCTGTTGGACCCCTACCAGGATTGTTCAAATTATAGTGCTGGGGCCAAAAATGCCCCCGTCTCGGCCCTCTCGGGGGGCCCTTTGGTTTTACATAGACTTATATAGGGGAAATCTTTAAAAATCTTCTTCTGTGAAACCACAAGGCCTAGGTCTTTGATATTTGCTGTGAAATTTCATCTAGTGGACCTCTATCAAGATTGTTCAAATTATAGCCCTGGGGCCAAAAATGCCCATGCCCCGGGTCCCTTTGGTTTTACATAGACTTATATGGGGAAAATCTTGAAAAATCTTCTCTTAAACCACAAGGCCCAGGTCTTTGATATTTGGTATGAAGCTTCATCTTGTGGACCTCTACCATTAGATTGTTCACATTATAGCCTCTGGGCCACAAATGCCCCCGCACCGGGGCCCTTTGGTTTTACATAGACTTATAGAGAGATAATCTTTGAAAATCTTCTTTTCTGCAACCGCAAGGCCCAGGTCTTTGATATTTGGTCTGAAGCTTCATCTAATGGACCTCTATCAAGATTATTTAAATTATAGCCCTGAGGCCAAAGATGCCCCCGCCGGGGGGCCATTTGGTTTTACATAGGCATTTGTAGGGAATATCTTTAAAAAAATCTTCTTCTCTGAAACTGCAAGGCCCAGGTCTTTGATATTTGGTGTGTTGCTCCATCTAGTGGACCTTTGCCAAGATTGTTCAAATTATAGCCTTTGTTGATATTTTGTATGAAGCTCCACCTTTTTAGACCTCCCTCAACATTATGCACATTATAGCCCTGGGGTCAATAATGGCCCTCCCTGGGGTCCACTTGTTACTTGTGGATCAGGTGAGCGATCCAGGGCCATCATGGCCCTCTTGTTTGAAGAGTGGACAAATGTTTGCTAAGACCCATTCTTTGGGGATTTCACCTGTATCAAGAGACTGTTGAAACAAGTGTGCAAAAACTGGACCCAACTCATTTGCTAGTTCCTTCAGGACTCTAGGATGAAGCTCATCAGGTCCTAAGGCCTTACTGGGGTTTAAGCCTTGAAGTAATTTGATCACTCCTGCAGCTGTCACAACAATATTATTCATGAATGGGGCCGATCTTCCAGTCAATGGAACCTCCGTGAACTCAGTTTTATTAAAGGCATCATTGAATTGACCAACTAGTTCCTCTGCCCTTTCAGAGTCTGATTCAGCAACCCCATCCCCTCCTCTTTTATTAAGAGGCGGGATACCTTGCCTGTCTTGCTTCTGGCTATTAATATATCTGTAGAAGTCTCTGGGATTTGCCTTTACATCACCTACCGAGTTATTCACATACAAATCATGCTGATTTTTTATATCAGTCTTGATTTCACGTCTCAAGTTTTCAAATTTTGTCCGGAGTTTACCACTTCCCGTCTTTTTTGCCTTTGCATGAATCTTATTCCTTCTGCGAATTTTCCTTCTTATCTCTTGAGTGATCCAGGGAATAGAAGATACAGACCTACTAGTTTTTGAGGGGATATGATTTTCGGCCGAAGTATGAATGAAAGAAGTTATCAAATCAAAATTCTCCTGTACAGACCGAGCATCTGAATGACCATTAAAGTAATTCTCCTTTGCAAATCTGAGTGCATCCTTCCTCATAGTTTCATAGTCACCTTTCTGATATGAGTACACCTTCCTCCGAGGTTTCTTTATTGGTGGGATGTGAATTTTTAAATATCCGGAGACAACATCGTGGTCACTTAGTTTATCTGGGGAATGAATGTCTGCGAATTGTCCTGGCAAAGTCGTAAGGATCAGATCCAATGTGTTCTTATCACGAGTGGGGAAGTTAACAATTTGTTCAAGGCCATGATTGTTCATAATGTCAATTAATATTTGTCCTTCCAACTGACTCAGCATTGTGCCTTGTTTGCTGAGCCTGTAGGGCCAAGCAATGTCTCTGAAGTTGAGGTCACATATAACTTGTGCAGCCGGGAGTTTTTTACCCTCATGCTGCGATTTAATGCAATCCAGTTGGTCTTTAAACAACTGGAAGTTTTCGATTGTACCATTTGGTGGTCGATACCAACTTGCTACGAAGTGGGAAGTTTTATTTGCAAAAACCTTAACCCAGACCGATTCGGTGTCATTTTCAAGTTCCGTGAAAGGCATGTGAGGGATGTCTGTATGAATGAGCAACATCACCCCACCGCCATGAGAGTTCCTATCTTTTCTGTACACACAGTACTGACAAGTTTCAGGGAAAAGCTCAGATTTAGTAATTGAACTGTCAATCTTTGTTTCCTGAATAGCAACAATATGAGGTTGAGATGTATCGAGGAAAGCTAAAAGTTCAAGAATTTTCCCTCTAATTCCATTTATGTTTATACTGCAAAGTTTCAAACCTTTCACAAAATTTGACTTAGTCTCATCAGCAGTCAAAGATTTGCCTCTCTTATCCTCTGACAGAGGTTCAAACCTGTTTGGCTTACTCAGTTCTAAATTTTCATCAAAGAAGGAGTCTGAAAAGTTACAGACCTCACATTTTGGACATATCCAGTGGCAGCTTGGATTTACCAAAGTGCCATATTCTGCATCTGAAATGATGGAACAGTCAGTGTGTATCCACATTTCCTACTAGTGGTGACGTTTGTTGCCTGATGATAACTTATGCAAATAGTTTGGACCCAGATCAGGCCTGACATTCCCTACTAGTGGTGACCTTTGTTGCCTGGTGATAACTTATGCAAATAGTTTGGAACCAGATCAGGCCTGACATTTCCTACTAGTGGTGACCTTTGTTGCCTGATGATAACTTACGCAAATAGTTTGGAACCAGATCAGGCCTGACATTTCCTACTAGTGGTGACCTTTGTTGCCTGATGATAACTTATGCAAATAGTTTGGACCCAGATCAGGCCTGACATTCCCTACTAGTGGTGACCTTTGTTGCCTGATGATAACTTATGCAAATAGTTTGGATCCAGATCAGGCCTGACATTCCCTACTAGTGGTGACTTTTGTTGCCTGATGATAACTTATACAAATAGTTTGGACTCAGATCTGGCCTGACTTTCCATACTAGTAGTGACCTTTGTTGCCGGATGATAACTGATGCAAATAGCCGGATGATAACTTATGCAAATAGTTTGGACCCTGCTCTGGCCTGACATTCCCTACTAGTGGTGACCTTTGTTGCCTGGTGATAACTTAGGCAAATAATTTGGACCCAGATCTGGCCTGACAATTCCCACTAGTGGTGACTTTTGTTGCCTAATGATAACTTATGCAAATAGTTTGGACCAATATATGACTTGACATTCCTTAATAGTGACAAATACTGATGCCTGATGATGGCTTATGCAAAAAGTTTTGACCCAGATCTGGCCTGACATTCCCTACAAGTGGCAAATACTGTTAACTGAAGATGTCTTATGCAAATAGTTTGGACCCAGATCAGGCCTGACCGTCCCACTATTTGTGACAATTGTTGCCTGATAATAACTTCTTCAAATAGTTTGGACCTAGATCTGGCCTGACATTCCCCAATAGTGGTGACTTTTGTTGCCTGATGATAACTTACACAAATACAATGTAGTTTGGACCCATATCAGGCCTGACAATCCCCACTAGTGGGGACTTTTGTTGCCTCATAATAACTTATGCAAATAGTTTGGACCCAGATCAGGCCTGACAGTCCCCACTTATTGTGACTTTTGTTGTCTGATTATATCTTATGCAAATAGTTTGGACCCAGATCAGGCCTGACAATCCACACTAGTGGTGACTTTTGTTGCCTGGTGATATCTTATGCTAATAGTTTGGACCCATATCAGGCCTGACAATCCCCACTAGTGGTGAATTTGTTGCCTGATGATAACCTATGTAAATAGTTTGACCCATATCAGGCCTGACATTCCCTACTAGTGGTGACTTTTGTTGCCTGATGATAACTTATGCGAATAGTTTGGACCCATATCAGGCCTGACAATCCCCACTAGTGGTGACTTTTGTTGCCTAATGATAAATTATGCAAATAGTTTGGGCCCAGATCTGAATCAAGACTTTCTGACACTGATGGTATTCCTGAAAGATTTGTTTTAAAAAAAGGAGATTTAAAAAAAATATCACAGACAAAAAAGTGTACCAAATTACCTAACATGCAAAGGGTTATCTCTTAATGAAAATAGCTAAAATAGTTCTGCTTCGATGAACAAAGATGGTGTGGCCAGAGCTAAAAATAGAAAAAATTGTTAAATGACAACTCCTCCTATACATGGGTCAGTTTCACTGAAACTTCATAGGAATTTTTCAAAATAGCTAAAACAGTTCTGCTCTGATGAACAAAATGGCCACCAGAGCTAAAATAGGAAAACCTTTTAATGACAACTTCTCCTCTGCCCCCGTCAAACTTCAGTCAAACTTCACAGGAATGTTGCTCAGGTGGCCCTCTGCCAAAAATAGCTAAAATGGTGCCACTCTGAAGAACAAGATAGCCACCAGAGCTAAAGATAGTAAATCACCTTTGGTCCAATTTCATTCAAACCTCACAGGAATGTTTCTTAGGTGACCTCTACCAAAATTGTAAAAAAAAAATTGCTAGCTATAGGCTAATATCTATGCAAAGAGACATAAGCATAAGGTGTTGTCATAGTGGATGGGTGCGCAGGTTGATGGTCTTCTTGCAGGTTTTGTTATGCGCTGGCTCAAATGACAACTCCTACTATTCCTTTGGTCCAATTTGATTCAAACCTCACAAGAATGTTGTAAAGGTGACCCTCTACCAGACTAGCTATGAAGATTCTGCTCAAATGAACTTGCTGGCTCCCAGATAAAAAAATCTTTATGGGGAATGGGAACACCTGGAAGATTTTTCCGCAATTTTTCAAAGGTAGATAACTTTGGGGACTTCCTGTTCACTTTTCTATAAGCCCTGTCCCACTGAAAAGGGGTCTACTCTTAGAGGAAAGAATTTGCTCCTCAAGAGCAAATTCTTTCCTTTAAGAGTTGACCCCCATGGGAGACAAAAATAGTTTTGGAGGAGTTGCCTCCCCTTAAGGTGTATCCATTCCCCTTAAAGGCATTTATTCTTGTAACAGTAGGACACATCTTGTGCTCATAATTTTTTTTATTGCCTCCTGTGATGGACTGTGTAGCAGATCAAAGGCAGACCCTAATAGGGTGATTATTAGTTCTTGTTGAATCCCCTGACTGAGGCACTAAAGGGGAAATCAATAAGGTACACTCTAGTCAACAGTTAGTAAACTATTGATTTTTCCCCAAGGAGACCCCTTACCTGTTGAAGATAGAGGACTTCTCTTCAGTCAGCACTGAGGGCTATATAATATTATGTAATGCAATGATGGTCCTCAATAATCAAGAATATTTTGATGACAGCTTTAAATGACAGCTCCTCCTATATTTCTGGTCCAATTACATTGAAACTACATAGGGATGTTGCTTAGGTGACCCTCTGCAGAAATATTTATACAGTTCCGCTTGGATGAACAAGTTTATAGCCAGAGCTTAAAATAGAAATATCTTTAACCCTTTTTGTATCAAATGGAATCTCCCTCCTTATATATAGTAGGAGTCCATTTCAAAATTTAGGGGTGTCAGATTGTGTTTTCCGCAAAATTTATTCGGGAAATGGCTTAAATTTTTGCAAACAATGTTGGCCCTGATCATACGCCGCGTTCTGCTGCGTCTGATCTGGGCCTGCACTTTTTTCCAGGGTACCCGTTTTGGGTTTCTGGTACTGAATGGGTTAAATGACATGGTCCTATTCCTTTGGTTAATTTTTATTCAAACTTTACAGGAATGTTGCTTAGGTGACCTGCTAAAATGGTTTTGCTAATGATAACTTTTCCAAAACTCTTAAGTCAGTTTCAACCAAACTTTGCAAAAATGTTGGCCAGGCAACCATCTATTTAAGTGGAACAGTTATGAATCATAGAATAAGATGACTGTCAGTTGTCCACAGGACTTTCAGGAGCTTTGTTTTTGTTTGATTTGAGGTTGAACATCCCCATCAACACTGTAGAGGTCATTTTGGAGATGTTGCTTCCAATTTTGTGGGACTTTTACCCGACATTGAGATGAAAAGACATCTCAAGCCCTGTCCACCAATGAAAGCAATAGGGTTTATAAGCATGTACGGTTCGACTCGCACCACTTTGCCTGGGCAGGCTGGCTTAGATCCTCTAAGCGGTTTACCAGTACTCGGTTCAGTTGGTTTCAGCTCTGCATGGAAGCATCATGCAGCCCATTTGTTTCTTCAAGCCTTGTTGGGCAGGGGCCATCAGGAGCTATGTGACATTGCAATAGGGCCATCATGGTCTTCCTGTCTTGGCACTTCTAGTGAAATACATAACACAACAAGTAAGATGTCTGTTATCTCTTGGATCATGACAGAATGTGCAAAATAATATTTCTGTGTTGTGACACTGGGAAGTCACATGATCCCAGTGTACATCACTTCGCCCAGCTGAGCTGGCCATCATTACCATATATTTTAACTACCCTTCAAAATTTTCTTCTCTGGAACCAGTGTGCTGATTGCCTTGAAACATAGTATGTCAGGCCCATAAAGAGAGACTTATTTTGGTGCAAGAATCACTTAGCCTCTCAGACAAACAATAACAACCCCAGGAGTGCCATTTTCCTTCACTTCTTTAATACCACTTTAACTCTGTAGTACCACATAAGTACCACTTTACCTATCTGACAAACAATGGCAATTTTTAAGTAATGAGCCATTGACAGAAAATCTTCCTGGTATAACCCCACAAGGACAAATGAGTGACTGCTTGTTCATGAGTGAGTGAGTGTGTTCGAGTTTTACATCCCACCAACAGCTAAGGGCATACAGAGATGGGACCTCAGTTTAAAGACGTATCTGGTTTATAAGGCAAGGCGCTTAACCACTACACCATGGAGGCTTCTACTTGTTTCCAGTGTATACCCTGTTGAGATAGTGTTCTGCAGCCTCTCATCAGGGTCTACAAATGCATTTACTATATTTGTTTTTGGAGCCTTTAAGAGGAATGGATACACCTTCAGAGGAGGCAACTCCTGCAAAAGAATTTTTGTCCCCCATGTCAATAGGAGGAGCAAATTCTTTCCTTTAAGAGTTGACAACTTTTTCAGTTGGACAGGGCTTGTAGAAAAGTGAACAGGAAGTCCCAAAAATTGTCTCCCTTTGAAAAATGGCAGAAAAATCCGCCAGGTGTTCCCATTCCCCTTAAGTTCATTGATGAGCTTATAGTACAGCAGTGGTCCATTGTATATGGCCCATCCATTTTCAATGATCTTCTCTGAAGCCACTGTGCCAATTGAAGTAAATTTCATATGGAGCATCCATAGGTTGGGGGAATGAAAGTTTGTTCATGGGGTCCAGGTCACCTGACCAAGATAGTCGCTATACCCATGTAAGGTAAAACCCCTTCAAAAATCTTCTCTGAATCAGTGGGACGATTGTCATGATACTTACTGGTAGTTGGTTCAAACGATGGCCCCTGGATGACCTTGACCTATTTTAGACCAAGGTCAATTTGGTCACATAAGCTTTTGTATTTGAAAAGGTCGAAACCATATATTTTTCAGAAACTATTGCAGCCTGTGATTTGAAAATTGGTAGATGCAGTAAGGTAAATGAGTATATGAAACTACCTGAGTATTCAAGGTCAATCTTTGATCTTGGCACAAGATCATTCAGAAAATAAAATAAAATTCTGAAAATAAGAACTTGTTTTTCTAACAAAATTTCATATGAAAGCTTTTAGGGACATAAAAAAATGAATGAATATGGTTTTGATTGATATGGCCACCTTGCCCATATACGATAAAATACTCTTCAAAAACCATCTTCTCAGGAATCATTGGGCTCATTGCCTTGAAACTTTTTATGTAGAATCTGGGTCTCGGAGGGCCCATCATAGGGCGCCATCATAGTTTGTACAGATGATGACCCAGGATACATCAAGGTCAAATTTGGTTGTGTTTGCTTTTGTATGTTAAAAAAAGTGGAAATTGTTATTTGTTTTTGGAAACCATTGTAGCCTGTGAGCTTTAAGTTTGTATATGAAATCAACTAAAAGAGTAAATGAAGCTACCTGAGTATTAACCCTTTTTGTACCAAATGGAATCTTCCTCCTTATATATAGTAGGTGTCCATTTCAAAATTTAGGGGTGTCAGGTTGTGTTTTCGTCAAAATTTGACTGGAAAATGGCTGAACTTTTAGCAAACAGTGTAGGCCCTGATCAGACACCGCGTTCTGTGGCGTCTGATCTTGGCCTGCACTGTTTGCCAGGGTACCCGTTTAGGGGTTTCTGGTACTAAATGGGTTAAAAAAAAGTGGAAATTGTTATTTGTTTTGGGAAACCATTGCAGCCTGTGAGCTTTAAGTTTGTATATGAAATCAACTAAATGAGTAAATGAAGCTACCTGAGTATTAAAGGTCATAGTCATCTGACCGAGGTCACTCAGATATCAAAATCAGAGCTTCAATTTTATTGAATCGGCCCCTGCCTGTTGGGGCTTGAAGAAATAGATGGGCTGGATGATGCTTCCACACAGAGCCAAATCCAACCTGCACATGAGTACTGGTAAACCGCTTAGAGGATCTAAGCCTGCCCAGGCAAAGCGGTGCGAGTGTCAGACCGTCCATGCTTATAAACACAATTGGTTTCATTGGGCGACAGGGCTTGAGATGTCATTTCATCTCAATGTATGGTAAAAGTCCCACAAAATTGGAAGCAACGTCTCCAAAATGACCTTTACAGTGTTGACGGGGACGTTAAACCTCAAATCAAACAAACAAATCATATTTATTAAAAATCTCTGGGCAAATTGAAGTTAAGGACACCCTTTTGCAACCCCAGTCTATATAGAGAGAACTGGGGTTTGCGGGGGTACACAATATTTTTCTTACTCATGCTCTGAGACATCGGTTGTGTGTGCTCGTGAGAGCCGCAATAAAAGAGGCGGTCCTGGCGGGCACCCTTGACCTGTGTTTTGGAGTGTGGGAGAGAGATGTATCATAAGTTTTTCATCAGAAAAGTTACCGTAGAATGCACTAGGTCGCACGGGTGTGTGGCCGTGATGCGGTCTAACATCGAGATGAATGCTGTTTCTTACATCTCAGACAACAACACGATCAGCTGACATAATCTTAAGTATATACAAGCGGCGTGTATCTTTACTGAGCCCAACCACTCTTTGTAAACCAAAATGGCAAAAACAACACCTCGTATTTGAATGTATATATGTATGCTTGCTTAGTATGTCTAGTGATTCGAAGTAAATAAAGAGGGAAGGAAAAAAAAAAAAAAAAAAAAAAAAAGATTTCATATGGAACTTTTATGGGAGGGATGATTTGAGATTTTGTTCAATTGGTCCATGTTACCTGATCAAGATGGCTGCCATGACCATATTTGGTAAAATCCTCAAAAATCTTCTATTCTGGAACTGGTGGGCCAATTGCCTTGGAACTATGAATGTAGCATTGGGGACTCCAGTCCATTGTATATGGTTCAGATGATAAATCTGGGTTGACCTATTTAATACCAAGGACAATTTTGGTCACTTATGCTTTTGTATGGGAAAAAGTGGAAGTTAATTTTTCAAAAAAACTGTTATTGCTTGGTATATGCAATTAGCTAAATGAGTGTATGAAGCTGCATGCGTACCAAAGGTCAAGGTTACTCGCTGACTGTCAACTAGCATCACTCTGTTATCAAAAATAAACTCTTTTTAAAACAAAAAAAGCTGGACAGATTTAAACCAAATTTCATAGGAAGCCCCTATGAGATGGAGGAAACAAAAGTTTTGTTATAATGGTTTAGGTTACATGTTCAAGATGGCTACTATGGTAAATACCCTTCAAAAAAATTTTCTCAGAAACCAAATGACTCCATACACACACTAAAACTCAGGTGAGCGGTTTAGGACCATGGGTCCTATGGTTTAATAATTGAAGTTTTTACCAAAGACAGTTGGCTCTACCAGCTGTATTCATGAAATTTAAAAGTGCATGTATCATAATCTGTATTTCAGAAAAGAGCAAAGTACGAGATGAGATGTCAATATGGGAAGAAGTTTGGTTGGAAATTACACCTGGTATGAAACCTACATTTAATTCATCTGAATTCCCCTTTAACCAAAAATTATTTGAAAAATAGTCATCTTCATGGTGAATAAATCTGGGGAAGTTGGTTCCTTACAGCACTCATGTGTTTAATTTGAGGTTTAACGTCCCCGTCAACACTATAGATCATTTTGGAGATGTTGCTTCCAATTTTGTGGGACATTTACCTGACTTTGAGATGTTATGACTTCTCCAGCCCTGTCGCCCAATGAAACAATCTTTAAGCATTGACGGTCTGACTCGCTCTGCTTTGCCTGGGCAGGCTTAAGGCCCTGTCACACTTTGCCACGTTTCCACTGTGATTGGACGGCGTTGTTTAATTTTCCAGAACGCCGCAAGATTGCAAGAAATATGGGATTTTTTTTTGTGAACATGGACCTGTCATGGCGTCCTTACAGCGACCTAGATGTTGCTACGGAGCTTACATGGCGATCTATCCCGATCCTGCAGCATTCTTGATGGTGATTGTATGCGCTCTCACAGTGCCTCATCTGTGCTTACAGGGCACTAACACTGCGAGCACTGCGCTTTTACGGCGCTCACAATGCGTGCACTGTACTTTTATAGTGCTCACATGTTGAAGATGTTCTTTTGCACTATAAAGCAAAGTGTAAACAGACATCTTCATCAGTTGAACAATTTTGTTTGATTTTGTTTGATTTGAGGTTTAACGTCCCCATCAACTCAGTATAGGTCATTTCGGAGACGTTGCTTCCAATTTTGTAGGACTTTTACCCGACATTGAGATGAAACACATCTCAATCCCTGTCGCCCAATGAAACCAATAGGGCTTCCAAAGGATTACCCTTTTATAGAACAAGATGGCTGCCAGGTATAAATATAGAACAAAAAATCTTTAAACAACATCTCCTCCTTAACCAATGGACAGATTTTGAAATAATTTTACGGAATGTTTCTTGGATGAATATGGTCACCAGAGCTAAAAATTGAAAAATCTTTACCGGTGGATTGATTTTAAAATAACTTATAGGAATGTTGCATGAAATTGCTAAAAAATGCTTTTTCTCCACTACACATGATGGCCACCAGAACTAAGAATATAAAAGCCTTTAAATGACTTCTGCTCCTTAACAGCTGGACTGATTTTGAAATAATTTCACAGAAATGTTCCTAGGGTCACCGTCAACCAAAATTGCTCACACCCTCCATTCCACCTTATATTATCTACCATTTCATTTGCACAATATGGACCAGGTTAGCGATTCAGGGCCATGATGTACCTCTTGTTACATATTTGACTAGTTTTTACATATTTAACCCTTTTTGTACCAAATGGAATCTTCCTCTTTTTTATAGCAGGAGTCCATTTCAAATTTTAGAGGTGTCAGGTTGTGTTTTCTTAGTAAGTAAGTAAGTAAGCAAGTAAGTAAGTAAAGGCTTTATTTAATGAGGGTTACACATTTAGCATTATTGCTAATCTTCCATGAGGCCTCAAAAGGCTGAACTTTTAGCAAACAGTGGAGGCCCTGATCAGACGTGGCATTCTGTGGCGTCTGATCTGGGCCCCCACTGTTTGCCAGGGTACCTGTTTTGGGGTTTCTGGTACTAAATGGGTTAACAAGCATTATACTGATAGGTCTAGTTAGTCAAAACAGTTTTACCTTAACAAGCTTGTTAATGGTCAAAATGCTGGCTGTTCTGTCAATTAGAATATCTAACACATGTACTCTGGTATTTTTGCTGAAAAAGATGTGTAGCTTTTGCAACTCATATTTTTCAGCAAAATTTGAACAGTTGGACCCAAGAATCAAACTACCAGTAACATATTTTTATGCCCCCGCATCATATGATGCCGGGGGCATATAGTTTTTCGGTTTTCCGTACGTGCGTACATGTGTACGTCCGTCTGTACGTGTGTGTGTACGTACGTACGTACGTACGTACGTGATCCTGTAACCTCAGGTTAAAGTTTTTGTAACAGGTAGAGCCTGAAGTTTTAGAACTCATATTTTCCTAACCATTTGATGGAACTGGTTCATCTTTGGTATGATGATAGATATAGGTCCAAAGTTTTATTAAGCAATACCCCCACCCATGCCTGTGACCTCAAGGTCAAGGTCACAGACTTAGAAATTTTCAATGTTAAAGACTCAGGTTAAGGTTTTTGTAACAGGTAGACTTGAACATTTTAGAACTCATATTTTCCAAACCATTTGATGGAATTGGTTCATATTTGGTATGATTATAGATATAGGTCCAAAGTTTTATTCAGCAATACCCCCACCCATGCCCATGGCCTCAAGGTCTAGGTCACGGTGGCTATTTTTAGAAAAACTTTGTCCTTGCTCTAGCGCTTACATTTTTTCACCAATTTTAATATTACGTCACACAAATGTTCCTTATGACAATATCTCTAGCAAGTTCCACTTTTAAGGTCAAGGTCACTGTGGCTATTTTTAGAAAAACTTTGTCATCGCTCTAGCGCTTACATTTCTTCACCGATTTCAATATAACTTCACACAAATGTTCCTTATGACAATATCTCGAGTGATTTCGACTTTCAAGGTCAAGGTCACTGTGGCTATTTTTAGAAAAACTTTGTCATCACTCTAGCGACTACATTTCTTCACTGATTTCAATATAACTTCACACAAATGTTCCTTATGACAATACCTCGAGCGAGTTCGACTTTCAAGGTCAAGGTCACTGTGGCTATTTTTAGAAAAACTTTGTCATTGCTCTAGCGCTTACATTTTTTCTCCAATTTCAATATAACTTCTCACAAATGTTCCTTATGACAAGGTCACACACTTAGCAAATTTTGTTGCAACATGGATTTTCAGAGTGAGGCGGGGCCCTTGGCGGGGGCATCTGTGTCGTCTGGACACATTTCTAGTTCTTGAAAACTGTTAGTTCAGTGATTTTTGATGTGGTATAAAAAAGGGATCTTGGTTTTGGATAATGCTGTCTTCACAACCAACGTCCTCCGCCGATCGGGGCTTGAAGAAATAGATGGGCTGCATGTTGCTTCCACACAGAGCTGATATCTGACGGCACACAAGTACTTGTACCAGGCAAAGCGGTGTGAGCCGGACCGTCCATGCTTATAAACCCTATTAGTTTCATTAGGCGACAGGGCCTGAGATGTCATTTCATCTCATTGTCGGGTAAAAGTAGTAACATCTCCAAAATGACCTCTACAGTGTTTATGGGGATGTTAAACTTCAGATCAAACAAACAAACAAAGTCTTCACAACCAAACAAGATTCAGGCATCTTTCACCTGTCTTTGAGTAGGTAGAGGGAATATGTTTGATGATAGTTAATGGAGTTTTATTTGCATAAACGGGCTTGACATTGTCTTTCATAAATGTCCACATATGTGTACCAGAATAATTGGCTCCCCCCTATCAGGACTTGGAGAAATAGATTGGGCTGCATGATGCTTCCAGGCAGAGCTGAAACTGACTGCACCTGAGTACTGGTAAACTACTTAGAAGGTCTTAGCCTTCCCAGGCAAACTGGTGCGAGTTGGAACCTCCATGCATATAAACCCTATTGGTTTCATTGGGCGGCAGAGATTGAGATGTCATTTCATCTCAGTGTTGGGTAAAATTCCCACAAAATTGGAAGCAACATCTCCAAATGACCTAAATAGTGTTTATCAGGACGTTCAACTTCAATCAAACAAACAATTATACCAGAATAAAAGGGTCACTCCAAAGTGCAGGGAACTAAAGTTGTTACCTGAACATTGGGGTCT
This sequence comes from Lucinisca nassula, assembly GCA_963580285.1. NCBI lineage: Eukaryota > Metazoa > Mollusca > Bivalvia > Lucinida > Lucinidae > Lucinisca > Lucinisca nassula. The sequence continues at coordinate 11,577,281 of OY757014.1, read as the reverse complement.
TTGGCATCAATGTGGGCATAACACTTGCTATTAAAATTTTACAACCAAGTTCTTTAACCCTTATCCTGCTGAATAATTTAATTTGCCACACCCATTTCTGAATATCAGCCAATCAGATTACATGATTTAATGTTTTGGTTCAAATTCATAAACTGAACAACAAACAGTGTAGATTCTGATCAGATGGCATCGTTAGAAGCCATCTGATCTGGATCTAGCCTATTTGTAGATTATGAACAGATGGCATCTGATCTGGATCTACACTATTTGCAAAGTTAGGGGTTGTCTTGAACAACGGGATAAGGGTTAAAAATTCCTATCTCAGCAACTATTGGCGTTCTTGCGTCATAAACAGTTTGCTACAATTGACAACTTGGACAATTTTTTTAAGAGTTCACAGAACTGATGCCTCCACTACAGTACTTCATAACAAAATGGGTATATTTTTCTCCAATGAACAAGATGGCTGCTGGAGCTAAAATAGAAAATCTTAAATGACAGCTTCTTCTGTACACTTAGGCCAATTTAATGCTAACTTCTCAGGACTGTTGCCATGTGACCCTCTTCCAAAATAGATAAAATGATTCTGCTTCAGTGAACAAGCTAGCAACCACAGCTGAAAATAGATTTTTTTAAAATTACATCTGGGTTACCTAGGTTACTCTTTACCAAAAATAGTTTAAGCAGTTCTGCTCCAATGACTTAGATGGGGCCTAGAGCTAAAAATGATTCTGCTCCAATAAACAAGAAGTCTTCTAGTCTTACTGTGGTTTTAGGGGTTAAATTAAATATGCATGTTTATATATGAGCCCCGCCAAGCGAATTTGTGTCTTGGAGCATTCGGTCATGACAAATTTTAACTGCGCATGCCCAGCCATTCAGAGGGGCCAGGGATATGGCTTTCTGTCTGAAGGTTCCTCTTGATTCACTGTTTGTATGAGCGAGCAGCGAAGGTTCTGGGGAGACTGCGCGAACACGCAGGCTCGCCTGAACCTTCGCTGCTCGCATAGGGGATAAGTACCAAAATCGCTTGACGGGGCCCATATGTTTGTTTCATTGTTTTTTTTTTCTGCTTAACAGGTACAGAGGGAGGTATCAAACTGTATTTATCAGAGATTGTAGAGTTGCTACAGGAGACACTGCAGTCTCAGTCCTGGACAACCAAAGCCCAGGCTGCTGCTGCCATGAGCACAGTGGCTGACAAACTGGGCTCAAACCTTGGACCTCCACACCTGGGCAACCTCATGTCAGCATTGTTGATAGGACTACAGGGCCGTACCTGGGCTGGCAAGGTAAGATAATGCCGGATATGAGGATCTCATCCTAGAGTCTCTAACCGGCCGCCGCGCATCGGGGCTTAAAGAAATATATGGGCTGCATGATGCTTCTACGCAGAGCTGAAACGGACCCGCACACGAGTACTGGTAAACCGCTTAGAGGATCTAAGCCTGCCCAGGCAAAGCGGTGCGAGTCGTCCGTCCATGCTTATAAACCCTATTGGTTTCATTGGGCGAGAGCGCTTGAGATGTCATTGCATCTCAATATTGGGTAAAAGTCCCACAAAATTGGAAGCAAAGTCTCCAAAATGACCTTTACAGTGTTGACGGGGACGTTAAACCTCAAATCAAACAATCAAGAGTCTCTAACCTTTTAAGTGCAAGGGAAAATTCTAGACCAGATGACAATCTAGATGTACAGAAAAAAATCCTAAAAATTCGGACTCTTGAGGACTTGCTGTTATTCCCCTAAAATTTTAACAAATTTGTTTCATGATCCAGCAAGGAGTCCAAAAGGTACAGATGGAATGGCAAACAGTGTAGACCCTGATCTGATCTGAGTCTACACTGTTTGCTTAGGCCTATCTGTCCCAATACTTAAGATCATTACAGTATGTCAACCACAAAAAGGAGGGTAATATATTGTTTTTGCTGTAGATATCATTTGCACTGGTATCCACCTTGGCATCATTATAGCCTATTTGAAGAACTTTATCTCCTAAACCAATGGGTGACTTAACATGCATGGTTACAACACTAGGATGGGGAAAACAGTTATTAGGCTTTGGTGGCCTTGACCTCATTTTCAAGGTCACAGTCCTTGATAAAGACAAGTCAGCAGTGTGTACCTCTTTATTGCAAAAAAGCATAATAATTGATATGTTGAAAAGTTATAACTAGACCACATATCATGCTCTCTAAAATAGTGTCAGCTGTAAAAAGCATTTGGTGTAAGCCTATTGGAGCAGATGCAGGTATTACAGTGCATCACGAAAACACACCTATAAAACTGACCCCCTTCAACCCCACTTTTATATAGTAAAACTGGGGTTTGCAGGGGTAAACCTTTTTTTTCTTATTTCTGCTCTAAAATATAGATTGTGGGTATTCGTTAGAACCGCCTCTCCAAAATCTATATTTTGAGCAGAAATAAGAAAAATATCACAATGTTTCATCCTAAAATTTACATTTTTGCGGTGATAAAGGTTACAATGTATTTGTATAGGCGTGTTTTCGTATTGGAAAATGGTATTAAAACATAAGATGCCAATTACAACCATTTTCATCTGCACTGTCATCTACTGGTAATATAAAAAGACTGGACCTACTTTTCGGTATCTAATTTGCAAGTGTGAACAATAATTTTTTTTTTTCATTTTTTTTTTCTACTTCACAACTCACTATACAATAAAAGACATGTACAGCATTTACATAACAAATACAAGTACTACATTTATATAAAGTCTAGCTTGTGAAAAGACACATTTAGAATCTAAAAACAGCTTATAAGACATGCATTATTTTGCAAGAATAACATATATCACAATAACAAGTCTGTGAAAGGAAGAACCCTCTAAACCCTACTTTATATAGAGAAAAATGGGGTTTACTGGGGTATACATTATCTGCCTTATTTTTGTTCAAAACATAGATTGTGGGTACTCGTAACCGCCTCATTGAGGTGGTTCTAATGAGCACCCACAATCTATGTTGAAAGAAATATTACGATAACACACCCATGCGACATAGTGCATTTTCACATCTCCAAAATGGATACTTTCCTGATGAAAATCCTTGATATTTTCCTTATAAATGCTCAAAACATAGGTTGAGGGTGCTCATTAGAACTGCCTCAGTGGGGCGGTTCCAACGAGTACCCACAACCAATGTCTTGGAGCAGAAATAAGAAAAACAATATATACCCCCGTAAACCCCAGTTTTCTCTATATAAAGTGGGGTTTAGGGGTCTTCATTTCACAGACTCATTAACATGATGAAATTAGAAAGATATAACAAGAAAAAATTAGAAAGATATTACAATTTTAATATTTGTAATTTCTGACACCATGTTGGATGCCACTATTTCACATGGACATGCTTTCTGATACCAGTCCTAATGTTACTTTATTTTAGCCTGGTGTGTGTGTGTGTGTGTGTGTGTGTGTGTGTGTGTGTGTGTGTGTGTGTGTGTGTGTGTGTGTGTGTGTGTGTGTGTGTGTGTGTGTGTGTGTGTAAATTCGGGTTTAACGTCGCTTTCAACAATTTTTCAGTCATATCACGACAGTGTCTGGTTGCGACAGGGAGCTTAATGCTCACTTTTACAGTGCTGCCTCGCTGAAGTTTCATGTCCCAGACTCATTACATGATACCACACCCAGTCACATTATCCTGACACTGGGTCGATCAGTCCTAGCTCTACCCCGTAAATCTGAGTGCCAAGCGAGGAGCAGCTAGTACCATTCATAACGATTTTGGTATGTCGCAACCCGGGATCGTACCCGTGACCTCCCGTTCCCCGGAGCCGACACTCTACCAACTGAGCTATCGGGGCCGGTATATTTTAGCCTAGTGTAAAAAAGATTAAAAAAAAAGGAAGTCTATTGGTGAAAAGTGGAACATGGTGAACAATATGTTACAATCTTTTATACCCAGGAAACCCAACAAACTGCAAAAAATTTCCTTTTCTATGTTGCTATTATTAAATATTCAGAAAGTACAGCCAGATTCTTAACTTTTTGGGCCTTCCTGGTTTAAATGGTCTGTTGGAATAATTGTGCCCTGCTACTGCATCGAAACCTCAAAATAATTTCTATAGCTAAAGCTAAAATATTTACTTGCATATTTTTATACAGAACTTAAAGCGCTAAGAAACTTCCATTGAAATGACCATGTTGTTTCTGACATTTCTGTGGCTTTTTAACCCTTTTTGTACCAAATGGAATCTTCCATGTTATATATAGCATAAATCCATTTCAAAATTTAGGGGTGTCAGGTTGTGTTTTCCTCAAAATTTATTTAATAATAATAATAATAATAATTGGAAATTGGTTGAACTTTTTGCAAACAGTGTAGGCCCTGATCAGACGCCGCGTTCTGCAGCGTCTGATCTGGGCCTGCACTGTTTGCCACATACCCCTTTTGGGGTTTCCGTTACCAAATGGGTTAATGTCAGGAACTTTGCACTCTCTTTTGTCGCTTTACCCATTTTATGCAGGTGGACTCTTCCAATGCTATGAGTTGGACAAGTCCAGTTGTCATATAAGGGATGTCAGGCTTATCTTTTTGTTTTTATTCTAATTTTGACGAACAAATTCTGCTAGCAAATAGTGCAGACCCTGATCAGATGCCGCATTCTGCATCATCTGATCTGGGCCTGCACTGTTTGCCAAGGTACACCCTTAGGGGTTTCCCGCATGCATTGGGTTAATGCTAAGTGTGCGCACCATAGCATTGGATGCTGTTTGATCTGCCACACTGTCTGCAGTCTTTTTTGGTGATTTTGGCTCAATATGGGCAAAAATTTGTGATTTTAGGGGATTGTTGTATTAACTGACTAAAAGGTTATTGTCTTTATAATGAAATATAATTGGTTCACCGTGACAATTTTATAGGGTCTCATTAAATCTTGCCTTATAAAATGGTCTGAGGCTCATTAGTTATATTTTATTTTTAAAGACACTGACAACATATTTACTATGTGTACTGAGAGTTCTTGAGAATTCGGAGTGAGATTCTGGAGTTAGTACAACTGAATATTTCTGATTTCAGGAAGCTTTGTTACATGCTGTCCAAGTTGTCTGTACATCCTGCAGGTAAGTTAACACTCTGCATGCTGGGTATTTTCTTTCAGCAGATGACAGTTTGAAATATTTTTCTTATTTTTTCCCAGAAAACAGGATTTGGCATCTCATGCAAAAAAAAAACCAATTTGACTTTTCAGCTGAATTAGCCTTCGAATTAATTTTATAAACACAAACACTATAAGTCGGAGCATAATAAGACTTACAAAAGGATCATGTGACCAGCCAAGACCCAGAACAACCTGTTATCAAGCCTCTTCAACCCTTTGCACAATGATGAAAAGCAGAGGGCTGAGTACAGAGCTTTGATGAACACCGACATTCACTTCGAACTCTTCATTGTAACTGTCACCAACACTAACACGGCTCCATGCATTAGCATACATCCCTTGGACCAACGGATGAGTTAATTGAGCGACTGGTCTCGGGGATGTATGCTAATGCACGAAGCCGTGTTCTTGTTGATGACAGTTACAGTGAAGAGTTCGAAGTGAATGTCAGTGTTCATTAAGGCTCTGTACTCAGCCGTCTGTTTTTCATCATTGTACTTGAAGCCTTGTCATGCGAGTTCTGTTCTGGAGTCCTCTTGGAGGACCTGTATGCCGATGACCTTGTCAACATAGCTGAATCACTCGAGGAATGTGTCAGGAGGCTGGTAACTTGGAAAGGAGCTATGGAGGAGAAAGGGCTTGGAGTAAATACAGGAAAAATGAAAATCATGATCTGTGGTACTGGCCTGGACCTCCTGCAGAGTTAGGGCAAGTTCCCATGCACCATATGTAGCACTGGAGTGGGCAGCAACAGCATTTTTTGCAATGGTTGCAAGCTCTGATAGCACAAGAAATGCATTGGGCTCAAGTGCTTAAAAGTGGACTCTTGATTACAGGTGTACACAATGCCAGGGAACTGCACATCCTTAGACAGCATACCACAAAGGGAAGTCCAAAATAGAAGTGAAGGCAATGATCAGGAATCGATACAATTAACCCACAGCTCCCATCAGAGACACCAAAGGGAAAGAAACACAAACATGAAACAACAGACCCTAATGGAAACATCAATAGCGGAAAGCCAAAAGGACAGTTACTTTCCCACAAATGGCCAATTGGCTATCCAACACAAAACAGTATAAGTGATACAAACACTCAAAGACAAACCATAACAAAAATAAACTGCGACAGAAACGGTCAGTGATACGAATTCCACTGGGGGGGCTTAAATCGATTTTAAATTGCCACAATCCTCGCCCTTACTTCCATCGCGATTTAGACAAATTATTTATTCAGTCAGCATGATGGCCTCCTAACTCATCAGTGCAATATCTCCGTGAACACAAAATATAAAAAAAACAACACAGAGATGAAACAATGGTGAGGACTCGACAGCAAGTCGGACCTGACAAGCTAGATGTGGAAGCCTCCTTTTTGCTACTTAGGAGACATGCTGTCTGCAGCCTGCAGTTTATTTTATTTGGCAGGCCAAGGGTTACGATTTTACAGCTACTTGAAACAGTATTTTGGTTCATATATCAATTTAATGAAACGTGAGCCACCCTGATCGAGTTGTTCAAAGTGCTGTCCCTTAAACATTAGGTCTGTCACCACTGTGGGTTCTGTAACACTGTTCCTTATAACAAGGTTTTTGATATACTGGTTATAGGGTTTATAGATGGATCCAAAAATGTAAAGATTGTATATAAGCTCCTGTGATATTTATGAGCAGAACAAATACTAAACTGTTAAGAAAATAAAATGGAATGTCCTCATTTGTTGGTATTTTGATATTTACATCAGGAAAACACGCCTATATATTTTGGACCCCCTTGAACCCCACTATTATATAGTAAAACGGGTTTCCAGGGGTATACCTTGTTTTTCTTATTTCTACTCAAAAATATAGATTGTGGGTACTCATTAGAACCGCCTCAACAAGGCGGTTCTAACGAGTGCCCAAAATCTATATTTTCAGCAGAAATAAGAAAAATATCACAATTTTTCATCTTAAAATTTCTTTTTTTTTGGCGATAAAGGTGGCAATGTATTTGTATAGGTGTGTTTGCATAATGAAAAGCAATAAACATTTCCTGCTCTATAAGTTCTATAACCTTGGAGCCAGAGGTATTTTATGATACCTTTAATTTTTACAACATGAAAGTTGTTACAAAGGAATGAAGTATAGGTGGAAAAAAACTCTACCTTATGGGGGATTCAGACCTGGGCCACTAGGACTAAAGTCCAATGCTTTACCCACTGAGTCGAAGAGTCAACTGCCTGATGCAGTGGTCAGAGAGGGGTTAATAACCTAGAAGCTATGCATTATCTGCCAAGGTAGGCAATTGAAGGGGTGAAATGCAGTCCATAGCACAATATAATGTCATCTTTGCAGGTCAGGCCTCTTGTGTGTTTGTGTTTAGGAACACAGTCAGCTGAATGAAGCCTTCATGGTGAAGCTATTTACCGCATGACCCAGGAGTCGTGGGTTTGATCCTTGGCTTCTTCAGGCTTCTCCAGACTTTCAAATGAGTCTTTAAACCAGGGGAGATGGGGGGGGGGGGGGGGGGGGGGGAATATTCTGCTGTGGAATAATTAACAATGATTAACTTATTTATTTCTTTGTAGTGACACTCTCCAGAATTCTACAGAGGAATCAGAGAATTTCATACCAAAGGTAAATAAATGCATTTTCAGCACAGTCCAGCTGCATTAGGATTACGAAAACACACCTATACACATTGTAACCTTTATCATCCAAAAAATGAAAAGTTTAAGACGAAAAATTGTGATATTTTTCTTATTTCTGCTCAAAATATAGATTGTGGGTACTCGTTAGAACCGCTGTAACAGTCAGTCTTTGTTTTCATGCCCGGCGCGAACGCCGGGGTCACGTGACCTGTATCGTCTGCTCATTGGTCTGATAGGTCATGTGACCTCAGTGACCAATCAGGACTCGACACTAAGGAGGTCACGGGAAATGGGATATGCCGTTGGCATTTCTGGCTAGATTTTTTTTTGTCAGACTGACCCAGACCTGTGTCTGGTGAAAAGGCTTAAATTGTAGTGATGGGTAGGTATATTATTAATTAAAATTAATTTTACGTTAAAAATATCATTTTAGAAAGCTCTGTAAGATGAGAGAAAAAAACAAAGCTCTACAGTCTGGTGATTTCACGCTGGCCCAGTTACTAGGATTTCACTTGGAATAGCTCTAGGTATGGAGAAGTGATGATAAAGTATCTTATTTCACCCATTAACCCTTATCCTGCTGAATAAATTAATTTAACCAGAACTGTTTGCTGACTATCAACCAATGAAACTCCTTGATACATTGTATTCATTCAATTCACAAACTGCATGGCAAACAGTGTAGATCCTGATCAGATGGCTTCTTCAGAAGCCATCTGATCTGGATCTTCACTGTTCTCAAATATGGGTTTTGTCATGTTCAGCAGGATAAGGGTTAAAGCATGTTGTGGGTACTTGACAGAATGGCCATGGTGAGGCACAAGTACCCACAACATGTTTGTAATAAGAAATAATGAAAATGATAGTCAACCTTTGTCCTGCTGAACACAACACAACCCCTACTTTGTCAGATCAGATGGCTTGAAAAAATACATTGCATCAAGTAATTTGATTGTTTCAAAAGTGTGTGGCTAAATTAATTTATTCAACAGGACAAGGGTTACCTACCTGGAGCTATGACAGTATTTGATTCTAAGATGGAAAACCAGAGAAAATCAAGCTCTGATATGTCCCCCCACCAGAGGGAAGGGGAACATATTGTTTTTTATTTGAATCCAGTTTGTGTCAGCATCAGGATCGGCGTCAGTGTTAACTGTTTGAAGCACTATATCTCCTGAATATATGAATGGATTCTGACTTAACTTGCATAGTAACATCATTAGAATGGGGCAACATCAGTCATTAGGTTTTGATGACCTTGACCTCATTATCAAGTTCACATGCCCCCAAAAATACAATTTTGGGCCAAAAATGGCTTGTCTGCACTCTATCTCATTAACAAATGAAATAATTCTAGTCAAACTTGCTACATTATATCATTACAACATACCACGGATTTGATTAGATTTTGAAAAAGGTCAAGGTCACAGGCCTCCAAAATCAGTCAATTTGGGCCAAAAATGGCTTGTTTGCACTCTATACCATTAACAAACTGATTAATTTCAGTCCAGCTTAGTACAATATATCATTTCACCATACTGCAGATTTGATTAGATTTTGTTGACCGTGACCATTTTTTCAAGGTCACCCCCCCCCCCCCCCCCCCCCCCCCCCCCCCCCATATAGTTAATTTTTGGCCAAAAATGGCTTGTCTGCACTCTATCTCATTAACCAATTGATTAATTTTAGTTAAACTTGGTACAATATACCATTACAACATACAGCAGATTTGATTAGATTTTAGTGACAACCTTCTTTTCAAGGTCACAGGCCTAAAAAACAGTCAATTTTGGGCCAGAAATGGCTTATCTGCACTCTACCTCATTAATGAATTGATTAATTTCAGTCATATCATTTCAACATACCGCAGATTGGATTAGATTTTGGTGACCTTGATCTTTTTTCAAGGTCACAGGCCCCCAAACACTGTCAATTTTAGGCCAAAAGTAGCTTGTCTGTTCTCTATTTCATTTAGGAATTGATGAATTTCATTTAAATTTGGTACACTATATCATTACAACATACTGCAAATTTTATTAGATTTTGGTGACCTTGACCTTTTTTTTCAAGGTCACAGACTCGCCAAAACAGTCAATTTTGGGCCAAAAATGGTTTGTCTGCGCTCTAAGTTCAAGGGCTCCTGAAACCTCTTCTTTTGGGGCCAAGAAATGGCTTAAATGTACTCGATTTAAGAATTGATGAATGTTGGTCAAACTGGGTACAATATTTAATTACAGTCTACCAAATTTGATAAGATTCTGGTCATCTGACCTTTTAATGACTGTTCTTTGTGTTGTTGTTGTTTTTAGCTCACCTGTCACGTAGTGACAAGGTGAGCTTTTGTGATCACTTTTCGTCCGTCGTCAGTGCCTGTATGCGTGCGTGCGTGTGTGCGTAAACAATTTCTTCAAATGACATCTCCTCCTAAACCACTGATCGGATTTTGACCAAACTTCACAGGAATGATCCTTAGGGGGTCCCCTTTCAATGTTCAAATGGTTATGGTCTGTTGCACATCTGGGTCACCGGAGCCAAAAATAGATTTTTTTTTCACCCAAAACTTAAAAAATCTTCTTCTCTGAAACCACTAGGCCCAGGTCTTTGATATTTGGTATGAAGCTTCATCTAGTGGACCCCTACCAAGATTGTTCAAATTATAGTGCTGGGACCAAAAATGCCCCCGCCCCGGGGCCCTTTGGTTTTACATGGGCTTATATAGGGAAAATCTTTAAAAATCTTCTTCTCTGAAACTGCAAGGCCTGGGTCTTTGCTATTTGGTATGAAGCTTAATCTAGTGGACCTCTACCACGATTGTTCAAATTATAGTGCTTTGGCAAAAAATGCTCCCGCCCCGGGGCCCTTTGATTTTACAAGGGCTTATATAGGGAAAATCTTTAAAAATCTTCTTCCCTGAAACCGCAAGGCCCAGGTCTTTGATATTTGGTATGAAGCTTCATCTAGTGGACCCCTACCAAGATTGTTCAAATTATAGCCCTGGGGCTAAAAATGCACCCGCTCTGGGGCCCTTCGATTTTACATGGGCTTATCTGGGGAAAATCTTTAAAAATCTTCTTCTCTGAAACCGCAAGGCCCAGGTCTTTGATATTTGGTATGTAGCTTCATCTAGTGGACCCCTACCTAGATTGTTCAAATTATAGTGCTGGGGCCAAAAATGCCCCCGCCCCGGGGCCCTTTGGTTTTACATAGACTTATATAGGGAAAATCTTTAAAAATCTTCTTCTGTGAAACCACAAGGCCTAGGTCTTTGATATGTGGTGTGAAATTTCATCTACTGGACCTCTATCAAGATGGTTCAAATTATAGCCCTGGGGCCAAAAATGCCACCGCCCCGAGACCCTTTGGTTTTACATAGACTTATATAGGGAAATCTTTAAAAATCTTCTCTGAAACTGCAATGTCCATGTCTTTGATATTTGGTATGGAGCTTCATCTAGTGGACCTCTACCAAGATTGTCCACATTATAGCCCCCGGGCCACAAATACCCCTGTTCCGGGGCCCTTTGGTTTTACATAGACTTATATACAGATAATCTTTGAAAATCATCTTCTCTGAAACACCAAGGCCCAGGTCTTTGATATTTTGTGTGAAGCTTCATCTAGTGGACCTCTATCAAGATTATTTAAATTATAGCCCTGAGGCCAAAAATGCCCCCCTCTGGGACCATTTGGTTTTACATAGGCTTATGTAGGGAATATCTTTAAAAAATCTTCTTCTCTGAAACCGTAAGGCCCAGGTCTTTGATATTTGGTGTGTAGCTCCATCTAGTGGACCTTTGCCAAGATTGTTCAAATCATAGCCTTTGTTGATATTTGGTATGAAGCTTCACCTTTTTAGACCTCCCTCAACATTATGCACATTATAGCCCTGGGGTCAATAATGGCCCTCCCCGGGCCCACTTGTTACTCTATGGATCAGTGAGGGATCCAGGGCCATGATATCCAGGGCCATCATGGCCCTCTTGTTTAAAGGTCACAGGCTCCTGAAAACTGTCAGTTTTTGACATTTTAGTGACCTTAACCCAGTTATTAAAGTCAAATGGGTGTTTAAGATATATTTATGGTGTGTGTGTGGGGGGGTGCATTGTTTTCCTCTGAAAGCATTTCTAGTTCGTCACGAAAACACACCTATATAATATTGACCCTTTTGAACACCACTTTTATATAGTAAAACTGGGGTTTACAGGGGTAAACCTTATTTTTAGCTCGCCTGTACGAAGTACATGGAGAGCTATTGTTGTCACCTCGGATGGCGTGCGCGTGCGCTGTGCGCGTGCGCTTCACACTGTGTTAAAGTTTTTCAAATGCTTATATCTCTCCAGTCACTCATCACAGAGCACTCATATTTGGAACTTTAGTACCTGGGAGGGTCTTCTGATGTTCAAAGATAACAGACCCCTGGGGTCATGCCCCGGGGTGGGGCTTGGGGTCAAAATCTAGAACACCTAATGCACTTCACACTGCGTTAAAGTTTTTCAAATGCTTATATCTCAACAGTCACTCATCACAGAGCACTCATATTTGCAACTTTTGTACCTGGGAGGGTCTTCTGATGTTCAAAGATAACAGACCCCTGGGGTCATGCCCCGGGGTGGGGCTTGGGGTCAAAATCTAGAACACCTAATGCGCTTCACACTGCGTTAAAGTTTTTCAAATGCTTATATCTCAACAGTCACTCATCACAGAGCACTCATATTTGGAACTTTAGTACCTGGGAGGGTCTTCTGATGTTCAAAGATAACAGACCCCTGGGGTCATGCCCCGGGGTTGGGCTTGTGGTCAAAATCGAGAACACCTATGTAATACTATGTTAAAGTTTTTGAAATGCTTATATCTCAGCAGTCACTCATCACAAAGCATTCATATTTACAACTTGGATACCTGGGAGTGTCTTCTCAGATTCCAAGACAACACCCCCCCCCCCCCCCCCCCCTGGGTTCATGCCTGAAAGTGGGGATGGGGTTGGGCTAGGGGTCAAAATCTATGACAACTTTGTAATTTGTTGTATACATTTCCCTTATGCTAACAAGTTATAGACAGAATTGGTTATACATCAGCCAACCAAGTGACATTGGTTCAAGTGTAAAAGGGTGAAGGTCATGGTGACCTATATTTCATGGTCCAGTGATTTTGCCTTTTATCTTGAAGACTATTTGTTGGAGAAATGTCATACCTGGGATATTAGTTCCATGTGACCCCATGATTGACCTCAAAATATATCTAGGTCACTGTGACCTATATTTCATGGTTCAATGATTTTGACTATTATCTCGAGTACTATTTGATGGAGAAATGTCATACCTGGATTATTAGTTCCATGTGACCTGATAATTGACCGCAAAATATATCTAGGTCAGTGTGATCTATATTTCATGGCTCAGTGATTTTGCCTATTATCTCGAATACTTTTTGATGGAGAGATGCCATACCTTGATTATTAGTTCCATGTGACCCCATGATTGACCTCAAAATATAGCTAGGTCAATGTGACCTATATTTCATGGTTCAGTGATTTTGCCTATTATCTTGAATATTTTTCGATGGAGAAATGTCATACCTGGGTTATTAGTCCCATGTGACCCCATGCTTGACCTCAAAATATGTCTAGGTCACTGTGACCTATATTTCATGGTTCAGTGATTTTGTCTATTATCTTGAATACTATTTGATGAAGAAATGTTACACCTGGATTATTTATTCCATGTGACCTGATTATTGACCACAAAATAAATCCAGGTCATTGTGACCTATATTTCATGGTTCAGTGATTTTCCCTATTATCTTTATTACTATTTGATGGAGAAATATCATACCTGGGCTATTAGTTCCATGTGACCCCATGATTTACCTCAAAATATATCTAGGTCACTGTGACCTATATTTCATGGTTCAGTGATTTGCCTATTATCTTTAATAATTTTTCATGAAGAAACAATCTGCCTGGATTATTTATTCCATGTGACCCCATGACTGACCTCGAAATTATATCTTGGTCAGTGTGACCTAAATTTCATGATTCACTGACTCTGCCAAATTGACTACTATTTTTTTTTATTTTTTTTTAGAAACTTCAGTCCTGAATTATAAGTTCCATGTGAGGAGATGATTGACATAGAAATATATCTAGGTCAGTGTGACCTATTTACATGGTTCATTGATTTTGCCTTATAATTCATACACATTGTGATTCTGAAATGTAATATTTGGCATATATGTTCCATGCGACCTGGTCACTGACCTCAAAATGTATCTAGGTGTGTGTGACCTATATTTCATGGTTCACTAATTATACCTTCTATGTTGAAAGCGCGAAACAGGCGAGCTATGCTGTCCGGTGACAGCTCTTGTTCTTATTTCTGCTCTAAAATATAGATTGTGGGTACTCGTTAGAACTGCCTCGATAACGTGTACCAACAATCTATATTTTGAGCAGAAATAAGAAAGATATCAGAATTTTTCATCTTAAAACTTACAATGCGATAAAGGTTACAATGTATTTGCATAGGCGTGTTTACATGATGTTATGTATTTGTTAGAGAAATTGACATTACTTTTCTATGTATTTGTTAGAGAAATTATTCACATTTAAATGACATTACTTTTCTATAACTACAGGTGGTTGATGCCTTGTTAAGAGAAAGTAAGAAAGAAAACATCACCTACAAACTGGAGGCTCTGAAATGTCTTGGAGAGGTTCTAGAGAAATTCTCAGTGGATAAGTTTGCAGATGTATTCACTATACTGTCTCCTGTTCTAGTCAAAGTAAGTGATATGCAAAACATGTCTTATTTCTTGAAAAGTTTGGATACTTTAAGTGGAATGGGAACACCTGGCATATTTTGCCGCCATTTTTTAAAGGAGACAATTTTCGGAACTTCCTGTTTTCTTTTCTATCAACTCTGGCCCACGGAAAAAGGGGTCAACTCTTAAAGGAAAGAATTTGCTCCTCAGGAGCAAATTCTTTCCTTTAAGAATTGACCCCTGTTGATATGGGAGACAAAAATACTTTTGCAGGAGTGGCTTCCCCTGAAGATGTTCCCATTCCCCTTAAGTACCTTTAAAACCCTTGAGATCCAATCCCAAAATCATGTTAGTTGAACAACCATGTTGTATTCAAACAATTTATAGATTTTATATTAGAATAGTTCCAATTCTATACCATTATATACATTTAGAGCCATTTGGGCCCCGTCAAGCGATTTTGGTAGTTATTGCCTATGCGAGCAGCGAAGGTTCAGGCGAGCCTGCGCATCCGCGCAGTCTCGCCAGAACCTTCGCTGCTCGCTCATACAGGCAGTGAATCAAGAGGAACCTTCAGACAGAAAGCCACACCCCTGGCCCCTCTGAATGGCTGGGCATGCGCAGTTAACATTTGTCATGACGAAATGCTCGAAGACACAAATTCGCTTTGCGGGGCTCATTTGTTGATTGAAATAAAAGTTTTATGCATTCCATGATAAATTCCATGAGCAAGAATCTCAGAACTATATCACACAGCGACAGGTAGTAATATGAGGTGATGTCAAAGAACACATTTTGAACCCTCTTGTTACTTCATTGTATATAAAGTAACGTCAACAGCATTCAATTAAAAGAAGGGAGACTATTGGAAACATAACTGTTAGAAGAGAATAAAATTGAATTTAAAGCCTTGAAGTTTCTTTCCCTTGGATTTCTTTCAAAGATGGCAAGCAGCTTATAATTGAATATCATTCCCCCATGGACGTTGGTAAAATAGAAGTGAAGGCAATAATCAGGAATCAACACAATAAGCCCACAGCTCCCATCAGTGACACCAAAGGGAAAGAAACACACAAATAAAGAAATAATTAGACCCTA
The DNA here is from genome assembly GCA_963580285.1 of Lucinisca nassula. Lineage (NCBI taxonomy): Eukaryota > Metazoa > Mollusca > Bivalvia > Lucinida > Lucinidae > Lucinisca > Lucinisca nassula. The sequence continues at coordinate 11,561,666 of OY757014.1, read as the reverse complement.
ATGGAAACATCAGTAGTGGAAAGCCAAAAGGACAGTTACTTTCCCACAAAATGGCCAATTGGCAATCCAAAACAAAATAATGTAAGCGATACACACACTCAAAGACAAACCATAACAAAAATCAACTGCGACAGAAAAACTGCCTTGAAACGGTCAGTGAAACGAATTCCACTGAAGGCTTAAATCGATTTCATTCTCTTGCTTTCGAAATAATTCCTAAAAATGTACAATTTTGTGGCATTTTTAACATTTCGATGACAAAGCTGGAATTAAAAGGAATGAATGATTATGTTTGTGGATTTGATAGATGTGTAAGTTCGGTGAATCACTCACAAACATAGCATAAAGCCCTTCGGTGAATCACTCACAAACATAGCATAAAGCCCTTCAGCTGTAAAAAGTGACCCTGCCCTTCATCATAGTGCGGGTTACATTTTCTAGTCCTTTGGGATCATTGATTGGCCAAAACTGCTAGTCTGGCCAGGAAAAAGCTTTTCCACTCGACAGTTTTCAATTCTGTGTTGTCGACCTTGTTGCCAAAGGATTAGCTTTTCAGAGAACTTATTTGTGCAGTTTGTGAGTGATTTGCCAGAGTTGACACATCGATATAATCCACAAAAATGAAATTCATGCCTATAATTTACTATATGGGCCCCGCCAAGCGATTTTGGTGCTTATCGCCTATGCGAGCAGGGAAGGTTCAGGCGAGCCTGCGCATTCGCGCAGTCTCGCCAGAACCTTCGCTGCTTGCTCATACAAGCAGTGAATAAAGAGGAACCTTCAGACAGAAAGCCATATCCCTGGCCCCTCTGAATGGCTGGGCATGCGCAGTTAAAATTTGTCATTCCGGAATGCTCGAAGACACAAATTCGCTTGGCGTCGCTCATATGATCTATACATGGTTAAGATCCATCATTAACCCTTGTTATATCCAAAACTGTGTAATAATAAATAGTGTTTAAAAGAAGTTATGACACTTGCAAATTTAATGCTATATTGTCATATTGGATAGCTTAAAAATTGCAACAGTGCACTTGCAAATGTGTGAAGTCCTATTGGGTAACATAGAAAAAATCCAACAGTGCACTTGCAAATGTAATGCAAAGTTCTATTTGATAACATACAAATTTGCATCCGTGCACTTGCAAATGTAATGCAAAGTCCTACTGGATAAGATGAAAAATTTGTGACAGTATATTGGATAATATACTGTTTGAAACATGGTGTCATTATGTAGTAATGCATTTCATTACCTGACAATTGTTTTTACACCATCAAGAGTGCTTGCCTTTTTATACCCCCGGCATACGAAGTATGCAATGGGGGTATATAGTTTTTGTCTTTTCCGTCTGTCTGTCTGTCCGTAAACAATTATTTTGTGTCAAAGATATCTCAGGAATTGCTTCACATAGAAACTTGAAATTTTGCACACATGATCTGTATGACTACTTGTATTGTGGGAAAGAAAATAAGGGCCAAGGGGTCAGGCCTTTTAGAGTTATTTCCCTTTGTAGGTCTTGCTGTTTAATAGTGTATATTTTTTTATTTTGTGTCAAAGATTTCTCAATAACTACTGTACATAGAAACTTGAAATTTTGCAAACATGATCAGTATGACTACTTGTATTGTGGGAAAGAAAATAAGGGCCTGACCCAGGCCTTTTAGAGTTATTTCCCTTTGTAGTTCTTGCTGTTTAATAGTGTATATTTTTATTTTGTGTCAAAGATTTCTCAATAACTACTGTACATAGAAACTTGAAATTTTGCAAACACGATCAGTATGACTAACACATGATCAGTATGACTACTTGTAATGTGGGAAAGAAAATAAGGGCCAAGGGGTCAGGCCTTTTAGAGTTATTTCCCTTTGTAGGTCTTGCTAATTTAATAGTGTATATTTTTTTATTTTGTGTCAAAGATTTCTCAATAACTACTGTACATAGAAACTTGAAATTTTGCAAACATGATCAGTATGACTAGTTGTATTGTGGGAAAGAAAATAAGGGCCAAGGGGTCACGCCTTTTAGAGTTATTTCCCTTTGTAGTTCTTGCTGTTTAATAGTGTATATTTTTATTATTTTGTGTCAAAGATTTCTCAATAACTACTGTACATAGAGACTTAAAATTTGGTAGCAACAACCAGTATGACTACTTGTCAGCTGATGTGATGGCAATGGCCAGGGGTATACGTGCCCCACTGGGCACTTTTGTCTAGTTGTGAAAAGAGTACTTAAACCTTTACTACTGTCTGGGCTAATTCAGCAGATGACAAATTGTTGATATTTTTTCTTATCCTCAGAAAATAGGATTTGTCATCTCATGCAAATTGTCTCCGTAGGGAATGCCAAATCCTTTTTTTTCTAGGAAAACATTTTGACCACTAACAAATTTGATAAGATAAAGAGGCTTTGAACATCTGGTTCCCAGTGTTGTGATTTGTACTGTATTTAGCCTAAGTATTTGCACACATCAACTTCTTAACCCTTGTTCTGCTGAATATTTAAATATGCCACACCCACTACTGATTAAAAACCAATCAGATTACTTGATGCAAATTATTGCAATAAATTCTTAATCTGAATGACAAACAAGGAAGATCCAGATCAGATGGCTTCTGAAGCAGCCATCTGATCTGGATCTTCATTGTTTGAAAAATAAGGCATATCCGGGCTCAGCAGGACAAGGGTTAACATACATGTTCTTTGTTTGTTTGATTTGAAGTTTAACGTCCCCGTCAATACTGTAAAGGTCATTTTGGAGACGTTGCTTCCAATTTTGTGGGACTTTTACCCGACATTGAGATGAAATGACATCTCAAGACCTGCCCCCAATGAAACCAATAGGGTTTATAAGCATTGAATGGCCGACTCGCACTGCATTGCCTGGGCAGGCTTAGATCCTCTAAGCGGTTTACCAGTACTCTTGTGCGGGTCGGTTTCAGCTCTGGGTGGAAGCATCATGCAGCCAATCTATTTCTTCAAGCCCAGATGGGCGGGGCTGTCCCAATTCGTTTAAAATTAAAAAAATGTACAATTAAAGGGAATGGATACACATCCAGGGGAGGCAACTCCTGCAAAAGTACTTTTGTCTCGCATGTCAATAGGGGTCAACTCTTAAAGGAAAGAATTTGCTCCTCAGGAGCAAATTCGTCCTTTAAGAGTAGACCCCTTTTTAAGTGGGGCAGGGCTTACTGGAAAAAGAACAGGAAGTCCTGAAAGTTGTCTCCCTTTGAAAAAATGGCAGAAAAATCTGTAAGGTGTTCCCATTCCCCTTAACTGCTTGAACTTGTGTGTTGAAATAGCTGGATGATCTGCGAACAGTGAACAACCTGATGACACACACCACATTCTCTTTCGGATACATTTGGTCAGTACAGAAACAGAAATTTTACCGCTTCATTGCTCTGCAAAATATTTCAGGAAGACAAGATGGAAGTAGATGGAGAGGAGGAGGAAGAAATAAGCTCAGAGTTAAAACAAACTCAGCTAGCGTGCTATGTCACTGTGTTAGGGCAAGCCTGGCCTGATAATATAGCCACACAAGGTAAGGAATAGATTCTGGGTTAAAACAAACTCAGCAAGTATGCTATGTCACTGTGTTAGGGCAAGTATGGCCTGATAATATAACTACACAAGGTATGGCATAAGCTCATTTATGACAAACTCAGTTGGTGTGTTATGTCACTGTGTTACGGCAAGTCTAGTCTGATAATATAACTACACAAGGTATGGCATAAGCTCTTAGTTATGACAAACTCAGCTGGTGTGCTATGTCACTGTGTGTGCTGATAATCTAACTACACAGGGTATGGCATAAGCTCTTAGTAATGACAAACTCAGTTGGTGTGCTATGTCACTGTGTTAGGGCAAGCCTGGCCTGATAATATAACTACACAAGGTATGGCATAGATATTGGGTAGTCTAACATGACGTTAACGTTTTTCCCATTGAACCCAGTGGAAACGTCAGCGTTTGCAAATATGCGATAATTCACGTCGTCAACGTGGTGCGTGCAATTTGGCGTCATCGTGACCTTGCATGTAAACATTTCCTTCTGTCGACATCCGCTGCAAAATAGTCCCCAAGATAACGCTTTGTTACTACTGTATTTCAGTTTAGCATCATGTTAGAATCGAAATAATTTCCACGCACCCGGTGTGTTATCGTGATTAACACACGGTGTTGTCGGGCAGATGCGAATATTAATTCACTCCGGCTTCGCCGTCGTGAATTAATATTTCGCAATCTGCCCTCCAACACCATGTGTTAATCACGATAACACACGGTACGTGGAGATTATTTCTTAAATAACAAACTCAGCTAGTGTGCTATGTCACTGTGTTAGGGCAAGCCTGGCCTGATAATATAACTACACAAGGCATGGCATAGATTCTGGGTTATTATTAACTCAGCTAGTGTGCTATGTCACTGTGTTAGGGCAAGTCTAGTCTGATTATATAACTACACAAGGTATGGCATAAGCTCTTAGTTATAACAAACTCAGTTGGTGTGCTATGTCACTGTGTTACGGCTTAACTGGCCTGATAATATAACTACACAAGGTATGGCATAAGCTCTTAGTTATGACAAACTCAGCTGGAATGCTACGTCACTGAGTTAGGACAAGCCTGGCCTGATAATATAAATACACAAGGTATGGCATAAGCCCTTAGTTATGACAAACTCAGTTGGTGTGCTTTGTCACTGTGTTGGGGCAAGTCTTGTCTGATAATATAACTACACAAGGTATGACATAAGCTCTTAGTTTTGACAAACTCAGTTGGTGTGCTATTTCACTGTGTTAGGGCAAGTCTAGTCTGATAATATAACTACACAAGGTATGGCTTAAGCTCTTAGTTATGCCATTTTCAGCTGGTATGCTATGTCACTGTGTAAGGGTAAGTCTAGCCTGATAAAATAACTGCTCAAGGTATGGCATAAGCTCTTAGTTATGACAAACTCAGTTCTTGTGCTATGTCACTGTGTAACGGCAAGTCTGGCCTGATAATATAATTACACAAGGTATGACATAAGCTCTTAGTTATAACAAACTCAGTTGTTGTGCTATGTCACTATGTTACGGCAAGTCTATTCTGATAATATAACTACACAAGGTATGGCATAAGCTCTTAGTTATGACAAACTCAGCTGGAATGCTATGTCACTGAGTTAGGACAAGTCTGGCCTGATAATATAGCTACACAAGATATGGCATAAGCTCTTAGTCATGACAAACTCAGTTGGTGTGCTATGGCACTGTGTTAGGTCAAGTCTAGTCTGATAATATAACTACACAAGGTATGGCATCAGCTCTTAGTTATGCCATATTCAGCTGGTGTGGTATGTCACTGTGTAAGGGCAATTCTAGTCTGATAATATAACTATACAAGGTATGGCATAAGCTCTTAGTTATGACAAATTCAGCTGGTGTGCTATTTCACTGTAAAAAGGCAGGTCTAGCCTGATAAAATAACTGCACAAGGTATGGCATAAGCTCTTAGTTATGACAAACTCAGCAAGTATGCTATGTCACTGTGTTAGAACAAGCCTGGCCTGATCATATAACTACCACAGGCATGGCATAAGCTCTTAGTTATGACAAACTCAGCTGTTATGCTATGTCACTGTGTTTGGGCAAGTCTTTTCTGATAATATAACTACACAAGGTATGGCATAAGCTCTTATTTATATTGAAATTAGCTGGTGTGCTATGTCACTGTGTAATGGCAAGTCTAGCCTGATAAAATAACTACACAAGGTATGGCATAAGCTCTTACTTATGACAAACTCAGCTGGTGTGCTATGTCACTGTGTTACGGCATGTCTAGTCTGATAATATAAATACACAAGGTATGGCATAAGCTCTTATTTATGACAAACTCAGCTGGAATGCTATGTCACTGAGTTAGGACAAGCCTGGGCTGATAATATAACTACACAAGGTATGGCATAAGCTCTTAGTTATGACAAACTCAGCAAGTATGCTATGTCACTGTGTTTGGGCAAGTCTAGTCTGATAATATACCTACACAAGGTATGGCATAAGCTCTTAGTTATGACAAACTCAGTTGGTGTGCTATGTCACTGTGTTAAGGCAAGTCTGGCCTGTTAATATAACTACACAAGGTATGGCATAAGCTCTTAGTTATGACAAACTCAGTTGGTGTGCTATGTCACTGTGTAAGGGCAAGTCTAGTCTGATAATATTAATATATCTACACAAGGTATGGCATAAGCTCTTAGTAATGACAAACTCAGTTGGTGTGCTATGTCACTGTGTTAGGGCAAGCCTGGCCTGATAATATAACTACACAAGGTATGGCATAGATATTGGGTAGTCTAACATGACGTTAACGTTTTTCCCATTGAACCCAGTGGAAACGTCAGCGTTTGCAAATATGCGATAATTCACGTCGTCAACGTGGTGCGTGCAATTTGGCGTCATCGTGACCTTGCATGTAAACATTTCCTTCTGTCGACATCCGCTGCAAAATAGTCCCCAAGATAACGCTTTGTTACTACTGTATTTCAGTTTAGCATCATGTTAGAATCGAAATAATTTCCACGCACCCGGTGTGTTATCGTGATTAACACACGGTGTTGTCGGGCAGATGCGAATATTAATTCACTCCGGCTTCGCCGTCGTGAATTAATATTTCGCAATCTGCCCTCCAACACCATGTGTTAATCACGATAACACACGGTACGTGGAGATTATTTCTTAAATAACAAACTCAGCTAGTGTGCTATGTCACTGTGTTAGGGCAAGCCTGGCCTGATAATATAACTACACAAGGCATGGCATAGATTCTGGGTTATTATTAACTCAGCTAGTGTGCTATGTCACTGTGTTAGGGCAAGTCTAGTCTGATTATATAACTACACAAGGTATGGCATAAGCTCTTAGTTATAACAAACTCAGTTGGTGTGCTATGTCACTGTGTTACGGCTTAACTGGCCTGATAATATAACTACACAAGGTATGGCATAAGCTCTTAGTTATGACAAACTCAGCTGGAATGCTACGTCACTGAGTTAGGACAAGCCTGGCCTGATAATATAAATACACAAGGTATGGCATAAGCCCTTAGTTATGACAAACTCAGTTGGTGTGCTTTGTCACTGTGTTGGGGCAAGTCTTGTCTGATAATATAACTACACAAGGTATGACATAAGCTCTTAGTTTTGACAAACTCAGTTGGTGTGCTATTTCACTGTGTTAGGGCAAGTCTAGTCTGATAATATAACTACACAAGGTATGGCTTAAGCTCTTAGTTATGCCATTTTCAGCTGGTATGCTATGTCACTGTGTAAGGGTAAGTCTAGCCTGATAAAATAACTGCTCAAGGTATGGCATAAGCTCTTAGTTATGACAAACTCAGTTCTTGTGCTATGTCACTGTGTAACGGCAAGTCTGGCCTGATAATATAATTACACAAGGTATGACATAAGCTCTTAGTTATAACAAACTCAGTTGTTGTGCTATGTCACTATGTTACGGCAAGTCTATTCTGATAATATAACTACACAAGGTATGACATAAGCTCTTAGTTATGACAAACTCAGCTGGAATGCTATGTCACTGAGTTAGGACAAGTCTGGCCTGATAATATAGCTACACAAGATATGGCATAAGCTCTTAGTCATGACAAACTCAGTTGGTGTGCTATGGCACTGTGTTAGGTCAAGTCTAGTCTGATAATATAACTACACAAGGTATGGCATCAGCTCTTAGTTATGCCATATTCAGCTGGTGTGGTATGTCACTGTGTAAGGGCAATTCTAGTCTGATAATATAACTATACAAGGTATGGCATAAGCTCTTAGTTATGACAAATTCAGCTGGTGTGCTATTTCACTGTAAAAAGGCAGGTCTAGCCTGATAAAATAACTGCACAAGGTATGGCATAAGCTCTTAGTTATGACAAACTCAGCAAGTATGCTATGTCACTGTGTTAGAACAAGCCTGGCCTGATCATATAACTACCACAGGCATGGCATAAGCTCTTAGTTATGACAAACTCAGCTGTTATGCTATGTCACTGTGTTTGGGCAAGTCTTTTCTGATAATATAACTACACAAGGTATGGCATAAGCTCTTATTTATATTGAACTTAGCTGGTGTGCTATGTCACTGTGTAATGGCAAGTCTAGCCTGATAAAATAACTACACAAGGTATGGCATAAGCTCTTACTTATGACAAACTCAGCTGGTGTGCTATGTCACTGTGTTACGGCATGTCTAGTCTGATAATATAAATACACAAGGTATGGCATAAGCTCTTATTTATGACAAACTCAGCTGGAATGCTATGTCACTGAGTTAGGACAAGCCTGGGCTGATAATATAACTACACAAGGTATGGCATAAGCTCTTAGTTATGACAAACTCAGCAAGTATGCTATGTCACTGTGTTTGGGCAAGTCTAGTCTGATAATATACCTACACAAGGTATGGCATAAGCTCTTAGTTATGACAAACTCAGTTGGTGTGCTATGTCACTGTGTTAAGGCAAGTCTGGCCTGTTAATATAACTACACAAGGTATGGCATAAGCTCTTAGTTATGACAAACTCAGTTGGTGTGCTATGTCACTGTGTAAGGGCAAGTCTAGTCTGATAATATTAATATATCTACACAAGGTATGGCATAAGCTCTTAGTTATGACAAATTCAGCTGGTGTGCTTTGTCACTGTGTAAGGGCAAGTCTAACCTGATAAAATATCTGCACAAGGTATGGCATAAGCTCTTCGTTATGACAAACTCAGCATGTATGCTATGTCACTGTGTTTGGACAAGCCTGGCCTGATAATAAAACTACACCAGGTATGGCATAAGCTCTTAGTTATGACAAACTCAGCTGGTGTGCTATGTCACTGTGTTAGGGCAAGTCTGGGCTGATAATATAACTACACAAGGTATGGCATAAGCTCTTATTTATGGCAAACTCAGCTGGGGTGCTATGTCACTGTGTAATGGCAAGTCTAGCCTGATAAATAACTACACAGGGTATGTCATAAGCTCTTAGTTATGATAAACTCAGCTGGTGTGCTATGTCACTGTGTAAGGGCAAGTCTAGCCTGATAATATAACTACACAAGGTATGGCATAAGCTCTTAGTTATGACAAACTCAGCTGGTGTGCTATATCACTGTGTTTGGACAAGCCTGGGCTGATAATATAACTACACCAGGTATGGCATAAGCTCTTAGTTATGACTAACTCAGCTGTTGTGCTGTCACTTTGTTACTGCAAGTCTAGCCTGATAATATAACTGCACAAGGTATGGCATAAGCTCTAGTTATGGCAAGCCCAGCTGGGGTGCTATCGCTGTGTTAAGGCCTGATAATATAACTACACAATGTGTGGAATAAGCTGAGACTTAAACTCAGCTGGGATGCTGTGTAACTGTTTTAGGGCAAGCTTGGTCTGATAATACATGAAAAGAAGTGAAGGCAATGATCAGGAATTGATACATTTACCTTGCACCTCCCATGTGAGACACAAAAAGAAAAGAAACACAAAAGGGCCCCACTATAATGAAAATATCACAATTGGAAAGTCAAAAGGACAGATACTTTCACACAAAATGGTCAAGCGGATATCCAAAATGAAAAAGGTATAAGCAATACATACAAGCAAAGACAAACTATAACAGTAATAAACCACAGCAGAAGAACTGCTTGGAGCAGTCAGTAAAAAGTATTTTATTGGGGGACTTAATCGATTTTGCATGGCCGCAGTACAACTACACAAGGTAAGGAAAAGCTCTGAATTAAAACAAACTCAACTTTAGTACTATGTCAGTGTGTAAGGGCAAAATTGGTCTGATAATACAATCACAAGGTAAGACAAAAAACTTTGAGTTAAACTCAGCTGGAATGCTATGTCAGTGTGTAAGGGCAAGCCTGGGCCTGATGATATAACTACACAAGGTATGAAATAAGCTCTTACTTATGACAAATCAGCTGGTGTGCTTTGTCAGTGTGATAGGGTAAGCCTGGGCTGATTACATAAATACACAATGTATGGCATAAGCTCTTAATTATGAAAAACTCAGCTGGAATGCTATGTCACTGAGTTAGGGCAAGCCTGGCCTGATAATATAACTACACCAGGTATGGCATAAGCTCTAAGTTGTGACAAACTCAGTTCGTGTGCTATGTCACTGTGTAACGGCAAGTCTGGCCTGATAATATAATTACACAAGGTATGACATAAGCTCTTAGTTAAGACAAACTCAGCTGGTGTGCTTTATCACTGTGTTAGGGCAAGTCTAGTCTTATAATATAACTACACAAGGCATGGCATAAGCTCTTAGTTATGACAAACTCAGCTGGTGTGCTGTCACTGTGTAAGGGCAAGTCTAGTCTGATAATATAACTACACAAGGTATGGCATAAACTGGTGAGCTATGTCACTGTGTTAGGGCAAGTCTAGTCTAATAATATAACTACACCAGGTATGGAATAAGCTCTTAGTTATGACAAACTCAGCTGGTGTGCTATGTCACTGTTAGGGCAAGTCTAATCTGATAATATAACTACACAAGGTATGGCATAAGCTCTTAGTTATGACAAACTCTGCAAGTATGCTATGTCACTGTGTTAGGACAAGACTGGTCTGATAATATAACTACACCAGGTATGGCATAAGCTCTTAGTTATGACAAACTCAGCTGGTGTGCTATGTCACTGTGTTAGGGCAAGTCTGGGCTGATAATATAACTACACAAGGTTTGGCATAAGCTCCAAGTATTTTTGGGAAAAAGCCCCTTGGCAAAACTGGGCATAAGCTCTTAGTTATGACAAACTCAGCTCGTGTGCTATGTCACTGTTTTAGGACAAGCCTGGCCAGATAATATAACTACACAAGGTATGGCATAAGCTATTGGTTATGACAAACTCAGCTGGCGTGCTATGCCACTGTGTTAGGGCAAGTCTAGCCTGATAAAATAACCACACAAGGTATGGCATAAGCTCTCAGTTATGACAAACTCAGCTGGTGTGCTATGTCACTGTGTTAGGACAAGTCTGGCCTGATAATATAACTACACCAGGTATCGCATAAGCTCTAAGTTATGACAAACTCAGCTGGTGTGCTGTCACTGTGTTACTGCAAGTCTGGCCTGATAATATAACTGCAAAAGGTATGGCATAAGCTCTAGTTATGACAAACCCAGCTGGGGTGCTATCGCTGTGTTAAGGCCTGATAATATAACTACACAATGTGTGGAATAAGCTGAGACTTAAACTCAGCTGGGATGCTGTGTAACTGTTTTAGGGCAAGCTTGGTCTGATAATACATGAATAGAAGTGAAGGCAATGATCAGGAATTGATACATTTACCTTGCACCTCCCATGTGAGACAAAAAAAGAAAAGAAACACAAAAGGGCCCCACTATAATGAAAATGTCACAAACGGAAAGCCAAAAAGACAGTTACTTACCCACAAAATGGTCAAACGGCTATCCACAATAAAAAAGGTATTAGCAATTCATATAAATCGTAGAAGCCTTCATGTTGTAGTGGATAAGCCATTGCCTCATAAACCAGGGGTTGCACGTTAGATCCCGGGCTTCTCCAAACTTTTGGATGTGTCGTTAAACCTAGGTCCCCATCTCCGTATGATCTTAGTTGTTGGTGGGACGTAAAACTCAAACACACACACTTTATAAATAAATTGTGTTAAATTTTCGTAAGACTTGTTTGCTGATTTGCTTTTATCTACTTTCTGCTATGCCATCCATCTGTCTCTCTGTAGTGTACTAATTAGGCAACATGATTGTACAGGCTGATCTGAGGCTTTGCTTGCCACCCCATTACGAAAACACACCTATACAAATACAATGTAAATTTGTGTGCAGAAAAAATGAACATTTTAAGATGAAATAATGTGATACTTTTCTTATTTCTGCTCTAAACATAGATTGTGGGTCCTCGTTTGAGCCGCCTCATCCAGCCGATTCAAGCGTGTACCCACAATCTGTTTTAAAGCAGAAATTAGAAAAATAAGGTTTACCCTTGTAAACCCAAGTTTTTGTGGTGCCTGCTATTAGCATTGCGCGATATAGGTGTCCGGTTTTCTGTCCGTTTGTCAAGGCGTCAACATTTGCGACCACCCTAGCGTTCACCCAAATGGTCAATTTTATTTCTCAAGAACTATAAGAGCTTCATTAATGACACTTGGCACAAATTTGTATCTGGGGGTGGCAACTTAAATGCAAGCATCCATATTTGACTTTGACCTACATTTTATGGGTCACTGACTTTGTAAAATATTGCGACCACCCTAACATTCACGCAAATGGTCAAGTTTATTTTTCAAGAACTATAAGAGCTTCATTAATGACACTTGGCACAAACTTGTATCTTGGGATGGCAACATAAATGCAAGCATCCATATTTGACCTTTACCTTCAATTTATGGTTCACTGACTTTGTAAAATATTGCGACCACCGTAGCATTCACCCTAATGGTTAAGTTTATTTCTCAAGAACTATAAGAGCTTCATTAATGATACTTGGTACAAACTTGTATCTGGGGATGACAATTTAAATGCAAGCATCCATATTTGACCTTGACCTACATTTCATGGTTTACTGACTTTATAAAATATAACGACCACCCTAGCATTCACATTAATGGTTAAGTTCATTTCTCAAGAATTATTAGAGCTTCATTAATGATACTAAGTACAAGCTTGCATTTAAGAATGGCAACTTTTATGCAAGCATCTGTATTTGACCTTTGCCTTGATATCATGGTTCGGTGACTTTGCACCCCCATAGGCGCGACATAGCCTTCAGCGGAATTCTTGTTCTACATACAAGTGGGTTTCAAGGGGGTCAAAATTGTATAGGCATGTTTTTGTGATGCATGTTTTCAAACATGTCCTAACGGCACAGCTCATTTAGAATACATCCCACCCCAATTATAACACTTTTATTGGGGTCCAAAGCTGAAATTGTTTTAGGTCACCATGTTATATCCAAATAAAAATGTGTACATTATGCAGAAAAAATGCCACTTTTTGTTTTCCATCCATTTATGCATCCATTTGTTCATCAAGCTGTCAGCATTTGCCACCATCCTAACTTTCACCCAAATATAAGAGTGCATTTCTCAAGGCATGACATAGACTGTTGCAGAATTCTTGTCTGTATAATTTATATGTTTTAGGGTTCTATCTTCAAACCATTACGAAAACACGCCTATACAAATACATTGTGACCTTTATCCCCGAAAAAATGAACATTTTAAGATGAACTATTGTGATATTTTTCTTATTTCTGCTCAAAATATAGATTGTGGGTACATGTTAGAACCGCCTCATCGAGGCGGTTCTAACGAGTACCCACAATCTATATTTTAGAGCAGAAATAAAAAAATAAGGTTCACCTCTGTAAACCCCAGTTTTACTATATAAAAGTGGGGTTCAATGGGGTCAATGTTATATAGGCGTTTTTTTGTGATGCGTGTCATATCCAAAACTGTGTTATCATGGGCAGTGCTATAAAGAGGCTTATGTGTATTTGCCATCCACCTTCTTTGTATCCTTTTTAAGTCCAACAGCAATGGCATTTATGTTCATTTTATAACCCATGCATTTTTATCTTTAAACTGTCATGTCCAAAATTGTACTATAATGAACAGTTTTATAAAGAGACTATGGTGTATTTTGTTTCATTCCTACTTTCAGAGGAATATGGTGAAAAGATAGGTTGTTTATTGTGTGAGTCTATCCGGGGTAATACTTGGAAGATTCAGGAAGCTATTCTCAAAACTATTCAAAAATATCTAACCAGGTAGGTAGTAACCTTTACCACAAGCTGGACTTATTCAGCAGATGATGAATTGTTGGTATTTTTTTTTTTCCAGAAAACAGGATTTTGCATCTCATGCAAATTTATGAAATGTTGAATTCTGTTTTCTAAGAAAAATAATCCAAAATATTGTATGCTGAAAAAAAAATTACCCGGTTTGCAGAGTGTTAACTGAATTGATATGAGCCCCCATCATCAGAGAAACTTTTTAGGGGTTTAAGGGGAATGGGAACACATTCAGGAAAAGCAACTCCTGCAAAAGTACTTTTGTCTCCCGTGTCAATAGGGTCAACTTTAAAGGAAAGAATTTGCTCCTGAGGAGCAAATTCTTTCCTTTAAGAGTAGACCCCTTTTTCAGTGGGACAGGGCTTATGGAAAAGCTAACAGAAAGTCCCGAATGTTGTCAACCTTTGAAAAATCGCGGGGAAAAATATGCCAGGTGTTCCCATTCCCATCAGAGAAGACACAAACTGGCCCGCTCAGCTACACAGACTAGCAACACTCTTGTAAATTTAAGACATTACGCAAGCACGCCTATACAAATACATTGCCACCTTTATCGCCATATAATGAAATTTTAGGATGAAAAATTGTGATATTTTTCTTATTTCTGCTCAAAATATAGATTGTGGGCACTCGTTAGAACCCCCTTGATGAGGCGGTTCTAACGAGTACCCACAATCTATATTTTAGAGCAGAAATAAGAAAAATAAAGTTTACCCCTGTAAACCCCAGTTTTACTATATAAAAGTGGGGTTCAAGGGGGGAAGAATTATATAGGCGTGTTTTCGTGATGTACAGAAAAGAGGTATTGTTCTCTTACTATTCATGCAGCGAATGCTAAGGTGCTGATCAGACTGGGCATATGCGCAGGATGATCTACGTCTTCGTTGATTTTAAATTGCGAAAACAGGGGCCAGTTGTTCAAAGCATTGCTACCTTAACAAGCTCCTTAATGGTCATATTGTTAAGACTTAGTGTTCTAGCAAGTACAATATTGAAAATTTTGGTATTTTTGCTGAAAAAATGTGAGCAGCTTTTGCATTTGCAAAAGCTGCTCACATTTTTTCAGCAAAAATTTTAGTATATTATGCATCTTTAATGATCAAAGTTTTAACAATACGTTAACTAACGACGTCGTTAGTTTTGAACAACTGGCCCCTGATTTTCTCCTGATATGGCCCATGTTGTGTCCACAATTATTCATTACAATTTTTCCATCATTGTGCTTATATGACCTTGTTTTTTGAAGCTCTAAAACTTGCATTTTTCAGATGGATTGGTTTTATAATTTTTTCTTATTTCACTACCAAACATACATTTTTGGTGCTCATTAGAACTGCTTCGAAGAGGCTGTTCTAATGAGTACCAACAATCTATGTTTTGGGGCAAAATTAAGGAAAATAATATATACCCCTGTAAACCTCACTTTTCTGTATATAGAGTTGGGTTTGGATGTTCAGTACATGGACTTGTTAACCTTATGGCTACAGATGAGCTATGTTATGAAAATAAAAATTAGTGAAAAAATAGGCTCTAGTAAAAAAATTGAGATCACTTTTTTTGTATTAAATATATTGGGAAATTTCTGAAAAAAAAAATAGGGAGACAGCATGTGGAATAGGATTTTAGGAGCCAAAAAATAGTGAGTCTCACTAAAAACTTGGGAGACCTTACATGTCTGTGATGTCTGTGACTATCTGTATGGAGCCGGAGTCTTTGTCTCAGTCAGATGTATGTCCTACTGGTGATCAGGTGATCGTGGGTTCATTCCCCACCAGGTCGGCTACATTCTTTTATGGAGATAGATCACAATGTTTTCAACAGTCACTCCATTCTGCTGACTCAAGAAGGGCAGTTGTAAGTTTCTAGTGAAAAAGTATGCACTGTACTGATTGACTGTTTATATGTAAACCAGTCCATAATGTTTCTTCACGATATTTTCATAATATTTTGATTTTACATGTAAATAATAGAAAATACTGTTGTCTTTTAAATGCCTGGCATACAATACCAATGACTAGTTATGATGCTTACAAAATAAAAGGAAATAGCTGTGACAATATACTGTTGCAAACATTACAACTTTGAGCACTAAATCAAAGACTATATGCTATTATTGATTAAAAAATACTTATTTTCAGTTCCATTAAACATTTGAGACAGGACCCCCCCCCCCCCCCCCCACACACACACACTTCCAAAAAATCCCCTGGCAAACAGTACAGGTCCAGATCAGAAGCTGCAGAATGTGGTATCAAATCGGTGCCTTCACTGTTTGCAGTCGGGTCAGCCATTTTCTTGTTGAATTTGTGAAACTAACACAACCTGACAGCCCTCAGATGTCAAAATGACCTCCTGCTATACAAAGTGAGGAAGAGTCTATTCAGTTGAAAAGGGGAATAGATACGCCTTGCAGATTTTTCCACCATTTTTCAAAGGAAGACAACTTTTGTGACTTCCAACATACTTTCCAGTAAGCCCTGTCCCACGGAAAAAGGGGTCTACTCTTAATGGTCAAAATGTTGACGGTTCTAGCAAGAATAATATCTAATACTCAAGTATTTTTTTTCTGGAAAATTGTGAGCAGCTTTTGCAAATGCAAAAGCTGCTCACATTTTTTCAGCAAAAAAAAAAAAAAAGTAAATTTGCCGTATTGAATGATCAAAGTTTTAATAATATGTTGTCTAACGTCAACATTAGTTTTGATTGACAAGACTGAATTGTAGCTTACAGGACTGGATTGTTTTGTGTTTATATACTTTCAGATGGCATTATATAAACAATATAGAGACATTCAATACAAGAGAAGCTACAACTGTGATGATAGTAGAGAAAATATTAACTGCTATAGCCCCATGTCTAGGTAAGCAGTGGCATCTTACAGATGCAAGCTGTTAGTTGGAAAAAGTGTCTTAGCATTTTATTTGGGCCACGTCAAGCGATTTTGGTACTTATCGCCTATGCGAGCAGCGAAGGTTCAGGCGAGCCTGCACATCCGCGCAGTCTCGCCAGAACCTTCGCTGCTCGCTCATACAAGCAGTGAACCAAGAGGAACCTTCAGACAGAAAGCCATATCCCTGGCCCCTCTGAATGGCTGGGCTTGCGCAGTTAAAATTTGTCATGAAGGAATGCTCGAAGACACAAATTCCCTTGGCGGGGCTCATTTATCAATCAATTCAGAGTTACCAACTACAAAAGTTGTCTGCCTGCTATTGTGCATGTGACTGTTGCTGGTCATGTACAAAATCCAGGTAAAGGTTATTTATAGCATCGCTATTCTCCTTGTGATGTAAGAGCACTGTGAAAAGGGTTGGTTAACTGTAAAATTTGGACTGGGCTCGTGAAATGGGACATTTGCAAACAGGACCCAGATCAGGTGCCACATAATGTGGCATCTGATCAGGGTCTACACTGTTGGCTTAAAGTTCAGGTTGAAACAAAACAGCCTAAATACCCATTCAGGACATTTACCCAGCGTACACCCAGAGGCATCGGACCCACCAGTGCTGTCAGATGCAGGTGCCAACTTAAAGGGCTAGGCCCATAACTTCTATGAAGCCACCTCAAATGCTCTGGCAAGACTTTGCTTATGTCCAGACTCATCTTTAGGGGCTTTTGCATATGTGTCAATTTCCTATAATATAGGCTTGTTTAACCCATTCAGTACCAGAAACCCCTAAAGGTGTACCTTGGCAAACAGTGCAGACCCAGATCAGATGCCACAGAACGTGGCATCTGATCAGGGCCTACACTGTTTGCAAAACGTTGTCATTTCTCGAATAAATTTTGAAGAAAACACAACCTGAAACGCCTAAATTTCGAAATGGACTCCTGCCATATATAAGGTGGAAGATTCCAGTTGGTCTTGGGGAGACCACACTTACATCCAGATGTGTCTGAACCTTTGCTAGCCACCTAGGCTATTTGACAAGTAAACATTTTTGAAGTCCTGGTTCATAATATTGATATGGTCTCCGGACGTTAGCCCCCCAGGACGTTTGCCCCCCAATGACATAATCTAAAAATGGACATTTGCCCCCCAGTTGAAAATACGACCCGGACATTTGCCCCCCAGAGCTTATTTTTGGTATGGACATCTGCCCCCCAGTGCTTATTTTACAGGTGGACAATTGCCCCCCACTGCTTATTTCAGAAAGGGACATTTGCCCCCCAACCTGGCTAGATCAGTATATTCATTACACAGACTTGTATATAGCTACATAATTTACATGATAAAGTTTTGGTTAAAGTTTTTACAGCCCATTCAAGATCATTTCAATTTCTTCAAGAATTAACCATCAGTGTATCCAGTGTAAAAACCACTTGAGTATAGGCGTCTGACACTGGACCCTCAGTGAGGCACAAACTCAATATACGGTTCTGTAGCTGACTTGCTTAACCCTTATCCTGCTGAATAAATTAAACATCTCCGATTGTTGACTATTAACCATCACATTTTTGGTATATTTTTGTTAACTTAACAAATTGCATGATAAACAGTATGGATCCCCATCAGATATGACATCTGATCGGGATCCATACTGCTTTCTAACACAGAGGTTGTCCATAACAGCAGGTTATTATGGGATTCATATTTATAAAGATGGAGTAATTTATTGCTTAACATTTTGTATTTCTGATGATAATAAACCAATAAATACATTGCTTTGCTCCTTTGTGTTAGCCCTGGTCTATCTAGGGGGCAAATGTCCCTTTCTGAAATAAGCAGTGGGGGGCAAATGTCCACCTGTAAAATAAGCACTGGGGGGCAGATGTCCATACCAAAAATAAGCTCTGGGGGGCAAATGTCCAGGTCGCATTTTCAACTGGGGGGCAAATGTCCATTTTTAGATTATGTCATTGGGGGGCAAATGTCCTGGGGGGCAAATGTCCTGGAATCTATTGATATATAGTGGATATTACATACTGTATGTGTCCCATTTCCTATAATTTATAAAAGTTTAACCCTTTTTGTACCAAATGGAATCTTCCTCCTAATATATACCAGGAGTCGATTTCAAAATTCAGGGGTGTCAGATTGTTTTTTCTTCAAAATTTATTTGGAAAATGGCTAAACTCTTTTGCAATCAGTGGAGGCCCTGATCAGAAGCAGCATGTTGCAGGGTCTGATCTGGGCCTGCACTGTTTGCCCTGGTAACCGTTTTGGGGTTTCCGGTACTAAATGGGTTAATAAATGTCATATGACCAGATTTTCCTTGTCATATCTGCTGTGACATCCAAACCAAGAACCATTGCATTGGTATGATATTTCAATATGGTAATTTGTGATCATAGGACACGATGACACCTTGTCTGATAAAATACACCACAAACTCTTTATAAAACTACAGTAGAACTTCGATGGCTCGAACACCGATGGCTCGTTTACCATGGTTGTGTCGAACTCGTACTTGAGTCCATAGGGAAATCCTCAAGATAAGAAATGGTGGGGGATGATTAAGGAGATTTTAGTCTTTTATATTACAAATGTATGCTGTGTGTACTCATTAGAATCGCCTCGGTGAGGCGATTCTAATGAGTACACACAGCAAACATTTTCATTATATAACATTATATAACATCGAAAGATGTTCAAAAGTATCTTGTTATGCCTCTTGGCAGTAACCTTCAGTGGCTCTAACTACCGCTGTCTCGAATAAATTTTCATGGTCCCAAAGGGGTTAGAGCCATCGTAGTTCGACTGTATTAATGCAGTCCAAAGCAGAAACTGGTCAAGTTAAACAACTGTGTTATATCCAAACAAAAAAGTATCTATACATTTTTGGATTCATCTTGAAACTATGTTCTATCCAAAACCATATTATAAAGGCCTGCATTATGACCTGCATTATAATGAGGTTGTGGTATACAGTAAAACCTGTCTTAGTGGCCACCTCTATTAAGCAAGCAACCTGTCTGAAGCAAGCATGCATTCAGTTCCCAAAAAAGGCAAATGTGTTAAATTTCACCTGTATTCAGCAAGCACCTGTCTTAAGCAAGCACATTTTGGTTATCCCTTTGGTGCTTGCTTAATACAGGTTGGACTGTACTACCTTTATTAGCTCGCCGGAACGAAGTTACGGTAAGCCATTCTACTACCCCCGGCTTCGGCTTCCACAAATGTTAAAGTTTTTACATGAAAGATTTTTAGTTCTTTATGTGAACATGGATTAAGTTCATATTTGGTATTGTGATAGATACTGGGCTAAAGTTTTTATCTGCAGTATCAGCATACATGACCGTGACCTTAAGGTCAAGGTCACAGACTTAGAATTTAATGTTAAAGCTTTTTTAATGTTAGTTTTTAGGAGCTCATTACTTCTTTATCTTTGGATGGATTTAGTTTATACTCGGTATGGTTAAAGATACTTGTCTCATATTTTTAGTTGAAGCAGCAGCACTCATGACCATAACCTAGGGGTCAAGGTCACTGACTTAGAACTCTTATGTTAAAGTTTTTAGGAGCTCATTACTTATTTAACTTTTGATAGATTTAGTTCATGTTTGGGCTGGTGATAGGTACTAGTCAAGAGTTTTTATCAGTAGCATCATCCTACATGACCATGACCTTTGGATCAAGGTCACAGACTAAGGACTTTTATGTTTTTGCACTGAAGATTTACCCATCGGGGCTTGAAGAAATAGATGGGCTGCATGATGCTTCCACGCAGAGCTGAAACTGACCCGCACACGAGTACTGGTAAACCGCTTGGAGGATCTAAGCCTGCCCTGGCAAAGTGGTGCGAGAGTCGGACCGTCCATTCTTATAAACCCTATTGGTTTCATTGGGCGGCAGGGCTTGAGATGTCATTTCATCTCAATGTCGGGTAAAAGTCCCACAGAATTGGAAGCAACGTCTCCAAAATGACCTTTACAGTGTTGACGGGGCGTTAAACATCAAATCAAACAAACAAAAAACAAAGCACTGAAGATTTATGATCATTACTTGGCTGCCTTTAGATGAATTTACTTGAGCCTCGGAATGGTGATAGATACTTCTTTAAATCTCGAGTGAGTTCCACTTTTAAGGTCATGACCTCAAGGTCAAGGTCACTGTGGCTATCTTAAGAAAAACTTTGTCGTTGCTCAAGCGCCTACATTTATTGATAGATTTTATTATAACTTCACACAAATGTTGCTTATGATAATATCTCCAGCAAGTTTGACTTTTAAGGTCATGACCTCAAGGTCAAGGTCACTATGGCTATTTTTAGAAAAACTTTGTCATCACTCCAGGACCTACATTTATTGACAGATTTTTCATATAAATTCACACAAATGTTGCATATGATAATATTTTAGGGGAGTTCAACTTTCAAGGTCATTACCTTAGAAAAACTTTGTCATCACTCTAGCACCTATATTTAGTGATAGATTTTAATATAACTTCACACAAATGTTAGGTATGATAGTATCTTGAGCAGGTTTGTCTTTCAGGATCCTGAGGTAGAGGTCACTGTCACTGGTTATTTTCAGAATAACTTTGTCATGGCTGTATGGGCTACATTTGTTGATGAAATTTGCCATAACTTTACACAAATGTTGCTTATGATAATATCTCGAGCGAGTTTGACTTTCAAGGTCATGACCTCAAGGTTAAGGACAGTGTGGCTATTTTTAGAAATACTTTGTCATCACTCTATAGCTTAATACAAATGTTGGGTATGATAATATCTGAAGGGAATTGGATTTCAGGGTCCTCAAGGTCAAGGTCACTGTGGCTATTTTTAGAAAAACTTTGTCTTTGCTCTAGTGGCTACATTTATTGATATATTTTAATATAACTATATTGTTATAGCACTGGATTCTTTCTTTATGACTTTGTTTCTGTTATGGGTCTGAAAATTTGCCTTTGCGCAACTGAGTCAAAGCGCGACTTCTGGTGAGATATCCTGTCCGGCGACAGGTCTTATCTTCTAGAATGTTACTTTTGAGGGAAATAAATGTGATATTGAGAATAAAACCAGATCCGCAAGAAACCAATTTGCTCAAATTTTCAGTTCTTTATTTTGTAGGTAATCTCAAGTTCACTGTGATACGATCAGAAGCTTTGAATGTTGTGGATAGTATTCTTAATAAACTTCAAAGTGAGTTAGAACATTACAAAAACATGCCTAGACAAATATATTATAAATTATACTGCCAAAAACTGGAAAATTGTGTTTTTTTTTTTGTTTCTTCTCGAAATATAGATTGTGGGCACACGTTAGAACCACCTCATCTATATTCTAGAGCAGAAATAAGGTTTACCCCTGTAAACCCCAGTTTTACTACATAGAAGTGGGGTTCAAGGGGGTCAGAATTATATAGGCATGTTTTTGTGATGATATCATCATGTTAATATTAAGTGTGTGTAATGAAAAATCCTGTAAACCCCACTTTACACATAGATTACTAGGGCTTAGTGGGGTATACATTATTTTTCTTATTTCTGCTCCAAGACATAGGCTGTGGGTACATGTTAGAGCCACCTCAATGAGGCAGTTCTAACAAGCACACAAACTATGACTGGAGTAAAAATGAGAAGAATATCACAATTTTTTTCATAAGAAAAATATCACAATTTTTTCATCAGAAAAATATCACAATTTTTTTCGTCAGAAAAATAAGCTTTGTGAATATATGAAAGAATGCACTATGTCACACAGATGTGTTATCTTATTGGCTGTATCTCAATCCATTAACACACCCCTGCGACATTGAGTATTTTTCACATCTGTAAAATGGCTACCATTCTGATGAAAATCTGTGATATATTTCTTATTTATACTGCAAACATAGTTGTGGGTACTTGTTAGAGCCGCCTCATTGAGGAGGTTCTAACCGGTACCCACAACCTATGTCTTGGAGCAGAAATAAGAAAAATATTGCATACCCGCGTAAACCTCAGTTTTCTCTATATAAAGTGGGGTTTAGGGAGGTGGTGTTCATTTCACGAACTTGTCCACATGCTGTGCACACAAAGCAGCATGCTTATCAATATCCCAGCTTAAGATATGTGCAAAATTCCACTGAAAAAAATCAATAGTCCAACATGAGGTGCGTGCCAAATACCAAGGTAAAGAGTATTTTAGGTCATTTGTAATGAACCATATTTTGGCAGTCTCCATTAACTTATTTACGTCACAACCTCTTTGTTATAAAACTGTTCATTATAACAAGATTTTGAACATATCGTAGGTTTAAAGCTGGAACCCAAAATTTGAAAAACTTATAGAATATATAGAAAAATAACCACAAACGGCCATTTTTCTATATAATCTATTAACTTCTGTATGAATATAACAGGCCTCGAAGTTATAAAATCTTTTTTCATGCTCAACTCAGCTGAGCATGAAATTTATAATGCTCATAAATATTAAGGCATAAACAAAAGAGGCAATTTACTGCTCCGATTTTGAGCAGGACAAATTTCATGCTCGAGTGAGTTTAGCATGAAGAATGTTTTATAACCTCTAGGCACGAACAAACATGTTATAAAGAGGTTTGGGTGTACCTTCAAGAATGTGTTAATGCATTCTTTTACCTTTTGGTGTAATCCAAATTAATACTGTAAAATTCCTACAGAAAGACCATCTTTGGAACTGTTCAAAAGTGGTCTTAAAGGTGGTCTCTTACTAGTGGACACTGGCTGTAGAGTGAGTGAGTGTTTGACTTTTATGTCTCACCAACAGCTAAGGTCATACGTTGACAGGACCTCGGTTTAAAGACTCATCTGAAAGTCTGGAGAAGCCTGGGATCCATCCTTTGACCCCTGGTTTGGAAGGTGAGTAGCATAACCACTACACCGTGAAGGCTTCTACACTGGCTGTGAAAACACAAAGAAAGAATATATGAAACCTTCCAAAATATGCTTTTAACCACTAAAACTGCCATTCACAATTGAGCCCCGCCAAGCGAATTTGGGTCTTCGAGCATTCCGTCATGACAAATTTTAACTGCGCATGCCCAGCCATTCAGAGGGGCCAGGGATAGGGCTTTCTGCGTGAAGGTTCCTCTTGATTCACTGCTTGTATGAGCGAGCAGCGAAGGTTCTGGCGAGACTGCGCGGATGCGCAGGCTCGCCTGAACCTTCGCTGCTCGCATAGGCAATAAGTACCAAAATCGCTTGGCGGGGCCCAATTGTCATCTGCTTTGTTGTCTGCTGGTTACAATAAAAGTCTTTTTTTTTTTGCAAACAGTGTGGACCCAAATCAGACTGCTCCTCTACACTGTTTGCCTGTTTTATTTGTTTGTTTGTATTGGGGTTTAACAGCCCACTCAACTTTATATTTTAGTTCATTTTTTAGCTGGTCAGTTTACCTATCCACACTTTTCCTGGGCAAGCTTATTCTTAAGTGGTTAACCAGTACAGTGCACATTCTTTGGCCAACAGTCATGAATCAGCCGGAGGGAGAGAATGACCGTAGAAAAGATTTCATGATCAATCTCCACCACGGCAGGTATCAAACCCGTGTCCTCCTGATCACCAGTCAGATGCGCATTTGACTGAGCTACTGAGGCCGGTTTCACTGTTTGCCTGCAAGCAAAAAGATTTTTTAAAACATTTGTAACAAATCAGCAGACGACATAAGCAGATGACATTTTCAGATGTAGTTTTCTCGGAATCTTAAGGGTTAAAAGCAGCATTAGTCTTAATTTTAGCTCGTCTTTATAACAAAATTTCATTGTAAGTTTAAACTCTGATAATTGTTTGCAAAGTTTGGAGTTGAAAATTCTTGAAACTTGACTCCATTGAAACTCTTCTAAAGTCAATTATTGTTCTTTTTTTTTTCAGGTCATGAAAAGTTGTCCGCTCTTTCAAATTCTGTCACATCTAAACTATGTGAGGATTTAGAGTCAATGAGAAGAGACAGTAGTCCCGAATTGCAGGACAGATCATCAGAACTTCGCAAAATACTACCAGTGCAGCACGAAAACACGCCTATATAAGTTTGACCCCCTTGAATCCCACTTTTATATAGTAAAACTGGGGTTTACAGGGGTAAACCTAATTTTCTTATTTCTGCTCTAAAATATTGTATGTGGGTACTCCTTAGAACCTCCTCTATGTGGTGGAGGTTCTAACGAGTACCCACAATCTATATTTTGAGCAGAAATAAGAAAAATATCCCAATTGTTTTCTGTACCACAGTACAGCGGCGGCTGTTTCATTCGAACTCACAATGGTGTAAAGAGTCCCACCGAGCTGTTGTTTAAAGTTAACAATGTAATTGATTCACATATCATTTGAATTTTTATCAGTCATTTAGAATTGCAAGTATGCTGATATTTTTTGCTGAAAAAAATATTTGCAAAAGCTACTCACATTTTTTTTCATCAAAAATACCTGTATACATTTGCATTGGCTATTGTACTTGCAATACCATTACATTTTGGCCTCTAGCAAGTTCATTAGCTTACAATGCTTTAAACAAGTGGGCTCACACATCCATATTTTCTGCTTATTTTAAAGTTTTCAAACTTCCAACATAGGGACGACATGAATAGGGGAGCTATACTACATGTATATTACAACAGTTTCATAAACAGTATCATGAACTACTAGTGAATACTGAAGTAAATGATGATTTTATAAAGTGATATTTTCACAGAAGAAAATTGTACAAAAGGGTATTTTCTCAGAAAAAAAAAACATTTGTGCGACATAGTGCATTTTTTCTTATCTTCTTTTCTAATGAAAAACCATGATATTTTTCTTATTTTTACTGCAGACATAGGTTGTGGGTGCTTGTTAGAACTGCCTCAACCAGGGCGGTTCTAACAAGTACCGTATTCGGGCGTGTATTACCCGCAGTTTTTTTCCCTCAAATTACAGGCCCAAGTTCTGGATGCGGGTAATCCGCCCGAATTATTTTTGGACCATTTTATTTTTACTTTTTACAGCTGAAAATACGATGCATCTCATGTTATGCTCTATCCTTTTACGATTCCCGACATAAATCGACTCAATTTTACTTACACATGAGTAATATAACAATCTCTATTACTAGCAAGCCCGAATTTGTGAGTATTATTCCTAAAACTTTGATTTTAAACAAAATAAACAAGCAAGTTCAATGCGAACATCAAAGTTTTCCGGCATCCAAACTGCCGCCCACAAATCACCACAGGTTTTTTCTGCACGCGATCGGTAAATGACGTCATCGTACCCCAGCAACCCCACACGTGTATATCGTTTTAGCTTAATGGGGCGTATCTGTCTCATAAAAAAATGTTTGGAAACGGTAAAAGTATTCTGGCTAGCAAAACAGCGCTTTCCGTAAGCTCCGTGTCAATAACCAACAACAGAATACAGATGTGTTAACACAAAGAGTTCAACTTTTCTCGCCAAGCGTCTGCTATTTGGCGCCAAAACATAACCATGCACAAGAAAGCAGAATAGTCGTAGCAACTCGTCTTAGGAGCAATTAAATAATTTTCACACTGATTGCGGATTAAATTTTATGATTGGGGAATAAACACAAATTAGAGACATAACTTGACCATATTTTCACATCTTATCGACACGCACCGCAGGGTGGCAATTATATGACAGGGATTAACAATAGTGTCATAATTGAACCGTTATAAATCAATAAACAGTGTCAGTCCAAATCAGACATCTGCGGCGTCTTTCTGAGGTGTCTGATCTGGGACTGCACTGTTTGCCGATGTCCCAAAAAAGAAACGTCTGCGGCGTCTTTCTGAGGCATCTGATCCGGGACTGCACTGTTTGCCGATGTCCCAAAAAAGGGCCGCGGGCATATGTGGGTTAATAAATTAATAACACTGGTGAACAGGTAAAGTTTTTTCAACATTTTAATCAAAATACATGCTTTCTGGTGATACTCGCACGCACGTGCATTTTCCCGCCTTTTGAAGACGATCGCGCGTTCCGTTGTGTGCTACAAAAACTGGCCAAATTCTTACTTTTTCTCACTTACGCATCCACCAAAATTTCAGCAAATGTTCCATGCGGGTAATACAACAGTATAACAGTTTTCCCCCAGATTTTGGCAACAAAAGGGGGTGCGGGTAGTACGCAAATGCGGGTAATACACACCCGAATACGGTACTCACAACCTATGTCTCCACCTTGTTGAGATGGTTCTAACAATTACCCACAACCTACATCTTAGAGCAGAAATAAGAAAACTAATGTATACCCCCTATAAACCCCAGTTTTCTCTATATAAAGTGGGGTTTAGTGGGGTGTCCTTTTCAGGGATTTGTTCAGGTGATGTAAAGGATTTTCAAATGAGAAAATATCCAACATACTGTCTGGTAATGGCAAAAAGTGTTGAGCAGACTAAAAAGTTCATGTATAATAACAGTAGATATTTCTTGAGGTTTTATTTGTTTGTTTTTAGCTCACCGTCACGTAGTGACTAGGTGAGCTTTTGGGATCACTTTTTGTCCGTGGTCCGTCGTGCATGCGTGTGTCCGTGCGTAAACAATTTCTTTAAACGACATCTCCTCCTAAACCACTGATCGGATTTTGACCAAACTTCACAGGAATGATCCTTAGGTGGTCCCCTTTCAAAGTTGTTCAAATGGTTCCGGTCCGTTGCACATCTAGGTCACAGGAGCCAAAAATAGATTTTTTTCACCAAAAACTTAAAAAATCTTGTTCTCTGAAATCACAAGGCCCAGGTCTTTGATATTTGGTATGAAGCTTCATCTAGTGGACCCCTACCAAGATTGTTCAAATTATAGTGCTGGGGCCAAAAATGCCCCCGCCCCGGGGCCCTTTGGTTTTACATAGGCTTATATAGGGAAAATCTTTAAAAATCTTCTTCTCTGAAACCACAAGGCCCAGGACTTTGATATTTGGTATGAAGCTTCATCTAGTGGACCCCTACCAAGATTGTTCAAATTATAGTGCTGGGACAAAAAATGCCCCCGCCCCAGGGCCCTTTGGTTTTACATTGGCTTATATAGGGAAAATCTTTAAAAATCTTCTTCTCTGAAACCACAAGGCCTAGGTCTTTGATATTTGGTATGAAGCTTCATCTAGTAGACCCCTACAAGGATTGTTCAAATTATAGTGCTGGGGCCAAAAATGCCCCCGCCCTGGGGCCCTTTGGTTTTACATAGGCTAATATAGGGAAAATCTTTAAAAATCTTCTTTTCTGAAACCACATGGCCCAGGACTTTGATATTTGGTATGAAGCTTCATCTAGTGGACCCCTACCAAGATTGCTCAAATTAAAGTGCTGGGACAAAAAATGCCCCCGCCACGGGGCCCTTTGGTTTTACATTGGCTTATATAGGGAAAATCTTTAAAAATCTTCTTCTCTGAAACCACAAAGCCCAGGTCTTTGATATTTGGTATGAAGCTTCATCTAGTGAACCCCTACCGAGATTGTTCAAATTATAGTGCTGGGGCCAAAAATGCCCCCGCCCCGGGGCCCTTTGGTTTTACATAGGCTTATATAGGGAAAATCTTTAAAAATCTTCTTCTCTGAAACCACAAGTCCCAGGACTTTGATATTTGGTATGAAGCTTCATCTAGTGGACCCCTACCAAGATTGTTCAAATTATAGTGCTGGGACAAAAAATGCCCCCGCCACGGGGCCCTTTGGTTTTACATTGGCTTATATAGGGAAAATCTTTAAAAATCTTCTTCTCTCAAACCACAAGGCCCCGGTCTTTGATATTTGGTATGAAGCTTCATCTAGTGGACCCCTACCAAGATTGTTCAAATTATAGTGCTGGGGCCAAAAATGCCCCCGCCCCGGGGCCCTTTGGTTTTACATAGGCTTATATAGGGAAAATCTTTAAAAATCTTCTTCTCAGAAACCACAAGGCCCAGGACTTTGATATTTGGTATCAAGCTTTATCTTAGTGGACCCCTACCAAGATTGTTCAAATTATAGTGCTTGGGCAAAAAATGCCCCCGTCCCGGGGCCCTTTGGTTTTACATAGGCTTATATAGGCAAAATCTTTAAAAATCTTCTTCTCTGAAACCGCAAGGCCCAGGACTTTGATATTTAGAATGAAGCTTCATCTAATGGACCTCTACCAAGATTGTTCAAATTATAGCCCTTAGGCCAAAAATGCCCTCGCCCCGGGGCCCTTTGGTTTTACATAGACTTATATAGGGAAAATCTTTAAAAATCTTCTTCTCTGAAACCACAAGGCCTAGGTATTTTATATTTGGTATGAAGCTTCATCTAAAGGACCCCTAACAAGATTATTCAAATAATAGTGCTGAGGCCAAAAATGTCCCCGCCCCGGGGCCTTTTGGTTTTACATAGGCTTATATAGGGAAAATCTTTAAAAATCTTCTCTGAAACCGCAAGGCCCAGGACTTTGATATTTGGTATGAAGCTTCATCTAGTTGACCCCTACCAAGATTGTTCAAATTATAGTGCTGGGGCAAAAAATGCTGCACCGCCCCGGGCCCTTTGGTTTTACATAGGCTTATATAGGGAAAATCTTTAAAAATCTTCTTCTCTGAAACCGCAAGGCCCAGGACTTTAATAGTTGGTTTGAATCTCTATCTAGTGGACCCCTACCAAGATTGTTCAAATTATTAAATTATAGCCCTTGGGCCAAAAATGCCCCTGCTCCGGGGCCTTTTGGTTTTACATAGTCTTATATAGGGAAAATCTTTAAAAATCTTCTTCTCTGAAACCACAAGTCCTAGGTCTTTTATATTTGGTATGAAGCTTCTTCTAAAGGTCCCCTACCAAGATGTTTCAAATTATAGTGCTGGGGCCAAAAGTGGCCCCGCCCCGGGGCCCTTTGGTTTTACATAGGCTTATATAGGGATAATCTTTAAAAATCTTCTTCTCTGAAACCACAAGGCCCAGGACTTTGAAATTTGGTATGAAGCTTCATCTAATGGACCTCTACCAAGATTGTTCAAATTATAGCCCTGGGGCCACAAATGCCCCCACCCCGGGGCCCTTTGGTTTTACATAGATTTATATAGCCCCGGGGCCATTTGGTTTTGCATAGACTTATGTAGGGAATATCTTTAAAAAAAATATTCTAATCTGAAACTGCAAGGCCCAGGTCTTTGATATTTGATGTGTAGCTTCATCTAGTGGACCTTTGCCAAGATTGTTCAAATTATAGCCTTTGTTGATGTTTGGTATGAAGCTTCACCTTTAAGACCTCCCTCAACATTATGCACATTAAAGCCCTGGGGCCAATAATGGCCCTCTCTGGGGCCCACTTGTTACACTATGGATCAGGTGAGCGATCCAGGGCCATCATGGCCCTCTTGTTGGAGTTCAACTGCCCAGTAGGTCATTTTTGAGCCGGCCAGTTTACCTATTCACACTTTTCCTGGGCAGTTTACCAGTACAGTGCACATTCTTTCGCCAGAAACTGACAACTGCTCTTCTTGAATAAGCATTTCTTGAGGTATTGTTCAGATATGACATTTGCTGACATCCTGGCAAATTTAAGAGGTGACATTTAACCCTTGTCCTGCTGAACTCAATCATCCCTACCTTTGCAAACAGAGTTGATCAAGATTAGAAGTCATCTGATCAGGATCTATTCTGTTTGTCATGCAGTTTGTGAAGTAAAAGAGCACATCACATCAAGTAATTTGATTGGTTGATACTCAGCTACATTAATATATTCAGAAGGATAAGCGGCCCCCACCCATAGGGGCTTGGAAGAAATATATGGACTGCATGATGCTTCCACGCAATGCTGAATCAAGCCCGCACACTAGTACTGGTAAACAGCTTAGAGGATCTAAGCCTGTCCAGGAACCGCGGTGCAAGGTGGACCGTCCATGCTAATAAACCCTATTGGTTTCATTGGGCGACAGGGCTTGAGATGTCATTTCATCTCAGTGTTGGGTAAAAGTCCCACAAAATTGGAAGCAACATCTCCAAAATGACCTTTACAGTGTTGATGGGGACGTTAACCTCAAATCAAACAAACAAACAAATCAGAAGGATAAGGGTTGAAATGATAAATTATTCCCATTATATTGTTGGTTAATCACACAATCTTCTGGGCTGTGAGTTTTACCGACAATGGCTTGTTCTACCCCTCTCTAGAACAAATTACCATGGTAAGCATTGTATTTTTAGCTCACCTGAGCCGAAGGCTCATGTGAGGTATTAGTATACCACGAGCCGGCGTCCGTCGTCAGTCGTCGTCGTCCGTCGTCCACACTTTCAAAGAGGTATATCTCCGGAACCAGTGGGCCAATCTTGATCAAATTTCATGTGAAGCATTATCAGGTAGGGGGAAAGGCTGCATACTGTTTTTGGGCAGATCGGATTGGAACTCTGGTTGCCATGGCAACAAATAGCTCCCATAGACTTAACATAGGAAAAAGTTTGTCATCACTCTAGCTCCGTCAATTTTTTTTTGATCGACTTCATTCTTGCAGATAACGAGGACAGGCATGAAATCTCGATCATGTTCGATTTTGGGCTGAATCGGATTATTCACTCGGGAGTTACGTGCCCTTGAGCGTTGAAAAAACATAGGAAAAAGCTTGTCATCACTCTAGCTCCGTCAATTTTTTTCTGATCGACTTCATTCTTGCAGATAACGAGGACAGGCATGAAATCTCGATCAAGTTCGATTTTGGGCTGAATCGGATTATTCACTCAGGAGTTACGTGCCCTTGAGCGTTGAAAAAATTGCCTATTGACTTAACATGGGGAGAATGTTGTCATCACCGTAGCTGCTTCAATTATTTTCAGATTGGCTTTATTCTTGCAGATAACCAGCACAGCCATGAAATCTCGGTCAAGTTCGATAACTGGCAGAATCGGATCATTCACTTAGGAGTTACCTGCCCTTGTGTGTTTTTGCATTAGGGTTAATGGGAATTTCAAAAATGTATATCTTAAAGACTACTTGGCCAACTTTGATCAAATTTCATGTGTCGCATTATTTGGCAAGTGGAAAGGCTTCATTAGGTTTTCAGGCAGATCTGAGTGGAACTCTGGTTGCCATGGCAACATCTAGCTCCCATAGACTTCACATAGGAAAAAGCTTGTCATCACTCTAGCTCCGTCAATTTTTTTCTGATCGACTTCATTCTTGCAGATAACCAGTACAGGCATAAAATCTCGGTCAAGTTCAATTTTGGGCCGAATCAGATAATTCACTCAAGAGTTACGTCCCCTTGAGCGCCCGAAAAATTGCCTATCGACTTAACATGGGGAAAATGTTGTCATCACTGTAGCTGCTTCAATTTTGTTCGGATTGGCTTCATTCTTACAGATAACCAGCACAGCCATGAAATCTCGGTCAAGTTCGATAATTGGCAGAATCGGATCATACACTTAGGAGTTACCTGCCCTTGTGCATTTTTGCATAAGGGTTAATGTGAATTTCAAAAATGTATATCTTGAAGACTACTCGGCCGACTTTGATCAAATTTCATGTGTAACATTATTGGGCAAGTGGAAAGACTGCATAAGGTTTTCATGCAGATCTGAGTGGAACTCTGGTTACCATGGCAACATATAGCTCCCATAGACTTAACATAGGAAAAAGCTTGTCATCACTCTAGCTCCGTCAATTTTTTTCTGATCGACTTCGTTCTTGCAGATAATAAGGACAGGCATAAAATCTCGGTTAAGTTCGATTTTGGGCAGAATCGGAATATTGACCTCGGAGTTACGTGACCTTGAGCGACAAAAAATTTGCCCATAGACTTAACATAGGGAAACTGTTGTGACTACGATAGCGACTTGAATTTTTTTCAGATCAGCTTCAAACTTGCAGGTAACGAGGACAGACATAAAATCACGGTTAAGTTCGATTTTGGGCCGAATCGGATTATTTGCCTTGGAGTTACCTGCCCTTGAGCATGAAAAAATACGTTGTGACCACGATAGCAACTTTATTTTTATTCAGATCAGCTTCAAACTTGCAGGTAACGAGGACAAGCATAAAATCCTGGTTAAGTTCGATTTTGGGCCGAATCGGAATATTGACCTCGGAGTTACGTGACCTTGAGCGACAAAAAATTTGCCCATAGACTTAACATAGGGAAAATGTTGTGACTACGATAGCGACTGGAATTTTTTTCAGATCAGCTTCAAACTTGCAGGTAACGAGGACAGACATAAAATCTCGGTTAAGTTAGATTTTGGGCCGAATCGGATTATTTGCCTTGGAGTTACCTGCCCTTGAGCATAAAAAAATACGTTGTGACCACGATAGCAACTTTATTTTTATTCAGATCAGCTTCAAACTTGCAGGTAACGTGGACAGGCATAAAATCTCAGTTAAGTTCGAATCGGAATATTGACCTCAGAGTTACATGACCTTGAGCGACAAAAAATTTGCCCATAGACTTATATAGGGAAAATGTTGTGACTACGATAGCGACTTGAATTTTTTTCAGGTCAGCTTCAAACTTGCAGGTAACGAGGACAGACATAAAATCTCGGTTAAGTTCAATTTTGGGCCGAATCGGATTATTTGCCTTGGAGTTACCTGCCCTTGAGCATAAAAAATATGTTGTGACCACGATAGCAACTTTATTTTTATTCATATCAGCTTCAAACTTGCAGGTAACGAGGACAGGCATAAAATCTCGGTTAAATTCAATTTTGGGCCGAATCGGAATATTGACCTCGGAGTTACGTGACCTTGAGCGACAAAAAATTTGCCCATAGACTTAATTAGGGAAAATGTTGCGACTACGATAGCGACTTGAATTTTTTTCAGATCAGCTTCAAACTTGCAGGTAACGAGGACAGACATAAAATCTCGGTTAAGTTAGATTTTGGGCCGAATCGGATTATTTGCCTTGGAGTTACCTGCCCTTGAGCATAAAAAAATACGTTGTGACCACGATAGCAACTTTATTTTTATTCAGATCAGCTTCAAACTTGCAGGTAACGTGGACAGGCATAAAATCTCAGTTAAGTTCGAATCGGAATATTGACCTCAGAGTTACATGACCTTGAGCGACAAAAAATTTGCCCATAGACTTATATAGGGAAAATGTTGTGACTACGATAGCGACTTGAATTTTTTTCAGGTCAGCTTCAAACTTGCAGGTAACGAGAACAGACATAAAATCTCGGTTGAGTTCGATTTTGGGCCGAATCGGATTATTTGCCTTGGAGTTACCTGCCCTTGAGCATAAAAAATATGTTGTGACCACGATAGCAACTTTATTTTTATTCATATCAGCTTCAAACTTGCAGGTAACGAGGACAGGCATAAAATCTCGGTTAAATTCAATTTTGGGCCGAATCGGAATATTGACCTCGGAGTTACGTGACCTTGAGCGACAAAAAATTTGCCCATAGACTTAATTAGGGAAAATGTTGCGACTACGATAGCGACTTGAATTTTTTTCAGATCAGCTTCAAACTTGCAGGTAACGAGGACAGACATAAAATCTCGGTTAAGTTCGATTTTGGGCTGAATCGGAATATTTGCCTTGGAGTTACCTGCCCTTGAGCATAAAAAAATACGTTGTGACCATGATAGCAACTTTATTTTTATTCATATCAGCTTCAAACTTGCAGGTAACGAGGACAGGCATAAAATCTCGGTTAAGTTCGATTTTGGGCCGAATCGGAATATTGACCTCGGAGTTACGTGACCTTGAGAGACAAAAAAATTTGCCCATAGACTTAACGTAGGGAAAATGTTGTGACAGAAATAGCGACTTGAATTTTTAGCTCACCTGAGCCAAAGGCTCCAGTGAGCTGATAGTATACCAAGGCTCCGGAGTCCGTCGTCTGTCGTCCGTCCATCCGTCGTCCACACTTTCAATGAAGCATATCTCAGAAGGCAGTCGACCAATCTTGTTTAAATTTTATGTGTAGCACCATTGGGCAAGGGGAAAGGCTGCATTAGGTTTTGGAGCTAGTCTGGTTCATTTGTTCCTTCATTCTTCTTTCTCTCCATATAGAGATAATAGACCAATGTTAAATTTTTAATCAAAGATTTCTCAGGAACTATAAAAGCTAGAAGCATCAAATTTGGTATTCAATAGAATAATGATGACTTATTTTGTGTAAGAGACATTGGGCTTTCTCAGCTTATTTGTTCATCTATTCTTTCATTCTTCTTTCTCTCCATTTTGACCAATGTTAAATTTTCGTCAAAGATTTCTCAGGAACTATAGAAGCTAGAAGTCTCAAACTTGGAATGCAATGCAATAATGATGACTTATATCCTGTAAGGGTCA
The DNA here is from genome assembly GCA_963580285.1 of Lucinisca nassula. Taxonomy (NCBI): domain Eukaryota; kingdom Metazoa; phylum Mollusca; class Bivalvia; order Lucinida; family Lucinidae; genus Lucinisca; species Lucinisca nassula. The sequence continues at coordinate 11,526,706 of OY757014.1, read as the reverse complement.
ATGGGCTGGATTCTATTAGCAGATTTAGTAGTCAAGTCTGTGAATTGTTAAAACTTAAGTTCCTCAGGTGAGCGGTTTAGGCTCATTGAGCCTCTTGTTTACTATACTGTCATTAGCCTAAAAAATTGTACACTAAAATTCTTATATCAAGACCACCTTTGGAACTGTTCAAAAGTGGTCTTTAAGACCACTTTTGAACAGTTCCAAAGGCAGTCTGTTACTAAAGGACACTGGGTGTAGGATATTGTTTCAGGCCAAATGTAGCAGAAAGAAAAAAAAGTAACAAAATTTATTGACAATATGTTTGAACTGAAATAAACAAAGATGTTCTTAGCTCTGATTTTACATATACTTAAAATTCTGTTGTCTGATCCCATAGTTTAACCCATTTAGTACCCAGAAACCCCAAAACAGGTACCCTGGCAAACAGTGCAGGCCCAGATCAGACGCCGCAGAACGCGGCATCTGATCAGGGCCTCCACTGTTTGCAAAAAGTTCAGCTATTTTCCAAATGAATTTTAAAGGTAACACAACCAGTCACTCCTACATTTAAATAATAATAATAATCGACCTTATTTATAGAGGGTAACACATTTAGTACTGGTACTAATCTTCCATGTGGCTCTCTTTTCCTGGGTAGGAACCAGTACTAAGCAATGTGGATAAAGTTTCTTGCTCAAGTAAACAACACATGGTTCTTGGGAGGATCTAACCGACTACCTCTCCTGCTGTATATAAGGAGGAAGATTCCATTTGGTCCAAAAAGGGTTAAGCACTAAGACCAAAATGAATAATAATGATAAGCTCTGTCCCAGGGAAAAAGAGTTGAACCCTGTTGACATGGGAGATAAAAATAATTTTGCAGGAGTTACCTCCCTTGAAGGTGTTCCGATTCCCCTTAAGAGACAACCCCATTTCTATAGGGCAGAGAACAGGAATTATTTCCCTTGTAAAACAAGGCAGACAATGTCTTTAGGAAATCATTCCCCTTTGATTGTGTTCTTGTAACAAATTTAATTTTTGCCTTTCTTCCTATTATTTCCTCTGTAGTAGTTTATAAGGACGCTGAGGTCTGCCATTTTCGGAGGTGTAATCAAAGGAATTCTGCTATATGACCTTACCAAATGTGCACAAGAAATATTTTAAATCAGTCTCAAACCTCTGACAAAGACTTACTCTGTATCATTGTTCCGTATATTTCCTTTTATTTCTGATGATTGTCGAGAAACAAATCAGACACATTTTGCTTTTGAAACTGTCTAAAAATGATCAAATTTCACCGATAAAAACCGAAGCTTTCACCGCCACCAAATGGGAAAAATGGCGGGAAAGATAACCGTTCTTTGTTTCTTTTTATTGAAGAGTTCCCAGCCGACTGTCCTTATACTTCTCTAATTGTCCTCATATTGAACTGAAGTAACTGAGCAGTCTTATCAGGGTCTGTTCTGATCACCATTCACCCAGAAAACGTTTATTCCTGGCTTCAGCCAATGAGAAGTAACAAAGATTATCTAGGAATAATTTCTTCTTTTTCTTCTTGTTCAACAACATAGTTTCTATGAAGAAAGTAATAAAAATTATTCCAAAATCATCCTTGTTATACTTCATCATCTGGAATTAACCCTTATCTTGCTGTTCACGACAATCCCTATATTTGCAAACAGTGTAGATCCAGATCAGGTGGCTTCTGAAGAAGCCACCTGATCAGGATCTACACTGTTTGGCATTCAGTTTATGAATTTGTAGGAATAAACTGCATCAAGTAATTTGATTGGTTGATAGACAGAAATAGGTGTGGCTTAAATGAATATTCAGCAAGAGAAGGGTTAAGATTATTGACATGTCTCCTGTTTCAACCACACATCACGAAAACACGCCTATATAATTTTGACCCCCTTGAACCCCACATTTATATAGTAAAACTGGGGTTTACAGGGGTAAACCTTATTTTTCTTATTTCTGCTCTAAAATATAGATTGTCGGTCCTTGTTAGAACCGCCTCAATGAGGTGGTTCTAAAGAATACCAACAATCTATATTTTGAGCAGAAATATCGAGGCGGTTCTAACGAGTACCGACCATCTATATTTTAGAGCAGAAATAAGAAAAATATCACAATTTTTCATCTTAAAATTTTCATTTTTTTGGCGATAAAGGTTACAGTGTATTTGAATAGGCGTGTTTGCGTAATGAGATGCTTGGGGCAGGTCCGGTGAGCTTTCTGGCCCAATGGAACAGGGTCCAGTTGTTCAAATTCTCTATAGCTTAATGAGCTCATTAGTGGACAAATTGTTAACTGTTCTAGCAAGTATAATATCTAAAATTTGTTAGTTTTTCAGCAAAAATGTAACATATTTGCCATTTTAAATGACCAAAGTTTTAACTGTTTATTATCCCCACGCTTTTCGAAGAAAAAGTGGGGATATTGTAATGGTCTTCGTCGTCTGTATGTCCGTCAGTCTTACTGGATAACTCCTCAAAGACAGTTATAGATAGAAACTTGAAACTTTGGGAACTGATAGATTTTTGGTCTGGGGAGTGCATGACACTTTCGGAATTTTGATCACACCCCTAGGGGTTGGCCCAGGGGGTGGGGCCCGTGGGGGGTCAAAAATCAAAATTTCCAGAACATGGTCGTGTAACATATCAAGGCTAACGGCATGATGAGTAGAAAACATTACAACCAAAATTTGACCCCTGGGGTCAATTTTGAGGACACCAGAGGTCAAAAATTGATTTTGACCCCTTTACCCCCATACATTACTGTTACGGGATAACTCCTCCTAGACCGTTATAGATAGAAACTTGAAACTTTGGGAACTGATACATCTTTGGTCTGGGGAGTGCATGACATTTTAGGAATTTTGATCACACCCCTAGGGGTGGGCCCAGGGGGTGGGGCCCGCGTGGAAGGGTGGGGATATGCTATGGCATGCCATTGACTGCGTGGTTCTAGTTAACTATTGACATTGTTTGTTTTTAACAATTGGCCCCTGGCCTAGCACTGATACAACTTGTTTCAAGACTTAACAATGTTTTTAAAAATGTCGTCATCGCTGACAGGCTCTAGACTAGGTCAATTCTATTGGACTAGAAAACTCACTGGACCTGAACCCAAGCATCTTGTGGTTTCAACATTAAAGAAATGATGCATAGCTGAAAAAAATCCCTGCTTGTGGTGGGATTCAAACCCAGGCCACTGGGATGGAAGTTCAATGCTCTCACTACTTGGCTGAATAGTCTACTCCGTGATGCAGTTGTCAGACATTTGTTATATGGAGGATCTTACATGAGTGTTCATGTATTATTGAATTATTAAACAAGTTGAGGAAAAGGGATAAAATGCAAGGCCGAGCATTTCATCCCTTCTCTTCAGCGAGTTTGATAAATTCAATAATACATAAGCACGAATGCAAGATTCTATTTATCATTTATCACATTCAAAACGCATTTTATTCACAAATTCACAGTTTTTTAACAAAAAATTCAATACTGTGCCATTAGTAAATGCGACATCATTAAGGACGTAGTACATGTAATGTTACAGGGCATATTTAACTAATTTGCATATTTAATCCACTAGTGGATTACGGAATTTATTACATGGCGTTATTACACTCTCAGACGCAATGTCATACAATAAAAACCTATTAGCTATGCATTATCTGCAGGGTAGATAATTCAAGGTTGGAGTTGCAGTCCGAAACTCTCTCCTCTTCAAAGAAGTCATCATGGTGACACAAAGCTGTTTTCATAGGATGAAGGGAACAATCTTACACATCTTATAACAAAAGAATGAAGCATGGCTGAAAAAATCTCTGCCTGCAGTGGGATTTAAATTTGGGTTGATGCTTTAGCACGGAGCCAAAGTTTCTACTCTCTGACACATTTGTTACAAGCTATGCATAATCTAACAAGGTAGATATCTGAAGTAGCAGTCTGATCAGGGTCTACACTGTAAGCCATTCCTTCTGCACCTTTTTGGACTCCTTGCTGGGTCGTGAACTAAGTTTGTTAAAATTTTAGGAGAATAACAGCAAGTCCTAAAGGTGTCATTATACAGTCGAACTTCATTGACTCGAATGACTTTAGGACAACGAAAATTTGTTTGAGACAGGGGTAGTACGAGCCACTGAGGGTTACTGCCAGGACGCATAACGGTTAATTTTGGGACGTCTTTTCGGTGTTCTATAGTAGAAATGTATGCTGTGTGTACTCATTAGAATTGCCTCATTAGAATTGCCTCATGGAGGCGATTCTAATGAGTACACACAGCATACAAATGCAAGATAAAAGTCAAAAATCTCCTATATAATCCCACACTACTTCTTATGTAGAGGAATTCCCTAGGACTCGAAAATGGGTTTCGACTCAGCTATGGTAAGCGAGCCATCAGTGTTTGAGCCATAGAAGTTCTACTGTATGTATAGTTTTTACAGTATCCTGGTTCAGCAGGACAATGGTTAAATGTTAAATGAAAGTCTGAGTCCCCATTAACCCTCTTTGTTCCGGAAACCTAAAACGGTACCCTGGCAAACAGTGCAGGCCCGGACCAGACGCCGCAGGACCCGGCATCTGATCAGGGCCTACACTATTTGCAAAAAGTTCAGCCATTTTCTAATCAGTTTTGAAGAAAACACAGCCTGACACCCCTAAATTTTGAAATGGACTCCTACCATATGTAAGGAGGAAGATTCCATTTGGTACAAAAAGGGTTAAGGGCAGTTGTTAAAGGTCTACACTCAGAGACACACCAGTGCTGTCAGTGCTTTGATTTATGTAAGCCAATATCACGTTCACCCATTGTATACTAGTGGATTCTTCCATTACTATATGTTGGACAAGTCCATTTGTCATGTAAGGGGTGTCAGGTCTAATTTTTTTATATTTTTAACGGAAAATTCAGTTAGCAAATAGTGCAGGCCCTGATCAGACACCGCCTTCTGCGGTGTCTGATATGGGCCTGCAGTTTACCAAGATACCCCTTTAGGGGTTCCCAACATACAATGTGAAATGAGCATTCTTGTAAATCCATTGTTTATATTGAGAAAATTGTGGAGTATATATTGTCGCATTGAAGTCCTGGGCCCAGTTATTTCATTGGCTTAACCCTTTTTGTACCAAATGGAATCTTCCTCCTTATATACAGCAGGAGTCCATTTCAAAATTTAGGGGTGTCAGGTTGTGTTTTCTTCAAAATCTATTTGGAAACTTGCTGAATGTTTAGCAAACAGTGTAGGCCCTGATCAGTTGCCGCATTCTGCAGCATCTGATCTGGGCCTGTACTGTTTTCCAACTACCAGTATTCAGGTTTCCGGTACAAAATGGGTTATTAAGCTTGTTATGACCATTTTAGTAAGTGCACTATCTTATACTCGGGTATTTTTGCTGAATAAAAAATGTGAGTAGCTTTTGCAAATGCCAGCCCAGTCCCCAAGATGATTAGATCATAAAGCTTTGGGCCTGAAATTTATCATGCTTACAATTTTTTAAATCTCAATAGCTGTTTGAAGTTAAAAGTTTATAAGCAGGACAATAGCATTACCTGTTGATCTGAACGGGAAAATTGCTGAACTGGTATTGTAATATTTATCACTTTACAAATTTCATTTTCAATGAAACTGTGCAAAGTTTTATAAGCACAGGCCTGGGATATGTGATTGGGTTAACTGATTGTCCCAGAATGACCATAATTGTTTACTAGGATATCGGAATAAAAAATTCTTACTATATTTACCAGGGCCCAGTTGTTCAAAGCATTGTTAGCTTAACGAGCTTGTTAGTGGTCATATTGTTAACTATTCTAGCAAGTTCAATATCTAAAATTTTGGTATTTTTGTTGAAAAAAATGTGAGCAGCTTTTGCTGCTCACATTTTTTTCAGCAAAAATATTAGCATATTTGCCATGATAAATGATTAAAGTTTTAACGATACATTAACTAACGACATTGTTAGTTTTGAACAACTGGCCCCAGGTGTCCTTTTTGAAATTTAGTGATGCCATCTTTTGTTGCATATATTTATAGAAATTTCTTTAGAAATTGGGTGAACTTTCTGAAAACAGTGAAGGCCCAGATCAGATGCCGCAGTCACTGTTTGCCAATGTCCTAAAGGGTTTTCTGTACAAAACAACTTAACCCTTGACCTGCTGAATATTTATATATGCCACACCCACTACCGATTATCAACCAATCAGATTACTTGATGCAAATTATTGCAACAAATTCATAATCTGTATGGCAAACAATGAGGATCCTGATCCATCTGATCTGGATTTTCATTGTTTGGAAAATAAGGCATATCCGGGCTCAGCAGGACAAGGGTTAAATATTCCTTTATTATCCTCTGTCCATAATCTGACCCCATACCTGTGATAAATTTTTGAACTGTATGAGGGAGATATGGTATGGTGATGAGGGAGATGTAAAGAATATATAGGGAAATTCTCAGTTCAAATGAGGGAGACGCCAAAATTTTACTAAAATTTAGCATAAATTGGGCAAAAATTAGCATCAAAATGAGGTACCAAATTTTACAGGATAGCCAAAAAATTTTTGTTAGCATGAGAAAGGCAATTATTACGATAACACGTCCGTGTGACATAGTGCAATCTTTCATAGCTCCAAAACAGTTATTTTTTGGTGGAAGTTTGTGATATTTTTCTCATTTTTACTCCAAACATAGGTTGAGGGTGCTTGTTAGGACTGGCTCATTGAGGCGGTCTTAATGAGTACCCACACTCTATGCTTGGAACAGAAATAAGAAAAATAATGTCCACGCCTGTAAACTCCAGTTTTCTCTATATAAAATCGGGTGAAAGGGGTGTTCATTACACGGACCTGTTAATGTGATCATCATGAAAACAAGCCTGTATAATTTTTATTCCCCTTGAACCCCACTTTTACTAAAACTGAGGTTTATGGGGTATACCTTAATTTTCTTATTTCTGCTCTAAAATATAGATTGTGGGTACTCATTAGAACCGCCTCAGTGAGGCAGTTCTAACGAGTACCCAAAATCTATATTGGATTAGAAATAAAAAAATATCACAATTTTTCATCTTAAAATTTTCATTTTTTTTTTTTGGCAATAAAGGTGACAATGTATTTGTACGAGGACTGTTCAAATATGAGTGCAAGTAGAACATTTTCTCATGCACTAATGCGAAAATCACCTGGAAATAAATATCACAGCGTAGAAAAACATTTTACCTATACATTGATACCAAACCTGTTAAAATCCGTGCACTTTAGCCATGTATATCGTTAGATAAACACTGTCTACTCTTGTATACCAATACAAAACATGGTTGGAAGAAGGTCAGAGTACGCCGTTGAAATTCGGTCCTATATTAAGAATCGTTGTATTCTTGGTATAAGGTGCAAAGACATTTTTGATGAAATATGTTCGGTTTATGGGCATAATGAAATGTCTTTTCCGACAGTTATTCGTTGGTGTAAGAAATTCAGCTGTGGGCTAGGCTCAACAGAAGATGCACCACATGATCGTCGGCCAAAAAGAGCAACATCTGCTAAGATGGTTGCTATAGTGAAAGAAATAGTTGCTACCGATGCACGATACACCACTAGGCAAATAGCTAGTATGGTTGGCATCTCATTAGGAGCAGCTCATACAATTCTGAAACGGGATTTGAAAATGAGAAAGATCTGTGCTAGATGGATTCCCCATCTGTTGACAGATGAGCAGAAAAAGACACGCATTCAGCGCGCCAAGAAGTTGCTTAAAAAGTTTCCAAATTACAATGCACGGTCTTTCGCTAGTTTCGTCACAGGTGAAGAGACATGGGTTCACTTTTTTGAGCCAAAACGAAAGATTCAGAACAAAATATGGGCAACAAAGTATTGCAAAAGACCATGCATTGCAAAGCGGACCATGAGCGTCAAGAAGGTAATGTATGCCATATTCTTTTCAAATCAGGGCCCTGCTATTCAGGAGGCAAATCTGTAAATGCGAAGTTTTACAAGAATAAAGTTCTTCGAAAATTGAAGAAATATTTCAAAGAACGAAGACCCGCAACTGGTTTGGCCAATGTCAGATTGCTACATGACAATGTGTCATCGCACAAGGCGTTCATTGTGCAAGACTATCTGAAGCAGGAAAAGGTTGTTGAACTCCCTCACCCTCCCTATTCCCCTGACCTTGCCCGGTGTGACTTTTTTTTGTTCCCGCGGCTGAAAAAATACCTTTCTGGTCAAAAATTTGAACAGCGCAAACACCTCGGTTCTGCAATATTCCAGTGCCTTCATAGTATACCTCGAAAAGACTACCAAAATGCATTCAATGATTGGATCAGAAGACTGAAAGTTTGTATATCTGTTAAAGGGGAATACTTTGAGGGGACAAAATAAATTTTTCATCGAAATCTATCACGGAATCATTTTTATGTGCTTAGTTGCATTCATATTTGAACAGTCCTTGTATAGGCGTGTATATTCGTAATGGGTTGCAAATTATGAAATCTGCTACAGTCTTGTGCATGGATTTTATCACATTTTTACTGGCTTTAGATGAAAACAAAAGCTTCCATTATGTAGTCGTTTAGCTGCTCACTGTATGAACCAAGGGTCTGGTTTGATTTCAAGCTTCTCCAGACATTGGGATGCATCTTTAAACCGAGGTCCTGTCTCCATATTTCAGTTGTTGGTGGGCCATAAAACTGAAACAAATGGACAGGAAAACAATTCTTTTCAAGCATAATGCTCAGTCTACCAACATTTTACCAAAATATTCCTGGTGTTCAGTGTCATCAAGGTTTTTATGACATTTCAGAATTTTCAGTACAATTTTGTGTAAAATGTTTTATGTCATGAAAGTACAACTTCTGATTGGATATCCTCTCTGTGGGTTTGTAACCAGGCCCGGTTGTTCAAAACTTAACACATAAAATGCCAATCATGACAATTGCCATCTGCTTTGTCGTCTACCAAGTACTTTAAAATTAGTTTTTGCAAACTGTGTGGACCCTCTAAGGGCAGTCTGATCTGGATCCACACTAGTTGCCTGTATTCAAACATATTTTTGAAAGGTTTGCAAAAAGATTCCGCAGACGACATAAGCAGAAACTGACAACTGCCCTTTTTGAATCAGCGGCAGTGAGGGAATGACCGTAGAAAAGATTTCATGATCAATCTCCACGAAAGAATGTTGCCAACCCCGGCAGGTATCAAACTCATGTCCTCCTGATCACCAGTCAGAGGTGCATCTGACTGAGCTACCGAGGCCGGCCACATGATATTGTAGAACTATATTGAATTATCTTTTTATGCAAAACCTTGAATTACTTACACTGTTCTTTCATGCAATATGTTTTTTGAAAGCCTTTACTATTAGTTACTGTCCTGTTAGTGATTTAATTCTGTTCTATTTTCAATTTGTGGGATAAAATATTTGTTGAATGACTATTTGTTTGTTGTTATTATTCTCTCATCAAAGCCAGAACTTGAATCGTTCAGTATGGTAAACATTTTGGTCCAGCTGTTCAAAACTAACAATGTCGTTAGTTAATGTATCGTTACAACTTTGATCATTTAATTTGGCAAATATGCTAGTATTTTTGATGAAAAAATGTGGGCAGCTTTTGCTAATGCAAAAGCTGCTCACTTTTTTCAGAAAAAAATACCAAAATATTAGATATTGTACTTGCTTGAACACTAAACAATATGACCACTAACTAGCTCGTTAAGCTAAGGATGCTTTGAACAACTGCCCCCTGATATTTTGCTGAGAAAAAAAAATCATTTTCAGCAGAAGTATGACAGTTTAAGATATTGTATAATGTTGACCACTGATGAAATGAGGGGATAAAATCTATATCATCACGAAAACACGCCTATAAAATTTTGACCCCCTTGAACCCCACTTTTATATAGTAAAACTGGGGCTTCCGGGGGTATACCTTATTTTTCTTATTTCTGCTCTAAAATATAGATTGTGGGTACTCGTTAGAACCGCCTCGATGAGGCAGTTCTAACGAGTGCCCACAATCTATATTTTGGGCAGAAATAAGAAAATATCACAATATTTCATCATAAAATTTTAATTTTTTCGGCGATAAAGGTGGCAATGTATATGTATAGGCGTGTTTGCATAATGTTCTGCAGATTGCCATATCAGGTGTATTGTCTGCCTGGCAAGTCACGTGAATATCAAGCTGGATTTCCTTAGAAAATTGAAAAATAAAGGAAAGAAAGAAGAGAAAAATGGGCTCTGATGGGATCTGTGGGTTAATTGTATTGATTTCTGCTCATTGCCTTCACTTCTATTTTGCAAGCCATCAGTTGAACAAGGCGAACTGTCTTTCCAGCAGGTAATTCCTAGAGTGAGAATATTTTTTTAGCTCACTTGAGCCGAAGGCTCACAAGGTGAGCTTATAGTAATAGTCTGTTTTCCGTCGTCCGTCCACACTTTCAAACATCCTCTCAGAAACCACTGGGCCAATGGGAGTCATACTGTACATACAGCATCTATGCCTCACATGTACTAAAGTAATTGGTCAAATAACTGGTCTAGGTAACATGACAAAGATGGCTGCCATGTCCATATCAGGTAAAACCTTTAAAAATCTTCTTCTCCAGAATCCTGTCCGATGATCTTGAAACTTGGCAGATAGCAAAAGGAACAATGGACTCGAGCCCTACAAAAGTTATATAAATGGTGACCCTGGGTTGAACTTGACCTATTTTACGGCAAGGTCAAATTTTCGTCTCTTAGGCATTTGAATGGGACAAAGGTAAAATAGTGCTTGTATGCAATACATAGTTTGTGGAATGGAAATAGGATTTATATGAACCTGTATGAAGGTCAAGGTCATCCAGTGACCTTGGCTCAAGGTCACAAGGATTGAATGACCATCAGAATTTCGAACATCTCAAAAACCAAAAGGTCAGTTGAAGTCATATTGTATAAAGAATATCTATTCATCATGGGAACTAAGTTTATATATTTAGTCCTGGTCACATGACCAAGATGGCCGCCACGCCCATATAAGGTAAAAAACATTTAAGAATATTCTTCTCCAGAACCGTAAGTCAGATGATGTTGAAACTTTGCAGACAGCAAAAGGTACTCGAGCCCTACAAACGTTTTGTAAATGATGACCCTGGGTTGACCTTGACCTATATTGCGGCAAGTTCAAATTTGGTCCCTAAGGCATTTGAATAGGAAAAAGGTAAAATATTGCTTGTAAGCAATTCATTTATAGTTTATGAGATGAAAATAGAACTTATATGAACCGCTATGAATGTCAAAGGTCAAGTTCATCCAATGACATTTGCTCAAGGGCACAAGGACTGAATGACCATCAGAATTTCAAACATCTCAGAAACCACAAGGCCAGTTGATGTCATATTTTATGTAGAACATCTATGCATCATGGGAAACTAAAGTTTATATAATTTGTCCTTGTCACATGACCAAGATGGCTGCCAAGCCCATATAAGGTAAAACCCTTCAAAAATCTTTTTCTCCACAACCATAAGTCAGATGGCCTTGAAACTTGATAGAGAGCAAAAGCAAAAGGTACTCAAGCCCTACAGAAGTTATACAAATGATAACCCTAGATTGACCTTGATCTATTTTATGTCAAGGTCAACTTTCGTTCCTAAGTCATTTGAATGGGAAAAAGGTAAAATAGTGCCTTTATCCAATACAATTTTAGTTACGAAAAGAAAATAGGTCTTAAATGTACCTCTGTTGATGTCAAAGGTCACGGTCATCCAGTGACCTTGGCTCAAGGTTACAAGGATTGAATCACCATCAGAATTTCAACCATCTTCTTAGAAACCACTGAGCCAATTGAAGTTGTTTTTTATGTAGAACATCTTTGCCTCACAACAAACTACAGTTTATATATAATTTGTCCTGGTCACGTAACCAAGATGGCCAGCATACCCATATAAGGTAAAAACAATCAAAAATCTTCTTCTCCAGAACCAAAAGTTACATGACCTTGAAACTTAGCAGACAGTAAGAGGCACTTGAGCCCTACACAAATTTTATAAATGATGATCCTGGGTTGACCTTGACCAATTTTATGGCAAGATCAAATTATTTGTTTCTTCAGGCTTTTGTATAGGAACAACGTGAGAGAGTGCATTTATCCAAAACAGTTGTAGTTCATGAATTGAAAATTTGTCTTACATAAATGTCAATTGTCAAAAACGTTTTTGTCACGCCTGCTAGTAGCATGGCGCGATATACAGGTGCCCGGTTTTCCGTCCGTTTGTCAAGGCGTCGACATTTGCGACCACCCTAGTGTTCACCCATAGGTTCAAGTTTATTTCTCAAGAACTATAAGAGCTTCATGACTGATACTTGGTACAAACTTGTATCTGTGGATGGCAACTTAAATGCAAGCATCCATAGTTGACCTTGACCTACATTTCATGGTTCACTGACTTTGTAAAATATTGCAACCACCCTAGCATCCACCCTAATGGTCAAGTTTATTTCTCAAGAACTATAAGAGTTTCATTAATGATACTTGGTACAATCTTGTATCTGGGGATGGTAACTTAAATGCAAGCTTCCATATTTGACCTTGACCTACATTTTATGGTTCACTGACTTTGTAAAAAATTGCATCCACTCAAGCGTTCACCCTAATGGTCAAGTTAATTTCTCAAGAACTATAAGAGCTTCATTAATGATATTTTGTACAAACTTGTATCTGGGGATGATTACTTAAATGCAAGCATCCATATTTGACCTTGACCTAAATTTCATGGTTCACTGACTTTGTAGAATTTTGTGACTACCCTAGCATTCAACCTATTGGTCAAGTTTATTTCTCAAGAACTATAAGAGCTTCATTAATGATATTTTGTACAAACTTGTATCTAGGGATGGCTATTTTAGTGCAAGCATCCATATTTGATCTTGACGTTCACTGACTTTGTGAAATAGTGTGACCACCCTAGCATTCACCCTTATGGTCAGGTTCATTTCAAAAGAACTATAACAGCTTTATTAATAGCTCCATACTTGGTACAAACTTGTATTTAGGGATGGCAATTTTAATGTGACCATGACCTAAATTTCATGGTTCACTGACTTAGTGAACTATTGCATCAACCCTAGTCATCATCATCATCATCAACGGATTTTTTATTAATGTGCAGGTACAGGGGCAACGTCCACATAAGAGGGCCCCCTTCCAGGTAGCTGGCTTGCTGCACGCATGGCAGATCTCTCACCAGATCTCCAGGCCTGTCTATCATGAGGATTTGATAGCAGAGAGCTTCCATTCTCTGCAATCTCTTTCTGTCAGCTGCTTCCTGGTCATCTTGGGCCTTCCAGGCCCCCGCTTTCCACCTACCTGTATGTCACAGGCAGTCTTGACTGCATTGTTGGAGCGTTCCACATGTCCATACCAGCGGAGCCTTCTCTCTTTCAGGATGAGGTCCAGGTCCTCAATGCCAAGACGCTCAAGTAACTCACTGGATCTGATGGTGACAGTGTCCTGTGGCTTGACCTCGCAAATTTGTCTGATCATTGCCCTGTCATTCCGCTGAAGACATTGGAGGTTTGGCTTTGTCAATGGCCATGTCTCGCTGGCATGGAGCATTGCGCTCCGCACACGAGCTGTACACACGGCCACGTGTCTTGAATGAGAGGTGGCGGGAAGAGAGAACTGGTAGCAACTCCTTGAATTTCTTCCAGGCTGTTTTCACATGTGATGTGGTTGAAAGGTCGCAACCACCCCCTGCTGAGAGCATATCACCTAGGTAGCAAAAGGAAGCTACAGCCTCCAGCTTGTCGGATCCGACTTGGACTTCCTCTGTGGTCTGCCATCTAAGGGTCGTGCAGTTCCTTGGCACTGTGTACACCTGTAATCGGGGACCTCTATCAAGTGCTTGAGCCCACTGCATTTCTTGTGCACCCAGAACTTGCAGCCGCTACAAAAGATACTGTTGCTGCCCACTCCAGTGCGACATACAGCGCATGGGAACTGGCCTGTACTCTGCAGGAGGTCCAGACCTGGGCCACAGATCATGATCTTTGTCTTTCCTGCATTCACTCTCAGCCCTTTCGCCTCCATTGCGTCTTTCCAAGTTAATAGCCTCCTGACACATTCCTCAAGGGATTCTGCTATGATGACAAGGTCATCAGCATACAGGTCCTCCCAGGGGACTCCAGAGCAGAACTCGCATGACAAGGCTTCAAGCACAATGATGAAAAGCAGTGGGCTGAGAACAGAGCCTTGATGAACACCCATCTTCACTTCGAATTCTTCACTGTAACCATCACCAACACGGACTCGGCTCCGAGGATTAGCATACATCCCTTGGACTAGTAGCACAATCCACTTGTCCACTCCAAGTTTACTTAGTGCCCACCAGATGACTTTCCGAGGCACTCTCCAGGTCTACAAAAGCCATGTAGAGTCTCCTGTTGGCCGCCAGATATTTATCTTGCAACTGCCGTACAACTAAAATTGCATCTGTTGTGCCTCTTCCTGGGACGAAGTCAAACTGGGAATCGTCGATGGACACCAACTGCCTAATGAGGCCATCCACAATCCTCTCCAGGACTTTCATGACCTGTTCTGTCAGCTTGAGACCAGGGTAGTTAATCCGTTCCAAAGCATCGCCCTTGCCCTTGTAGAGACAGACAATGAAACTCTTCCCAGTCAGATGGTACCTTTCCATCACGGATGATTGCAGCTGCAAGGTCGCGGATCATTCAGGCACCCGCATCACGTGCAGCTCTGATCATCTCCACGACTATGTCAGAAGGGCCTGGTGCTTTGCCAGTCTTCATCTGAGAGATAGCTTTCTTAACCATATATAAACCTAGTGTTCAACCTAATGTTTAAGTTCATTTCTCAGCAGCTGTTACAGCTTCATTAATGATACTTGGTACATGCTTGCATCTAGGAATGGCAACTTTTATGGAAGCATTAATATTTGACCTGGCCAGAGCTATCCTATGTTGTCTCCTGACAACTCTTGTTTAGTTATCTCCCCTGGCAATATAAACTTATGATGGCAGTAACTCCAATACCGGTGAGACCCCAAGTTCTGTAACGGAAGGTTAGGTGTTTTTTTTTTCGGGTATGACATTGACCTTGGAGATACCCACCTGGGTCTTGAGCACGACACGTCTCGCGACATACCAAAGTCGTTAAAAATGGTACTAGCTGCTCCTCGCTTGGCACTCAGATTTACGGGGTAGAGCTAGGACTGGTCGACCCATTGTCAGGATAATGTGACTGGGTGTGGTATCATGTAATGTGTCTGGGACATGATACTTCAGTGAGGCAGCACTATAAAAGTGAGCATTGAGCTCCCTGTCACAACCAGACACCGTCGTGATATGACTGAAATATTGTTGAAAGCGACGTTAAACCCGAATTCACACACACACTCATGATGGTTAATATTTCTGCCAGTTAATTTTATAATTCATCCAGGAATAGAGTTATTGACTGGACACGGAATAAGACCCCCTTTTTAACCTTTCACCTCCAAGTTGGCAGTACAGACCTGGGTTTTGCGTGCGACACATTGTCTAATGAATGTGAATATTTGTGCAAAGTAATTTTAAAAAAGTACATCAAGAAATAAAAAGTTATTGACCAGCCACGATAAAAGACCCTTTTTTATCTATCTTCTTATACTGAGTCGGTCATATTTGGCCATTACCTCAGTTGGGTGCGTAGCTAAATTTAGAATTTAGCTGAAAAAAAAAGAAAAAAAGAGAAGTCACTGGATGAGTCCTTAAAACTATTTACAATCTGAATAACAGAGGTATACTAAAACGCATACCTCTGAGTCTCAATCTTACACTGTATGGGCTTTGAACTCCTCTGCAGTCTTAGCATTCACCACAGAAGAGGGAAGACTATTCCACTCCTAGGGAAGAAGGAATTTTTCAGGGCATCACTGTAGGACTGGTATCTGTGATACTGTGAGTTGTTTACTTTTGATGCCCTTGTTCGAGTTGAAACTGTCACAGGGGTCAAGTATTTATCTTTATTAACGGCCACTGTACCTGAATGTATCTTATAGAAGAAGGTTAAAGAGGACTGCTCACGACGGGCCTCTAGGGACGGCCATTCTAGCTCGTTAAGCATGTCACCGACGCTGCTTCTATTGCGCCATCGTCGGCAGGTCCATCGAGCAGCTGTCCTCTGCACCTTCTCCACCTGCTGAATCTGAGTTTTAACATAAGGCTGCCAAATGTGTGATGCATATTCTAGCTGAGGGCGAACCAATGTTTTATATGCAACATCCTTTGTCTGCCTAGGTGCAAAAGCCAAGTTTCGTCTAAGAAATCCTAAAGTCCTGGTTGCTTTTGATGTAATTTCTGAAACGTGTTGACCCCAATCAAGATCATCAGTGATGGTGATACCAAGATATTTGGCGGATTGAACCTGCTCCAAGATTTGCTGGTGTAGTTTATAGTCAAACTTAATTTGTTTGTCAGGAGGGTGTCGCGACACCCTCATTGAATGACATTTGGCCACATTGAACTTCATCTGCCAATCGGCCTCCCACTGTGCTAGTTGATTCAGGTCATCTTGTAGAATAAGACAGTCAGAAGAAGAATATATATTCCTATAAAGGACACAATCATCAGCAAACAAACGGACAGATGACCTGATGTTATCAGGGAGATCATTAATGAATACCAAGAAAAGGACCGGTCCAAGGACCTTTGACATCTGAGTATGACCTTGACATTGGAAGTACCGATCCGGGTCTTGCACACAACACATCGTCTAATGATGGTTATCATTTCTGCCAAGGAATTTCAAAATTCATCCAGGAATATGAAAGTTATTGACCGGGCGTGAAAAAAAGACTCTTATTTGACCTTTGGTCTGTAAGTATGACCTTGACCTTTAACTGACCTGGGTCTTGCGTGCGACACATCATCACATGATGGTTAACATTTCTGCAAAGATATTTCAAAATCCGTCAAAGAATAAGAAAGTTACTGACCAGACACAATTTACATACATATACCACTCAAAGTTTGATAGGGATCACTTTTTACTAGTCATTTTTTGCAATGAAAATATACCATTTCTTGACAGAATTTGCACTCCGTACATTGATGATTATCTTAAGCTTAAACTCATGCAAAATTTCGTGCTCATGAACTTGCACACTTCTCACACTTTGCAATTGAATTCATGCACCCCAAAAATCTTGCATAACACTGCATTCCAACCGAAGAATCAGAATTGTCATTTCTCATTCTCTAAGCGCAAAAAGGATTTCATTTGGTTTGTGAACCCAAAAAATGCCTCGGAGACAGTTAAGAAACCGTCTTAGCCCCGAAGAAATGAACCGTGGTGTCGGAATGTTGGAAGCTGACGTCTCCCAACGTCGTGTTGCTGGGATTCTTAATGTGTCTCAGAGCGTGGTATCCCGAATGTGGAATCGTCATCAAACACACGGCGATCCTTCACACAGACACGGCGGGGGTCGAGAAAGGGCTACAACTCAACGTCAGGACCGGTTTCTGTTGATTCAGTCTCGACGTCAACGGTTTATGAACGCTACGCACTTGAATAACGACTTTAGAAACGGGACTAGGGTACGCATTTCTACTCAAACAGTCAGAAACAGACTCCATGAGTTCGGACTTAATGCCAGAAGGCCCGCTGTACGTGTTCCGTTGACGCGACTGCATGTGCAAGACCGGTTGGACTTTGCAAGAACTCACGTCAGGTGGACGATTTCTGACTGGACGCCAGTGCTGTTCACTGACGAGTCCAGATTTTGTCTAGACTTCACTGATAAACGCCAGTTAGTGTGGAGAATGTCAAAAGAGCGATTTGATGACTTAAATGTGGCAGAGCATGATCGCTATGGCAAGCCTTGGTTCAGTGATGGTTTGGGCAGGCATTAGTGTTAACGGAAAAACTGACTTGTAGGTCGTTGAAAATGGGATGTTAACGGCAGTGAGGTACTGTGAGGAGATTCTGGACCAGTTTGTGAGACCATATGCCGGTGCTATAGGCCCAGACTTTATTCTGATGGACGATAATGCACGTCCCCACCGCGCACACGTCACTGACGCCTACCTGGAACGTGAGGCAATTGACCGTATGGACTGGCCTCGATCTCCGGACTTAAATCCGATTGAGCATGCGTGGGACATTCTTCAGCGTGCTGTTTCGGCCCGACCTGTACAGCCAAGGACTTTGCAAGAGCTCAAGGACGCATTGGTTGCTGAATGGAGGCTGATTCCACAAAATCGGATACAGACTCTGATAACGAGCATGCGCAGGCGATGTCGTGCTGTGATTGATGCCCGTGGACGTCGTACCCGTTATAAGTCATGTTTTTCTGCACGAAATCCAAAAACTGCGAAACGTCAGTCTGCAAAAATTCTGTGTGTTACGTCAAATTTTGTGGGTGCCCTGACGTTTGCTGTTGCTACGCTTGAATCCCGTGACTTTTCAGAAGATGAACCATAGCACTTTACAGAGGACATGTTTACAAATGTTTTGTAATTAATTTGGATTAAGCTTATTGATTAGCCAAGAAATTATTTTGCATTAAAAAAGTGATCCCTATCAAATTTTTAGTAGTATACATACATACATACATACATACATACATACATACATACATACATACATACATACATACATACATACATACAGGGTAAAACCTATATGCCCGCCGCCTTCGGCAGGGGCATAAAAAGTCTTGTTTTGGTTTCACTATTTCCTGGTGTATGAACGCTATTATTTTGATGTATTATCAGTGACAGTTCTAACAGTTCTGGTACAGCTCTACGGCTCGACATGTCCTAAGTAGTATTAACTGTGTCATTAAACTCCAAACCAAGAAACAGCAGCTGCCCACAGTCTCTATTTGGTGCATTAACCCTTATCCTGCTGAATATTTCAGTTAGCCACACCCATTTCTGACTATCAGCTAATCAGATTACATGGTATGATGTTTTTGTTCAAATTCACACAGTGTTGATCCTGATTGATTCAGAAGCCATCTGATCTTGATCTACAGGGTTGTCGTGAACAGCAGGATAAGGGTTAACAACAAAATAGAAATTTTTCGTCTGAATTAAGGTGCATTTCTGAAGTTGATTATCAGTTGACTTAAAGTTATAAAGTGCAGTAGCTTTTCAATGCTTAAGTCCATGTGAATGTCACTCAGACACTGACTTGTCGGAAATCCAGATTACAGTTATTTATAGATATTCTTATCACTGTGAGGTCAGAGTGTTGCATAAGAGGGTTATCAAATTGATTGATTGATTAATGGGGGTTTAACGACATGTCAATCCTTGTGGGTCTTTTTGTGCCATATCCCAGAGAAAGGGAGAAAAGAGATATAAGAGATAAGTGATGGACAGATGAGAAAGAGAGAAATGAATTAATTTGAAGGAGAGTTCACAAAAAAACAGAATAAATAACAACACTCCCCGTCTACCCTTACCTGCTGCAATGACAGCAGGCCTTGCCCAACTGTAAGCCAATATCAGTTGGACGCCCGAGTGACGCAAGATAAGCGTCACCTTTGCCACAACCAACCACCTTGAGTTGGGTTCGGCAAACATTGTTGATACCCAGAGCAGACGCCACAGAATGTGGTACCGTCTGATTAGGTTCTACACTGGTTGCTTTATACAGTATGGGAATTTGAGGATTAAATTTCCCGTCTATCAAACCATCAGTGCTGTCAGTGCTTTGATTATGGATGTCAGTTGTAAAGTTTAAAAATAGATCATGGAATTCCATTGACTGGTTCTCTATTGCGTGGCAATTTAGCAAATATCAACCGGGAACCATATACACCTACAGTGAATGATCAAAATCCACAGATAATAATTGTCATAATGCAGAGAAAAATGAAAGAGAAATGTTTGTTTCCCAGTTCACAAAAAAAGACATGCGCACATCGTTTTATAGTTATTCCATCCTAATGCATCAATTCAACACTACCAACTCATTACTTAGCATAAATTTTCTTTTTAACAAAATGGAAATTTGCTATTCAATTTTGACAACTACTGTATATTCTTGGAAAAAGTAAACAGTGCAGTCCCTAAGAATGTGACATATTTTTTGTGTATTTGTGAATTTTGTCGAGATATACCGTATGTTCAAAGGTTAGTTTAAACCTATTTTGTTCAACAGTTGAATGGAGGTCGTGTTAATAACTGCTAAAAGGTCTGACAGATGTTGAAACGCACAAGGAGTGAAAAATTCCAAAATTGTTAAATAGATTTTTGACCCATTTTTTTTTTTTTTTTTTTTTTTTTTTTTTTGAAAACTATAAACATGTACATGATCTTTGAAGTTATAAAAATTTCCTAAAAGTTGGTACGGAACCCGGGAAGGGACATGATTTTTTTTTATTTTATAAGTTGTGCGCACAAGATAATATCTTGTGCGGACAAGATATTATCTTGTTCGGACAACATATTATCTTGTGCGCACAAGATATTATCTTGTGCGGACAACATATTATCTTGTGCAGACAAGATATTATCTTGTCCGCACAAGATATTAAGTTGTGCGAACAAGATATTATCTTGTCCGCACAAGATAATATCTTGTCTGCACAACATAGATCTTGTGCAGACAAGATATTATCTTGTTCGCACAACTTATTATCTTGTGCGCACAAGATATTATCTTGTCCGCACAAGATAATATCTTGTGCGCACAAGATAATATGTTGTCCGAACAAGATAATATCTTGTCCGCACAAGATAATATCTTGTTCGCACAACTTCCCAAGATCTATGTTGTGCAAACAAGATAATATGTTGTGCGGACAAGATATTATCTTGTGCGGACAAGATATTATCTTGTTCGCACAAGATAATATGTTGTGCGAACAAGATAATATCTTGTCTGCACAAGATAATATCTTGTCCGCACAAGATAATATGTTGTCCGAACAAGATAATATCTTGTCCGCTCAAGATATTATCTTGTTCGCACAACATAATAAAAATAAAAAATCATGTCCCTTCCCGGGTTCCGTAAGTTGGAGCCAGAAATGAAAAATTTGAAATAAATTACTCCAAATTTGGAGTTAACATTACGATAAAACACCCGTGCGACATAATGTATTTTTTCTTTGATAACTTCTTTCATTCATACTTCGGCCGTAAATCATATCCCCTCAAAAACTTGTAGGTCTGTTTCTTCTATTCCCTGGATCAGAATCAGAATCAGAGATCAGAAGAAAAATTAACAGAAGGAATAAGATTCATGCAAAGGCAAAAAAGACGGGAAGTGGTAAACTCCGGACAAAATTTGAAAACTTGAGAAGTGAAATTAAGACTGATATAAAAATCAGCATGATTTGTATGTGAATAACTTGGTAGGTGATGTAAAGGCAAATCCCAGAGACTACAGATATATCAATAGCCAGAAGAAAGACAGGCAAGGTATCCTGCCCCTTAATAAAAGAGGAGGGAATGGGGTTGCTGTATCAGACTCTGAAAGCTGTGGAGCGTGATAGCTCAGTGGTTAGTGCACTCGCCTCTGATGCTAGAGGTCCCGGGTTCGATCCCCGGCAGCGGCGATAAAATTTCGGTGTCCGAACACGCTCCATTGGCATCATTTGCAGGGATGAATGTCATAAAGTGCACCGTCCTTCGGATCGGGACGTTAACTGGAGGCCCCCTGTGCAGGGAGAACCATCCCCTGTGCAGGTTAAAGATCCCTACCGTAATTACATGATTACTGTGTAGGCTTTCATCCTGCAAAACCTGGAGTGTATGTAATATACATCTGCGGTAATGGTCAAATGTGACCGACGCAGTATCAGAAGATAGATTTTGTTTGTTTGATTTGAGGTTTAACGTCCCCGTCAACACTGTAAAGGTCATTTTGGAGACGTTGCTTCCAATTTTGTGGGACTTTTACCCGACATTGAGATGAAATGACATCTCAAGCCCTGTCGCCCAATGAAACCAATAGGGTTTATTAGCATGGACGGTCCGCCGCGCACGGCGGTTCCTGGACAGGCTTAGATCCTCTAAGCGGTTTACCAGTACTAGTGTGCGGGCCGGATTCAGCTCTGCGTGGAAGCATCATGCAGCCCATATATTTCTTCAAGCCCCTATGGGCGGGAGCCGCAGAAGATAGATAGATAGATAGATAGAAAGGGCAGGGGAACTAGTTGGTCAATTCAATGATGCGTTTAATAAAACTGAGTTCACGGAGGTTCCATTGACTGGAAGATCGGTCTCATTCATGAATAATATTGTTGTGACAGCTGCATGAGTGATCAAGTTACTTCAAGGCTTAAACCCCAGTAAGGCCTTATGACCTGATGAGCTTCATCCTAGAGTCCTGAAGGAGTTTGGCCCAGTTTTTGCACACTTGTTTCAACAGTCTCTTGATACGGGTGAAATCCCCAAAGAATGGCTCTTAGCAAACATCTGTCCACTCTCAAAAAAGGAGATTGGGCTCTTGCCCGTAATTGTCGCCCTGTGTCTCTGACTTGCGTTCTGGTTAAATTGCTGGAACATATAGTCTGCTCAAACATCATGGCCCACTTGGACGAACATAAACAGACAGACAATATGCTTTTAGGAAAAGGCACAGTTGTGAAACTCAGCTAAGCACAGTTATTAATGACTGGGCAAAAATCTTGGACAAAGGGGGACAGGTGGACACATTTATTTTGGACTTCGAGAAGGCTTTTGACACCCCTCCTCATGAACTACTTAAATCAAATTTATTTGGTTATGGAATTGGGGGAAAGACCCTCAAATGGATAGATTCCTTTCTTTGCTACAGAAAACAGCGAGTTGTTGTTAATGGTGAATCTTCAGAGTGTGCTCCGGTTTTGTCTGGAGTCCCGCAAGGGACCGTTCTTGGTCCACTTTTGTTCTCCCTGTACATCGATGATATTTCCACTGACATCGACTCAGAAATAAGACTTTTCGCAGATGACTGTGTTTGTTACTGGTCAGGAAATTAGATATACAGATGACTCATTGAAACTTCAGGCTGACATAGATAGATTAGGATGTTAGGCCCGAAAATGGGGCATGAGATTTCAGCCAGTTAAATGCAGTAATATGCAGATAACTAGGAAGAGATCTAATAAAGTTGAGGCTTCTTACACCTTAGAGGGAACGGTCCTCGAGAATGTGGACTCCATTAAATACCTTGGAGTGACAATCTCACACAACTTGAGATGGAATACTCATATTAGCAACATGTGTACTAAGGATGTAAAAGAGGCAGCATATAAAGGTCTTGTTCGCCCAATCTTGGAATCTGGGACCCCAGTGGAGTGGTCCTTAACGATGAAATTGAGAAAGTTCAGAATAGAGCTGCTAGATTTGTAACAGGCAATTACTGCTTTGAAACTAGGAGCATGACTGGAATACTTGGAAAATTAAAATGGGAGTCTCTCAAGAAAAGGAGAAAAGACAGTAGGCTAATCCTTTTATACAAAGGTCTAAAGGGTGCTGCCAGCATTCCAACCCCCAGCTAGACACTGTAGAAATCACCATTCGTTGGCGTTTCCCACCCTTACTGCAAGAACTGACATTTATAAAGAGTCGTTCTTCCCCAGAACCATTAGAGATTGGAATGCCCTTCCCGGTTCGATTATTTCGACAGCTGAAGGTGCTGATGATTGTGTATAGCTAAATTTACCTCTGGTTAGAGCTAGGGACTAACTTCCCACATCACAGGCCCTGGTGTATGAATGTCATTAGACCAGTAACAATTCTGATTTTGATTCACATTTCCAAAATGGCTACTTTTCTGGTGAAAATCCGTGATATTTTTCTTATATATACTGCAATCATAGGTTGTGGGTGTTCGTTAGCCACATTCTGCCATCTTAACTGTTTTCCAATGTCCCAGGACATGTGCCGAGTTTCACACTAATCTTTATTTTACACAGCACTCTTTCTTTCTTTCTACTGATACTGCGTCGGTCACAGTTGACCATTACCGTAGGCGTACATTACATACACTCCAGGTTTGCATGATGAAAGCCTACACAGTAATCATGTAATTACGGTAGGGATCTTTAACTTGCACAGCGGATGGTTCTCTCTGCACAGGGGGGCTCCATTTAACGTCCCTATCCGAAGGACGGTGCACTTTATGACATTCATCCCTGCAAATGATGCCAATGGAGCGTGTTCGGACACCGAAATTTTATCGCCGCTGCCGGGGATAGAACCCGGGACCTCTAGCATCAGAGGCAAGTGCACTAATCACTGAACTATCACGCTCCTCTCTGATGTCACAATGGCAAGAATAGCATGGCTATTTTCTATTTTCCGAGAGCTTCTGTGCCTGGTAACGTTGGGCTGATTGACACCCATTCAACCAAAAACGCAAGACGACATGCTACCTGTATTTGTTTGTGCGCCCCCGCCGATGGGGGCTTGAAGAAATATATGGGCTGCATGATGCTTCCACGCAGAGCTGAATCCGGCCTGCACACTAGTACTGGTAAACCGCTTAGAGGATCTATGCCTGTTCAGGAACTGCGGTGCGAGGCGGACCGTCCATGCTAATTAACCCTATTGGTTTCATTGGGCAGGGCTTGAGATGTCATTTCATCTCAATGTCGGGTAAAAGTCCCACAAAATTGGAAGCAACGTCTCCAAAATGACCTTTACAGTGTTGACGGGGACGTTAAACCTCAAATCAAACAAAACTTGTATTTGTTTGATTTGAGGTTCAACGTCCCCGTCAACACTGTATAGGTCATTTTGGAGACGTTGCTTCCAATTTTGTGGGACTTTTACCCGACATTGAGATGAAATGACTTCTCAAGCCCTGTAAAGACCCAGATCAGCCTGAACAGTCTTGAACCTTATCCTGCTGAATAAAATTTAACCACACCCATTTCTGACTATCCACCAGACAAATCAATTGTTATAATGTATTTGTTCAGTTCACAAACTGCACATCTGATCAGGATCTACACTGTTTTCATTGGTAGGGGTAGTCGTGTTAACCAGGATACGGGTTAAACTTAAGGTCACTTACTGCTGTGGGCTTAAGTCTCACTAGGGTTCCATATGCAACATAGAGAATCTTACATGAGTGCTCATGTATTATTGAATTTATTAAACGAGTTGAGGAAAAGGGATAAAATGCGAGGCTTGCCGAGCATTTTATTCCTGTTCCTCAACGAGTTTAATAAATTCAATAATACATGAGCACGAATGGAAGATTCTATTTATCATGTGACATTTAAACCAAATTTTATTCACGTTTGTTTACAAAAATGTCATTGGTCCGCCATTAGTAAACGCGACGTCGTTAAGGACGTCGTATGTGTAACGTTACGGGACGTATCTAGCTAATTTGCATATTTAATCCACTAGTGGATTATCGAAAATATAACATGGCGTTATAACACTCTCAGACGCGACGTCATATGATAAAGTCAAATACAACAGTCATGGATGGCCAGATGTTTTTTTTTCTGTCAGTACCCAAGTTTTGCCCACCTCTGATTAACAATCTGGGCCAGTTGTTCAAAACGAACAATGTCATTAGTTAACATATCGTGAAAACTTTGATCTTTAATTTTGCCAAATATACAAATATGTTTTGCAGAAAAAAAATGCAAATGCAAAAGCTGCTCACATTTTTTTTCAGGAAAAATATCAGAGTATTAGATATTGTACTTACTAGAACATTTAACAATTTGACCACTAACGAGCTTGTTTAGGCTGGCGATGCTTTGAACAATTGGACCTTGCCCAGTATTAAGGAAATGAGCTGGAGCAGATAAAAACCTACAGGAGGATCTCTAAGAAGACTTAGATGAGCCTATGCAATCAGCGGGTCCGACCAGACGTTCCTTTGTTGGTAGTTGGATAGCCCTCAGGCTATAGCATTACGAACATGCATGCTTATTTAAATATATTGAAAATTTTACCATCAAAAAATGAAAACATTCAGATAATTTTTTTATATTTTTGACATTAAAATTTTCTGCACAAAACATAGATTGGTGGTGCATGTTAGAACCACCTCGATGAGGCTGTTCTAAACGGGTATCCACAATCTGTGTTTTCGAGCAGAAATAAATAAAATACATGTAATGTATACCCCAGTAAACCCCAGTTTTATCATATAAAATTTTCCTGATCATTTCTCTTTTTTAAGGATTCAAAGAATTATATAGGAAACTCATACAAACAGCAAAGACTCTGATCAGACTGCACAGTCTGGTAAGATTCATTGCTTGTCACTGATTTTTTTTCAGTAGGTTTTGTTGTGTGCTTGCTCAGGTAATCTTGAAAGGTCCGTATAAGAAAATTAACAAGACCAATGATTTTCCTAGATGTGTAGTAAGCGTTTTATTATTAACCCTTATCTTGCAGAATATACAGTTTAGCAAGTAAGTAAGTAAGTAAGTAAATATGTAAGTAAAGACTTTATTTTACGAGGGTGACTACATTTAGCATATAAGTGAAGCTAATCTTCCATGAGGCCCTCACCCATTTCTGACTTTGAACCAATCAGATTAATTCATGTAATTTATTCTCACAAATCCATAAACTTCATGTCAAACAGTGTAGAGCCTGATTCAGAAGCCAGCTGATCTGGATCTGCACTGTTTCCAAAGATAGGGGTTGTCGTGAACAGCATGATAAGAGTTGGATGTGTCACATGTCTGAACATCACACAATAAGAAATAGTAAGAAAAGAACTGCACTTAGCTTTCACTTAACTTAACATCCTAAAATACTGTACATAATACCCCGGTCACACTATGCCGCGTTTCCACTGCGACGGAACGGCGTTGTTTAATTTTCCAGAACGCCGCGAGATTGCAAGAAATATGGGATATTTTTCGTGAACATGGACCTGTCATGGAGTCCTTACAGCGACCAAGACATTGCTATGGAGCTTACATGGCGATCTATCGCGATCCTGCGGCGTTGTTGATGGCGATTGTATGCGCTATAACCGTGCATCCACTGTGCTTACACGGCACTAACACTGCGTGCACTGCGCTTTTACGGCACTCACAATGCTGCGCTGACGGCATTGTTACAACGCATAATGTAGTAATGTAGTAATTTCTTCATTTTGATTTTTTTTACTACATTATGCGTTGGCATAGTCGACGCGAAATGAAGTAAAAAAATTATTTCATTTCGCGTTGATATGCACCATATCGACGCATAATGAAGTAATGATGGTAGAACATAGCTGTCTTCGAAAAGACTTAGGAAGCAATACAGTTAAATTCCTACAATTTAGACCACATTTGAGACGGTTCAAAAGTGGTCTTTAAGACCACAGTTGAACAGTCCAAAAGACGGTCTTCCACAAAAGCACACTGACGGTCAAAATCACAAAGAAAATGTAGCTTTAACCTTCCAAATATGCTTTAAAAACAAACCTAAATAGTGTTGACGGGGACGTTAAACCTCAAATCAAACAAATCAAACAAAAGACAGACAGGCAGACAGACAGACAGACAGACAGAATGGACAAAAACTATATACCCCCTTGCATACTTCGTATGCCGGGGGTATAAATAGATGGGCTGCACGATGCTTCCACGCAGAGCTGATACCGCCCGTACATGAGTCCTCGTAATCTGCTTAGAAGGTCTAAGCCTGTCCAGGAAAACTGCTGCGAGTCGGCCCATCCATGCATATAAACCCTATTGCTTTTAATTGGACGGCAGCGATTGAGATGTCATTTCATCTCAATATCGGGTAAAAGTCCCATAAAATTTGAAGCAATGTCTCCAAAATGACCTAAATAGTCTTGACGGGAACGTTAAACCTCAAATCAAACAAACAAACTGTTGACGCATAATGAAGTAAAATTAAGTATGCCACCCATCGCCGCAAAATGAAATAATTCTTTCATTTTGCTCAAACCTCTTAGTATCGACGCATAATGAAGTAAAAACGTAGATTGGTTCCCTTGTCGTAAATGTCTCCGCTAGGTGGCTACAACATAACGTTATGTGCGTACCGAAGGGGAGATAATAACGAAGGGGAACCAATCTAGTAAAAACGACATTTTATTTCATTTCGCGTCGACTATGCCAACGCATAATGTAGTAAAAATTTCAAAATGAAGAAATTACTACATTACTACATTATGCGTTGTAACACGGCATATTGAAGACGTTTGTTTGCACCATAAAGCAAAGTGTAAACAGACATCTTCATCAGTCAAACAGTTTTGTTTGATTTTAGGTTTAACGTCCCCATCAACACAGTATAGGTCATTTTAGAGACGTTGCTTCCAATTTTGTGGGACTTTTACTCGACATTGAGATGAATTGACATCTCAATCCCCGTCGCCTAATGAAACCAATAGGGTTAATAAGCATGGATGGTCCGACTTGCGCCCTTTTGCCTGGGCAAAGTTAGATCCCCTAAGCTGTTTATCAGTACTCGTGTGCCGTCGGAAGCAAGTCCACCGCCATCATCGCAAGCAGGAGCAAGTCCTCCACCATTACTTTATCAACCCGGGACGAGTCACCACAGAAGACAGTACTCAATCAAACTTTATGTTCCACAGTCTAATCTAACCACTGTTTATACAAGTGGGCGCCCCCACCCATCGGGACTGGAAGAAATAGATGGACGACATGATGCTTCCACGGAGAGCTGAAATCGACTGCAAACGAGTACTGATAAACCGCTTAGAGGATCAAAGCCTGCCCAGGCAAAGCGGTGGAGGAAAACTCTATTGGTTTAATTGGGCGACAGGGCTTGAGATGTCATTTCATCTCAATGGCGGGTAAAAGTCCCACAAAATTGGAAGCAAAGTCTCCAAAATGACGTATACAGTGTTGCTGGGGACGTTAAACCTCAAATCAATCAATAAATCAATCAGTTATACAAGCAGAGCTTATAAGGCGTTATAGGAGACCTATGTGCGCCCCTGTCGAGCTCCTGTAGCATTGTATGAGACCTTACTGCGCTGCTATGGCAACCTTACGGCGACCTCACTGCGCTCGTATCAGAACCCCGAGCGACGGTGTTTGTTTTGAGCATGCTCAAAATGAGTGCCGTCGCTTGGCATTCTATGCGATCCCAACGCGCCTACTGGCGATGCCACTGCTTTGCTACGGCGATGTTTGCGATCGTACTGCGCGCACCTCGGCGTTCTGCATTTTTCTTGGACGCCGTAAAACGCCGCCCTGGTGTGACGGGGGTTTTAATTACATACTGCAGTTCATATTATGCAATCAACAATAATAATACATGTAATATTAATACGGGGTAATTAAAACAATAACACTTATTTTTAAATTATGCTGCATCAAAGAAGGTGTTTTCAGATTATTTAGACCCAATAAACAGTCAATCAGGGGCCAGTTATTGAAACCATGGTTAGCTTAATAAGCTTGTTAATGTTCAAACTATTAAGCAGGTACAATACTCGATGCATTAGTATTTTCTGCTGCAAAAATATAGCAGTCGCAGATAAGATTGACGAGGCGGAGCTATTCAGGTGTTGTCAATATATACTGACATCAAAAATAAACGCTTCAGTGAAAACGGGGCGTAACTTTTCTGTGGGCTTCAAACATCATGGTTAGTTTTGTACACCATAGTTATAACTTCATTTACAAAAGCGGAACCAGAAATGTTTCGGTTCTCTACATTATGTACACCAATAAATTGGTGGCGTGACCATTTATTCGAACGGCCCGTGCCACCAGTGTACACTACATCATGGCAACAAAACTGTATATTATGGCCTTCCTTTGTTTAGGTTTCCATTATGGTCTGGTCGCTTAATGTTTGTGTTTCTTTCCCTTTGGTGTCTTTGATGGGTGGAGTAAGTTAATTGTATCGATTCCTGATCTTTGTTTTACTTCTACTTTTAATTGATATTCGATTTACAACTTGGAATTCAAAAGAAATTTGGAAAATTGTAAGATTTCAAGATGCCAAAGCTTAGAAATAAAGAACGTGCTCGCGCTTTAGACCTGTTAGAAAGTGGCTGATCTCAAGATTTTGTCGCAAGACGTTTTAATGTGGCGCTATCGACAGTTGGTCGTTTAATTAATCGTGTTAATGTCATAGGAAGCTTACCAGACAGGCCTCATTCTGGTGCGCCACGTGTGACGTCGGTGAGACAGGATAACTTTATACGTCAACGTCACTTGTGCGATAGCAACCTGACGGCACAATCAACATGCAGCGGATATCATTGTTGGCCATCGTGAACGAATAATAAGTCTTAACACAGTGCGAAATCGACCCATATTGACTCAACGTCATTGTCCAGATCGTCAGCAGTGGGCAAGAAACAATCGTGAACGTAATTGGCGTAATGTGGTTTTTAGTGACGAGTCATGCTTTAACACTTCTAACGCTGATGGCCGCAATACGGATATACCGGCGTCGTAATGAACGTTTTACTGATAACTGCGTCTTTGAGCATGATCCCTTCGGGGAGGATGTGTTATGGTGTGGCGGCAATCAACCATAACTTCAAACTCGTTATGTGAACTGACATTTGAATGCTAGGCAATATGTAAATCGAATGCCTTGACCAATAATTCGGCCTTTATTCCGACAGCGCCCGGGGTTTACACTTCAACATGATAATGCCCACCCCAGGTGGCAGGTGTTGCAAGAGACTTCCTGCTGACCAATAACATCAATGTAATTCCGTGGCCGGCATATTCATCAGATTGTAATCCATTTGATCATATGTGGGACATCTTGGATCGCCGGCTAAGTAAAGATCAACGTCACCGTAGAAAAGTCCGCAAAGAATGGGCTCGTATTCCTCGATATTTGTTGAGAAACTTGTGCGGTTCAAAATGTGGAGACTGGATGCAGTGATTGTCAGACGCGACTGGCATACCCATCACAGACATTCCATTAAGGGTATTAGGGTTTGATGGTAGATTAGCAAGCCCCTGGCGTCAGATGACTGAACGTTTGATGTATTGCCAAGTTGGCACTATACTACCCTTTATTGTTTGAATGATGTTTTTGGAATGTGTATGCTAGTTAATGAATTATACCCATGATATGTCACTGAAGCGTTTCTTTTTGACGTCAGTATGTGTCAAATTGGCTGAGTCCACCAGAAGATTCGGTAGAGTGCCTTTTGCATGCTTTCTGCAAGAGGACCAAATGGCCATATCCGCCCTAGCTTTTTGTGTTACAGTTGAATTCACACAATTGGGTGACTTGGTTTACCTTTTTGTGAATAGAGCATTCCAAAGGCAGGTGCAAACGATAGCTCCGCCTAATCAGTCTTATCTGCGATTACCATACATGCATTGACATTTTTGCCATTTTACAATCAAACGTTTAAGAGTACTTAACATTTACCACTCTCTAGGCTAATTCAGCAGACGACAGTTGTTGAGATTTTAGCTCACCTGTCACATAGTGACAAGGTGAGCTTTTGGGATCACTTTTTGTCCTTCGTCCGTGCGTGCGTCCGGGCGTGCATGTGTGCGTAAACTTTTTCTTCAAACGACATATCCTCCAAACCACTGGTCGGATTTTGACCAAACTTCACAGGAATGATCCTTAGGTGGTCCCCTTTCAAAGTTGTTCAAATGGTTCCAGTCCGTTGCACATCTAGGTCACAGGAACTAAAAATAGTTTTTTTTTTTACTGAAAATTTTAAAAATCTTCTTTTCTGAAACCGCATGGCCCAGGTCTTTGATATTTGGTGCGAAGCTTCATCTAATGGACCTCTATCAAGTTTGTTCAAATTATAGCCCTGGGGCCAAATAAGCCCCCGCCCTGGGGGCCTTTGGTTTTACAAAGGCTTATATAGGGAACATCTTTAAAACTCTTCTTCTCTGAAACCACAAGGCCCAGTTCTTTGATATTTGGTGTGAAGCTTCATCTAGTAGACCGCTATCAAGATTGTTCAAATTATAGGCCTAGTGCGAAAGATGCCCCGCCCCGGGGGCCTTTGGTTTTACATTATTGAGGCTGATATTGGGAAATTCTTTAAAAATCTTCTTCTCTAAACTGCAAGCCCAAAGTCTTTGATATTTGGTATGAACCTTCATCTAGTGGACCTCTACCAAGATTGTTCAAATCATAGCCCTGAGGCCAAAAATTCCCCCGCCCCGGGGACCTTTGGTTTTGCATAGGCTTATATACGGAAAATCTTTAAGAAACATGCTTCTTTGAAACCACCAGGCCCAGGTCTTTGATATTTGGTGCGTAGCTTCATCTAGTGGACCTCTATCAAGATTGTTCAAATTATAGCCCTAGGGCCAAAAATGCCCCCTCCCTGGGGGGCCTTTGGTTTTACATAGGCTTATATTGGGAAAATCTTTAAAAAACTTCTTCTCTGAAACCGTAATGCCCCGGTCTTTGATATTTGGTGTGAAGCTTCATCTAGTGGACCTCTATCAAGATTGTTCATATTATAGCCCTATAGGGCTAAAAATGCTCCCGCCCGGAACCCTTTGGTTTTTCATAGGCTTATATAGGGAAAATATTTAAAGATTCTTCTTCTCTGAAACCACAAGGCCCTGGTCTTTAATATTTGGTATGAAGCTTCATCTAGTGGACCTCTACCAAGATTGTTCAAATTATACCCCTAGGGCCCAAAATGCTGCCGCCTCGGGACCTTTGGTTTGACATAGACTATATAGGGAAAATCTTTAAAAATCTTCTCTGAAACTGCAAGGCCCAGTTCTTTGATATCTGGGGTGAAGCTTCATCTAGTGGACCTCTATCAAGATTGTTCAAATTATATGCCTAGTTCGAAAAATGCCCCCACCCCGGAGGCCTTTGGTATTACATAGGCTTATATAGGGATAATCTTTAAAAATCTTCTTCTCTGAAACTGCATGGCCCAGGTCTTTGATATTTAATATGAAGCTTCATCTAATGGACCTCTATCAAGATTGTTCACATTATAGCCCTTGGGCCAAAAGTGCCCCCGCCCCGGGGCCTTTGGTTTTACATAGGCTTATATCTTTAAAAATCTTCTTCTCTGAAACCACAAGGCCCAGGTCTTTGATATTTGGTATGAAGATTCATCTAGTGGGCCCAAGATTGGTAAAATTATAGCCCTGGGGCCAAAAATGCCCCCGCCCCGGGGCCCTTTGGTTTTACATAGACTTATGCAGGGAAAATCTTTAAAAATCTTCTCTGAAACCGCAAGGCCCAGATCTATGATATTTGGTGTGAAGCTTCATCTAGTGGACCTCTATCAAGATTGTTCAATTTATAGGCCTTGTGCGAAAAATGCCCCTACCTGCTGGCGTTTTGTATTTTACATTGGCTTATCCAAGTAAAATCTTTAAAAATCTTCTTCTCCGAAAATGCAGACAAGACTATTAATGGGTTTTCTGACGTTCGAGGTCTAGTCTGGTCAGTTACAACTTAGGTGTATATTGGACTTTGCTACACAGATGTGACTGGAGAAATTGGAAAGAAAGGCTGTCCCTTACAACCCTGGAATACGGTACAGATACCTATGCAAACAGTGTAGGTCCTGTGATATAATTCTAGGTACCATATTTAGCAAAATGGACGAGCCCAACTTCAGTGATGGAAGAGTGCAATCCAGAAACTCAAGGCAGTGAATAAATCAAAGCACTAACAACACTCTTGCCGATTGTCTCTGAGTTTAGGCTGGTCATGAACGGGGACTTGGACTGTTTCGTTTATACTTAAAATGTTAGTAGCTAATGCAAAAGGCATAGAAAAAGATCAGCACCGTGTTCTGCGGCGTTTAATCCGAGTCTACCGGTACATTGTTTGCCAGATCCAACATTTGATTCATGTGCAGATTTTACAGATAACACTTACATGTACCCAACACTGACAAACATAGGGGCTTGAAGAAATATATGGGCTGCATGATGCTTCCACGCAGAGCTGAATCCGGCCCGCACACTAGTACTGGTAAACTGCTTAGAGGATCTAAGCCTGTCCAGGAACTGCGGTGCGAGGCGGACCGTGCATGCTAATAAACCCTATTGGTTTCATTGGGCGACAGGGCTTGAGATGTCATTTCATCTCAATGTCGGGTAAAAGTCCCACAAAATTGGAAGCAACGTCTCCAAAATGACCTTTACAGTGTTGACGGGGACGTTAAACCTCAAAGCAAACAAACAAAACACTGACAAACAACGCGGCTATGTTTGGGTTGATTGTTGTCATTCGAC
The DNA here is from genome assembly GCA_963580285.1 of Lucinisca nassula. Classification (NCBI taxonomy): domain Eukaryota; kingdom Metazoa; phylum Mollusca; class Bivalvia; order Lucinida; family Lucinidae; genus Lucinisca; species Lucinisca nassula. The sequence goes on along the minus strand of OY757014.1, from coordinate 11,492,595 downwards.
CTGAAGTTGCTAATAAGAAAAGCGCTACAGTGCTAACGTCTACGTGACTATCATTGACTCGTCAGAATAAACTTTTTCTTGTAGAAAATAGCCGCAATGAGATCAGGGTATTCCTTAAGACTAAAGATGGCTATCCTGGAATCATAGGGTGAGCTTGGCAAACAGTGTAGACCAAATTTCAGAGTTAAATGAAACAGTTTAAATCTCAGCCCAGGACTGTTACCCCAACATACACTTAGAAGCAATCAACCCACCAGCACTTTCAGTGCTTTGATTCTGAAACCAAATGATTGCATAAGGCACAATTCCCTTAAGCAAAAAAGGTTAAATCAATCAACCATGACGTCTGGTTACCAGTCCGGCCACGTCGATTCTGTGCACCACCTTCACACCAGTATGATTATCAGGACCAAAATTTTGATGTGTACTGTAAGGTCATGCCTAGAAAAGAAGAAACTGAAATTTGTTCTCAAAAAGCATTAAGTCAGAGCGTATTGCAACGTTTTTCAATAAAGGATCGTAAGCGTGCCCCTGGACAAGTTAGAAGCTGGTCAGAAAGCTGATGACGTTGACACTGATTTTGCCACATGTGTATGATCTACCGTCTATTGGAGCGTCATCTTACTATATACAGAAGACGCTAGTGGACGTCGATGTAGCGGAAGACCGACGTCAGTATGTCAAGATCGATTCATCCGTCAGACACATCTGCGAAACAGATTTCAGCCGGCAGCTGCTACACTGTACCTGTAAATAAACAAGAGGTCTCAACAACCGACTAATAAGCGCTGACACTGTTCGTCGCCCTTATGCGATGCACGTTTGAGAGCTAGACGTCCCTGTCGTGACAAGTTAATGCACTAGTCATTTGTAACCACTGCCCCCCCCCCCCTACGGGGATAGGCGGGGAATAGCGGGGCAAATATGCGGGGTTTTTACCCTCTGTGTTCCCCCGCAGTGCCGGGTTAATGCGGTGGTTGTGATTTTATGCAAATATACCCCCAGAGGAATGAACTATTATAAATAGCGGGGCTGTAGCGGGGCTGTGACCTTCTGGAGGTCCCCCGCAGTGCAGGCCGGCTTCTAGTAGGGCTGTGAAAAGTGAAAAGTCAGTGTCCCCGCCATCCCCGTAGGTAGGGGGGGGGGGCAGTGATTACAAATGACTAGTGCATAACGCATCAACACAGTACGGAACGCTTACGCTGGTGCATGAAATACGTAAATTAGCGTCTAAGCGACTGACGTGATATGCGTTTCAGTGACAAATCGCACTTCAGCGTGAATCACACCGATTGTCTTTTCCGGATGTTTCGACGTATAGGTGTAAGGTATGCGTAATTATGTGGCGAGGAATTGCATGTAGTTAGCGAATGCAGTAAATTAGTGTCATTAAGAACATTCAAGATCATGGCTGAGACGTGGACTGAACAGCGAGACGTTACATCAGTCAAGTTTTTCAGCCTCACATGGTTCCATTTATTTGTTTACTCTCAGAATCTGTGATATCTTATCCAGCAGGATTACGCGCGGGCTCATAGTGCTGTTCATACTAAAAATTTTCTTCAAGCCAACGGAATTCATATACTGGCCTAGCCACCCTTTCTCCTCCGATACTCTATGTATCTATGGGGAGAGGTATCCACAACCGACCAGACAAAAACTGTTACTTATGGACAGCATTGTTAAAACTTGAATTTTAATGTTTGGTTTTGAAAACGTAAACAGTTTCTTTAAAAAAAATCGAATGGCACTTCATAATACCACCGGCTATAGACATCTACAAACATATTATATAACTGAATTTGCAGAACTACTTTTCTAAATTTTAAGATCTTTTTAGAAAGGCTTTCTGTAAGCTTTCACAATGTTATGCTTTTCTCATAGAATCTGTCATTTCAGTGCCTTTGGCGCTTTGATTTTATTTTTCCCAAAAAACAGGACTTGACATCTTATAGATGTCAAATAAGATGTCAAATCCTGTTTTCTGGGAAAATTAGAAAAATATTCTATAATGCTGACTGCTGCAAAAAAAAAACACCCAACATGCAGAGCCTTAAGCTAACAACAATGTTAGTTTTAAACAACTGGCCCCAGTTCTTTGGGCACATCCCATGTTCTCCATTCTGGAAGCAACGTGAGCAAATTATCTGTGCATTTGTAAGGGTACTCAACTGTTTTTCTTTACCTTAGTGCTAATCACAGCACTTGTTGTCTGCTTTGTTGTTTGCCGGTTACTTTTAAAGTCATTTTTGCAAACAGTGTGGACTCAGATCAGACTGCTACTTTGGATCCACACTGTTTTCCTGTGTGCAAAAATATTTTTAAAAAGTTTGCAAAGTAAAAGCAAAGGAAGTAAGTTCTTTATTTACAGAGGGTGACCCATTTGGCATAGCCAATCTTCCATGGGGCCCTCTAAAACATGAAAATACACAAGTTACAACAGACAGTGAAATACAATCATAATAAATACTAAAATGACGTAGGTATGGAAATGTAGATATAAGTAATGAATGTTTGAAAATTGATACTTATAGTTTAACTTACAAGGTACAAGGTGGTGGAGGCAGTACTATAAAACCCCGGTCCCACACAGCTTGAGACCGCGATGCGACCTTTCTGCGACTAAAAAAAATGGCAATCGCGGAGCGGTTTCAGAAGTCGCACGGAGGTTTTATAAAGGTTGACGATCAAATGTAGTCGCATGCATCATGCACAAAAGACTGGCTGCGACTGATTTTGACCGCAGACTAGTTGTAATGGTTTTCTAGACGTCGCAGACCAATCTCCGATCGATTGCCGAACAGTCACCGATCGATCCCCGACCGAATTTATGCAAATTTGGCTGTAAATTCTAGCAACCCTATTGCAACTTATCGGAGACTGGTCGCAGACCGATCGCCGACTAATTGCCGACTAATCGCCGACTGATCCTCGATCGATCCACGACCTATCGGCGATGGGTCGGCAACTGTTCGGCGATGGGTCGGCGATCGATCGGAGATTGATCACTGATAAATCGGCGATTGATCTGCGACTGGTCTGCAACTGGTCGCCGACAAGCTGTAAAAAAGTGTTAAAACCATTGAACGATTATAGCGCCAACTACAATAAAAAACAGTTAACATCCTAGCATCATTTCGACGACAGCTTTCAAAGCGGCAACATGGTTCGGAGAGGCGGGCAAAAGAAAACGGCGGCGCAGCCGAAAAAAAACGGGAAGCAAGGCTCGGTCACCAATTTCGGATGACGAGGACTTGCAGCAGCCCAGAGAAGACTCTCAGCAGTCGAAAATTTAGTTTATTTTTGTCTGTGTCAAAAAAAAAAAAATCGCAAAAAAGTCGCCGACAAGTCGCCGATCGGTTTTATCAAGTCTCTGAAGAGTCGCCGATTGATCGCCGACTAGTCCCCGATCATGTTTCACTTGTTGCAAGTCAGTCGCCGATCATACGGCGATTCTTCGGCGACAAGTCGCTGATCAATCGCCGACTTTGGGCAACATTAATCGCCGATTGTTCGGCGACCGGTCGCCGACTAGTCGGAGACGGGTCGGCGATCACATTTACGGAGCAAATTTAGTTGCAACAGTTGCAAAGGTCGCGGGCAAGTTGCAACGAAATCAGTTGCAGAGAGGTCGCATCGCAGTCGCAAGGTCTGTGGGACCAGTTTTTACAGTTATGCACAAAAGCTTTGCACGTTGAAGAGTTCTTGATTTCATTTGGTATGCTATTCTAAATGATGGGACCAGAATATATATACTATTTTTAAAAAAATTTAGTTTTGGTTTAGGAATTTTGAATTTGCGACCATAAATTGAATTTGATCTCATGATGTATGAACTGATCCATCCAATCTTTTTTTCAGAAAGGCCACATACATATTGCGGTATCAGATTATTAGTGACTTTGAAAATTATTGTTGCTTTATTGACAAGAACACTTTGCTCCGAGGATAGTATATTTAACCTTGTCTTTGTAGTTTCGAAAGCTATATATTCCTTCTCCAAAATAAGTTTTTGTTTGTTTGATTTGAGGTTTCACGTCCCCGTCAACACTGTAAAGGTCATTTTGGAGACGTTGCTTCCACTTTTGTGGAACTTTTACCCGACACTGAGATGAACAGACATCTCAAGCCCTGTCGCCCAATGAAACCGATAGGGTTTATTTGCATGGACGGTCCACCTCGCACCGCGGTTCCTGGACAGGCTTAGATCCTTTAAGCGGTTTACCAGTACTAGTGTGCGGGTCGGATTCAGCTCTGCGTGGAAGCATCATGCAGCACATATATTTCTTCAAGACCCTATGGGCGGGGGCTTTCCAAAATAAGTTTACAAGCGCGTTTTTGAAGTTTGACTAGTTTTGACAAATTATAGATTGATGAATTACCTCAAATGACATTGCAGTAATTGAAATGTGGCTGAATGTATGCATTGTAGAACATAACTTTGTGTTCATATTTGATATAATGTCGTATTCTAGACAGCAGCCACATAAAAGAAGATATCTTCTTACAAATAAAGTTGAAATGGTCATGCCACGTTAAATTTGAATCAATATGAACACCAAGTATTTTGTCACAAGTAGTCATGTTTGTATGTTAACCCTTGTCCTGCTGAATATTTAAATATGTCACACCCACCACTGATTATCAGCCAATCAGATTACTTGATGCAAATTATTGCAACAAATTTATAAACTGGATGGCAAACAATGAAGATCCTGATCAGATGGCTTCTTCAGAAGCCATCTGATCTGGATCTACATTGTTTCAAAGGTAAGGCATATCCGGGCTCAGCAGGACAAGGGTTAATGATAAAATATTCTCGTCTATATGTGTTCTTTTTTGTCTCGCTATTATTATCATGACTTTAGTTTTGTCAGTGTTGAGCTTCATCCCGTTCTGTTTACACCAATGTTGAAGAGGCAAAAAAAACCAGCGAGGACATAAGCAGACAACATTTTCAGATACAGTTTTTCTCTGCATAAGGGTTATATTAACCTTCAAGTGCCCGATTAACACTCTTATTAGTAACCTTCAAATAACCTCTACGGTAGTATTGACCTACGCACATGCAGTCGGAAATCTTGTCACTTTTCAAACAATGACTTTTTTAATACCCTTGAATCGGTGTCTCTCAAAGTAGACAAGTAGTACTTAATTTTATTGCTTAGGGATATCTTTATTAAAATGAAAATCAAATTGTGTCAAGTGGGACTTACTTTGTCTCCTGTTAAAGTGATCTTTGAAGGCCATAAGATCAATCTTTGTCAAATTCTACTCTGTCACAATTTGACTCCATTACGATAACACACCCGTGCAACATAGTGCATTTTTCACATCTCCAAAATGACTACTTTTCTTATGAAAATCCTTGATATTTTTCTTATAAATCCTCAAAACATAGGTTGAGGGTGCGCGTTAGAACCGCCTCACTGAGGCGGTTCTAACGAGTACCCACAACCTATGCCTTGGGGCAGAAATAAGGAAATAATGTATACCCCCGTAAACCCGAGTTTTCTCTAGATAAAGTGGGTTTAGGGGGGGTCTTCATTTCACGGACGTGTTCACGTGACGTCTGCGGACCAAACATATTGTCATCTGCTTTGTGGTCTGCTTTGTGGTCTGCTGATTACTTTAATCTTTTTTGTACCAAATGGAATCTTCCTCCTTATATATACCAGGAGTGCATAATAGTACTGCATTCCAAAATTAAGGAGTGTCATGTTGTGTTTTCTTCAAAAATTATTTGGAAAATGGCTTAATATTTGTCCAACAGTGTAGGCCCTGATCAGATGCCGCGTTCTGTGGCGTCTGATCTGGGCCTGCACTGTTTGCCAAGTACCAGGTTTAGGGTTTCTGGTACAAAAAAAAGGTTATGTTATTGTTGCAAACTATTTGCCTGTTTGCAGAAAAAAAATGTATGAACTGTTTGCAAGAAAATGCATCGGACAACATTTTGTCTGGTATGTTTAAAATGCATTGTTACGAGCAGTGTGGATCCAGATCAAACAGTCCACACTGTTTGCCTGTATGCAAAAAGATGTTTGAAATGGTTGTAGAAAGCGCAGCAAATGACATATCTAACTTAGCCATTTTCAGATGCAGTTTTTCTAGTATTGTCTAGTTTTTCTAGTACTGTCAAATTCATTACCACCATCACCTATATACAAAGTATGTAGCGGGGTATAGTGTTTTTGATCATGTTAAATTGTTTGTCCATTTGGTTGTGATTGACTTAACTTGATAGATTTTGTAACGTAACCGGGCGCTAAAAGCACAGAGGGGCTACCCCCATCTCGCTAAATGGGATTAGTTTATGGACTGCTCTTCCCAGAGCCTCCATTGTGCTGGCACTCGTCAATTCGACAGGTTTCAGCTGACCAATGAGAATATACTGAACTCTTGCTTGGAGGAAGGCAAAATCGCACCCAAGGAACAGCGTTGGTCCTAAGAAACGCAGTTCTATAGCGATTTTAGAATTTTGAGTGCAGGAATCAGACCAAAGACGGGCTCTAGTACGTGATGACATGTTGCCAATTTTGACTGCAAAATGTGTCAGAGCACAGCCCTGTTTTCGAATGTCTGGCCGAGGAAAAAAGCTAACATACATTACAGTTCTGGCTTCCATTATTCTCTGCCCCCGCCCCTGACCTGGCAAAGAAAACGCCTTATTTGGCTGTGATTTATGAAAGTTTAGGTTAAAAGTTTTACATTAACCCTTAACCCGCTGAATAATTAAGTTAGCCACACCCGTTTCTGATTTTGAACCAATCAGATTACGTGATGTGATTTATCCCTACAAATTCGCAAACTGAATGTCAAAAAGTGTAGATCCTGATCAGATGGCTTCTGAAGAAGCCATCTGATCAGGATCTACACTGTTTGCAAAGGTAAGGGATTGTTGTGAACAGGCGAAGGTAAGGGATTGTTGTGAACAGCAGGATAAGGCTTAAAGTTAAAGGGAGCAAGACCCTGTAAAAATGTACTTGATATTCAACATGATGGTGTATATTACCAGAATTTGGCATCGCCGACATTCCGTATCTTGATCTCAAGGTCAAGGTCAAATACATTAAAATTGTCTCAGATTTTATGCCCGCACCCCCTTTCTAAGGTTGCAGCCTATCAACCTATCAAAGACCTGGGAAGATTTTGGTGGCCGTGACCTCATTTTCAAGGTCAGTACAGCCTTCCAAAGACAGCCAAATTTGGGCTAAAACTAGCTTGTTTCTTGGACTTTAGAGCTTAAATTATTCTGTTCAAAAATTCAAGATGACAGAAAATTTATTTATCGCTCATCTGAGCCAAAGGCTCATTGGTGAGCTTATGGTATTGTAAGGCTCTGTTGTATGTGATCTGGGGTCTGTCAACATTTGCAAACATCTTCTCTGAAACCACTTTAAGTCAGTTTTTATATGGACTATCGGTATCCATGAGATTTTGGGTAATGAAAGTTTGTTCATGGGTCCAGTTCACATGACCATGCTGTGCCAATTTAACTCTTATCTTGCTGTTCACGACAACCCCTATCTTTGGAAACATTGTAGATCCAGATCAGATGGCTTCTGAAGAAGCCATCTGATCAGGATCTACACTGTTTTGCATTCAGTTTATGAAATTGCAGCAATAAATTACATCAAGTAATTTGATTGGTTGAAAGACAGAAATGGGTGTGGCTTAAATGAATATTCAGCAAGATAAGGGTTAAGGTAAAAACATTATAGTTAAAGGCTAAAAGCACTTCAAAACCCCTTCTACTCTGGAACAGGCTGATTGTCATGAAATGGATAGGTAGCATAAGGTCTGATGACCCTTGGATGAGCTTGACCTATTTAAGCCCAAGGTCAAATTTGGTCACATAGGCTTTTGTCTGGGAAAAAGTCAAAGCTGGATATTTTTCGGTAACTTTTGCAGCATATGATGTAAAAATTGTTAGATGCAGTGTCCTTAATGATTATATGAAACTACATGAGTACTCTAGGTCATTCAGATGTGAAAATTAAAGCTTGTTTTTCTCAGAAAACACTGCCATTTGTAACCAAACTGCACATGAAAGGAAATGTGAGTTTGGTCACTTGACCAACATGGCTGTCATGCCCTTTGTTGTAAAAACACTTCAAAAATCTTCTTGTCTGGAAGCAATGGACCCATTGTCATGAAACTTGGTACTAAGCATTAGGGACGCAAACCAATCATAGTTTGTTCAGATGATCTCTGGATGACCTGGGTGTATTTTAGGCCAAGTTCAAATTTGGTTACAAAAATAGGTTTTTGTATGGGAAAAAGTCAAAACCACATATTTTTCGGTAAATGTTGCATGCAGCCACTGATTTGCAAATTGGTAGGTGCAGTGTTCTAAATGAGTATTCAAGGTTCTTGACCTGGGCTCAAAATCATTCAGATAAGAAAACTAAAAATTGTTTTTCTCAGAAATGTTCTTGTCCTAAACCAGTGGGTGGATTGCCTTGAAATTGGTATGTGGCATTGGGCTTTGGGCCCACCATACTTTGTGCAAATGATGACTCTGTCTTGACCTTGACCAAATTAAATTCAAAGTAAAATTTGGTTGCATATGAAGAACGCTCTTATATGGGAAAATGTGGACATTGTTTTGTTGGAAACTATTGTCCTGTGAACACTCCACTCTATTAATTAAACTGTGTTAAAGAAACGTGCAGTGTTTAATAACAATGATTATAAGGTAGAAATAATCGTCCTCGAGTTCTCTCAAATCATGTGAAATTATCTTAAAAATAGGATATAAACACCTGATATGTTCATGACATACAGTCATTTTCCATGCGAGAGAACAATAAAAATTTCCTCAGAAGTCCAATTGCTAAGAGTACAAGTCTCAAGTAGATGCCACAATTAATGATGTCTGCTTTGTCATCCACTGGTTACTTTGAAGAAGTCATTTTGAAAACCGTGTGGACCAGATCAGACTTCTCCTAGTCCTACAGGAGGTGTCTGATCAAGGTCCACACTGTTTCCCTAAATGCATAAACATGTTTGAAATGGTTGACCAAAGCGCAGCAGACGACATAAGCAGACGGCATTTTCCGAAGCACTTGATGGTTATTAACCTTTACCCTGCTGTAGGCGACAAGCCCTATCTTTGCAAACAGTGTAGATCCAGATCAGATGGCTTCTGAAGAAGCCATCTGATCAGGATCTACACAGTTTGACATTCAGTTTATGAATATGTAGAAATAAGCTGCATGGTTCAAAGTCAGAAATGAGTGTGGCTTAATTGAATATTCAGCAGGTTAAAGGTTAAGAGATGGGCCTTTTCGTGTAAGAAACAGTAGGATATCTCTGCCATATATTTCCTTTGCACGATATAGGAGTCCGGTTTTTCATCTGTTTGTATGTCCTTGTGTTCAGTTTTTTCCTCCGAGAAGTGTCAGCTAATTTATTCAACCTTGGCAAATAAAGTATTAAGGTGACCCGATACACTTGACAAATTTCTTGCTATTTTTTTCAAGGGAGACCACCCCAGATTCCTGTGAACCCCCGTAAAAATCCTAAAAATTGTGACACCTTAAAGACGTTATTGCCATAATTCTCCTTAAATGTTGACAAATTTGTTTCACTATCGGGCAAGGAGTTGAAAAGGTGCAGACTGAATGGCAAACAGTGTAATCTGGGTCTTCACTGTTTGCTTGGGCCTATCTCATTACGATAACACACCCGTACGTCATAGTGCATTTTTTACATCTCCAAAGCGGTCAATTTTCTGAAAAAAATTTGTGATATTATTCTTATTTATACTCAAAACATAGGTTGTGGGTACTCGTTAGAACCGCCTCATTGAGGCGGTTCTAACGAGTACCAACAACCTATGTCTAGGAGCAGAAATAAGTAAAATAATGTATACCCCCGTAAACCCCAGTTTTCTGTATATAAAGTGGGGTGTAAGGGGGTGTTTATTTCACAGACTTGGGCCTATCTGTTCCAATACTTAGGATCATAACGGTAATCTACTTTAACCCGTTATGTACCGGAAACCCCAAAACGGGTTGGTACCCTGGCAAACAGTGCAGGCCCAGATCAGACGATGCCGCATACTGCAGCATCTGATCAGGGCTTTCACTGTTTGCATAAAGTTCAGCCATTCTCCAAATAAAATTTGAAAAAAAAAAACAAAACAAAAAAAAAACAATCTGACACCCCTAAATTTTGAAATGAGATGGAAGATTCCTTTTGGTACAAAAAGTGTTAATCTGAGCTCATTTGAGCTACTCTTACAGGAAAGAATTTGTTCCTTGGGAGCAAATTCTTACTACAGTTGATTTAATACACAAAAGTATTCTTGAGTGATCTCCCCTGAAAGGTGTTTTTGTTCTCCTTAACCCATTTTGTACCAGAAACCCAAAAACGGGTAATTGGCAAACAGTGCGGGCCCAGATCAGGGCCTAAACTGTTTGAAAGAAGTTAAGCCATTTTCCAAACAAATTATGAAGAAAAACACAACCTGACACACATCTAAATTTTGAAATGGACTACTGCTATTTATGCGGAGGAAGATTTCAGTCGGTACAAAAAGGGTTAAATAATAATATCTAATTGATGCCTGAATTCTGTTACTGCAGGAACTGTTTTATAGATTTCTGTCACGTAAATAAAGCTTTAAATGCCTTTTTATTCTTTTTATATCTTGACAAGGTAAACAATTCCTAGGAAATCATGAGGTTTGTTTGTGATAAATTTCTCTTTTTTTAATGGCTCTCATCTTGGTTTGGTAAACTTTGGTTGCATCTCGAATCACATGTCTTGTTCATGATAGCGACATGGCACCTCTTGGCTTGCCTGCATTGACACTAATTTGTACTTCTGCTAGCATTTGAGTTTTGTTTGTTTGTTTGATTTGAGGTTTAACATCCTCATCAACACTGTAAAGGTCATTTTGGAGACGTTGCTGCCGATTTTGTGGGACTTTTACCCGACATTGAGATGAAATGACATCGCAAGCCCTGTCGCCCAATGAAACCAATGAGCTGAATGTGTGATTTATAAACTGCATTCTGTTTTCAGTAGACAGATGTGTTTTTATTTAAGATAGGAGCCAAAGATTAGAACTCATTTTCTTTGCAATTGCATCAATATGGTTCGTTCATGTCAGATTGTTATCAAGATATATACCAAGGATTGTATCACTATTTATCATACTTAAATTGTTATTGTTGTATTTCAGTGTGAGAATGTTTTTATCTAAATGGGCACGCCTTGATGATTGGTAGTTAGCATAACTTTTGTTTTAGCAGTTTTAATTAGCATTCCATTCAGTCTACACCATTCTGAAGTTCTTTGCAATGCCTCTTGCAATTTTTGTTCAATACAGTGGTGAGATTTGTCTTTGTGATAAAGTGTGGTATCGTCTGCATATAAATCAGTAAAAACATTTTTAATATAAAGTGGTAAATCATTAATGAACATAAAAATAACACAGGGCCTAAGATATATCCTTGACGAACTCCAGATGTTATATTTTTAGCTTTTGAAAGAGTATTATTGATAGAAACATTTTGTTTCCTGTCCAGCAGATAGGAAGAAAACCATTTAATTGTAACACTTGAAATTTTATAACATTTAAGTTTTTTAATCAACAGTGTATGGTCTACAAGATCAAAAGCCTTCTTGAAATCAATCAATACCATTCCAATTGGATGGATTTGGTTCACATTTGATATGTTTATGGGTATAGGTCCAAAGTGTTATTCAGTTACCCTCCTAGAAGCAACCGTGGTGTAGTGGTTATGCTACTCGCCTTGTAAACCTTGGGTCGCAGGATCAATCCCGGGCTTCTCCAGACTTTCGGATAAGTCTTTAAATCGAGGTCCCCTCTCCATATGACTCAAACACTCACTCACTGACTCAGTCCCTCCCCCTCTTGATAAATGTTACTTGGTACAAACTTGTATCTAGGTATGGCATGTTTAATGCAAGGATCCATATTTCACTTTGACCTACATTTCATGGTTCACTGACGTTGTGAAAATTTGCGACCACCATAGCTTTCACCAAGATGGCCAATTTAATTCTAAAGAAATGTTGGAGCTTGTTTAATGTTACTTGGTACAAAATTGTAACTAGGGATGGCAAGTTTAATGCCAGCATCCTTATTTGTCCTTGACCTATATTTGATGGTTCACTGACTTTGTGAAAATTTGCAATTACCCTAGCATTCACCCAAATGGCTAAGTTTATTTCTGAAATATTAGAGCATTATTAGTGATACTTGGTACAAACTTGTATCTAGTGATGCCAACTTTGACCTTGACCTATATTTCATGGTTCACAGACCTTGTGAAAATCTGTGGCTATCCTAGCAGTCACCCAGATGGTCAAGTTCATAATCAAGAACTACAAGAGCTTCAGTAATGGTACTCGGTACAAACTTGTATCGATGGATGGCAAGTTTACCGGTAATGCAAGCATCCGTTTTTGATCTTGGCCTACATTTTCTGGTTTACTGACTTTGTTAACTATTGACATAATTGTGTCAAGCCTAGCATTCACCCAAATGATCAAGAACCATAAGAGCTTCATAGAGGATCTTACATGAGTGCTCATGTATTATTGAATTTATTAAACGAGTTGAGGAAACGGGATAAAATGCGAGGCTGCGCCGAGCATTTTATCCCGTTTCCTCAACGAGTTTAATAAATTCAATAATACATGAGCACGAATGCAAGATTCTATTTATCATATGACATTTAAAACGCATTTTATTCACGATTGTTTACAAAAATGTCAATATTCCGCCATTAGTAAACGCGACGCCGTTAAGGACGTCATACAGGTAACGTTACGGAACGTATCTAGCTAATTTGCATATTTAATCCACTAGTGGATTATCGAAAATAATGCATGGCGTTATTACACTCTCAGACGCGACGTCATATGATAAATGAATGATAATTCATACAAACTTGCATCTAGGAATGACTTTCGATAATACAAGCATCCATATTTGACCTTCACCTACATTTCATGGTTGAGTACTGGTAAACCCCTTAGAGGATCTAAGCCTGCCCAGGCAAAGTGGTGCGCACGCGCCAGTCCATGCTTATAAACCCTATTGGTTTCATTGGGTGACAGGGCTTGAGATGTCATTTCATCTCAATGTTGGGTAAAAATCCCACAAAATTGGAAGCAATGTCTACAAAATGACCTATACAGCGTTGACTGGGACGTTAAACCTCAAATCAAACAAACAAACATTTCTTGGTTCACAGACTTTTGATAGATTGCGTCAACCTTTGCATTTTAGCTCACCATCACGTAGTGACGAGGTGAGCTTTTAGGATCACTTTTTGTCCGTCGTCCGTCATGCGTCCGTCCGTCCGTCCGTGTGTGCATCCTTGCGTAAACAATTTCTTCAAACGACATCTCCTCCAAAACCACTGATCGGACATCCCCTTTCAAAGTTGTTCAAATGGTTCCGGTCCGTTGCACATCTAGGTCACAGGAGCCAAAAATAGATTTTTTTTCACCGAAAACTTAAAAAATCTTCTTCTCTGAAACCACAAGGCCCAGGTCTTTGATATTTGGTATGAAGCTTCATCTAGTGGACCCCTACCAAGATTGTTCAAATTATAGTGCTGGGGCTGAAAATGCCCCAGGCCTTTTGGTTTTACATAGACTTATATAGAGATAATCTTTGAAAATCTTTTGCTCTGAAACAGCGAGGCCCAGGTCTTTGATATTTGGCGTGAAGCTTGATCTAGTGGACCTCTATCAAGATTGTTTAAATTATAGCCCTGAGGCTAAAAATGCCCCCGCCCCGGGGCCATTTGGTTTTGCATAGGCTTATGTACGGAATATCTAAAAAAATCTTCTTCTCTGAAATCGCAAGGACCAGGTCTTTGATATTTGGTGTGTAACTTCATATAGTGGACCTTTGCCAAGATTGTTCAAATTATAGCCTATGTTGCTATTTGGCATGAAGCTTCACCTTTTTAGACCTCCCTCAACATTATGCACATTATAGCCCTGGGGTCAATAATGGCCTCCCTGGAGCCCACATTTTACTCTATGGATCAGACGAGCGATCCAGGGCCATCCTGGCCCTCCTGTCTATAATGTATAAGCTCATTTTTCAAGAACTATAAGAACTTGGTACAAGCTCGCAGCTATGAATGGCAGCTTTGCTGCAAGCATCCATTGTTTGACCTTGATCTACATTTCATGGTTCAGTGACTTTGCACCCCACAGGCACGACATAGCCTTTGGCGGAGTTCTTGCCCTCAATTAGAAATGATATCCAACAGATCAAACCGGTGTAGTCTGAATGGCAAACAATTCAGACTCTGATCAAGATCTTCTTTGTTTGTATTATTACTTATTGCACAGGTACCACTGTCCTTTTGCTAAAACGAAAATACAAGGGGTCAATTGTTCAAAACTAACGATATCGTTAGTCAACCTATCATTAAAACTTTGATCATTTAATGTGGCAAATATACTGCTATTTTTGCTGAACAAATGTGAGCAGCCCGTGAGGGCTCAACATCACTGAACCACCATGAAATCTAGGCATTCTTAACCCCCTCATGTTCTATTGCACAAAGTTTTGCTTGATTTGTTTGATTTGAGGTTTGACGTCCCGTCAACACTGTATAGGTCATTTTGGAGACGTTGCTTCCAATTTTGTGGGACTTTTACCCGACATTGAGATGAAATGACATCTCAAGCCCTGTCGCCCAATGAAACCAATAGGGTTTATAAGCATGGACGGTCCGACTCGCACCGCTTTGCCTGGGCAGGCTTAGATCCTCTAAGTGGTTTACCAGTACTGTGTGCGGTCAGATTTCAGCTCTGCGTGGAAGCATCATGCAGCCCATCTATTTCTTCAAGCCCTGATGGGCGGGGCCGAATATTACACAAAGTACCATCACTAAACCATGAAGGGAATTGGAGATATGGTGATCACAAGGTCATATTGTCAGGGCAGATAACTCAAATACCATGGCACCCAGGGTTGTGGTTCCTACACATGACACACCTTAAATTTGTCAGTAACCAAGTACAATGAATATATCTCAAAGGATATTTTAGTTATGGTGATCACAAGGTTATGTTGTCAGGGGAGATAACTCTAATACCATGTCACTCAGGCGTAGTGGTTCTTGTGCATGAAGCCTTCTCAACCCCATATACAATTGTACTACCCCTATGTACAAGCAATATACCCGAAAGGGTATTGGAGTTATGGTGATCAAAAGTTATATTATCAGGGGAGATAATTCAAATAACACGGCACCTAGAGTTGTGGTTCCCTACTCGATTTCATTTACCGTTGTATCAAGTACCATCAATACATCTCTAAAGGTATTGGCATTATGGCCATCACAAGGTTTCATCTACGGACGGATGGGCATAAGGATGGACAGATGAACGATCAAATACTTGGACACTTTACCATTCTATATATTTATATATGGTTCCTCATGGCAGTAGAAAAACCTGAAAATGACAGTAGACAAACCCTAAAATCACAGTTGTTCATTTTTACGCAATTTACATTGTGCACATGTTTGAAGACAGGTTTTGTTACTCATTTGTTGGTTGGTTCCGGGACCAGTGATTTCTGGGCAGGACCAGCTGATGGTCCTCCAGACCAACAAATTATGTTAAATGCAAAAAGGTTTTGTTTGATTTGAAGTTTAACGTCCCCCTCAACAATATATAGGGCATGTTGGAGATGTTGCTTTCAACTTTATGGGTCATTTACCCGACATACAGCTGACCTAACATACCAGACCCTGCCACCCAATGAAGCGGTGGCGCTGTGCAAAAAGGTTATAATTAAAGCTGGCAGAAACGCTTAGAAAGGATCATCGCAGTGCTGAACCTTAAACCAGTTTGGGTTTGGATGTTAGCAGAATCACATGGACAACACGTATCAGTTTCAAATAGTCAGCATTTGACTTGTGATGACCCTTTGTGAGTGCCACTATTCATAAGAGTAGCCATTGACACCATTATCCCACCTTTATTTATTGTTTCAAGTTTCTTTGTTTACATCTAAACTGTCAAGTACTGCTCTTTTAACATAATCTTGACAATATTTTTTCAATAGATTTATTTTTTTCCGCAATCATCTGCTCGGGATGCTCAGTTGAATGTTTGTCAACTGGTGAGCATCGCCCAGTTGTTCAAAGCCTTGTTATCTTAAGGGGAATAGATACACTCTCACGGGAGACAACTCCATCAAAAGTATTTTTGTCTCCAAAGTCAATACTCAATAGGGGTCAACTCTTAAAGGAAAGAATTTGCTCCTCTAACTCTTAACCATTACCCTGCTGTAGGCGACAACCCCTATCTTTGCAAACAGTGTAGATCCAGATCAGATGGCTTCTGAAGAAGCCATCTGATCAGGATCTACACAGTTTGACATCCAGTTTATGAATATGTAGAAATAAGCTGCATAAAGTAATCTGATTGGTTCAAAGTCAGAAATGAGTGTGGCTTAATTGAATATTCAGCAGGTTAAAGGAAAGAATTTGTTCCAGGGGTCAACTCTTAAAGGAAAGAATTTGCTCCAGAGGAGCAAATTCTTTCCTTTAAGAGTGTACCCCTGTTTCAGTGGGACAAGGCTAATAGAAAAGGGGACAGGAAGTCCTGAACGTTGTCTCCCTTTGAAAAAAAGAGAAAAAATCTGCCGGTTGCTCCCATTTCCCTTAACAGACATTTTAGTGGTTAATATGTACCTGTTCTAGTATGATATGCAATACAGTGGTATTTTTATGGTTTGTTTGTTTGATTTGAGGTTTAACGTCCCCGTCAACACTGTAAAGGTCATTTTGGAGACGTTGCTTCCAATTTTGTGGGACTTTTACCCGACATTGAGATGAAATGACATCTCAAGCCCTGTCACCCAATGAAACCAATAGGGTTAATAAGCATGGGCGGTCCGCCTCGCACCGCGGTTCCTGGACAGGCTTAGATCCTCTAAGCGGTTTACCAGTACTAGTGTGCGGGCCGGATTCAGCTCTGCGTGGAAGCATCATGCAGCCCATATATTTCTTCAAGCCCCTATGGGCGGGGGCCAGGTATTTTTATGGAAAAATGTAAGTAGCTTTTGCATTAAGTTTTCATTTTATTAACAAAACTGTAAGCACATTTTGTTGCAATAAATGATAAAAGTTTTAACAATACGTTAACTAACGACATCGTTAGTTTTGAACAACTGGACCCAGAATTAAGATAATGTCACCAGTTTGATCCCAATCGGGTCAAACAACATTAATTTTATTCTTGTAGATTGATCATGATATATACCCTATAATGCCAATCATGACAAGTGAGTGAGTGAGTTTTAGTTTTACGTCCCACCAACAGCTAAGGTCATACGGAGACGGGACCTCAGTTTAAAGACTCATCCAAAAGTCTGGAGAAGCCCGGGATCGATCCTGCGATTCCTGGTTTACAAGGCGAGTAGCGTAACCACTGCACCACGGAGGCTTCTACCAATCATGACAACCGTCTTCTGCTTTGTCATCTGACAGTTACATTAAAAGTCATTTTTGCAAACAGTGCAGACCCAGATAAGACTGCTCCTCTAGGAGTTTCCAATCTGGGTCCACAGTTTGCCTGTAAAAATATTTTTAAAAGGTTTGCTAAAAGATGCAGCGGATGACATAAGCAGACGAAATTTTCAGATGTAGTTTTTCTCGGCAGCTTATGGGATATGTTCTAGTCTACTGTTATTCTCTCCCTTCCCCTGGCAAACAGAAATTACCAATGTCAACTATCGATACCAAAAACCAAGTTTTAATGAACTGTGTTTTAAGCCCTTGTACTAATTGAAATCTTCCACCTTATGGATAGGAGGAGTCCATTTTGAAATTTTTGGGTTCCAGGATGTGTTGTAAAAATGGTTGAAATTTCTGCAACTGATTGCCAGTATCCAGTTTTGGCATTTGACTATTTTCCATATAAAATGGGAAAATGCACATAATTATACAGGATCATCAAGCATGACTGTTGACATGTAATATAATATGGGAGACCTAATCCATTTTGTACAGAAAACCCCAAACGGGACATTGGCAAACAGTGCAGGCCCAGATCAGACCCCAGATCATGGTATTCACTATTCACTATAAAGCTTCAGCCATTTTCCTCAATCAATTTCTGCAAAACAAACTAATCCTGACAGCTCTTGGTTTCAAAATGGACTCCTGGGTGTGGAACAAAATGAGTCATGATTAGGGCTGGCTAATCGGAGCTGAAAAGATAATCGATTATCAGTCCTGTCATTGCGATCGATAATCGATTAGTAATCGCTAAGATTTTTTTGTCATTATTTCTTTCTGTCTGAGCATGACTCTTACCATATGTTGCACTTTACCATATGTATATTTGAACAGACAGGCCTGAGCAAACAGTGTAGACCCAGATGAGACGCCGCATAATGCGGCGTCTCATCAGGGTCTGCACTGTTTGCCACTCATCCAGCCATTTTAGGCATAACTTTGGGTAGTAAATTGTACCTATCAAGTAATCGATTAAAAGTAAATCAGAAGTGACAATCATTTTTGTGGAATTTATCGATCGATTAATCGATTATAAGATTAATCGTGGCAACCTTAGTTATGATATAACTTGCATGAAAATTATGATATAAGATTACTATTGTTTCTGTACCAGCCCCTAGCTCTGTAGAAGAGCCTGCACTTAACCCTTATCTTGCTGAATATTCATTTAAGCCACACCCATTTCTGTCTATCAACCAATCAAATTACTTGATGTAAGTTACTGCTACAAATTCATAAACTGAATGCCAAACAGTGTAGATCCTGATCAGATGGCTTCTTTAGAAGCCATCTGATCTGGATCTACACTGTTTATAAAGATAGGGGTTGTCGTGAACAGCATGATAAGAGTTAAAGGAAAGAATTAAGGAGCAAATTCTTTCCTTTTAGAGCAGACCTCTTTTGATAAAAAAGGCTCCTATTAGGTGACAAAAATGGTCTCCCCCAAACTCATTTTATAAGGAAAGGCTAAAATGGGTGACTGGCAAGAGCATGATATCCGATCAGAGCCTTCACTGTTCGCAAAAAGTTAAGCCATTTTTAGTGAATCTCTAAAATCTGTTCGACTATGTTTGTTTGTGGGGTTTTTTAACGTCCCTGTCAACACTGTATAAGGTGGAATATTCCATTCAGTACAAAATGGGTTTTTAAGTAGATCTATCAGGCATTTACGTAGCTTCCGGACACTTGTTATGAGTATAAAAAGTGTTTCTTAAAAATCTTGAAACAGTTTTAGGAATAATAAGTGTAACTGAATGTCGGTATATTTGAAATCCTGTTGCAAGGGGTGAGTTTGCTGTGATAAATATAACATCCTTGTTGTTTGAAATATATTGTTATTTTATGATGAAAACTGAATATATCAGTGTTAACAAACAAACATGTCAGATTCACATACAACTTTTTATAGTAACAGCTATTTAGACCACCTTTGGGGCTGTTCAAAGCCCCCCAACCATTGGGGCTTGGAGAAATAGATTTTAGCTCACCAGAGCCGATTGCTCCGGGGGAGCTTATAGTATAGGCAGTTGTCCGTCGTCGTCTGCGTCGTCTTTGTCAACACTTTCAAACGACATCTCCTCTGAAGCCACTGGGCCGATTCAGCCCAAATTTCATCTGTAGCATCCTTGGTCTGGGGGATGGAAAGTTTATGTTTTTAATGAAAATCGGCTCATTAGTTTGGTTGCTATGGCAACTTAGAGTTTCCATAGACTTACAATGGGGAAAATAGAAAAATGGCATTTACTGCCAAACCTTTGCAGATATTTTGACAAAACTTTTATAGAAATATTCCTTGAGTGAACTTCTTCTAGCCACATACTTTTATGCCAACCTGGGGGTCCCCCAGGGGTGCCAGAGCCATGCCCCGCCCCCTCCAGTGCATAAAAGGCCATATATCTCAGAAACCATTCAGATCCCCACCCCAAAACCATATATATTCTTTTTTCTGATGATAATACGCATTCAGTGACACCAACCTGCGGTTCCCTGGGATGTGCCGGGCCCATGCCCCACCCCCTCCACTTCGTAAAATGCCCAATATCTCAGAAACTGTTAATATCCCCACCCCAAAACCGTATATATTCTTGTTTCTTATGATAAGACGCATTCAGTGACACCAACCTGGGGGTCCCCTGAGATGTGCCGGACCATGTCCCCACCCCCTCCACTTTGTAAAAGACCCAATATCTCAGAAACCGTTGAGATCCCCACCCCTGAACCATATATATTCTTGTTCCTTTTGATAAGACGCATTCAGTGATACCAACCTAGGGGTCTCCCAGGGTGCACCTGGGCCATGCCCCACACATCCACTTCATAAAAGGCGATATATCTCAGAAACCATCCAGATCCCCACCCCAAAACCATATATATTCTATTTTCTTATGATAAGACGCATTCAGTGACACCAACCTGGGGGTCCCCTGGGATGTGCCTGGACCTTACCCCAGCTCCTCCACCCCATAAAAGGCCCAATATCTCAGAAACCGTTCAGATCCCCACCCCTAAACCATAATATTATTGTACCTTATGATAAGCCGCATTCAGTGATTTCAACCTAGGGGTCACCCGGGGTGCGCCGGGACCATGCCCCACCCCTCCACTTCATAAGAGGTGATATATCTCAGAAACCTTTTAGATCCCCTTCCGAAACCATATATGTTCTTGTTTCTTATGATAAGACGCATTCAGTGACACCAACCTAGGAGTCCCCTGGGATATGCCCAGGCCATGCCCCACCCATATGCCCAGGCCATGCCCCACCCCCTCCACTTCATAAAAAGGCCCAATATCTCAGAAACCGTTTAGATCCACACCCCATAACCATATATATTCTTGTTCCTAAATATGATTAGAGGCATTCAGGGATACCAACCTAGGGGTCTCCCAGGGTGCGCTGGGGCCATTCCCCACCCTTCCACTTCATAAAAGGTGATATAATGTCAGAAACCATTCAGATCCCCACCCACAAACCATATTATATATTCTTGTTTTCTTATGATAAGACACATTCAGTGACACCAACCTGGGGGTCCCCTGGGATATGCCCCGGCCATGCCCCACGCCTCCACTTCATAAAAGGCAATATATATGTCAGAAACCATTCAGATCCCCACCCCAAAACCATATAATATTCTTGTTCCTTATGAGAAGACACATTCAGTCACACCGATTTAGGTGTCCCCTGGGAAGTGCCTGGGCCATGCCCCACCCCCTCCACTTTGTAAAAGGCCCAGTATCTCAGAAACCATTTAGATCTCCATCCCTAAACCATTTATACTCTTGGTCCTTTTGATAAGACACATTTAGTGATACCAACCTAGGGGTCTCCCAGGGTGCGCTGGGGCCATGCCCCAATCCTCCACTTCATAAAATGCCATGTATCTCAGAAACTGTTCAGATCCCCACCCCTAAGGTATGTATATTTGTGTTCCTTTTGATAAGACTCATTCAGTCACATCAACCTTGGGTGTATTTGTGCTAGGGCAATGTGTCGATGCCATGGCCCACCCCTCCATTTCATAAAAGGCCATATTAAGATCCCCGCCTCATGATCATATTATATTCTTGTTCCTTGTGAATAGACACATTCAGCCACACCAACTTTGCAGTCCACAGGGGCCATTCCTCTCCTCCTCACTTCATAAGAAGGCCTCATATTTCAGAAACAGTTCAGAACACCACTCCTAAATACACGTGTAATATGGGCCCCGTCAAGCGATTTTGGTACTTATCGCCTATGCGAGCAGCGAAGGTTCAGGCGAGCCTGCGCATCCGCGCAGTCTCGCCAGAACCTTCGCTGCTCGCTCATACAAGCAGTGAATCAAGAGGAACCTTCAGACAGAAAGCCATATCCCTGGCCCCTCTGAATGGCTTGGCATGCGCAGTTAAAATTTGTCATGACGGAATGCTCGAAGACACAAATTCGCTTGGCAGGGCTCATATATTTTCTTGGTCCTAATGATAAGACACATTCAAGGACAATAATCTTGGATTTCCTGGTGTCTGCCATGGCCATTCTCCAACCCCTCCACAGCTTAAAAGGCCTTATATCTCTGGAACTGTACACATCCCCACAGTGAGCCGATGTGCAGAACCATAAATAAACCATGCCAACTCAAGGTCAAGGTCACAGGTGAAGGTCACAAGGTTGAGCCTTGATACAAAGTGCGGCGGGGGATTTGGCTGTACTTCAGACTGCTTTCTTCTTGTATTTGAAAATTGCCAGTCAATGGACACACCTACTATCGGGTATGACCTCCATCAGCATTTATCTGAGGGACATATAACGACATCTCATGGAATTAAACCAATTGATAGATGCCTGTGGCATGTTGGTCCATTCTTGACGTAACGGAGCTAGGAGTTGGTTGACATTGAACTTAGGCTGTCTTCATTGGCTGTGGACTTGTCCCAAAGATGTTGAATTGGAGTGAGATCAGGGGAGAGGGCTGGCCAGTCCAGTACATGAATTCCATTGGCTTGAGGAAAGTTCTGAGTAAGAACAGCACTGTGAGCCCTGGAAAAGATACCCCAGATGCTGAGCGAAAAATGGATCCACATACGACCAAAGCACTTGATCGATGTAACGTCATGCTTAAGTCCACGTCCAGGATCTTGAAAGTTCAGAACAACAAGCTGCTTTCGCTCACCATACATTTTTATGTGATGCCTTCCCATACCATAACATTTGCTCCATGGCCCTATCTGTCTAACTCCTTGGTGCATGCATGGGCATTATCCTGTATGTCTATACACACGGAAAAGGCCATTGGTGTGATCAAGGCAGAAGCATGATTAATCACTGAAAAACATATTCTCTTAGATGCCATTTTATGCACCAGTATAAGCATTCAGTTCTGTGTAGACATGTTAACCTTGGGCCACAATAGGGATCGACATCTAACTCTCATAGTCGGCAACATACAGTGTCAACGCTTATCCTTCGGTAGTTGAGACCCTATTATCTAACTCTCATAGTCGGCAACATACAGTGTCAACGCTTATCCTTTGGTAGTTGAGACCCTACTTTTGTCTAGCAACTGCCGACTGAAATCTGTTTTGCAGACGTGTCAGACCGATGAATCAAGCTTGATGTACTGACGTCACCCTTACCCAGTAAGCATTCTACATAAATCTACAGCGGGTCATTAGCGGCCCGTCAGGGTAGCTGACGGGCCGCTAATGGCCCGCTGTAGATTTATGTAGAATGCTAGCAGGGTAGTTGTCCGCTAACGTCTCCTGTAAAACGATGACTCTCCATAAGACAATTAATTGTGGCATATGACACCCAAAATCAGCGGCAATGTCAACGGCATATAGACAAACTTCTAAATTGGCCCCACCCATCGGGGCTTGAAGAAATAGACGGGCTGCATGATGCTTCCACACAGAGCTGATACCGACCCGCACACGAGGAATGGTAAACCGCTTAGAGGATCTAAGCCTGCCCAGGCAAAGCAGTGCGAGTCGGCCCGTCCATGTTTATAAACCCTATTGGTTTCATTGGGCGGCAGGACTTGAGATGTCATTTCATCTCAATGTCGGGTAAAAGTCCCACAAAATTGGAAGCAACGTCTCCAAAATTACCTATACAGTGTTGACGGGGACGTTAAACCTCAAATCAAGCAGACAAACACAACCAACTTCTAAATGTTCAAGAGCATCCTCATGGTCCCTTAATGAGAGGTGTGGCATTATATTCTGACTTAACAAATTCAGTTTTCTTCTTTGCTAGGCACAACCTTACATTAGACATCAAACTCTTCGTCCTGTACATTTAACCCTTCCCTTGCTGAATATTCATTTAAGCCACACCTATTTCTGTCTATCAACCAATCAAATTACTTGATGTAATTTATTGCTACAAATTCATAAACTGAATGCCAAACTGTGTAGATCCTGATCAGATGGCTTCCTCAGAAGCAATCTGATCTTGATCTACACTGTTTGCAAAGATAGGGGTTGTCGTGAACAGCAAGATAAGGGTTAACCCATATCTTGCTGAATATTCATTTAAGCCACACCCATTTCTGTCTATCAACCAATCAAATTACTTGATGTAATTTATTGCTACAAATTCATAAACGGAATACCAAACAGTGTAGATCCTGATCAGATGGCTTCTTCAGAAGCCATCTGATCTGGATCTACACTGTTTCCAAAGATAGGGGTTGTCGTGAACAGCATGATAAGAGTTAATAGGTTTCTATCAGAACTGGTGCACAGGTGGTGCACGGGGTTAACATGGCCAGACTGGTAACCAGACATCACAGTTGATTGATTATATACTTTTTTTAGTTTAACATGTTTAAAGGGCTGGTGTCTGATGTTACGGAATGATAAATTGTTTGGTTTAAAAAATCATTTTTTTTTTTTAATTCATGTTTTTTTTTGTGCTGTTCAGTATATGATAATGCACAACGAGTATGTTCCACCCAAAAGCTAAGGATTCTGTCTAATTTTGGTTATTCCCCCAGCCCCATTAACCCATTCAGTACCAGAAACCCCAAAACGGGTAGCCTGGCAAACAGTGCAGGCCCAGATCAGACGCCGCAGAACGCGGCGTCTGATCAGGGTCTCCACTGTTTCCAAAAAGTTTCGCCATTTCCCAAATAAATTTTGAAGAAAACACAACCCGACATCCCTAAATTTTGAAATGGACTCCTGCTATATATAAGGAGGAAGATTCCATTTGGTACAAAAGGGGTTAAGAGAATAGCATTTCCAGGCAACTGTTATTTAACCCATTTTGTACGGAAACCTCAAAACGGGTAAATGACAAAACAGTGGATGCCCAGATCAGGTAAGTTATTTATAACAACTCTATTCTTATTCTTTTGAATAAGCGATTGTTTGAGTTTTATGTCTCATCAACAGCTAAGGTCATACGGAGACTGGACCTCGGTTTAAAGACTCATCCAAAAGTCTTGAGAAGTCTGGGATTGATCCTGCGATGCCTGGTTTACAAGGCGAGTAGCATAACCACTACACCAAGGAGGCCTGTCTTATTGTTTTGAGATCAAAATCTTGTGAAGATGAATACCTGTAAAATCCATCTGGACTCTTGTTTTTGGTTTGGCAAACAGTGTAGACACGGAAAATGGCATCTGATCAGGGTTTTCACTGTTTGCTTAAAGTATTTTAACTTAGTGTTAATAGATACACTCTACTAGCCCCATTAACCCTTATCATGCTGTTCACGATTACCCTATCTTTGCAAACAGTGTAGATCCAGATCAGATGGCATCTCTGATCAGGATCTACACTGTGTCACATTAAGTTTATGAATTGTAGGTATAAATTACATCAAGTATTCTGATTGGTTCAAAGTCAGAAATCGGTGTGGCTAAATGGAATATTCAGCAGGATAAAGGGTTAAGTGTGAAAATGAAAGAGTCCGGCTTAGAGACTATTTTCCCATCGGACACTCGGAGACAATACATCCACCCACTCTGTCAGTGCTTGGTTTTCATTTGGCATATGAAGAAGAGGCTATATCAAAATAATTTATAGAACTGAAGATGTGTACCCATTCGCCCACCCCCGCCCATCGGGGCTTGAAGAAATAGATGGGCTGCATGATGCTTCCACGCAGAGCTGATAGTACTGGTAAACCGTTTAGAGGATCTAAGCCTGCCCAGGAACCGCGGTGCGAGGCAGACCGTCAATACTTATAAACCCTATTGGATTCATTGGGCGACAGGGCTTGAGCTGTCATTTCATCTCAATGCCGGGTAAAAATCCCACAAAATTGGAAGGAACGTCTCCAAAATGACCTATTCTGTGTTGACGGGGATGTTAAACCTCAAATCAAACAAGCAAAACAAAGTACCCATTCGCATAAGCAGACATCCTAGTATGTTTACCCTTATCCTGCTGAATAAATTAATTTAGCCATATCCATTGCTTACTTACATCCAATCAAATTACTTGATACATAATTATAATGTATTTATTCAATTCTAACTGTGTAGATCCTGATCAAGTCATCTGGTCTGGTTCTACACTGTTTGCAAAGGTAAGATCAGGATGATATGAGCCAGTGCACGACAAAACCTACAATCAAGACGGGGGCGCCTCACGAAGACTCAGATCAGCCGGTACATGCGCGCAGTCTGATCAGAGTCTTCATTGTGCACTCTAAGGATAGCTAAGGACCCAATGCTCCTTCATGCAACAAGAGAAGTCTCTGGTTAGACTATATGGATGCGCAGGCTGATCTGATTCTTTGCTGGGCGCACTTCTTATTGTAGGTTTTGTCGTGTGCTGGCTCAAATGATTTGTCCGCCCCCGCCCATCGGGGTTTGAAGAAATAGACAGGCTGCATGATGCTTCCACGCAGAGCTCAGCCTGATACCGACCCGCACACGAGGAATGGTAAACCGCTTAGTGGATCTAAGCCTGCCCAGGCAAAGCGGTGCAAGAGTCGGACTGTCCATGATTATAAAGCCTATTGGTTTCATTGGGTGGCAGGGCTTGAGAGGTCACTTTATCTCAATGTCAGGTAAAAGTCCCACAAAATTGGAAGCAGCGTCTCCAAAATGACCTTTACAGTATTGACGGGGACGTTAAACCTCAAATCAAACACAAACAAATCAAATGATTTGTCATTGAACAAATTCACCATCTGAATGCCTTATTTTCCAAACAATGAAGATCCGGGATCTACATTGTTTGCCATTCAGATTGTGAATTTGTTGCAATAATTTGCATCAAGTAATCTGGTTGGTTGATACCGGGTAATCTGTAGTGGGTGTGGCATATATGAATATTCAGCAGGTCAAGAGTTAAAAAAAATACATATGGTAAAAAGCTGAAAGCAAACATCAGACCTTGAAGAACACAGAACTTCAATGACAAATCATTTGATTTGTTTGTTTGTTTGACTTTTAACCGATCCGATTAGTTGATTTAACCCATTTAGTACCAGAAACCCCAAATCAGGTACCCTGGCAAACAGTTCAGGCCCAGATCAGATGCCGCAGAAGGCGACATCTGATCAGGGCCTCCACTGTTCATAAATTTTGATGAAAACACCTGTCACCCCATAATTTTGAAATGAACTTCTGTCATTTTTAAGGAGGAAGATTCCATTTGGTACAAATAGGGTTAATTTTACTTCTACAAATTCATGACCTGACTGCCATAATGTATAGATACTTATCAGATGGCTTCAGAAGCCATTTGATCTGAATCTACACTGTTTGCAAGAGGTAGTGCATATTCTGGATCAAGAGGACAATTATTACGAAAACACGCCTATTCAAATATATTGGAAATATTTTGCCATCAAAAAATGAAATTTTTCAGACAAAATGCTAATATTTTTCATGTTTCTGCTCGAAACATAGATTGTGGGTACTCTTTAGAACCGCCTCGGCGAGGCGGTTCTAACGAGTACCCACAAGCTATGTTTTTGAGCAGAAATAAGAAAAATAACGTATACCCCTGTAAACCCCAGTTTTACTACATAAAAGTGGGGTTGAAGGGGGTCAAAATTATATAGGCGTGGTCTCGTGATGCAAAATTTCATGTTTGCTGACCATAACCCGTTTTGTACCAAATGGAATCTTCCTCCTTGTATACAGCAGGAGCCCATTTCAAAATTTAGGGGTGTCAGATTGTGTTTTCTTCAAATTTTATTTGGAAAATGGCTGAACTTTTTGCAAACAGTGTGGGCCCTGATCAGACTCAGTGTTATGCAGCGTCTGATCTGGGCCTGCACTGTTTGCCAGGATACCCGTTTTGGGGGTTTCTGGTACTAAATGTGATAAGGACAGACCTAGATCGGGGAAAACATTGAAATAAAAAATCAATTCTGTCTTATTTTTACTTCAGGTTACTATGGAAACTAGATGACATTACGCCTTGCCGATCAGTTTTTTGACGGTTCAAGATGACTTCACAGGAAGCTAAGATTTATCTTACTGTGTTACTTAAAGTAACCACTTTTACAATGGTAACACAAGGATGGTTTTGTGAGTAATCCT
Organism: Lucinisca nassula; assembly: GCA_963580285.1. Taxonomy (NCBI): domain Eukaryota; kingdom Metazoa; phylum Mollusca; class Bivalvia; order Lucinida; family Lucinidae; genus Lucinisca; species Lucinisca nassula. The sequence goes on along the minus strand of OY757014.1, from coordinate 11,464,559 downwards.
TTTTAAAATAGAAGTGAAGGCAATGATCAGGAATCGATACAACTGACCCAGTACAGCTCCCATCAGAGACACCAAAGGGAAAGAAACACAAACATGAAACAACAGACCCTGGAACATCAATAGCGGAAAGCCAAAAGGACAGTTACCTTCCCACAAAATGGCCAATTGGCTGTCCAAAACAAAATAATATAAGTGATACAAACACTCAAAGACAAACTATAGCAAAAATAAACCGCGACAGAAGAACCGCCTTGGAATGGTCAGTTAAACGAATTCCACTGGGGGGTTTAAATCGATTTTACCTGGCCACAAGCCTCACCCTTACTTCCGTCGGGATTTAGACAAATAATAAAATTTTGTTCCGTCCACATGAAGGCCTCCTAACTCAGCAGTGCAATATCTCCATGAACACAAATAATCAAACAACCACAAAGATGAAACAATGGTGAGCACTCGACAGCAAGAAAAACAAAAGAAAACCAACTGTTATACTCCGATTTTAAAGTGCTGATAATACGGGGAATGGAACCCCAGGGGAGGCAGTTTTTTGTTGTTTTTTTTTTTTCAAAAAATATTTTTTTTTTAGTCTTTCATGTCAGAATGGGTCCTCTCTGTAACCCCTTTTGTACTGGAAACCCTGAAACGGGTTATTGGCAAACAGTGCAGGCCCAGATCAGACTCCACAGAATGCAGCGTCTGATCAGGGTGTCAGGGCTTGAGATGTCATTTCATCTCAATGTCTGGTAAAAGTCCCACAAAATTGGAAGCAGCGTCTCCAAAATTACCTTTACAGTGTTGAAGGGGACGTTAAACTTCAAATTAAACAAACAAACAAACAATGTTTGCAAATTTTCAAAATAAAATTTGGAGAAAAAAACAGCCTGCCAACCCAATATTTTGAAATTAACCCTTGTCCTGCTGAATATTCATATATGCCACACCCACTACCGATTATCGACCAATCAGATTACCTGTAGCAAATTATTACAACAAATTCACAATCTGAATGACAAACAATGTAGATCCAGATCAGATGGCTTCTTCAGAAGCCATCTGATCTGGATCTACATTGTTTCAAAGAAAAGGCATATCCGGGCTCGGCAGAACAAGGGCTAACTACTGTGAAATCAGTATAAACTAGTGCTGAGAAAAACTACATTTGAAAATTTCGTCTGCTTTATGTCTTCTGCTGAATCTTCTTGCAAACTTTTTAAAACTATTTCTTCATATAGGCGAACAGTGTGGACCCAGATCAGACTGGGCAGTCTGATCTGGGTCCACACTGTTTGCAAATACAAATTTTGAAGTACTTGGCAGATGACAAAGCAGACAACAACTGTCCTGATTGGCATTTATAGATTAACCCTTCTCTTGCTGAATATTCATTTAAGCCACACCCATTTCTGTCTATCAACCAATCAAATTACTTGATGTAATTTATTGCTACAAATTCATAAACTGAATGCCAAATAGTGTAGATCCTGATCAGATGGCTTCTTCAGAAGCTAAGTTAAGGAAAGAATTCAGTCCTGAAGAATAAATTATTTCCTTGATGTGAAGACCACTTTAACCCTTATCCTGCTGAATAAATTAATTTAGCGACACCCATTGCTGACTATCCACCAATCATTTCCTTGATTTATCATATGACGTCGCGTCTGAGAGTGTAATAACGCCATGTAATATTTTCGATAATCCACTAGTGGATTAAATATGCAAATTAGCTAGATACGTCCTGTAACATTACATCATACATGTACGACGTCCTTAACGACGTCTCGTTTACTAACGGCGGAATATTGACATTTTTGTAAACAATTGTGAATAAAATGCGTTTTAAATGTCATATGATAAATAGAATCTTGCATTCATGCTCATGTATTATTGAATTTATTAAACTCGTTGAGGAAAAGGGATAAAATGCTCGGCAAAGCCTCTTATTTTATCCCTTTTCCTCAACTCATTTAATAAATTCAATAATACATGAACACTCATGTAAGATCCTCTATTTACTGCATTCATTCAATTCATAAACTGCATAACAAACAGTGCAGATCCTGATCTGGATCTAGGTAGGGGTTTTGTGCATCACGCTAACAAGTCCGTGAAATGAACACCCCCTTACACCCCACTTTATATAGAGAAAACAGGGGTTTAAGAGGGTCTACATTATTTTCCTTATTTCTGCTTCTAGACATAGGTTGTGGATACTCGTTAGAACCGCCTCAATGAGGCGGTTCTAACGAGCACCCACAACCTATGCTTGCTTTATAAATAAGGAAAATATCATCGATTTTCGTCAGAAAAGTAGCCATTTTGGAGATGTGAAAAAATGAACTATGTCGCACGGGTTTGTTATCATAATGGAACAGCAGGATGAAAGAAGAGCAGATGGGAAGTCCCAAAGTTGTCTCTCTTTTTAAAGTGGTGGAAAAAAATGCCACATTCATGTGATAATTTTCTGCAAATATCTTTATCGTGTGTGCAAATGGGAAAAGCACTCTGACATCATGAAAACATGCCTATATAATTTTGACTCCCTTGAACCCCGCTTTTATATAGTAAAACTAGGGTTTACAGGGGTATACATTATTCTTATTTCTTCTCTTAAATTGAGCAGAATATCTAAAAATTTCGGTTTTTGGTGCTAAATTTACAATGTATTTGTATAGGCATGTTTCCTGATGATGAATGACATTACACTGTTCTCTTGGTTTCATTAGAGCTCCGTAAAGTTAGAATTTTCATAATAGCCATACAATGGGCCCCAGAAAGTCTTCAAAATACTACACACAGTCTGATACATTCATATTCTTCCATACGTGGAGTGTACATAAAGCGACATAACATGCATTCCTTAACATGCATCAATCTTGCTGAATACTGTAATGATCATAAGTATTGGGACAGAAAGGCCTAAGCAAACAGTGCAGACCCAGATCAGACTGCTCCTTCAGGAGCAGTCTGATCAGGATCTACACTGTTTGCCATTCCGTCTGCACTTTTTGGACTCCTTGCTGGTTGTGAAACAAATTTGTTAAAATTTTAGGAGTATTATGGCGAGTCCTCAGGGTGTCCGAATTCAGGGAATATTTCCATGTGCTACACCCCAGCCTCATTTTCAGCTAATTGTATTGCATGATTTGTATTTTTACCATGGATTCAGACCTGCACACTAGTACTGGTAAACCGCTTAGAGGATCTAAGCCTGTCCAGGAACCGCAGTGCGAGGCGGACCGTCCATGATAATAAACCCTATTGGTTTCATTAGGCGACAGTGCTCGAGATGTCATTTCATCTCAATGTCAGGTAAAAGTCCCACTAAATTGGAAGCAACATCTCCAAAATGACCTTTACAGTGTTGACCGGGACGTTAAACCTCAAATCAACCAACCAACCATGGATTCAGAGGTAGAATGGAGAATAGTGTAGAATCTAATCAGCTGACTTCTCGAAAGCCAGCTGATTTGGACATACCGTAAAAATTGCAGAAAATGTCTAAAAGGGTGGAAAATATAATCTGCACAACAAAATGCATTGTGTGACACTCTCCCCTGCAAAGGAAAATGTCCTGCTGCATGAGCCCAGATATGCCTTATTTTCCAAACAATGAAGATCCAGTTCAGATGGCTTCTGACGAAGCCATCTGATCAGGATCTACATTGTTTGCCATTCAGATTGTGAATTTGTTACAATAATTTGCATCAAGTAATCTGATTGGTTGATAATTGGTAGTGGGTGTGGCAGATTAAACTAATCAGCAGGGCAAGGGTAAAGCTTACAGCCAATAAATGGTAATAATTTAAGCCTTAACCCTTGTCTTGCTGTTCACGACAACCCCTATCTTTGCAAACAGTGTAGATCCAGATCAGATGGCTTCTGAAGAAGCCATATGATCAGGATCTGCACTGTTTGACATTCAGTTTATGAATTTGCAGGAATAAATTACATCAAGTAATCTGATTGGTTCAAAGTCAGAGATGGGTGTGTCTAAAATGAAAATTCAACAAGAGAAGGGTTAAGATGCCAAGCAAAACTGCTTTTAAAAATGTCATCTGTTTTATTGTCTGCTCGATCTTCTTGCTAACTTTTCAAACAAATTTTACATACAGGCAAATAGTGTTTATCCAGATCAGACTTGTCTAGGTCTACACTGTTTGAAACAATGGTTTTTAAGGTAACCGACAGACAACAAAGCAGATGACACTTGTTATGATTGACATATTAACCCTTATCTTGCTGAATATTCATTTAAGCCACACCCATGTGACCCATTTCTGTCTATCAACCAATCAAATTACTTCATGTAATTTATTCCTACAAATCAATAAACTGAATGCCAAACAGTGTAGAACCTGATCAGATGGCTTCTTCAGAAGCCATCTGATCTGGATCTACACTGTTTGCAAAGATAGGGGTTGTCGCGAACAGCAAGATAAGGGTTAAGGGTTAATTTTATTGTTTTTATTTTTTCAGTTAACGGCAAAGCAGGAAAGCTGCTTCCCAACAATCCTAAGGCCTGTTTAACAGAAAATTTTACCTTCACATGTTCTGTGGATGACCAGTCCTTCACCTCTGCCAATATAAAGTTTAAGACTAATGACGATCCTCCGATGCCAGAGAATGCCACAAGGATTGTTGATAGTTCCACAAGGTCTGTGACCCTGACAAATTTGACAAGTGAGGATTACAATAGGAACATGAAGTGCTGTGTTGACCCTTGCACTGTAGGGAGCCATACTGTTGGAAGCCATCAAATATTACAGGTTTTTGGTGAGTTGTCACCCCTAAACTGAGTCTTTTTGGGTAGTATAACCCTTCTCTTGCTCAATATTCAGTTTAGCCACACCCATTTCTGACTTTGAACCAATCAGATTACTTGATGTTATTTATTGAATTGAATGTCAAACAGTGTAGATCCTGATCAGATGGCTTCTTCAGAAGCCATCTGATCTGGATCTACACTATTTGCGAAGATAGGGGTTGTCGTGAACAGCATGATAAGGGTTAACATTTCAAGCGCTGCAGATGATTCTAGAGTTATTTTTATATGTCCTTTTGAAAAAGGTCGTATTATGTTATGCCCCTTGGCATCTGTCCATCTGTATGTCTGGCTGTACACCTTTAGTTTCCGGATAACTCCGTCTACATTTTGAACCTAATCAAGCTGAAACTTGATATATAGTTAAACCGTGATGTGTAACAGTTCATATTGTTTTGAGGTTATGATATGCCAAATATTAACAGAGTTATTCCCCTTAGAAAACTTCTATAAACATGTGGTTTCCAGCTATCTCTTACAATTGACATTCGATCAAGCTGAAACTTCATGAATAGTTAGACCATGATAGGGAGCTGCGCATATTGTTTCGAGGCGCCAGATATTAGTAGAGTTATGCCCCTTTAAAAATTTCTGTAAACATTTTATTTCCAGCTATATCCTCCTACAATTAACCCATTTAGTACCGGAAACCCCAAAACGGGTACCAGGGCAAACAGTGCAGGCCCAGATCAGACGCCGCAGAACGCGGCGTCTGATCAGGGCCTCCACTGTTTGCTAAAAGTTCAGTCATTTTCCAAATAGATTTTGAAGGAAACACAACCTGACACCCCTAAATTTTGAAATGAACTCCTGCTATATATAAGGAGGAAGATTCCATTTGGTACAAAAAGGGTTAATATTCAATCAAAAGCTGAAACTTCATATATTGTCAGACCATGATTTGGTGCAGCACATATTGTCCAATTGTCCGGCCTCGGCCCATAGGGGCTTGAAGAAATATATGGGCTGCATGATGCTTCCACGCAGAGCTGAATCCGGCCCACACACTAGTACTGGTAAACCGCTTAGAGGATCTAAGCCTGTCCAGGAACCGCGGTGCGAGGCGGACCGTCCATACTAATAAACCCTATTGGTTTCATTGGGTGACAGGGCTTGAGATGTCATTTCATCTCAATGTCGGGTAAAAGTCCCACAAAATTGGAAGCAACGTCTCCAAAATGACCGTTACAGTGTTGACGGGGACGCTAAACCTCAAATCAAACAAACAGATTGTCCAATTGTCCACGAAATATAGAGGTTTCTGTAAATATTTTTTTTTCTGGATAAATCCTCCTAACAAGTTGAAACTTTATATATAGTAAGTCCTTGATGTGCATGTTATTATGAGGTTAAGGTCCACCAGATATTATTAGATTTATGCCCCTTTGAAAGTTTCTGTAAACATTTCATCTCTAGCTAACTCCTCCTACAATTTAGATCTGGGGCCAGTTGTTCAAAACTAACGACATCGTTTGTTAACGTATTGTTAAAACTTTGATCATTAAATATGGCAAATATGCAGAAATTTTTGCTGAAAAAATGTGAGCAGCTTTTGCGGACGCAAAAGCTGCTCACATTTTTTCAGCAAAAACACCAAAATTTTCGATATTGTACTTGCTAGAAGAGTAAACAATATGACCACTAACGAGCTCGTTAAGCTAACAATGTTTTGAACAACTCGCCCCTGATCAATTGCAAGCTGAAACATGATACATATATAGTTAGGCCCTGATTTAGAGCAGCGTATATTGTTTCGAGGTTACAGTCCACTTAATATTCATAGAGTAATGCCCCTTTGAAAATTTTTGCAAGCATTTAGTTTCTGGCTAAGTCCTGCTACAATTTAGATCCAATCAATCTGAAACATGATATAGTTTTACCATGAAATGGAGCAATGCATATTTTTTCGAGATTGCGGGCCACAAAATATGAACAGAATTTTGCCCCTTTAAAACTTCTGCAAACTTTTGTTGCTGGCTAAATCCTCATACAATTGACATTCAATCAAGCTGAAACTTGATATATAATTAGGGCCCCGCACTGAAAGTGTGGGTGCCATATAGTAATCACTCTGTCCGTCCATCTGTCTGTCTGTCTGTCCGTCCACAAATTTCTGATAGCGCTGCCGGGGCCCTAGTCAGTTTCACTGACAGCTCTAGTTACATCAGGAAAACATGCCTACCGGTATATAATTTTGACTCCATTGAACCCCACTTAAAACTTAACTGGGGTTTCAGGGGTTGAACCTTATTTTTCTTATTGAGCAGAAATAAGGAAAATATCACAATTTTTTAACTTAAAATTTTCCTTTTTTCGGTGGTGAAATTTACAATGTATCTGTATTGGCGTGTTTTTGTAATGGACCACGATGAGGAGCAGTACATATTGTTTCGAGGTTATGGGCCACAAAATTAGGAAAACATGTCCATGTGAAAATAATGGCATCCAACGTGGTGTCAGAAATGACAAATTTTAGGTAAAAATGAAGATATATTTCTTATTTTTGCTTTCCACATAGATTGTGGGTGCTGGTTAGAACCGCCTCGACGAGGCAGTTCTGACAAATACCCACAATCTATGTTTTTGGGCAAAATAAGGCAGATATTGTATACCCATGTATAGCACACTTTTCTGTGTATTAATTGGGGTTTGGAGGGGTCTTCATTTCACGGACATGATATCATGATTAAATATTGACAGAATTGTGTCTCTTTGAATATTTCTGTTATTGTTTTGTTGCTACAGAGTAAATCAATGACCTTTGAGAGTTTACCCCTTTTTGTACCAAATGGAATCTTCCTCCTTATATAGCAGAGTTCATTTCAAAATTTAGGGGTGTCAGGTTGTGTTTCACTAAAATTTATTTGGAAAATGACTGAAGTTTTAGCAAACAGTTGAGGCCCTGATCAGACACCGCATTCTGCGGCGTCTGATCTGGGCCTGCACTGTCTGCCAGGGTACCCATTTTGGGGTTTCTGGTACTAAATGGGTTAAAAATCCAAGCGTGACAATTCTTTCCCAGTTTATAGGGAAGACAAGTTCCTGATACCCTTTATCACTGAATTTTAAATAAAGTATGGCGTTTGTACGAATTCAAGGCTGTTACAACGGTAAGCCGAAACTTCTTACTTTATAGTTTTGAATTAGCAGTAATGGCCCTTTGAAAATTTCCTAAGCTAAGTATTCCTATAGTTCACATTAGAACAAGCCGAAATATTGAAAAAGTTAATTACACCATGTTGTAGAGTGCCACATACTATCTTGAGGTTACAATCCACCAAATATTAGCAGAGTTATTCCCCTGTCACTTTTTATTTTCAGCTAATTCCTCCTATAATTTCCATGCCTTCATGCTGAAAGGTGATTTATACTTTGACCATGATATGTGTGTGTGTTTGAATTCCTGTTTAACGTCGCTTTCAACAATTTTTCAGTCATATCACGACGGTGTCTGGTTGCAACAGGGAGCTCAATGCTCACTTTTATAGTGCTGCCTCACTGGAGTATCATGTCCCAGACACATTACACGATACCACACCCAGTCACATTATCCTGACACTGGATCGACCAGTCCTAGCTCTACCCCCTAAATCTGATTGCCAAGTGAGGAGCAGCTAGTACAATTCTTAACAACTTTGGTATGTCGCGGCCCGGGATAGAACCCGTGACCTCCCGTTCCCCTGAGCGAACACTCTACCAACTGAGCTATCGGGGCCGGTGACCATGATATGAAGCAGCACATTTTGTTTAGATGTTACAGTCCACAAATTATTAACAGAATCATGTCCACAGTCCGTCCATGAAAGTTTCTTTTTGGGCCAAACCATTCTGAAATGTTGCTTTTAGAACCCTAGGTGACCTTCAACAAAACTAAGTAAAACATTCATGCTTCATTGAATAATATGATCCACATGAATTCCAGAAGCTGTGTGACATCTTAAAATCAGGTGAGCGATTCAGGGCCATCAGGGTCCTCTTCTATATGGTACTGGTAATTTCCAGTATTATTTCTTTTCAGCCTATCCAGTCCATGTTGTAAACTTCTCATGTGTTCGATTTGGCTGGGAAAATAGGATGGAATGTAACTGGAGTCTTGGACAGACTTATAGAATACGGCCTGACAAAGATGCAATACTGCCTGATGTGGCAGTGCACTGGTAAGTTCTCTCTCTCATCACGCAAACATGCCTATATAGTTTTTGATCCCCTTGAATCTCACTTTTATACAGTAAAACTGGGGTTCTCTCTCTGTCTCTCTCTCTGTCCTCTGTCTCTCTCTGTCTCTCTCTCTGTCTCTCTCTCTCTCTCTCTCTCTCTCTCTCTCTGGGGTATGGAGATTATTGAGAGGTTGCAGATGATGTCACAAACGGAGAGTTACGTATCTTGCTAGAGACGTTGTCTCCCGGCTGATTAATAAAGGAATCTTTATGTACCCGGGTAAATGCCAGGTCCTACACATTTCCCGTTCTAAAGAACCCATTAGACACAATTACATGTACATTCTCCAGGTGAAGTCCTCCAGGAGGCTGATCATGCCAAGTACCTGGGCCTTGGGTTTAGCCGTGATCTAACTTGGAACACCCACATTCATAACGTGACCACCAAAGCAAATCCGACCCTGGGCTTCATACGTAGGAATATACGCACCAAACATCAAGGCATACGTGAAACAGCTTATAATACCCTCGTTAGGCCCCAGCTTGAGTATGCCTCCCCTGTGTGGAGCCCATATACCCAGTCAAATATAAACAAGGTTGAGCAAGTCCAAAGAAGAGCAGCTAGATGGGTCAAACATGACTACTCTTCATATAGTAGTGTGACCCAGATGCTTAATACCCTGGGATGGAGATCATTGGAACAGAGGCGGGCAGATGCTCGCCTCCTATTGTTCTACAAGATAGTATATGGCCTTGTCGAGATTCCACTCCCTACATACATCCGACATCCAATCAGAACTACTAAAAACATGCATACTATGCACTATATTCAAATCCCTACTACTGCCAGTTACTATAAATACAGTTTCTTCCCCTTGGCTGTGATACAATGGAATCACCTTCCTCCTCATCCTGTTTGTGCTCCGATCTGGATTCTTTCAGATCGACCATATGCACCCTCCATCACCCAATGCCATGAACCGTGAAACATTGTTTTTATCTGCTTTTAATCTCTACTTTACTAACACTGTTTTTACTTTCAATTCTCCTAAAATCTAATACTTTTTCTTCTATCACACTTTTCTTTTTCTGGCGCGCGCAGCTGCTTATAATCCTCGCAAGAGGGTGCTGCAGGATATATAGATAGATACCTTATAAGCATTTATCATTTAGCATTTACCGTAATAACTATGTGTTACACTAAAATTTCAGACAACTTGTGAACTTTCTCTAATTATCCCAAACTTTAACAAATATGTTTCACTATCCTGCAAGTAGTCCAAATGGCAAACAATGTAGACCCTGATCAGACTGCTCCCCTGATCAGGCTCTGCACTCTTTGCCTAGGCCTATCTGTACCAGTATGTAGGATCATTATGGTGTACCTAGAGGCTAATTATGACTAAATTTTAAAACCCCAATTCTTTTTATCATTCAGATATGACGTGAAGAAAAAAAAAAGAAAAAATAATTCCAAATTTTGCGCAAAAGCATATACATGTATCTGGGGCCAGTTGTTCAAAACTAACCACGTCATTAGTTAACGTACCGTTAACACTTTGATCATTAAATATTGCAAATATGCTGAAATTTTTGCTGAAAAAATGTGAGCAGCTTTTGCAGACGCAAAAGCTGCTCACATTTTTTCAGCAAAAATACCAAAATTTACGATATTTAACTTGCTAGAAGAGTTAACAATATGACCACTAACGAGCTCGTTAAGCTAACGATGCTTTGAACAACTGCACCCCTGGTGTTTCAAACTAAGAAATTAAGGGAGAATAATCTTACAAAAACTGCAGGGTGTGTGGCTTCTCTGTTGTCTCCCTTGTACATAGCTACAGATAGGCATAATTATCCCATTGCATGCAGGAAACCCCTTGACAAACATTGCACGCCCACATCTTACAAAAACTGCAGGGTGTGTGACTTCTCTTTTGTCTTCCTTATACATAGCTACAGATAAGCATAATTATCCCATTGCATGCAGGAAACCCCTTGACAAACAATGCAGGCCCACATCAGATGCCGCAGAATGCGGCGTCTGATCAGGGCCTGCACAATTTGCTAGCAGAATTTTGCATCAAAAATAGAATAAAAACGGGAAAAAACCTTACACCCCTGCCAAATGGACTTGACCAACATATAGCAATGGAAGAGTCCCCTAGTATACAATGGGTTCCATTTTATACAGGAAACCCCAGCATACTGACAAACAGTGCAACCTTTGATCAGAAGCAGCAGTAATTGATGTTTGATTATGGCCTGCACTGTTTGCGAAAGTTGTCATTAGCTCGCCTGTACGAAGTACATGGAGAGCTATTGTTGTCACCTCATTTGTGCAGGTGTGTGTGTGCGTGTGTGTTCCCGTCACACTGCGTTAAAGTTTTTCAAATGCTTATATCTCAACAGTCACTCATCAGAGAGCACTCATATTTGGAACTTAAGTACCTGGGAGGGTCTTCTGATGTTCAAAGACAACAGACCCCTGGGCTCATGCCCTGGGGTGGGGCTAGGGGTTAAAATCTAGAACACCTCTGTAAAACTGTGTTAAAGTTTTTGAATTGCTTATATCTCAACAGACACTCATCACAAAGGATTCATATTTTACAAGTTGGATTCCCGGGCGTGTCCTCTGAGATTCCAAGACAACACACCCCTGGGTTCATGCCTGGGAGGACGGATGGGGTGGGGCTAGGGGTCAAAATCTAGGACACCTTTGTAATTTTGTTATATATGTTTCCAATATGCAAACAAGTTATAAACACAATTGGTTATATATCAGCCAACCATGTGACATTGGTTCAAGTGTAAAAGGGTGAAGGTCATGGTGACCTACATTTCACGGTCCAGTGAGTTTGCCTTATATCTTGAAGACTGTTTGTTGGAGAAATGTCATACCTGGGATATTAGTACCATGTGACCCCATGATTGACCTCAAAATATATCTAGGTCACTGTGACCTATATTTCATGGTCCAGTGATTTGCCTTATATCTTGAAGATTATTTGTTGGAGAAATGTCATACCTGAGATATTAGTACCATGCGGCCCTATGACTGATCTCAAAATATATCCAGGTCACTGTGACCTTTATTTCATGGTTCAGTGATTTTGCCTTATATCTTGAAGACTTTTTGTTGGAGAAATGTCATACCTTGGATATAAGTGCCATGTGACCCCATGATTGACCTCAAAATATATCTAGGTCACAGTGACCTATATTTCATGGTTCAGTGACTTTGTCTATTATCTTGAATACTATTCGAAGCAGAAATGTCGTGCCTGGATTATTAGATCCATGTGACCCGATAATTGACCACCAAATATATCTAAGTCACTGTGACCTATATTTCATGGTTCAGTGATTTTGCCTATTATCTTGAATACTATTTGATGGAAAAAATGTCATACCTTGAGTATTAGTTCCATGTGACCCCATGATTGACCTCAAAAGATATCTAGTGTGACCTATATTTCATGGTTCACTGATTTTGCCTATTGTCTTCAATATTATTTGATAAAGAAATGTCATACCTTGATTTTTTGTTGCATGTGACCTGCTGATTGACCTCAAAATATATCTAGGTCAGTGTGACCTATATTTCATGGCTAAGTGATTTTGCCTATTATCTTGAATAATATTTTGATAACAAAATGTTATACCGGAGATATTACTTCAATGCAACCAGATGATTGACCTCAAAATATATCTAGGTCAGTGTGACCTTTTTTACATGGTTCAATGACTTTGACTTATATCTTGAATACTATTGGATGGAGAAACTTCATATCTGAATATTCAGTTCCATGTGACCAGATGATTGACATAGAAATATATCTAGGTCAGGGTGACCTATTTTCAAGGTTCAATGATTAGCCTTATAATTCAGACACCATTTGATTCTGAAATGTAATATCTGGAATATATGTTCCATGTGACCTGATGATTGACCTTAAAATATATGTAGGTCAGTGTGATCTATATTTCATGGTTCAATAGTTTCACCTTATATCTTGAAGGTGCGAAACAGGCAAGCTATGCTGTCATGCGACAGCTCTTGTTTTCTAAAGGATTTAACCCTTATCTTGCTGAATATTCATTTAAGCCACACCCATTTCTGTTTGTCAACCAATCAAATTACTTGAGGTAATTTATTGCTACTAATTCATAAACTGAATACCAAACAGTGTAGATCCTGATTAGATGGCTTCTTCAGAAGCCATCTGATCTGGATCTGCACTGTTTGCAAAAATAGGGGTTGTTGTGAACAGCAAGACAAGGGTTAAAAAAATCAATTTGACCCTGCTAGATTTTGAAATTGACTTCTTTTATACATATATATACTGAGGAAGGTTCTGTTGAGAAGGTTAAATGTGCCCCCAGGTAATCGGGAAGAAAGTATCAGGAAAAAAAGTATCGAAAAAAGGTATCAGTTTTGGGTAGGAAAAAAAGTATCAGTTTTAATCAGATTCGCTTCTGATGTTACAAAGCTGTGATGATTAGGATACTTTTGTATGTTTTGATTTGTTTTTCAGTTTAATAATCAATTTTGCAACCTATCTCTGTAATCCCTACCTTATAAAAGGGACGAGAGGTCACTTCATCTCAATGTCTGGTAAAAGTCCAAAATGACCTATATAGTGTAGACGGGGATGTTCAACATCCAATTAAAGAAACTAAAGTGTGCAAATCAGACCTCCATGCTCATGAACCCTATTTGGTTTCATTGGGCGACAGGGCTTGAGATGTCATTTCATCTCGCTGTCTTGTAAAAGTCCTACAAGTTGGAAGCAACGTCTCCAAAATGACCTATATAGTGTAGATGGGTGTGTTAAACCTCCAATTAAACAAGCTAAAGTGTGCAAGTCGGACCTCCATGCTCATGAACCCTATTTGGTTTCAATGGGCGGCAGTGCTTGAGATGTCATTTCATCTCAATGTCTGGTAAAATTACCACAAATTGGTCACATGAAACTGAGACTTTCTTCCTGATATTTTTTTCCTGATACTTTTTTTCCGGATTCTTTTTTTCCGATACTTTTTTTCCTGATACTTTTTTCCTGATACTTTCTTTCCTACATTCGTGCCCCCACCCATCAGGCCTAGATGAAATAGATTGGACTGCATGGTGCTTCTACACAGAGCTGAAACCATCCACACATGAGTACTAGCAGACCACTTAAAAGGACTAAGCCGACCAATGTAAAGTGGTGCTAGTCAGATCCTCCCTGTATATAAACCCTATTTTTTTGTTTGGGCGGTCGGGCTTGAGATGTCATTTCATCACAGTGTCAGGTAAAAGTCCCACAAAATTGGAAGCAATGTCTCCAAAATGACATTAAAAAGTGTTGACAGAGACATACACTTCAATTTAAACAAAAACAAACAACGAGGTTAATCGATAATTTCCTTTCTCCTTATTAAAAACCCCTTATGTTGTGGGTGTTGTTAGATGGCTCTAACAAGAAATGTGGAACATTGTGCCTTAGTGATCCATAGTGATCTCTTTACTCACCTTTATCTTGAGTTATTGCCCCCCGCCTTTTCAAAGAAAAGCGATGGGACATAGTATTCGGCTTTCCATGGGGCGTGGTTCCGAGCTTGTTGTAGGTACCTTGTGAGCGTAACTCCTCCTACAGTTTTAAACTGATCCTTCTGAAATTTTATGTGTGTCTTTATCATGGTTTGAAGTTGTGCATGAGCTTTTTTCAGAATCCTTGAATTAATTTTTTTCACATTTTTCACATTTTTAACTAAGACTTTTTTGTATGGTTCCGAATTCATGGAAGGTAGTCGGTACCTTGTGAGCGCAACTACTCCTACAGTTTTATACCGATCCTTCTGAAATTTTATAGGTGTCTTTATCATGGTTTGAAGTTGTGCATGTGCTTTTTTTTCAGAATCCTTGAATTAATTTTTTCTAACTTTTTTCACATTTTTAACATAGACTTTTTTCATGCTTCAATTCTGAATTCATAGTAGGTACCATGTGAGCGCAACTCCTCCTACAGTTTAATACCGATCCTTCTGAAATTTTATAGGTGTCTTTATCATGGTTTGAAGTTGGGCATGTGCATTTTTCAGAATCCTTGAATTATTTTTTTTTTACATTTTTTACATTTTTAACTTAGACTTTTTTTGTATGGTTCCGAATTCATAGTAGGTACCTTGTGAGCGCAACCACTCCTACAGTTTTATACTGATCCTTCTAAAATTTTACAGGTGTCTTTATCATGGTTTGAATTTGTGCATATGCTTTTTTCAGAATCCTTGATTTATTTTTTTTTCACTTTTTTCACATTTTTAACTTAGACTTTTTTTGCATGTTTCCGAATTCATAGTAGGTACCTTATGAGCGCAACTCCTCCGACAGTAATATACCCATCCTTCTGAAATTTTACAGGTGTCTTTATC
Organism: Lucinisca nassula; assembly: GCA_963580285.1. NCBI lineage: Eukaryota > Metazoa > Mollusca > Bivalvia > Lucinida > Lucinidae > Lucinisca > Lucinisca nassula. The sequence continues at coordinate 11,449,163 of OY757014.1, read as the reverse complement.
ATGGTTTGAAGTTGTGCATTAGCTTTTTTCAGAATCTTTTAATTTTTTTACTTCTTTCACATTTTTAACTTAGACATTTTTCATGCATCAATTCTATGAAAGAGTATAATGTAGTAAAGTTCCAAAACTTAAAAGTTGCTTGAATTATAGTCTGAAGATATGCATGTGCTTTTTACAGAATCTTAAAATAATTCTTTTCAGTTTTTTCACATTTTTAACTTAGATTCATTTTTTTTTTGCGCATCTATAATATGAAACTGTATATGTAGTAGGTACATTGTGAGTGCAACTCCTCATTCAGTTTAAACCTTCTCTTGCTGAATATTCAGTTTAGCCACACCCATTTCTATCTTTTAACCAATCGGATTACTTGATGTAATTTATTCATACAATTTCATAAAATGAATGCATGCACCCACACACACATTTCTCACAGCCATGCATTGACACAGCCATTACCAAGATTGTTCAAATGATAGTGCTGGGGCCTAAAATGCTCCCGCCCCGGGGCCCTCACTCAGGCATGCATGCATACATGCACACCCTCATGCATGCATGTGCACATACATGCATTCACACACTCCATGCATGCATGCTTGCACACACACATTTCAGGCATGAACACACTCAGGCATGCATGCACATGCATGTGTGTGTGCTTGCATGCATGCATGCACACACTTATGCATGTGTGCACACACACTTGCATGCACACATACTCACCTGTATGCATGTACACACAAATACACTCATGCATGCATGCACACTCATGCATGCATGCAAGGATGCACATGTGCATACATGCATTCATGCACACACTCATGCAAGCATGCATGCACACACATGCTTTGTGCACACACATACACTCAGGCATGCATGTACACATGCATGCAAACACACACACTTACTCACACATGCATGTATGCATGCACAAATTCAGGCTTGTTCAACTCAGGCCCCTATAGACGAGCTATGTTGCCTTCTGGCAACTCTTGATGAAGAGTTTCACTCTACTTACCCTACCAATAAACAGGGTTAAAGATTCTTTGATTATGTGTGTTCACCGAGATGTTGCACTGATGAATTAGGAGGTCTTCATTCGGACTGAACAAATTATTTGTTTAAATCGCGACGGAAGTAAGGGCGAGGATTGTGGCCACGTAAAATCGATTTAAGCCCCCCAGTGGAAATCTTTCCACTGACCGTTCCAAGACGGTTCTTCTGTGGCGGTTTATGTTGTTGTTTGTTACTTACTGTGTGTATCACTTGTGTCTTTTTATTTTGGATGGCCATATGGCCATTTTGTGGGAAAGTAACTGTCCTTATGGCCTTCCTTTGTTTAGGTTTCCATTATGGTCTGGTCGCTTAATGTTTGTGTTTTTTTCCCTTTGGAGTCTTTGATGGATGGAGTAAGTTAATTGTATCGATTCCTGATCTTTGTTTTACTTCTACTTAACTGGTTCCAAGCTCATTATTGTGTTGCAATAAAAATATGGCACCACAACATATTGCTATTTTAAGAATAAAATCAAATGCCCCCACCTGCACAACCCCTTTTCCCCCTTGTCACCATGATCCATTGATAGAGAGAGCCTGTACACACACAACCCCTTTTCACCCCCCACCCTACCCCCACAGCAAAACCCTTGTCACAGCCTCAACCCCCACACAACCCCCCTTGTCACCATAACTCATTGATAATAAGACTGAGCCTGTCGCCAACCCCCCTCCCCCCCCAGCACCAACCCCTTGTCACCACGAGTCATTGATAGTTAGACTCATCCTATTCGCACATTTACACACAATCTCTTGTCACCCCCTCAAACCCTCCCCCCTCCCCGCACACACATGCACACAACTCCATTATTGATAGTAACACTGTTCACTGTTCATCTTCTTGTGCACTAGGACCTGACCCATGATGTCAAAGGGATCAATTTCCTACCATTTCAGTTGTGCAGCAATGATCAGGTGAGCAATCCAGGGTCTTCATGACCCTCTTGTTGTTTTTTTTTTTTTCAGGAGAATTCCTAGTTATTCGGGGAGCTGGAATCCTTGTCCGAATCTAAAATCAGAGACACAGTGCTACTGGAACAGTAGCGGTAGCATAGGCGGCAGACATATACAAGTAAAAGTTAACATTACTTCCCAGTGTGATGTATCTGTCTCTGACATCTTCGATATCAACACAACTATTATTGGTAAGTGATATATCATTACACAGCTGCAGATGAGATGGAGTATTGAAGATGGTTTCCCAAATGAAAAAAAAAGGGGGACTGATAAGCTTAAATAAATTATAAATGCTACATATGTATGATTTGCGTATCATTAAAGCGTATATTTTCACATGCAAATAAGCTAACTATACGCTGATATGATACACTAACAATACGCAGTAGCAATACGCTTTCAATACGCAATAAATCATACACTAATAATACATTGATATGATACGCTAACCATACGCAGTAACCCTACGCTTTCGATACGCAAAAAACCATATACTAATAATACGCAGAACCAATGCATGAACAGCAAGCATACTGTTAACAATACGCAAACAATACATAAAAGGTGAAATAAAGGTAATGTCAGCAAATATTTACACATGCATATGTGGCTGCCTTGTGTTTACTGTGTATTTTAAATCTCCTTTGTTTGTATGATCACTTGAATAAAAAAAATCATTGCTTCTTGAACTTTTTAGTGAATGTGCATTCCTGTGTTCATGACTAAAGGCTTACCATGTTTTTTGCCATTTAAATTACATTCATACAGGCATGTTAATTAATTTCCGGGATGCATTTTACAAATTTCAGTTATTATTATTATTATTATTTTTTTTTTTTTGTAGTTTGCATGTCAGAAGGGCTTGCAATAATCAATAAGCATTCACCAATACCAATATAACAAATTTAAATGTTAAACATATAATAATTAAATGTGAAACAGAGTTTAATTGATGTAACATATACTGCAAGATAATTAAAAGCGTTTAAAGACAGCATTTTCATGCCGGGGGGGGGTCTGGTTTCCAGCTTAAACATGTACAGGTAACCAGCAGATAAAAGTTAAAAGTAGGTGTGGCTTGGTCTTGGTGGGCTGGCTACCTATAGGGGCCATAAAACTGATAAGGATTATAGGATATAATTGACTGTAATAATCAGCTGCTGTCCATATATTTATCAAACAAATACCTTAAAAAATTGGACATAAATTATGCTTCATAAACAAAGATTTATTTATTTATTAACAGAATAAAAATCTAGTTTTGTGTAGTAGAAAATAAAATAGCAAGCTTGTCTGAAATCAGAAAACGATTTTATCTGAATGTCAATTTAGGTTTGGAAGAAATATAATGTGTGTTTTCATATTTTTCTCTGTACACAATAACCTCTGTAACATGATTCACTGTAAAAAGATTTTTGAATAAAACACAGTTCCAACACATATCCCAAAAATCGTTAGAACCGCCTCATTGAACATTTGTATGAATAAAATGCTAGTCCTAGTACTCATTAGAAATAGACCTAGTACAAACACTCTATCGCCCCCCCCCCCCCCCCCCCCCCCCCCCCCCCCCTTCAGGGCTTGAAGAAATATATGGGCTGCATGATGCTTCCACGCAGAGCTGAAACCGACTTGAGCAAATTTAATAATGTCCCTGACCAGAGGTCATTGGGTACAGGAAATTGGAAGAAAGAATAACTGCAACTGTCTAAATAAGATTTTTAAAGCAGCATTAGTCTTAACCCTTGTTCTGCTGAGCCCGGATATGCCTTTTCTTTGAAACAATGTAGATCCAGATCAGATGGCTTCTGAAGAAGCCATCTGATCAGGATCTACATTGTTTGTCATTCAGATTGTGAATTTGTTGTAATAATTTGCTACAGGTAATCTGATTGGTTGATAATCGGTAGTAGGTGCGGCATATATGAATATTCAGCAGGACAAGGGTTAATTTTAGGTGGTCTTAATAGCGGAATTTTACTGTACCTAACTTCTACACAAAAATTCAGGGAAATATTACCATTCTTACCAGTGGAATACGGCTGTGGGTTGATATTGTTTTAAAGCTTTCATCATTCAATATGGCAAATATGCTGGTATTTATGAACCATATATACCTCTGTAAACCTCAGTTTTCTCTATATGAAGTGGAGTTTAGGTTGTGTTCATTTCATGGACTTGTTCACCTGATGTATGCTAATATTTTTGCTGAAAAAATATCAGCAGCTTTTGCAAATGCAAAATCTGCTCTCAGTTTTGCAGCAAAAATAACACTATATTAGATGCTGTTCTTGGCTTGTTTACCATGGATGTGTCAAACCCATTCTTGAGCCCCTAGCGAAATCCTCTATATAAGAAATAGTGGGGGATATTTAAGGAGATCTTAGTCTTTTATCTTGCAAATGTATGCTATGTGTACTCATTAGAATCGACTCGATGAGGCGATTCTAATGAGTACACACAGCATACATATTCATTATAGAACACCGAAAAGATGTCTAAAAGTATCTTGTGATGCCTCCTGAAGTAACCTCAGTGGCTCAAACTACCCCTGTCTCGAACAGATTTTCGAGGTCCCAAAGGTGTTCGAGTCATTGAAGTTCGACTGTAGTTTTCTTATTTCTGCTCCAAATATGGATTGTGGGTGCTCGTTGGAACAGCCTCATCTAGGCGGTTTTAACAAGTACCCACATTTTATATTTAAGAGCAGAAATAAGAAAAAATAAGGTTTACCCCCCTAAACCCCTGTTTTACTATATAAAAGTGGGGTTCAATGGGGTCAAAATTATATAGGCGTGTTTTTGTTTTTGTTAAAAACAGTTAAAAAAAATCCGTAAATTTACACCACAGCTTCTTTTTAACTCTTCACCATAACACAGTTTTGAATGTAACATGGTTTAACCCTTTTTGTACCAAATGAAATCTTCCTCTTTATATATAGCAAGAGTCCATTCCATAATTTAGGGGTGCCAGGTTGTGTTTTCATCAAAATTTATTTGGAAAATGGCTGAAATTTTAGCAAAGAGTGGAGGCCCTGATCAGATGCAGCGTTCTGCAGCGTCTGATCTGGGCCTGCACTGTTTGCCAGGGTATCTGTTTTGGGGGTTTCAGTACCAAATGTGTTAAAGATGGCTCCAAAAATATATAGATTTTGCAAAAAAAAGACCATAGACGGTTGAATCATTTTTCTATGTAATCTATATATTTTTAGCTCACCTGTCATGTAATGACTAGGTGAGCTTTTTGGATCACTTTTCATCCGTCATCTGTGCGTCCATCCGTCCGTAAACAATTTCTTCAAACAACATCTCATCCTGCCCCACCGATCGGATTTTGACCAAACTTCACAGGAATGATCCTTAGGTGGTCCCCTTTCAAAGTTGTTCAAATGGTTCTAGTCCATTGCACAACAAGGTCAAGGGAGCCAAAAATAGATTTGTTTAATGAAAACTATAAAAAAAATCTTCTCCTGAAATCGCAAGGCCCAGGCCTTCGATGTTTGGTGTGTATCTTCATCTACTGGACCTCTACCAAGAGTGTTCAAATTATAGTCCTGGGGCCAAAAATGCCCCCATCCCGGGGCCCTTTGGCTTTACATAGACTTACATAGGGAAAAGCTTTAACTCTTGTCTGAAACCAGAAGGCTCAGGTGTTTGATATTTGGTATGAAGCTTCGTCTTGTGGACCTCTATGAAGATTGTTCAAAGTATAGCCCTGGGGTCAAAAATGCCCCCGCACAGGTGCCCCTTGGTTTTACATTGACTTGTTTAGGAAAAAAACTTAAAAAATCTTCTCCTCTGAAACTGCAAGGCCCAGGTCTTTGATATTTGGTGTGTAGCTTCGTCTTCTGGACATTTACCAAGATTGTTCAAATTATAGCCCCAGGGCCCTTTGGTTTGACATTGACTCTTATAGGGAAATTCTTTAAAAATCTTCAAGTTGTCTGAAACCAAAAGGCTCAGGTCTTTGATATTTGGTATGAAGCTTCATCTTGTGGACCTCTATCAAGATTGTACAAATTATAGCCCTGGGGCAAAAAATGCCCCAGCCCGGGCCCCTTTAGTTTTACATTGACTTATACAGGAAAAACCTTAAAAAAATCTTCACATAAACTGCTAGGCCAATGTCTTTGATATCAAGATTGTTCAAATTATAGCCCTGGGGCCAAAAATGGCCCCGCCCTGGTGCCCTTTGGTTTTACATTGACTTATTTAGAAAAAATTCTCCTTTGAAACCCCAAGGCCCAAATCCTTGATATTTGGTGTATAGCTTCATCTAGTGGACCTCTACCAAGATTGTTCAAGTTATAGCACTGGGGCCAAAAATGCCCCCACCCTGAAGCTCTTTGGTTTCACATTGACTTATATAGGGAAAACCTTAAAAAAATCTTCTTGTCTGAAACCAAAAGGCTCAGGTGTTTGATATTTGGTATGAAGCTTTGTCTTGTGGGCCTCTATCAAGACTGTTAAAATTATAGCCCTGGGGCCAAAAATGCCCCAGCCCCGGGCCCTTTAGTTTTACATTGACTTGTATAGGAAAAATCTTGAAAAGAATCTTCTCTGAAACCGCAAGGCCCATGTCTTTGATATTTGGTGTGAAGCTTCATCTAGTGGACCTCTATCAAGACTGTTCAAATTATAGCCCTGGGGCCAAAAATGCCCCCACCCGTGGCCCTTTGGTTTTGCATTGACTTAAAGGGAAAATCTTAAAAAATATTCTCCTCTGAAACCGCAAGGCCCAGGTCTTTGATATTTGGTGTGTAGCTTCATGTAGTGGACCTCTACCAAGATTGTTCAAATTATTGCCCTGGGGTCAAAAATGCCCCCACCCTGAAGTCCTTTGGTTTTACTTTGACTTATATAGGGAAAACCTTTAAAAATCTTCTTGTCTGAAACCAGAAGGCCCAGGTGTTTGATATTTAACACTGTTCAAATTATAGCCCTGGGGCCGAAAATGGCCCTGCCCCATGGTCCATGGTTTTATTTAGACTTATATAAGGAAAACCTTTAAAAATCTTCTTGTTTGAAACCAGAAGGCTCCGGTCATTGATACGAATTTGGTATTAAGCTTCACTTTTTAGACCTCCCTCAAGATAAGGCAAATTATAGTCCTGGGGCCAATATTGGCCCTCCCCAGGGCCCACTTGTTACACTTTGGATCAGGTGAGCAATTCAGGGCCATCATGACCCTCTTGTTATTGGATATAATGCAGTTATTTAACTTACACAGATTCCTCTTTGGACCCCAGCAATATTGTTATGAAGAGATTGTGGTGTATTATTTTTTTTCTAAATGTTCACTTGATCTGTTTCTCTCTGATGTGAACTTATTCTGTAGTTATCTCTGATGTTATTATTACCATAACACACCCTTGCGACATAGTGCATATTTCTTATGTCCAAAGTGGCTACTTTTCTGATGAAAATCCCTGATATTTTTCCTATAAATACTGCAAACATAAGTTGTGGGTGCTTGTTAGAACCGCCTCATTGAGGCGGTTCTAACGAGTACCCACAACCTATGTCTTGGAGTAAAAATAAGAAAAAATAATGTATACCCCCATAAACCCCCGTTTTCTCTGTATAATGTAGGGTATAGAGAGGTCTTCATTTCACGGATTAGTTCACATGATGTCATTCTGTATTTCTGTCTGCAGTAAAGCCCTACCCTGTACCAGAAATTCAAGCAGATCCAGTGACCAGTACTTCCTTAGATGTCAAGTGGGGCTACCCAATATCACTTGAAAAACAGAAGCAATTCAAGATCAAGCTGTCGTCAAAGTGGAATGATTCAGTTGAGGTATTTGAGGAGACTTGATACACTTTGGCATATTTTGTGCCATTTTTACAAGGGAGACAACTCATAACGATAACACACCCGTGCAACATAGTGCATTTTTCATATCTCCAAAATGGCTACCTTGCTGATGAAAATTTGTGATATTTTTTTTTTTAAATTACTGCCTCATTGAGACGGTTCTAACAAGTACCCACAACCTATGTCTTGGAGCAGAAGTAAGAAATAAGAAAATAATGTATACCCCTGAAAACCCCAGTTTTTCTCTATATAAAGTGGGGTATAGGAGGGTCTTCATTTCACAGACTTAATCAGGTGATGTTGCGAGACTTCCTGTTTGTTTTCTTTAGGAAAGAAAGGGGTCTTCTCTTAAATGAAAGAATTTGCCCCTGAGCAAATTCTTCCATTTATGAGCAGACCTGTTGACAAGGGAGTTAAATAGTTTTAGTTTATATGATATCGCGTTTGAGACTGTAATAACACCATGTATTAAATTCAGCAATCCACTAGTGGATTAAATATGCAAATTAGTTAGATACGCCCCGTGACATTAAAGGTATGACATCCTTAACAATGTTACATTTACTAATGGCCCAATAGACATTTTTGTAAAAAGAAAATCGTGAATAAAAAGTGTTTTAAATGTAGTATGTCAAATAGAATCTTGCATTCATGCTCATGTATAATTTAATTTATAAAACTCCTTTAGGAAAAAAGCCTCACGTTTTATCCCTTTTCCTCAACCAGTTGAATAAATTGGGTCCATTGCAGTTTGCTTGAAATAAGGGTAATCTGAACAATGAAGGGTTTAATAGTAACCTCAGTTCATGAAGTAAAATGGGGATGACTAACAAAAGTAAATAGATGGTTAGTGTCTTTAATATTAAAATTTAATCGGTGAGCCGTAGATAATTTTATAGGACCGAGCTTCAGCGAGCCCCTATGAAATTGTTGTGGCGAACTGATTATATTTTTAGCTCACCAGAGCCAAGGCTCCAGGGGAGCTTATAGTATAGGCACTTGTCCATCGTCGTTGTATGTCGTCTGGCATCAACACTTTTAAACATCTTCTCCTCTGAAGCCACAGGGCCGATTGGGCCCAAATTTTATCTGTAGCATCCTTGGGCAGGGGGATTGAAAGTTTGTGTTTTTTATGAAAATCAGCTGTTTAGTTTGGTTGCTATGGCAACTTAGAATTTCCATAGACTTATAATGGGGAAAATTGAAAAATGGCATTTACTGCCAAGTCATTGCAGATATTTTGACAAAACTTTCATAGAAATGTTTCATAGGCAATCTACTAACTGTCATATGATTTTAGTTTATTGGTTGCCATGGAAACCAAAATGCAAAAAAAAGAAAAAAAAAACTTAAAAAAATCTTCTTCTCAGAAACCATATGTTCTAGGAGGCTGAGACTTTATAAAAATATTCACCATATTTGCCTTTACAGGTTTTGTGTTTTTTTATGAAATTTGTCCTTTTACCTGTAGTTTTGTTGCTATGGCAACTTAGTTTCCATTGACTGATAATGTGGAAAACTGAAAAATGGCATTTACTGCCAAGTCATTGCAGATATTAAGACAAAACTTACATAGAAATGTTCCTTGAGTAAACTTCTCTAAGCCATATGCTTTTATGTCAACCTGGGGGTCCCCTAGGTTGTGCAGGTGTAACGGTCAGTTTCTTCCCCGGCCCGGTTCTTCCCCGGGGAAGAATTGGGCCGGCCCGTTTCTTCCCCGGGGGAAGAACTGGGCTGGCCCAGTTCTTCCCTGGGGGAAGAAACTGAGTTTTCCATCCAGTCAGTTTCTTCCCCACCTGAATTTTTTTCAGAACCATAGTCAATGAATAATTTTCAGCTCACAATTTGTTATAAATGAGAAAAGAGATCATACTGAATAAGTTCTGAGTCCTATTAGCTTGAATGACAAAATTTGCTCTATGCTACATCATTCATGGAGATGCAATAAAATATGCATCCATATTCAAGCATCTTTGATGAATTTTCTTCGCTTTTTAAGACATAAATTAGTATTAACTAAACAGATATAATAAGCCACAAATGTTTGGCGCTCAAATCTAAATAGAATTTGGAGACTGGGGGTGGGGAAGAACTGGGCCGGCCCGGTTCTTCCCCACCCCAGAATTTTCTGTCTACTAATAATTCTTGTGATAAATTTCCTTTGCTTTTTTAAGACAAAAAATGGTATAACCTAAAAAGATATAATAAGCATCAAATGTTTGGAGTTCACATCTAAACTCAGTTTGGAGACTGGGGGTGGGGAAGAACTGGGCCGGCCCGTTTCTTCCCCACCCTAGATTTTTCTGTTTACAAAAAATTCTTGTGATAAATTTTCTTCGCTTTTTAAGACATAAATTGGTATAAACTAAAAAAGTATAATAAGCAACAAATGTTTGGAGCTCAAATCTGATTAGAATTTGGAGACTGGGGGTGGGGAAGAACTGGGCTGGCCTATTTCTTCCCCACCCCAGATTTTTCTGTTTACAAAAAGGTCTTGTGATAAATTTTCTTTGCTTTTTAAGGCATAAATTTGTATAGACTAAAAAGATATAATAAGCAACAAATGTTTGGAGCTCAAATCTAAATAGAATTTGGAGACAGGGGTTGGGGAAGGACTGGGCCGGCCAGTCTTTTCCCCACCCCAGATTTTTCTGTTACAAAAAATTCTTGTGATAAATTTTCTTTGCTCATCAAGACATAAATTGGAATAAACTAAAAAGATAAAATAAAAAAAAAATGTTTGGAGCTCAAATCTAAATAGAATTTGGAGACTAGGGGTGGGGAAGAACTGGGGCAGCCCATTTCTTCCCCACACCAGATTTTTCTTTTTACAAAAAATTCTTGTGATAAATTTTCTTCGCTTTTTAAGAAACATCTGGGGTGGGAAGCCACCCCCCAGTCTCCGAATTCTATTGAAATTTAAGGGCCAAACATTTGTTGCTTATTATATTTCTCTAGTTAATTCCAATTTATGTCTTTAAAAGTGAAGCATATTTATCACAAGAATTTTTAGTAAACAGAAAAAATCTGGGGTTGGGAAGAAATGGGCCGGCCCAGTTCTTCCCTATCCCTACTTTCAAAATTATATTTAGATTGGAGCACTAAAGAGTTGTTGCTTATTATATCTGTTTATTTAATACCAATTAATGTCATAAAAAGCTAAGAAAATTAATCATAGATACTGGAATTGGGATGAAAATTTCCTTGGATCTCCATATATTACATGGCATAGAAAAAATTTTGCCATTCAAGCTGTAAAGACTCAAAACTAATTCAGAATGGCTTCTTTTTGAATTTTTAGCAATTTGTAAAGCATAAATTACTCGTTCTCTATGGTTCTAAAAAAATTTCAGGTGGGGAAACTGACTGCGTGGGGAAGAAACTGACTAGGGGGAAGAACCGGCCTGTTACACAGGGGCCATGCCCCGCCCCCTCCACTTCATAAAATGCCTTATATCTCAGAAACCTTACAGATCCCCACCCCTAAACCACATATATTCTTGTTTCTTATGATAAGATGTATTAAGTGACACCAGCCTGGGGTTCCCCAAGGATGTGCCGGGGACATGCCCCGACCACTCCACTTCATGAAAGGCCATTTATCTCAGAAAGTACCATTCAGATCCCCACCCCTAAACCACATATATTCTTGTTCCTTATGATAAGACGCATTAAGTGATACCAACCTGTAGGTCCTAAGGGATGTGCCGGGGACATTCCAAACCCCCTCCACTTCATAAAATGCCATTTATCTCAGAAACCATTGAGTTCCCCACCCCTAAACCATATATATTCTTGTTCCTTATGATAAGACACATTAAGTGACACCAGCCTCTGGGTCCCCCGGGATGTGCCGGGGACATGCCCCACCCCCTCCACTTCATAAAATGCCATTTATCTCAGAAACGATTGAGATCCCCACCCCTAAACCGTATATATTCTTATTCTTTATGATAAGTTGCATTCAGTGACACCAACTTGGGATGTGCCAGAGCCATGCCCAACCCCCTCCACTTCATAAAAAGCCAAATATTCCAGAAACCTTACAGATTCCCACCCCTAAACCATACAGTTTTGAGATTTTCTTTTTCTTTTTTCTTTCAGCCTTACACACAGACAAGCAACCAGTCTGATTATAATCACATATTCAGTGGACTGGTTCCTAATACAGAATACTCTGTCACTGGCAGTGTAAAACCTGCAACCAAAGGTTTCTGGAGTGACTCTACAGAGATCAAGGTTACAACACCAAAAGATGGTATGCGTTTTTAAGGAAATTTGTTTTGTGTTGTCATTTTCCTTGAGTGGTAACCTAAATGCTGTATGCACACCTACACCCATTACTTTGTCCAATAATTTTGGCAAAATGATTTACAACAATTAATTTAAAAAAAAAAAAAAAACCATCGAACATTTGTTTGAGAGATGTTTTGAGTCATTTATATACTTTCTACATTTTGCACTAGTTTGTAGGAATGAAAGTCGGAAAGCATTGTATATGTAAGTACATTGAATACCATTGTAGAAATTTAATCACCATAATTATGTTGCCATAGTAACTGAAAAGATCTGACTGAGTTGTTTGAAACTAAGAGTACCATTAGTGTAATGAGGGCAAGTCAATAAGTAACCAGCCTATCCCATTTCCAATTGCCTATACAAGCAAGATTGTCATGCTTTGTTTTAATTTGTTTTAGGCATGAGGGCAAAATTACACCCTTATCGTATCATTCACTCGTACAATATTGAACATCAGACGTGGCTAGCGATGTGAAAGCAAGCTTTTTGTCAAACATTGAGTACCGTGCTGTAATTTGGTACTTGTATATGAAAGGAAAATGTCAGGAAATACATTGGACCAGGCTCAAGTTAAATTCTGGGTTGGGGAATTCAAATGCGATAGAATGTCTTTAGAAGAAGAAACCAGGTCTGGACACCCATCAGAAGGCACCAATGATGAAATGTGTAACAAACTATGTGATCTGGTGAACTCTGATAGGCGAATTAAGGTTGAAGAAATAGCGAATGCAATACACATTTCCGATGATAGCGTTTCAACAATTTTACATGATCGCTTGGGTATGCGCAAGCTAATAGCCTGTTGGGTCCCAAAATCCCTTAGCGATGGCAACGAGAGAATCATTTTGCAGTGCATTGTTGAAGTCGTTAACATCAAAGGAAGATGATTTTCTTTCATGTCTGGTGACTGTAGATGAGACCTGGGTCCATTATTATGAGCCAGAGAATAAAACTCAAAGTTGCCAGTGGGTAGGGCCGGGGTCTCTGAGGCCAAAGAAGTTCAAAACACAACCCTCTGCTGGCAAGGTGATGGCAATTGTATTTTGGGACTTTCTAGCAAAGAAAAGTACAATAACAGGTACATATTATGCAAATTTGTTTAACCTTTACCCTGGTGTAGGCGAAAAACCCTACCTTTGCAAACAGTGTAGATCTAGATCAGATGGCTTCTGAACTGGATCTACACTGTTTGGCATTTAGTTTATGAATTTGTAGCAGTAAATTACATCAAGTAATTTGATTGGTTGATAGTCTTAATTGAATATTCAGCAGGATAAAGGTTAACCAACTGAGAACTAGCTTCTGTGAAAAATGCTGAGGTAAACTCTCCAAAGGGATTCTGCTCCAACAGGACAATGCAAGAGTCCACACTTGCAAAATTGGAATGACTGCTGTTGAGCAGAATGGGTACAAGCTGATACAAGCTAATACCGCACCCCGCCTATTCTCCAGACTTAGCTGACTATTTCCGATTCCCAAACTTGTAAAAGGATATCTGTGGACTTCATTTCCAGTCCAACGAAGTTGTGGCGGCAGTTGAGGAGTGGATTGGAGCCAGGAGACTGGCTTCTTCTGTTCTGGGCTGATTGCACTGGAACAGCAGTGGTCCAAGTGTAGCATTCTAGAGGGCAATTACATAAAAAAGATCAGTTGCACCCAGAAGGTGCTTATTGACTTTTTTTAACCCCTCATAAAAGGTTATAAATTTTTTCATGCTCATCTCATTTGATCATGAAATTTTTCCTGTTGAATATTATATAAATGCCAACAAAATATGATTTTCTGCTTAATGAGAAAACTTTTTTGTCTATATTAACCTTCTTATATAAGATACATGATACAGTGTCTCTTAATAAACATAAATACTTGACCCCTGTGACTAGTTCAACTCAAACAAGTATTTGTGTGTGTGTGTGTGTGTGTGTGTGTGTGTGTGCGCGCGCGCGCGCGCATGTGTGTGTGTGTGTGTGTGTGTGTGTGTGTGTGTGTGTGTGTGTGTGTGTGTGTGTGTGTGTGTGTGAATTCGGGTTATGCGTCACTTTCAACAATTTTTCAAAGTAAGTCAGGGATAAAAGCTCAGATGAGTTCAAAAACTAGTGATGTCAGTCGATTGCTCACGGAGGTATGTCCCCTACTTTGCTGAAAATGCCAATTATTGACCTTGTCATCACCGTAGCCCCTTCAGTTTTGATCGGATCTTCTTGAAACTTACAAACAAGTAAGTCAGGGATAAAAGCTCGGATGAGTTCGAAAACTGGGAGGTTGGCCTATTTATCATAGAGTTACTTCCCCTCGATAGCAGAAAATGCCTATTTTTGACCTTGTCATCACTGTAGCCCCTTCAGTTACCATCGGATCTTCTTGAATCTTACATGTTAGTTAGTAAGCTGAGTTTAAAAATAGGTGAAGTCGGCCTATAGTTTAGAGAGTTTTGTCCCCCCCCCCCCTTGATTTCAGAAAATGCCTATTGTTGACCTTGTCGTCACTGTATCCCCTTCAGGTTTTATTAGATCTTCTAGAAACTTACTTGTAAGTAAGTCAGAGGTAAAAGCTTGGATGAGTTCTAAAACTGATAAGGTCATCCTATTTATCATAGAGTTACATCCCTTTGATTGCGCAAAATGCCTATTTTTGACAGTGTCATCACCCTAACTCCTTCAGTTTTCAAAATGTCTTCTTGAAAATTACAAACAAGTAAGTCAGGTATAAAAGCTAGGATGAGTTCTAAAACTAGCAATGTCGGTCTATTTACGGTGACTGACAGAGTTATGTCCCCTACTTTGCTGAAAATGCTTATTTTTGACCTTGTCATCAGCGTACCCACTTCAATTTTGATCGGATCTTCTTGAAACTTACATATAAGCAAATCAGGGATAAAAGCTTTAATGAGTTAAAAAAATCGGCGAGTTTGGCTTATTTGATCAAATCTTCTTGAAACTTACATGTAAATAAGTCAAGGATAAAAGCTTGGATGAGTTTAAAAACTGGTGAGGTCGGCCTATTTATCATAGTTATGTTCCTTTGATTGCTGAAAATGCCCATTTTTATACCCCACCACATGATATGGTGGGGTATTATGATATACCTTCGAGAGTCTGTCCATCCATCCATCCATCCATCCGGCCGTCCGTCCACACCATTTCCGATCGATAACTTGAGTAGTCTTTCGCAGATTTTTTTTTCATTTGCATACATGTTTATACTGGGAATGACTGGGATTGTTAATGGGCAAAATCTGTTAACGTTTGACAGACGTACGGCCCTTTTTAGTTCAAAATTAGTTTTTTTTGGCGTTTCAGATCAATAACTTTAAAATTTTTTCACGGATTTTCTTCAAATTTTGAATACACATTGGTATTGGTCATGAGTGGTTTGGGAACGTTGATTGGCAAAATATGTTAACATTTAACAGAGTTATGGTCGTTAACAATTCCCATTAAATGTTGTTTGGGCACTAATTCCTCTGCTAAATGGAATATGTGGATGAAACTTCACTGATATATAGACCACCATAAGAAGCAGGTATTGTTGACATTGTCATCATCATAAGTCCCTAAGTTTTGAACAGACCTTCCTGAAACTTACATATAAGTAAGTTAGAGATAAAAGCTTGTAAACTAACATTCTTGGCACATAACGCCCAGAGTTAAGTCTCCTTCTTTGCTGAAAGTGCCTATTTTATACTTTGTCATCACCATAAGTCCTTTAGTTTTGATCGATTCTTCCAGAAACTAGCATATAAGTAGGATGGGACTGAAAGTTCACATGAGTTTGAAAACTGGTGATGTCTGCCTATCGCTCATTGGGTTATGTCCCCTTGAATGCTGAAAATACCTGTTTTTGACCTTGTTATCAGCATAAATCCTTCGGTAAAGATTGGAACTTCCTGAAACATCTAATCTGTTAGCTCAGGTGAGCGACATAGGACCATCAAGGTCCTCTTGTTTTTTGCTTAATTCTGAATTTAGTGCACCACCTAACTGAGGTAATGGCCAAGTATGACCAACTCAGTATATGAAGATAGAAAGGCCCCCATCCATCGGGGCTTGAAGAAATAGATGGGCTGCAGGATGCTTCCGAGCAGAGCTGAAACGGACTGCACACAAGTACTACAAAGCCTGCCCAGGCAAAGTGGTGCGAGTCGGTCCGTCCACGCTTATAAACCATATTGGTTTCATTTGGCGACAGGGTTTGAGTCTCGATGTCCTCTCATCTCAATGTCGGGTAAAAGTCCCACAAAATTGGAAGCAACGTCTCCAAAATGACCTATACAGTGTTGATGGGGATGTTATACCTCAAATCAAACAAATGAAACAAAATATGAAGATAGATAGATAAATTAAGAATAATTGTAGTTTCTTGCTGACTTGAGTTGATCATGAACAGAAGTTTATAAACTTTTGTCTGGTTGGTGCACATATGGGCCCCGTCAAGCGATTTTGGTACTTATCGCCTATGCGAGCAGCGAAGGTTCAGGCGAGCCTGCGCATCCGCGCAGTCTCACCAGAACCTTCGCTGCTCGCTCATACAAGCAGTGAATCAAGAGGAACCTTCAGACAGAAAGCCATATCCCTGGCCCATCTGAACAGCTGGGCATGCGCAGTTAAAATTTGTCATGATGGAATGCTCGAAGACACAAATTCGCTTGGCGGGGCTCATATGGTTTGTTCTTTTCATTTCAGTACCTTTTGCAAGTCCTGAGGTCACGAAGGGTGGTTACATGTGGGATCCACGACAGTGTGAGACAAAGGGCAAAAGAACTATATACATGTATTTTAAGGTGAGTGTGGGGCCTAGTTTTTAACCTTTAACCTGCTGAATATTCAATTAAGCCACACTCATTTCTGACTTTGAACCAATTAGATTACTTGATGCAGCTTATTTCTACATATTCATAAACTGAATGTCAAACTGTATAGATCCTGATCAGATGGCTTCTTCAGAAGCCATCTGATCTGGATCTACACTGTTTGCAAAGATAGGGCTTGTCGCCTACAGCAGGGTAAAGGTTAAGAAACGTATTGCATCACGAAAACATGTATGTATAATTTTGACCCCTTGAACCCCACTAATATATAGTAAAACTGGGGTTTACAGGGGTAAACCTTATTTTTAGCTCACCTGAGCAAAGCTCAAGGTGACCTTTTGTGATCACCTTTTGTCCCTCGTACGTGTGTCGTGCGTCATTCGACGTGCGTGGTGCGTCGTCAACATTTACCTTGTTAAGACTCTAGAGACCACAATTTTGCTTCAGTCTTCATGAAACTTTACCAGAATGTTTGTCTTGATGATATCTGGGTCAAGTTCGAATATGGGTCATGTCGGGTCAAAAAGTAGGTCAGTAGGTCAAATCATAGAAAAACCATGTTAAGACTCTAGAGGCCACTGTTTTGGCTCAAACTTGCTCAGAATCATCATCCTGACAATATCTTGGTCCTGTACGAATATGGGTCATGTTGGGTCAAAAAGTATGTCAGTAGGTCAAATCATAGAAAAATCTTGTTAACACTCTAGAGCCCACAGTTGTGGTCCAATCATCCTCAAACTTGCTCAGAATGATCATTCTGACAATATCTCGGTGAAGTTCGAGTATGGTTCATGTGGGATCAAAAATTAAGTCAGTAATTCAAACCATAGAAAAACTTTGTTAACACTCTAGAGGCTATAGTTTTGGTCCAATCATCCTCAAATTTGCTATTAATGCTCATCCTGACAATATCTCGGTCAAGTTCGAATATGGGTCATGTGGGATCAAAAAGTAGGTCAGTAGATCAAATTATAGAAAAACCTTGTTAACACTCTAGAGGCAACAGTTTTGGTCCAATCATCACCAAACTTGCTCAGAATGATAATCTCTACAATATCTAGGCCAAGTTCAAATATAGGTCATGTGGAGTCAAAAAGTAGGTCAGTAGGTCAAATCATAGAAAAACCTTGTTTACACTCTAGAGACTGCAATTTTTAGCTCACCTGAGCAAAGCTCAAGGTGAGCTTTTGTGATCACCTTTTGTCCGTTGTAAGTGCGTCGTGCATCATTCATCAACATTTACCTTGTTCATCCTCTAGAGACCACAATTTTGCTTCAGTCTTCATGAATCTTTACCAGAATGTTTGTCTTGTTGATACCTGGGTCAAGTTTGAATATGGGTCATATCAGGTAAAAACTAGGTCCAGGTCTTTGATATTTGGTATGAAGCTTCATCTAGTGGACCCCTACCAAGGTTGTTCAAATTGTAGTGTTGGGGCCAAAAATGCCCCCGCCCCGGGGCCCTTTGGTTTTACATAGGCTTATATAGGGAAAATCTTTAAAAATCTTCTTCTCTGAAACCCCAAGCCTGAGCTAGGTCTTTGATATTTGGTATGTAGCTTCATCTAGTGGACCTCTACCAAGATTTTCAAATTATAGCCCTGGGGCCAAAAATGCCCCCGCTCTGGGGCCCTTTGGTTTTACATAGACTTATATAGGGAAAATCTTGAAAAATCTTCTTGTCTGAAACCACAAGGCCTAGGTCTTTGATATTTGGTATGAAGTTTCATCTAGTGGACCTCTACCAAGATTGTTTAAATTATAGCCCTGAGACCAAAAATGCCCCCCCCCCCCCCCCCCCCCCCCCCCCCCTGGGCGCTTTGGTTTTACATAGACTTATATTGGAAAAATCTTTAAAAATCTTCTTCTGTGAAACCACAAGTCCTAGGTCTTGGCTATTTCGTGTGAAATTTCATTTAGTGGACCTCTATCAAGATTGTTCAAATTATAGCCCTTGGGCCAAAAATGCCCCCGCTTCTGGGCCCTTTGGTTTTACATAGACTTATACAGGGAAATCTTTAAAACTCTTCTTCTCTGAAACTGCAAGGCCCATGTCTTTGATATTTAGTATGGAGCTTCATCTAGTGGACCTCTACCAAGATTGTTCAAATTATAGCCTTAGGGCCACAAATGCCGCCACCCCGGGGCCCTTTGGTTTTACATAGACTTATATAGAGATGATCTTTGAAAATCTTCTTCTCTGAAACAGCAAGGCCCAGGTCTTTGATATTTGGTGTGAAGCTTTATCTAGTGGACCTTATTTTCCCAACAATGAACATCCAGATCAGATGGCTTCTGAGGAAGCCATCTGATCAGGATCTACATTGTTTGCCAATCAGATTGTGAATTTGTTGCAATAATTTGCATCAAATAATCTGATTGGTTGATAATAGGTAGTGGGTGTGGCATATATAAATATTCAGCAGGTCAAGGGTTAAATCCATACTGTATGGATGTAAATATGAAAAAATTCTGAAATGTTAGTATTTTAACCCATTTTGTACCAGAAACCCCCATAGGGGCTTGAAGAAATATATGGGCTGCATGAT
Organism: Lucinisca nassula; assembly: GCA_963580285.1. Taxonomy (NCBI): domain Eukaryota; kingdom Metazoa; phylum Mollusca; class Bivalvia; order Lucinida; family Lucinidae; genus Lucinisca; species Lucinisca nassula. The sequence goes on along the minus strand of OY757014.1, from coordinate 11,429,678 downwards.
GCTTCCACGCAGAGCTGAATCCGGCCCCCACACTAGTACTGGTAAACCGATTAGAGGACCTAAGCCTGTCTAGGAACGGCGGTGCGAGGCGGACCGTCCATGCTAATAAACCTTTATGGTTTCATTGGATGACAGGGCTTGAGATGTCATTTCATCTCAATGTTGGGTAAAAGTCCCACAAAATTGGTAGCAACGTCTCTAAAATGACCTTTATAGTGTTGACGGGGACATTAAACCTCAAATCAAACAAACAAACAGAAACCCCAAAACAGGTGCCCTGGCAAACAGTGCAGGCCCAGTTCAGATGCCACAAAACATGGCATCTGATCAGGGCCTAGAATGTTTGCTAAAAGTTCAGTCCTTTTCCAAATAAACTTTGATGAAAACACAACCTGACACCCCTAAATTCTGAAATGAACTCCTGCTGTATAGATAGGGAGGAATATTCCACTTGGTACAAAAAGGGTTAATAATTATTCATATCAAAAATTTCATGCTCAATTAAGTTGAGCATGAAATTTTTTTTTATATATCCTCAGTGCATGATCTAGGTTTTCAGTTTGTCATTGCCACTCTTGGCAAAAATGATTAACCCTTTTTGTACCAAATGGAATCTTCCTCCTTATTTATAGCAGGAGCCCATTTCAAAATTTAGGGGTGTCAGGTTGTGTTTTCTTCAAAATTAATTTGGGAAATGGCTGAACCTTTTGCAAACAGTGTAGTCCCTGATCAGACGCCGCTTTATGCGGCGTCTGATCTGGGCCTGCGCTGTTTGCCCGATACCCATTTTGGGGTTTCTGGTACAAAATGGTTTAACTAATAATCTGCATGTCTGAAACATCAAATGTCTGTTTGTGATTCAGCGAGTTATCTTACAAATTACTGATATGAACATCTTTTTTAGAAAATCATACATTATTTATAATATTTTCTTTCACCCATTTAGTACCGGAAACCCCAAAACGGGTACCCTGGAAAAACAGTGCAGGCCCAGATCAGACGCCGCAGAACGCGGCGTCTGATCAGGGCCTCCACTGTTTGCTAAAAGTTTAGTCACTTTCCAGATAAATTTTGAAGAAAACACAACCTGACAACTCTAAATTTTGAAATGGACTTGTACTATATTTAAGGAGGAAGATTCCATTTGGTACAAAAAGGGTTAAAATGGGAGATTTGATCAGGTATTGTAGGTTCTGATACACAACTCATTATAATTATGATCAATCTCATCTAGATCAACACAGTTTGCAAAATACATACCTGTTTTAACCCTTATCTTGCTGTTCACGACAACCCCTATCTTTGCAAACAGTGTAGATCAAGATCAGATGGCTTCTGAAGAAACCATCTGATCAGGATCTACACTGTTTGGCATTCAGTTTATGAATTTGTAGCAATAAATTACATCAAGTAATTTGATTGGTTGATAGACAGAAATGGGTGTATTTCCTTTTTTATCAGTCTGTTCCCAAGAGACATGAGAATGGTAATATGAGAGAAGTTTACTGCAGCCAGCCGGACACCATTCTACCACAACTCCATGTCAGTGACAGAGATTCGGGTTCCAGCACATCACACACAGTTGTCTGTGGAACTGGACTGTGGCAATGACTATGACTTTTGATATCAGTGCAAAGAATGAGATTGGCCCTGCTGCTGAGGTGTCAAAGTTGTCTATTACTAAAGTTACTCAAGGTAAAGTTTTGTTGTCAGCAAGTTGACCAATCCTTCAGTATCCATATACCGCAAATATCCTAAAATTTCTGACACCTTGAGGAGTTGCTGTAATTCTCTGAAAATTATACCCCCACAAATGAAATTTGGGGGGGGGGGGGGGGGGGGGGGGGGTATATAGGAGTGAGCTTGTCGGTCGGTCAGTCGGTCTGTTGACTTGGTTTCCAGACGATAACTCAAAAAGCGCTTCACCGATTTTTATAATTTTTGGTACACTGATGTAACATCATAAAATACAGGTCAATTTCGATTTCCACTACAATTCGTCAATTTTCGACATAGTTATGGCCCCTTTCAAGTGAAAAAATTGCAAAATGCCGCTGTTGTACTATCAAGGCAGTTTTTGTGGGGGTATTCATCACCTTTAGTGATAGCTCTAGTTTTAACTAATTTGTTTCACAATCCAGCAAGGAGTCCAAGAAGTGCAGATGGAATGAAAAATAGTGTAGATCTTTATTCCTTCAGGAGCAGTCTGACCAGGGTCTGCACTGTTTGCTTAGGCCTATCTGTCCCAGTACTTAGAATCGTTACGGTATTCCACATTCTTACATAAGGAAAATTGGTATTAACAAGGGTACAGAGAATTTTCCTGATAGATGGTTCTAATGAGCACCCATAATCTATATTTGTAGCAGTAATAATAGTCAATGCACTGACAGATCTGGTAGGTAAATTGTCTTTGATTGTATGCTCTGAAAATGGTCCATGACAGATACTTAGACTTTTACCCTTAAATTCCTGTATTTTAACCCTTATCTTGCTGCATAATTAATTTAGCCACACCCATTTCTGACTTTGAACCAATCAGATTACTTGATGTAATTAATTCTTGCAAATTCACAAACTGACTTTCAAACAGTGTAGATCCTGATCAGATGGCTTCTTCAGAAGCCATCTGATACGGATCTACACTTTTTTCAAAGCTAGGAGTTGTTGTGAACAGCTGGATGAGGGTTAAGCAAATAGTGTAGACCCTGAACAGCCCTGCATTCTTTGGCATCTGATCTGGGTCTAAACTGTTTGCCAATGTTTCAGCACATGAGCCCTGTCTATGTTTACAGATAATTCTCTTAACACCGCACTCTGACATCACATCAACAAGGATAGATCGCCTATAAATAACTATTACGTGGATTTCAGTGATTGTCCTGTGAACATCAGCAATTTAACTTTGCCTGCATATGTAATTTTGGATCCGTTGATTAACAATCAACGAAGAAATAGTCAAAATAGCAAAAGGCTATAAAAGAAGACCAAGACATAAAAGAAAGCATTAACTCACATACATGTTTTACTAGTGATATGGGGGTGGGGTGGGGCGTGAAGTGATGAAGTGACATGTATCTTGCATCACTGGGGCATCCAATTGGTACTGGCTTACAGTTGGACAATGCCTGCTGTCCTTGCAGCAGGTAAGGGTAGAGGGGGGAGTGTTGTTATTTCTTCTCTTTCTACACTTACATTCATTTTCCTGTTTCTCTATCAAGATTGTTCAAATTATAGCCCTGTGGTCAAAAATGCCAGCGCCATGGGGCCCTCAGGTTTTTACATAGACTTATATGCGGAAAATCTTTAAAAAGCTTCTTCTCTGAAATCAGAAGGCTCATGTCTTTGATTTTTGATATGAAGCTTCGTCTAGTGGACTTCTATCAAGATTGTTCAAATTATAGCCCTGGTCCAAAAATGCCCCCTCCCGGGGGCCCACTTGTTTTTCATAGACTTATAGGGAAAATTGTTATAAATCTTCTTGTCTGAAACCAGAAGGCTCAGTTCTTTGATATTTGGTATGAAGCTTTGTCTAGTGGATCTTGACCAAGATTGTTCAAATTATAGCCCTGGGGCCAAAAATGGCTCCAACCCGGGGCCTACTGGTTTTACATAGATTTTACATAGGGAAAACCTTTGAAAATGTTCGTGTCTGAAACCAGAATGCCAAGGTCTTTGATATTTGGTATGGAGCTTCATCTAACAGACCTCTACCAAAATTGTTCAAATTTTATCCCTGGGGCCAAAAATGGGCCCACCCCGAGGCTCACTTATTTTACATAGACTTATATTGGGAAAACCTTTGAAAATCTTCTTGTCTGAAACTAGAAGGCCAAGATCTTGGATATTTGGTATGAAGCTTCGTCTTGTGGATTTCTACAAAGATTGTTCAAATTATAGCCCAAGGACCAAAAATGGCCCTGCCATTAGTTTCTTGAACAGAATGGCAAACAGTGTTGACCCAGATCAGACTGCTCCTGAAGGAGCAGTCTGATCTGGGTCTGCACTGTTTGGTTAGGCCTGTCCGACCCAATACTTGGGATTAATAAGGTATACATTAATGGGATCCATCTTTTAATCATGTTATGTGCAAAACTATGTCCTAATAAAAAGTGCTATAAAGAGATATTAACCCTTTACCACTCAGGGATTTTGTGAATTTCGCTGATTTTCAGAGTGTTGCACCTGACAGCAACTTCAACTGGCCATTGTTTCATAATGGATGGTCTGTTTTACACCAAACTTGGTATGAATGTTCATTGGGCAGTAGCCTTTCAAATGCAACCTTTCATGACTTGATCATTGTTGTCATGGTAAAGAGGGGGCATCTCAAATTTGGCAAAAAGTGTGTTTTCACATGAATTTTTGACCACATTTTAATCTTCACACAGCTGTCAAGGCAACAATTAAGGTGTTTGGCACTGGCCATTTTCACTGTTTGCAGCATGTTTTATCAGCATCAATTTTCAGGCATTTTTGACCCCAGACACCCTCAGATATAAATTTTAGGGGCCGGTTGGGCCATACACCCAAAATTTTTCGGGATGTGAGGGGGGCGTTGCCCCCTTCAATCCCCCCTAGAATATTTTTAGTGGGGAGGCGCGCGAAAAAACAGGTCACTTTTTTGCCCAACAAATCCTTATGCAAACATAACTATCCAGGGGTAGAAATGCAGATTTTAGGTGCTTCTGGGGCTAAAAAATGGGGGGGGGGGTGCAGACACGTAAAAACACGTATCTGAGTGGGAAAGGGTTAAGGTGTGATTGGGTGAGGCAAAGATCACATATAGCTTGTGTCACTGGGGCATCAAACTGGTATTGGCATACAGTTGGACAAGTCTTGCTGTCCTTGCAGCAGGTAAGGGTTGAGGGGGATGTTTTTATTCTTCTGTTTCTACACTTCCATTCATTTTCCTCTCTCCCTTCTTTCTCTCACTTTCATCTCTGCTTCTGTCTCTTCTATCTCTTCTCTCCATCACGATAACTCAGCCGTGCGACATAGTGCATTTTTCACATTTTTCACCAAAATGGCTACTTTTCTGATGAAAATCCATGATATTCTTCTTATGAATGCTCAAAACATAGATTGTGGATACTCGTTAGTACCGCCTCGGCGAGGCGGTTCTAACGAGTACCCACAATCTATGATTTTGAGCAGAAATAAGAAAAATAATGTTTACCCCCGTAAACCCAAGTTTTTTCTATTTAATGTGGGGTTTAGGGGGTCTTCATTTCACGCACTTGTTCACTTGATGCCCTTTCTCTGGGAGACAACACAAAATGGCTCACACAGTCCAGCTCACAAGGTACTGAAAGTGTGCAAATATTCCACCGTGACCTTTCCTGTGCTATCTTGGTTTCAATCATTATTAACATAAACCAGATTCTCAAAACCCTGAATCTTGCAGTAAAATAAATAAACTTTTCATTTGGACTGAGAGAGCTGTTTATACTTGCTTTGTGCTGAATTTACTGAGTATATTTATTGTAGTTCTAACTTGCTTGTTGATACTTTTAATTTGCTGATTTTTTTTTTTGTGGGGGGGGGGGGGGTGTGGAGGGGGTATTGTAAGAAGGAGTTTTTTTTGGTTTTAGCATTTTTGAAAAATACCTAACATCATGAAAACACTCTTTTATAATGTTGACCCCCTTGAACCCCACTTTTATATAGTAAAACGGGGGTTTACAGGGGTAAGCCTTATTTTTCTTATTTCTGCTCTTTTTCTTATTTCTGCTCTTTGAGCAGAAATAAGAAAAATATTACACTTTTACCTCTTAAAATGCTCATTTTCGGCAGTAAAGATTACAATGCATTTGTATAGGCGTGTTTTGGTAAAGAAATGCACCCAATAAAAGACTGTGCATGGCTTGTAAGCATCAGTAGCCAAGGACCTTTTTATAATGTCAGTCACTTATATGCTCCTGATAATGTGAGGTATTTACAATTAATTAACCTTTTTGTATCAAATGGGCAGATGGACTCGTCTTATATATAGCAGGAGTTCATTTCAAAATTTAGGGATGTCAGGTTGTGTTTTCTTCAAAATTTATTTGGAAAATGGCTTAACTTTTTGCAAACAGTGTTGGCCCTGATCAGACACCGCGTTCTGTGGCATCTGATCTGGGCCTGCACTGTTTGCCAAATACCCGTTTTGGGGTTTCTGGTATCAAATGGGTTAATAAACTAGAATTGCGCAGTCGATGGCACGCCATCTGTTCAGGTGAGCTAAAAAGTCTGTCTGTGACCCTGACTTTGATTCGAAGGTCACGGTCATGGAAGCGGATGCTGCTGATATTTTTGAGACAAGCATCGGTCACCTCAGCAATAATGAACTGAATCTATCATACGGTAAAGAAGAAATGAAGTACTAAAACTTTAACGCAAAGTCTTTAACATTTAAATTCTAAGTCTGTTACCTTGATCCCATGGTCATGGCTATAGGTGCTGATGTTGCTGATAAAAATTTAAAGCACTATCTATCACCATACCAAATTCATCCAAAGATAACCAAGTAATTATCTAAAACCTTTAGTGCAAAAATTACCATAAAAGTTCTAAGTCTGTGACCTTGACGCCAAGGTTATGGCCGTGAGAGCTGATGCTGCTGCCGAAACTTTGACACCAGTATCTATTACCATGCCAAGTATAAACTAAATCCATTCGTAATAAGCTCCTAAAAACTTTAACACAAAATCTTTAACATAAAAAATCAGAGTCTGTGACCTTCACCCAAGGTCATAGTTATAGGTGCTGACGTTGGTGATAAAAACTTTAAAGCAATATCTCTCACCATACCATGTCTCAAGTAAATTCATCTTAAGGCAACCAAGTAATGATCTAAAATCCTCTGTGCAAAAACATTCTAAGTATGTGACTAAGTTCTAAGTATGTGACTTGACCCCAAGGTCATAGTCTTGCATAATGATGCAGCTGATAAATGCTTTTGACTAGCAC